>CM076675.1:120844828-121529828 GCA_038501925.1 Xenopus petersii
ACACTTATGTTATTCTTTATAATACTGCTAAGTTGCCTCATCACATCTACATGCTTTGTCTTTTCTTTGATTCTTATCTTATCATTCTTGATATTAAGTCACTGACAATCACTTGCACCTGCACTATATCACTAAAATATGCTCATCCTACACACTCCCCACCACTAATTCAGGGACAGGCAACCATCTGCACTCCAAATGTATGCCTACACAAGCTGAGTTATTGGAGGAATGCTTGGAGCCATGGATCTCCAACATCTGAGTCTCTAAAGGCTATATGAAATGTTCTAGTTCATTCTCTTCTTGTTTTATAACTGCATAAGGCATTGTTGTTCGTTCCCTGTGCTCAAATCAAACCTACAACAATGCTCACATTTACAAACTGGTTATTAATAGCATTTACATACATCAGTGCAAGATATTGGAGCATGGCTTCTGAGAGGTAGGACTTGGAGAGTAGCAAAACATCTTGCATTGATGAGATCTAACAAGATTGAAACAGGCTGTCTGCAAGTTTGGAGATATGGCTCTGAACCATTAGGCTGTATCTGTGCAATAAACCAGCGGTTCTGGATGCATAGTTGGCCGACGGGACATAAAGGAGTGATTTGCATGTCTCTGTCCATGATGCCTTATGAGAGAATCAAAACTCTCATTTTTGGTATCTAGGCAGTGCTGTGTATATGGCAGGAGACAAGTAAATAACCCTCTGATTCCAGAAGTCATCAATTTACATTCTCTCAAGTAAGTAAGAAAGAATCTATGAATGAAAGTGTTCTACTGCCAGGAAGAGCATGATTGTCTCATTCTACTTGGCTTACATCTATAATACAAGAATAATTAGGAGAATTCCACCTTCCCACCATTCAAATTATAATATGTTATGCATGTTATGTTATGTAGATAACAATAAAAAAATAAATCTAATTAATCAAACTATTATTCTATATCATTTGCACGAATGACTTCACTAAGGGACTTGCCATGACCTCATCGATTTGAAATGCTCCTTAATGGGTTAGCAAGTCTTGTAAGCTACCACAGACTTTCCACATCCGTAAGTATCCATTGACAGACTCTCCATAAGACTAAACCATTCTCTGAGTGGGTTCATTGATGTATAAACAAGTGATCATTTTCTAAGCGCTAAGGAAAGATTGATGACACCCGTCATATGAAGAGAACAAGCTTGTGCTCTCCTGAGAGCAAAGTCTTCTCAAAAAGTCATTTAGGCTTAAAGTTTATGTGTATATTCTTTCAACCCATTAATGTGATTCATTGCATCTTTAATTGTTTTTTAAATTAGTCAGTGTAGGGCCAATATCATCTTGAAAGTCATCTTGAGAGAGAACTATGAGTTATGTATACAGAGTAATCACTCAAGCACCAAAAAGTAAAAAAAGTTAAGCTTATGGCATACTTCATTATTCATATAGTATTTGATTAATGCTTATTAGTAACATATCATTTTACTTCTTGAAATGGACAGAAGCAAGGTATTCAAGCCTAGAATAAAAAAGGATACCTCAATTTTACATTTTCCCCCCATATTAACTTTTCCTGAATTTGACACTGTTTTTTTTTGTGGTCCCGCCAATTTATAATGTATACAAATGGGTGCTTTCCCTGATTTCACATCATGTTTTCTCAGATTTTACACTATGGGGCCCATTTACTAAGGCTCGAAGGGAATTTTCGAATTCAAAAACTTCGGATTTCGAAATAATTTTTGGATACTTCGACCATCGAATAGGCCGAAATCTGATTTGAATTGAAAATACTTCATAAATTTGACCATTCAAAAATCGAAGACACTTCGCCACCTTAAACCTGCCGAATACCTGTTTAGCATATGGGGGACCTCCTATAACCTTTCTGGGTGTTTGGCTAAGTTTTGAGTAGTCAAAGTATTTTTTTTCGTTTCGTTCGATTCACACGATTTTTACTTTCGATCGAAAAAATACTTTGACTATCGAAGTATCAAATTCAATGGTCGAATTTAGAAGTTTTTTAACTTCGAAATTCGATTCTTAGTAAATGTGCCCCTAAAAGTTTGTCCTGATGTGCCAAACAAATGTCTTTTTGTCCCTGTGAATGTAATTATTAGTGAAATTTAGAGGTGTAAAAAACAAGATGCACATTTTCTCTCTGTAAATAGTTAATTCCAATTAGTCTGCACCTCATAATGTCTTGCACCAATCACTTAGGTTGTGCATGTGACTGGCAGAGAGTCTTGCACATGTCTCCTTAGTGTAACATTAACGCTGCAATGGTTAACCCTTGTCATTAACACAGTAAATATTTTATTTGAAATTAAAACAGATTCCTGTGCTTATATTCTTTGAGAACTTGAAGAATAAACTGCTTTAATACATTTCACTGATTTTACATTTTCCCAGACACTATTTTTTCCAGGTTACCTGAAAATGTAAAATTGGGGTTCTACTGTAACAAAATTGTTGTATAAACACATATAAATCATGTAATCATGTAATGTAATAATTTTCAATGTGTAATATCACCATAATAAATAAATTAATTATGACCTAAGAACTTTTAGTTAAATAGTAAAATAAAAAGGACAGATACAACGAGAGTACATTCATTTACATGTGATTCATTGAGGTTATGTACATCTGGAATCAGTTGTGTGGGCACTAAAATATGAAGGATATGTTTCTGTTTAGTAGGTGTATCTACACTGGGGATTAAAAAAACTGCTGGATGCTGGTGAGTGGGAGAGAGTATGAGGCATATGGAGCTGACAAGAGTTTGAAGGTTGAGAGGACTATAGTAGCAACTTGGGAATGTAAATACTCTGTTTACATGTGTGATCTTTCCCTGACCTTACTGATTGTTGTAAATTATAACGAGAAATCTGCAATTCAAATGGTCAACATTAACTTAGGGGCACATTTATCAAGGGTCGAATATCAAGGGTTAATTAACCCTCAAATTCGACCCTCGATTTTAAATCCTTCGATTTCGAATATCGAATTCGAAGGATTTAGCGCAAATCCTTTGATCAATCGATCGAAGTAAAAATCGCTCAATCGAACGATAAAATCCTTTGAATCGAACGATTCAACCGATTTTAAGCGATCGATCGAAGGATTTTTCTTTGATCAAAAAAAGGTTAGTAAAGTGCTGGGGAAGGTCCCCGTAGGCTAACATTGTACCTCGGTAGGTTTAAAGTGCCGAAGTATGTAGTCGAAGTATTTTTTAAACAGTACTTCGACTATCGAATAGTCGAACAATTTTTAGTTCAAATCGTTCGAGTCGAAGTCAAAGGTTTTTATCATTCGAATCCTTCACTCGAGCTTAGTAAATGTGCCCCTTAAACTTTGTTATTCTATCTTTAAAGAGAATTTTTTTTCTTATCCTAGTTGAGATTTATCCAGAGCTGTACAAAGAGAATCTTATTTAAGGGAATTCATAATGTTTTATCAATCAGAACAATCATATAAGATATGTTTTCCTTGGTGTTGTGTAACAAAAAATATATTATATCATAATATAATGTAACTAAAAACCCCTGTTTTTTTGTATTTTTGTAGTTTGGCAAATTTATTCTGCTGGAAGTTTGGCAGGCCAGGCTTCCATGTGATTGTAGCACAACCACACCCACCCCTTTTACCTAGTGATCTTACGCCTTTAAAAATGGGTTTTGGTCTGAGCAGTCTTTCTTAAAAGCCGTAAGCAGGGGAGTATTAAACCTGTGGAACCATTGCTGTGGTCTTGGCAATCTCTCTCTTTAAAAGCTAATGGTGGGGTAAGACTAAGCCCTCTCACTGAAACCAATGCCCAGGGCAGGGGACACTTATTCCAAGAAATGTTACCATACAGGGTATGCCAGCCTGTGAATACTATGAGCAGAGGTAAATAGTTAGGGACCACCATATGGAGTTTACCTTGATGTGGTATGGTGGCTTGTCAATTTTATGATCATAACTTTGCAACTAAAAACCCTGTTGTAGGAACCAGCGCTTGAGGAGGAAGGACGCGGTGTGGCCGGAGTCCCTGCCGCACCACTAGATCACCAGAGTGAGTTGTTACAACCACTAAACCCACCCTATCTCTGGTAGTGAAAATGTTAGAAAGAATCTTACCAGCTTGGCATACACATATCACTTTTTTACATCTTTTTGCTTGATCCACAGTTTTGGGTTTTCTGTGTGCTCACTCACTGATCACATGACAGGAAATAATGCAGGTTCAAATTGAAACAGGAAGCAGTGTTGGAGTGAAGACACAGCTTTGTTCATTCGTTGATTGATGTAACCTAGCATGTACAGTATGCATGCCCTTGGTTTGAGTGAGAACACAACGCCTCATATAAACCAAAGGGATTATTTTTTTTAAAGCTTTTATGCATACATTTTTTGAATAAAACATCCTAACATGAACTCTAAGCATCTCGTTACTGGTCAAACACAACTTACCGATACATATCACATAATAGATAATAGTCATTTATCTGACTAATAATTTAAAACAAGGATCTAATCCATACTTATCCAGGACTTAAAAGTGCAGGTTTAACATAAGTTCTCGCTCATAAACAAAGGACAACAATTTTTTTTTTTGGTTTTAAAATAGTCTAATACCCAGGTGTCTGGGCCCAAAGGCTTCAGGCAGGAATTACAGTCCAAGAAGGAAGCAGTTGGCACAAAACACAGTTCGAGGTTCCAAGGGGTTTAGAGAATAACAAAGTCAAGTCCAGGCAAAATGGTCAGTTCAGGCAGCAAGGGTTCAATACACGATATAACAGGCCACGGTCAGGATCAGAATCAGTAGAATTAGCAATATAGCGCACCCAGGAACACACATGGTAGAACCTTTTATTGGGTAATGTCTGTAGGTCTTAGGTATCCTTTTAAAGGATGATTTTCGCACCAATAACTATTGTGATGACGTCACGCATCACTCGCTGACACATTTTGACGCTGGTGTCATGACGTCACACACGTTTTGACGCATCGGCTACCCTGGGTGCCGCCATCTTGCCGGCGAGCACTTCTTACACCAAGTTAGTAGCACAAGGCACAGTCTGTGTTAGTATAGCAGTTACTATTCTTATGGGCTTCTGTCTCCTCTCACAGACAGACAGCAAAATGGATATATTTAAATTTTTAATTAAAGGCTGGGCAGTGACTGTGAATGTACTTATAGACCTGATATAAATTGAGATCCATAGCAAGAGGAAAGGAGCTTTGTAGCGGTAACAAAGCAGAAGAAGGGAGCATTACTACTATACTTTTATTCTCCCTGAAGGCATCTGGGACATTTAACCTATGGGGTGCCAGATGCACATAAGAATAGTCACTGCTATACTAACATGGACTGTGCCTTGTGCTACCAACCTGGATTATGGACTTTTCTAAAAACCAATATTTTTGTGCATTCATTAGGAAAAGCGTGGTTTCTTTTTTGTCCTTATAGCATAAAATTCAAATGAGAAGGCAATACACAAGAACACACAGTTACACATCTAATGAAGTATGAGGTATACAGAGGGATGAACTTTAGTACTTAAAGTGGTCATTATTCTATATAAGATTCAATGAGATTCCAATGGCACAGACTACCATAAATGTATTTTATTTTGAATGAAAAGGTATAAATTATATAAAGCAGTGTTTTGCATATGACTATTTTATGGGATATATGTTTCAGGATATAGTTTCCTATTAAATTTAACAATAAGCACCTCTTCAAATGGTAATAGCCTGACCCCTGCCCCCCAATAGGAAATATTGTTGCAGGGTGCTTAAAGGACAGTCAGACTATGGCTTACATGTAAGGAGAAAGGTTATTCGAAAAAACACAAGCCAGATTGTAAATACAGAAACAATAAGCCAAATCCTTTTGAAGCAGCTGATATGCAGGTTGGATACGTTTTTATTCTGCCTTCATACATTACATGCTGCATATAGATTATTGATGGCTGATATACATAATTACTTTAGTTCTAAAAGATTAAGCAGTGAGATAAACTTTGTTTTGTATTGAATTAATGGCATGACTGCACACGTTTGAAAAAAGGCACTTGGCAAGTTAATACTGTGTTGATCTAAAGTCAAATCTTCAGTGGTGTTTTTTATGAAGCATCTTTCAGCAGCTTGCTGTAGCAAAACAATAACTAATATATAACAATAGATTTAGCTAATACTGTAAACAATATACAGTATTTGTTATGAAAATATAAATTAGGGTTTATTTTAACATGATTTGGATGAACATTCAACATTATTTTGGAATTAGTTTTGTATCTTGCATATGGAATATATATTGTATATGATTTTCAAAGCAACTTTTCAATTGGCCTTCTTTGTTTTTTTCTTATAGTTGCTTAATACTTTCCACCTTTCAAGACTCATAAGTGAACAATCTCAGTAATAGACAAGCACAGCATAGAAGTATAGGTTTGGGATTTTTTTAGCCAAAATGCTCAGGACCTGGGGTTTTCTGGATAATGGATCTTTCTGTAATTTGGATCTTCATACCTTAAGTCTACCAGAAAATCATGTCAACATTAAAATAAGCCCAATATAATTAATAATGATTAATTATATTTCAGTTTGGATCAAGTACAAGGTACTTATTATTACAGAGAAATATTTGGATTAATTTATTTTAATGGAGTCTATGGGAAATGGCTTTTTTGTAATTCGGGACTTTCTGGATAACAGGTTTCTGGATAATGGATCCCATACCTGTAGTAGGTAGGGTTGCCACCTTTTAATAAAATTTCCACCGGACGGTGGAGGGGGAGGGAACAAAAGGGCGGGCCATGATGCCAAAGGGGAGGTCATGAGGTCAAAGGGGGCGAAGCCACGGGTGCAATTGGCCAGAAGCCGGCAAAAAGGTGAGTTTTGACAAGACTGGGGGCAGGCCACGGGCTTTTGTTAGGTGTATTACAAATTTACCGGCAACTACATTGCTGGTAAATTTGTAGTACCGGCCCTGGCCTTGGCAGGTGCTTTACCAGCAGGTGTTTTTTGTTACATATTACATTTTATACTTAAAATACTCTTATTGTTACAGGGAATGTCATGCCAACAAATTATTTTTCACTTAAGAAAGCATAATTCTAAGCAACTTTGAAATATACATTAATTACAAATGTTCTATGGTTTGTGAGTTATTTGTGTACGCATTGCTATTGAAAGCAGGTCCAGATTTTCTGGACCTGCACCTGACCCTAACCTACCCTCACCCAACCTGCAACTGGCTTGACCCGGCTCCTCCATTTTAATACCCTCACCTGCCTGTGCGAAGTTATAAATCGAGGAGCAGGAAGCCAGAAGTGTTAGGTCGCAGGAGGGGGGAGCTGAAGGAACCGCTCAACCCGAACCCGCCCAACCAGCACATCCCTATTCAAAAGCACAAAAAAAATTAATTTTGTGAAATTAGACTAATTTTTATTTTGGGGTTGACTTGCCCTTTAAGGGTCTACCTAAATGCTAATTAAGACCTATATTTATATGTCTTATATTCCTTACATTTGCATATATCTGCCTATAGCAATACTTTAATTTCACTCTTTCATGCTCAGCGTTTTATTTTAAAGGGCTAGTTCTCCTTTAGAATTAAGTTTTAGTATAATTTAGACAACAACAGTCTAAGACAATTTACAAAGCCTTTAATTGTTTTGTATTTTGTATACTAGTCTGTTAAGTTGAAGAGTGGAAAGTAAAAATTAAAAAAACAACCATATAAAAAGTATAATGAAGACTAACTGAAAAGTTATTTGGAATATGTCTGTCTATGATATGTTTTTAAGGTAAACTTCCCATTTAATGGTTCTTTACAATTAGTCTGTAAACACATTTTATATATACAGTAATTTATATATCGTTTATATATAGTTTATATATAGTTTATATATGTTTCTATAATTCTGTAACTTTATTATTTTCCTCTGTACCAATTTTATGTTTTGGAAAATAATGCATTAAATAAAAAGCTCCATAGACCAATCAGAGAGGACAGATCTGTATTTGTTTATGAATTGGCATATATCTTAATGCACGTTTATCTTTTTTTTCTCTTTTATTTAATTTTTCATCAAAGGAGAAAGAGTAACATTGCTTTGTACAGGAATGACGGAAGCTGGACATCACCCAGCCCTACACTACACTACAACCTTTGGCACAGGTCATCATTACAGCAAATTCAAATAGCACATGTCAAACAAACAATAAAGTAAAGCAGGTAGTTATAGATTTTGTTGTGTTTGAAGGTGAAGAAGCAGGCAGGTGTAGCCTAGACACTGGGGACAATGCAAAAAGAGATTTAATGGAACCACTTGAGTAGAATGAAAGGATCTGAAAGGAGATACATCGGTCAAATGCTGGATTGCACAATAAACAGAAGCAATGATGTGTAAGAGATAGGGTTTAGTTGACTTGTCCAAAGATATTCCATTGTATTTTGGTAAAGATTAAAAGAAAACAAAACACTCTGGACACCCACTGGCAATCACACCTGTTACCCGTACTTGAGAAATCTGGCTAGACCAGTACACACTGCCTTATATAAATTACTTCATCTTGAGTTGTTAAGGTATAGAAATAGCTGGAGACATATCTGTGTTGCCTGTTTGCAGTCATTTGAGCATGAACATACCATAGATTTACAAATGGTTTATTAGCTTAGCATAGCAAAAGAAGTGAGCTATAATTTTGTGCAAGACCCATAGAAATCCAATTTAGCATGACTTTTCCGTGTCATATTATATGGAAACTAGATTATGGTGTTCAATCATAGGTAGGCTGTTTGCAGGGTAAAGCGTGCTCAAGACAGAATACTTCTTTGAACTAAAACAAAAAGTTAAAAAAACAGCCCATTGGTTTTTAAATGTTAGCCCCTGAATCTCTCTGGGATTATCTCTCAAACCACCCGCTGGTGTGAACAAAACATTGGGAATAATTCCAAAAATAGTTTCGAATGTTGAAAGGATTGCGCCACATGTGCTTTTTCACCTTGGACGCTCCCTGTGTTCTTTTGAGTTGTCACTGCCCTTTAATTTAACCCTTGTACAGTCAAGGGGGACGATAACACATTACTTTAAAAAACAATACGCACATCTCTAGAACAGCATATAGTTAATCCTTCATTGCTATGCTATCTAGTAATCTTTTTCAAGTTTACCTTTTATTCATCTAGGGAAAATCCATAAAAATATGTGTCCGAAACATCAAGGATGTTTTCCTTGTCCAACGTTAATTTAGTCCAGGCATGACTCACAATCATAGTGCAAGGCAGGAGACCTGCATAAACAAACACTGTGCTAGAAGAAAAGATGTACGTTGCATGCACATTTCATAGAACCTACATAAAAACAGTAATGGTAATGCCTGAAATATTCATAATATATTGTGATTGGCTCAGAAAAACAGAGAGAGGTTAATTAAATATACACAAAATAACCTTATTGATTTAGAGAACTATTTAATAAACTCTATTTTTCAAAGGTTGTTTTTTGAAAAGCTGTTGCAGGGACCTTGATTCTGGAATGGCAGTGGGTGTACAGTCATTTACTTAGACTTTGCTAAAGCATTTGATACAGTGCCACACAGAAGGTTACTGGTTAAATTAAGGAATGTTGGCCTGGAACATAGTATTTGTACCTGGATAGAGAACTGGCTAAAAGATAGACTACAAAGAGTGGTGGTAAATGGAACATTTTCTAATTGGACCAGTGTTAATGGAGAACGGCAGGGCTCTGTACTAGGTTCTTTGTTTTTTAACTTCTTTATTAATGATCTGGAGATGAGCATTGAAAGTACTGGTCCTATTTTTGCTGATGATACTAAATTGTGCAGAACCAGTTTAGTTGCACATCTCTGCACTCTCTCCAGCTCATTTATATCCTTCTTAAGACTGATTTGACTAAATTGGAAAACTGGGCAGCAAACTGGAAAATGAGATTCAATGTTGATAAATGCAAGGTTATGCACTTTGGCACACATGCACTGGAGCACTGGGGAGCTGCACGTCTTCAGTGCTCCTCAGAAAGCGGCTGGGCGGTATGGGTATGCCATCCCTAATATTTTGCCATCCTAGGCCTGGGCCTCTGTGGCCTCGCCACAAATCCAGGCCTGCTTTTTATGTAATTGTGCCTAAAGGCAACTAAAGCCCAACTCAATGTAACATATATTTAATTTGCGTTAATACATATGGCTGTTACATCTTCCTTTAGGGAAAGCAGCACTATATAAATAGCCATATTCCCCGTTCATATTCAGGACTTCTGGCCTGGCCCTACTCCTTCCTCTGTGTCTTAACCTTCATTTGGTCCCTGATGGTGTTAGACAACAACTCCCAGAATGCTTTAACCCATGATTATATATTGAAGAATCCAGGCAGCTGTAATCCAGCAACATCTGAGAGCCAGATGTAGAGTTGTGGAAAGGACTTTGCTAATATTTGGGGTTCAGGTAAGCCTGCACAAAAGGTGCTCTGCACCTTGGGCTTAGTTCTTAATTCAGGCAAGGCACATACAGTAGTTCAAACTGCAGGAGCCAATCAGCAGGAGCAGATAAGTACCTGGACCCTAAGGGGTGCTTTCTTATGCCCCTAAGTGCTCTTATGCTTAGGCAATGGTGAGTGAGACCTTTAGAGTTTAATGGAAAAGTAGGAGGTTACAGGCATAACATAAGGGGTAACTTCCCCTGCTGTATGATTTTCTATGTTTCTTTAGACTAAAGTTGTATAAATTAGTGATCCTAAGGAAAATACTGGCAGCACTCAAACTACGAATTACACTACTGCATCATTTGCAAATACAATTTACAACTGTCCATGTTGCTTTAATATATTTAGGCTAGGGTCACACAGGCTGCTTTGTTCATCTAATGTGGGAAACTGGCCTCTAGCTTGCAACTACTGATAAAATCTGCAGCATGAAGCCTGTTTTATGGCTGGTTGGTTATTAATATGCACACCGCATAGTTGCAGTGAAACCTAAACACTATACAGCAGGGGTCCCCAAACTTTTTAACCTGTGAGCCACAGTTTAAGCAACACAAGCATGCGAAAAGTTAGCCCTATGCAGACTGGCAGCCTACAGGAGACTCCGTTTGACAGTACACCTGTTTTTTATGCAATCACAACTTGCCTCCAAGCCAGGAATTAAAAAATAAGCACTTGCTTTGAGACCACTGGGTGCAACATCAGAGGGGATAGTGAGTTACATGTTATTTTTGAGCAACTGGTTGCATACCACAGCATACAACTGATTTCATTATTATGCACATAGATCATGGGGCTCAAAAAGGCATCTTGGAGAGCGGCACTGCTTTATGCTGTATATACTGTACATCAATGAAGTACCTGCTTTGTCAGTTAAGGAATGAGCTGGTCATTTCATTTTATAGATTCCTTTGTTGTATTTTTTTTATCCTGAGGAAAAATGTTAATCATTTTAGGCTGCTGCAAGCAGATTCTAAAATCCTAATACTTGGATAACTGTCAGCAATTCTGCAAATGCTTTAAAATCTGTGAAACAGCGCTTCACAAGGAAGTTTAGGGAAAGACAAAGGAAGACAATGATAGGAATATAGTGTAGCAGATTATATCCAATCTGATCACCTCTTTGTGTGGGTGATTAACTTTTTGTGATACCCACTCCATAGTTCACCATAATTTGAATTTTTACTGGTTGGAGAGCAGGACAGAAACGGCTACAGGAAACTACTGGAAACCTTAACCTTTTCCTTTTTTACAAGCAATTCTGCAAAGCCTGTAATGTAGCTAAACAAATCACTGGTTAGCTCTGCAGCATTTGAATTTTGAAGCGGTTTAGTATTAAAAGGGATGATCTGGCAAGTCTATTACTTTAAAACCAAAAACAATATAAAACGTATGTTATAAATTTCTATTTACATATTTCTATTTAATAATCAGCCCTGGTCTGAGTGACAGACAAAAGTGCAAAATTGATATGCAATCCATTACATTTATTTACCCACAATGGAAAGCTTAGCGTTAGCGGAGGCTATCACCTTCAGCCAGTGGTACCTGACACATATTTTACCACTTAGGATAAATTTATTTTTAGCATATGCAAGTTTCATTGAGTTGTGACATCACTAAAAACCAAACAGAATGGATGACACAATGCATGCAGAACACAGAGGAAGACCGCGGAATGGTTTATTCTATGCAGGTACAAAAAATATCTAGTGTGGCACTAGACAAGTGATAGATTTTGCATAAATGATATACAAAACATTTATACTTTCCAGTAAGTGTTCAAACTCTCAGGGTTATTAATGTTGTACAAATATTTATAATTAGCAAGTAAGCCGTTGTGTAGGCTGGTCCCAATCAAACACGCAGTAACACTGTACTAATATCGTTCACGTGAACACTACCCACCCCCACTGTGTAAAAAAAATGACCAGTGCAAAAATCAGAAGGATGATACAAAACTCCATCTTAGAAAACTAACACTGCAAAAATTATATGAGGATGGATACATACAAATTAACAAAAACATTATGTAACCGATCATGTAGGTACAATAACTCAAACACACTGGATATAAAAATAAACTGACATAAATCATATTTGTATGTCAGCTAATAGTATAGTTCTCATAAATAAAATGTATTAATATAACAGTTATAAAAACCACACATAACACCCCATATTCATTACCAATAAATCATAGCATTAAAGTAGAGATAAAAACCAATGGAGGTTCCATATGCAAATAAAACATTGCTTGCAGCAGCTGCACACAGCATTCAATGATGGCTGGGCACTCATATAATGTACAGTTATGGTTTAGGTACAGTGTCGTTTCCAATCTAGCTAAGGTCTATGGTGGTTGGTAGGAACTTAAACTGTACCACCTTCCGTTTCCTTGAATGTGGATGTGTCTTCACAGCTTATATTATCCTTTCCTGTAAGCTTATGCTTATGCAGTAGGATTATGTTGTGCATTCATTTAATTGGGTTAATGTGTACACTCATTAACTTAATACATCTAATTAATATGCCATTGTGATGGATAGTAGCTGCTTTGGAACACCAAGGTTAGCATTCCTGAGTGGCACCACCAGTGTCTGCCACAGGCAGGGCATTTCCATTTTGTTATTTGAATCTGTGACCAGCTTAGGCCTACAGGCAAATATTGTATGGTTTTCAGTTTAATTATTTTACCAAATGTGCATATTCTTAAATGTTCATGAGTATATTTCCATGTCTGGAGAAGAACAAGAGTAATAGGTTATGGATGTCACTCTTGTGGCCAAGTAAAACAGTAAATAAAGGATAAAAAGTGAAAAGTTTATGAACTCTACAAATCTGAGAAGTGCACGATCATCTGGCTAGGAACAAATTCCACCGACAGCAGCAATTAAGGTTTTAAAAGTTCTTTAGGGACGTCAGTTAAAGCTGCTGTAGACCTGGCTTGTGCATTCTTTCAGTAAAAAATGGAATGGCTACATATATAATACACTCTTTCATGTGCTGTTCGGGTGGAAAGTATGCCATGCTTTTGAAAGCATAAAAAACATTTGTTTAGGGGACAAAGTTATTTGCTGAGACACACCAATGGATGGCTCACAGCACAACCACACAGATGTGGAGCTGGGAAAGATAACTAGTGTGGGCGAAAATAAAAAGCACAATGCAAATGCATATTTTAGGCAATCCATTTCCTCCTACATTTTAACAAAGAACTGAAAAATAATTGTTCTTTATAAAAGTGCTACTGCCACTAAAAAGGGGTCATTTATGAATAGCAGGGTAGGGCGTAGAGTGCAAGAACAGGTGCAAGCAGTGGCGTAACTACCAGGGGTGCAGATGGTGCGATGGCACCTGGGCCCACACCCTCTTGGGGCCCACCGGAGCCGCAATAATGGATATCGTAGGTGGTTGGGCAGGGGGAAATTTTACAGTGCACGCGATTCATAGGGGGGAGGGCCCAACAGTGGGGCCCAGGTGCTCATCCTATACCAGGGCCTGCCGGTGAGTAGTTACAAGTCACACAGCAAACACAACCTGCCCTTTCATTAGTATTTCCATAGGTATAAGACTGGAGCTCAAGGACCTGCACTCTCTTAATGAATACAGTGCTGCCTGCATTAAGCAATGCTATATTTATAAGGGGAAGTATGTAGGATGGCCTGTGGGTGCAGAGTGCCAAGGAGCCTGAACTAAAGGTAGTAACAGCAGGGCTGATCTCAGAAATGCTGCAAGCTGCATCTCACAGGGCCCCAGACACATAGGGGATCATTTATTAATGTTCATTTTGGTTTTTCATTTACCCAAATCAAACTTTTTAGAGCTTTAAATCTCGTACCAACCTTATTACTCTTAACATACTCTAAAGCATTTGTCGCTGAAACACCACCAAAAAAAAATTTAACAAAAGAGAAGTGGTCTATTTTTTTCTCAATTCATTTCGCATTTGAGAAACCATACAAACCTTATCTTGCATTTTTCTCTAAAGCATTGATTTAGCACATTTATTTCTAGCATCTATATTCTCCAGCACAAACTACGAACGCAGCTTGAGAATTCTGGAGTATTCCTTAAAATAAATGTTGCTGTGGATTTAATTGATCTCGGCATCTCTGAGCCCCCGAGATTTTCAGTGAAAAAAAAATACAATAAAAGTTGACATACTGTACAGGTATAGGACCTGTTATCCAGAATGCCCAGGATCTAGAGCTTCTTGATAATGGATCTTTCCCTAATTTCATACCTTAAGGGGCACCTTTACTAAGGTTTGAAGTGAATTTTCAAATTCAAAAATTTCGAATTTCAAAGTAATTTTTGGGTACTACAACCACTGAATAGGCCAAAATTCGATTCGAATTGCAAAAACTTTGAATATTCGACCATTTGAAAAATCGAAGTATTGTCTCTTTAACGAGACTTCGCCAACTTAAACCTGCCGAATTGCTATGTTAACCTATGGGGACCTCCTAGAAGTTTTTAGAAGTCAAAGTTTTTTTTTTTTTGAAAATCATTCGATCGATCGATTAAAACGTTCGATCGAGCGATTTTGAATTTGAAAACGGCTAAATTCACTCAAAAAACCCCTCCGACTATCGAATTTCTACAATTCAATGGTCGAATTTTGAAGTTTTACCACTTCGAAATTCGACCCTTAGTAAATGTGCCCCTAAGTCTACTAGAAAATCATATCTGTATTAAATAATCCCCAAAGGGATCTGTTTCCAATGAGTATTATTAATATCTTAGTTTGGATCATGTGCAAGGTACTGTTTTATTACTACTGAATAAAAAGGGAATTGTTTTTATAAAAATCTGGATTATTTGGATAAAATGGAAGACGGCCTTTCCACAATCCGGAGCTTTCTGGATAATAGATTTTCAGATAACGGATCCTATACCTATAAGAAAAATGTTGACTTTATTAGTTATAGAAATATCTCACCTTGAACTTAAATGCATTTGCCTTTTCATCTATTCCTGTGTTAGACACACACCTTTTTTGTTTATGCTGTTTTTTTCAGGACTTATTCAATGTCATGCTCAATGAAATTTTTACATTGATTTTCTGGGATGTTGCACAAACACAATCTGTCCTTTACCTCACCAACAGATACTGTATCATCAGAAGAAGAGGAAAGTGAGGTACTTACCAGCAGGGCGAGTTTCATGGTCGGTTTGTAGTTTACGTGTACAAAACAAAAAATATAAATATGATTGAAACTGTAAACACTTCAGTTTGACGTCATGCTAAGTAAATAAGATTTTCTGTAGGTGCCAAGTCTTATAAAACTGATATGTTGATACAGATTAATTCACATGTACTTGTGTGCGACTGGAATTGTAATGGCATCAAAATTAGCCGGTGCAAATAAGGCAAAGGGAATAATAAAACAGAGCTTTCTAAATCAAACTCTTTATTAATTTAACATGGATCAGTATCTTCATCTTTTTCTAAGACTCAAGTATAAGACCTTATCTGTTTAGGTCATAACAAAGAATGCTTGTAGAGATGCTCATCAACAGCAGCCTTTTATAAGCACAGAATCATTCTCACACTTGCGTTTTCTTAATTCAGTTTACATAATGAATGATCTTTTTCTTTCAGTTGGAAAATTTCATGATGGGAGAATCAAATCGGAAGATTTTTTTTCTATTACACAGCCTGGGGTAGGTGTTCTCTACTTGTAAGAATGTATTTATATAGTATTCAAAACGTAATAATCTTTAAATGCCACAATTGATTTGTATGTGTAGTTCCCATGAATCCAATTTTATAATACAACACAACTTTCTTTGTTGCGCAGACTGTGGTCCTTTTTTTAAATGAAGCCAAGATGGAATTGAATTGCAAAGCACCTGACCTTCTTTCTGACAAAGAACAAGAAATAAATTCATCTAAAATAAAAATCCAGAATTAATAATGGGCTCTACAGTGAAATCGCCATCTGCATGTCTTAGATTCTTCAGCACTTTTATTGGAACACAAGATTGACTAACTAACTATTATTTTTCACATATAGGGGCATATTTATCAAGGGTCGAATTTCGAGGTGATGGGAGTTTTTTTTAAACTCCCACCAACTCAAAATTCAAATAAAAAAAGACTAACTGAAATTTATTAAAAAAAAAAAAAAAAAAATCACATTTTTTAACATCGAGTGAATTGGCTGTATTTGATCGTTCGATTTGAATTCAGATCGTATTCGATTGAATTAGATTCAAAGTATTTTTTTAAAAAAGTTGATTTTTCAAAGTGCACCAAATGACTCCAAATAGGTTCTAGGTCCCCCATAGACTAAAACAGCATTTCGACAGGTTTTAGATGGTGAATACTCAAAGTAGAATTTTTAAAGAGACAGTACATGATAAATTTCGAATTTTTGATTTTTTTTTTTTCAAATTCGAATAAAATTTGGACTATTCCCTAGTTGAAGTACACCTAGGTGCAGATTTACCAAGGGTCGAAGCGAATTCGAGGGAATTTTCGAAGTATATAAATTCAAAATTCTAAGTAATTTTTTGGATACTTCGACCATCGAATAGGCTACTACAACTTCGATTCAAAGTAAAAAAATACTTTGATTATTCGACCATTCGATAATCGAAGTACTGTCTCTTTAAAAAACTTCAACTTCAATACTTTGCCAAATTAAACCTGCCGAAGTGCTATGTTAGCCTATGGGGACCTTCTAAAGCATTTTTTGTTTTGAAGTCGAAGGAAAATCGTTCGATCGATGGATGAAATCCTTTGAATCGTTGGGTTGGGGAATCGAACAATTTTACTTTGACCGCAAATGGCCAAATTCGATGTAAAAAAACTTCGAATTCTATATTCAAAGTCGAACTATTCCAAATCGATGGTTGAATTTCGAAGCTTTTTCTACTTCGAAATTCGACCCTTGATAAATCTTCCCCCAAAATTAGCTTGAAATTCGAATTTAAAAATTCTATTCTTCAATTTGACTTAAATCTGCTCCTTATTGTAGCATAAAGTTAACTCACCACCATGCTGTTATTTACTGTCAGTTTATATATATATTTTTCACTTTATTTTAGTCATGGGCAACAAATTTTATGCATTATTTATCTATCAAACGAAATTAGATTTTGATTTCCTTTGACTTTGAAATTACCATCCTTTGAAGAATATCATCAACTCTATCTTGTGTGTTTGATTTCCTTCACTGAATAAGTCCCATCATGGGCCAGATTCACTTCAGTGAGAAAACGGTTTATCGCCTGAAAACTCATGGAAGAGATTCAATATAAGATGTAATTCAATTCAGATAAACTTATCTCACTGTTTATCATGTGAAAACTCCAATTGAAGTCTATGGGAAAAAACTAGAACTGAATTTGGAATTTTTTTTTTTGTTCTGGAATTGAATCTCGTCCATTAACTAAGTGGTGAACTAATTGAGCCAAAGTAAAGGTTTGCCCAGTATATATTGAAAAACCAGCTCCCAAAGTGGATTTTTAGTAGAAGGTATTAATCAGCCACAAACAAGGTTTCTTTTTCTCTTTCTTTTTGAATTTTAAAAAGTGTGTAATCCTTGTGTGTCTGTAGAACTAGGAGCCACTGAGCATGGCACACAGCTTCATACTTTCTTTAACTTGAGATCCATCAAATAATGAGATGGCATCTCATATGGCTTGGGTGAAAAATATTAACATGACTGTATCACAATATACTGTAGCTTGCACATGACAATTAGCTCTGTGTCTGGTAAAACACCTGCCAAGGTCGGGCCGGCATTACAAATTTACCGGCAATTCATAAAAACATGGAGAAACCACCTGGACGAATTATAGTGGCAGGCACGGACTCGGTACTTAGCTCCCTAGCTATATATGTAGATAAGATCCTACAACCTTTGGTACACAATACCACCTCTTTTGTAAAAGATACAAAACATTTGCTCACAATTTTGGAATCTCTACAATTACCGCCATGTGATATAACTTTGGTCAGTCTTGATGTTTCCAGCTTATATACATCCATTAAACACTCTTCAGGTCTCACAGCTGTGAGATATTTTTTGTATGATTGTGATTACACTATACCCCAAAAATATTTATTATGGATTTGTTGGATATCATCTTACATCAAAATTATTTTTTTTTCGGGGACAGTTTTTATTTACAACTGCAGGGGACGGCAATGGGGAGTAATGTGGCACCAAGTTATGCCAATTTATTCATGGCTTACCTAGAAACACACTTGGTATATACACACCCCCTCTATAAAGCCCACTGCTGACTATACGTCCGCTACATAGACGACCTACTAATGGTATGGGACGGTCCCCCTGACACATTGACAACTTTTATAGGTTTCCTGAATGATATGGAACCTTCCATTAAATTCACATGGGCAATGGATAAAAATTGCATCAGCTTTTTGGATGTTAACATTTCCAGAAGGGGAACTAAATTGGAAACTGATCTTTTTAGAAAATCAACCGATAAAAACAGTATTCTACATTTTGACAGTTTTCATCCACATTCCCTTAAATGTTCCCTCCCATATACACAATACTCGAGGGTTAAAAGAATCGTATCTGATCCACATACATATACAAAGAGAATTGAAGAGATGACTGACCGCTTTAAAGAGAGGGGGTATCCTGAGGATGTTCTAAATAAGGGTCTATTTCTAATTAACAATAAGAGTAGGGCAGAATTGTTACAAACCCCCAGTGGAAACAAAACTAATGAAAATAGGATTGTTTTTGTTTCAGGTTTTTCTACGGCCAGCAAACATGTCACTAAAATTATACATAAACACTGGCACTTGCTTACATCATGCTTGTCCGATATACCGGCATTCCAGCAACCACCATTAATGGCTTACAAGCGTGCCAGAAAACTTAAAGATCGATTAGTAAGAGCGGACATTGGACCTTTAAAATAACAGTCCACACGCTTTTTATGCAATCCAAAGTTTGGCACCTTTCCCTGCCTTAATTGTACACAATGTAATTCGGTTATCAAGGGGGGTGTGTTTTACCATCCGCATTCGGGGAAAAAATATACTATAAAGAATTATTGCACATGTGATTCCTCTTATGTGGTCTATTTATTGAAATGCCCCTGCGGTTTACTCTATATTGGCGAAACCACACAAAAGGTCAAAGACCGCATTTCCAAGCACAAATCCACAATTCGCAAACAATTGACAGCCCTCCCAGTTCCAGCTCACTTTCTGGAGGCTAGACACACAGTTAGTCAATTACGCTTCCAGGTTATTGACTCAGTAGAAATTCCTAGACGAGGTGGTGATAGGATTTTGATGCTTAAGAAATTGGAAATGCGGTGGATACACAGGCTGGATACGATCTGGCCTCGAGGACTGAATAGGGAGTATACCCCAGCAATATTCATTTAATCAACAATATTTAATATGAGGTATGGAGTCCTGTTTATAATTGTTTTTAATTGGTGTAAAAAATAAATGACTGATTCATTATATGTACTATATGGATGTTTTTAACATGTTTCATCTTTTTTCTTCTTTTAAAGGAGCATGATCTACAGGGAATTTCCTGAGTATCGGTACCAATTTGCACATACAATGAAGTGTCTCATGGAGAGTGCTGAGTATTTTATGCCACATGGGTGCCAGATGATATCTCAGGCCTGTATAGATCAATTCCTTTCAATATTGAGCTTTTGGATATCTTCAATTTTACAATCACTTTTATCACTGTATGTTACAATGTTTTTGATACATTTTAACTGGGATACAATTCTTGTAACTATATAATGTCACACCAACAGGAAATGATATTTTTTTGATAATGGTTGCTATGGACTATGAATCACGGATAAGGCAATATGGACACTGTGAACTTTGACCTTGGGGGAGGGATGAGAGGCGTGATTACAACCCTCTTCCACTATAAATGTTTGTCACATGTTTACACCAATAGGCTTGATAAAGGGCCCAGTGGAGGCCCGAAACGTTGCCGTTTTATTTATGAGATGAATAAATACTAATCACCTATTCAACTACAACAGTTGTGCCGCAGGTCTCTTGCTTTGTGGTAAATTTGTAATAACCTTCAAAAAGACCCCTCAGCCTTCCCCCTATCCCCTGTAACTAAGCTTTTGTCCTCAGTCTTCGGTGTTCTGCGTCGTGGCCCTGCCCCTTTTTGCATCACGGCCCGTCCCTTTTTGCATCATAGTCCCACCCCTTTTGTTCCTGCCCCCAGCAGCTGGTAACAAATATAGCAAAAGGTGGCAACCCTACTGGTAACCTCCCCAAACAAGCAGATATTTAATTTTATGGCCACATTTAGAATTTCTGGCTTAGATTTCAGGATTAAAATGTATTTTCTGTAGTCTGTTTTGTGATTATGAACTGCTCAACTGTATTCACATTGCCTTGGGAAAAACACATAATCACTTTTTTTAAGACTGGCTGTTATCTCCTGTAGAGCACCTTTGGAAACAGTGGAACATACTAACCCCTAATTCAATTCATTTGATTGCTCAAAAACCCAGTTCCTCCTCAGGCCATACTATGCAGAGCTGTGGTAAACTACACTAAACAACCACCAGAAGCCATCATTTATTACAGCTCTGAGTTGTGCATGACGGGTCAGAAATGATATGCTTTTGACAACTTTCCTACACTTTTATCCACACCAGGCAATGGTGAGGTTGTTTACGTTAGTGTACAGCAAATGGACCTACTACAATCCCTCCAATAAAGAAATGGCTGCCACTTCTATAATATCACTGCAATAGATACATAACAATGTATTGTCACAAACAACTTGCTAGTCTTGTTGGTTGAAGAGACTAATGATCCAAATCCAGGATCACGGCAGGCTTAGTAATTTCATTGACCGTTCCTTTTAACAGGTCATATGGTATGAAAAGAAATAGAAAAGTTTACTTATATTTTTCTGTAATCACTTGAGAGGATTAAGGTGATGAAAGCAAATAGAAATTGGAATTTGAACAGCATCAGATCTAATTTAAGAATGTATCCATATGCCAGGGCAGACGCAATGTTGACTTTTAAATCACAAAAATCTTTTGTTTCTGAAAGTTGAACCTGACATAAATGAATTTCTGTGAAGCGTGTTTTGCTTTGGGTGTTATTGTTTGGCTTGGCCCACATTAACAGGGAAAACTATACTGACCGCCCTGTCTCAGGATCTTCTTATTTTTACTGCGCTATAAACAAGTCAATATTACTTACTGTGCATGAAAATGAATAATACTGTGTTTACCTTTTCAGCAAGTCAATAAAGGTCTTCATTTTTCTGCAAATACTGTAAATAAAGTATGCATTTTATTTTCTATTTTTATTATATAGGCTCTGTCAACTAGGTGAATACAAACTACTTCCATATTGTGACATTACAAGCAGAATGGCAAATGCATCATATTAGTAGTCCTATTAGGACTATTATATACAAAGGTGGAGCAGCATGAAGAGCTACTGAATGACCTTAACTTTAATTTATGCTGCCAGTCATCAAGTATCAAAATGCCCAGCAACATAGTAGCACTGCAGTGTTTGTTTAATAAATTGTTTTTACAAACAGACTTATTACATGGACCTCTAGTAAGTTATTTGATCCTATATTTTTTACTGCTGTTAACAACTCAGTCGTGCTGTGAGTGCCAGCAGGAGAAAATAAATACTAATGTCAAAAGGAATGTTCTTGCAACACAAAAAAAATGCTTAGGCACTCAAGTAGAATTCATTTTGAACAGAAGTAATATTTATTGGGGATACTGCCCCGTTAAACATTTTAAAACATTTTTATATATTTGTCAGTTCTTTAACATTTCTGGAGCACACTACTATGTACTGTACCATTGATGGTCAAAGACCATAAGACTTCTTACAAGAGCATGTAGAGGAGGCCATTCTTGGGTGCTGGGTGCTCAATACTGGATTCAGTGCAAGGGCAGAAGGGCAGGTATTCCATCCAGAGGTAACAAACAAGGGAAAGTGACCAGCTCCATGTTGTAGCTCCCACCCTTCCCAACTATATCTATTCTACTATCAGGTGATCCCACTGGTGTCTAATAAAAGGGCAGCCAAGTTTGGGAGTTTTACTTTGAAAGCAGCTAGTAAGTTGCAGGTAAAACTTAGTCCCTTTAAAAAATGTATAATGAAGCAATAGAATTCTTAATGAATCAGATGAAAATTGAGCGTAGGACTGGCCAGATATGGGATGACTTTGACGTAGTTGGCCAGCTTAAATATATTGCAATATATGGACAAACAATCCCTGTTTTGTTAAAAGGGTAAGGCATTTTTTAGTAGCAGTATGCACAAAATGTCTCTGTCTTAAATATATTGATAATGGGTTAGTGTAGAGTGCAGAGGACTCTTGTATTATTCCATCCAGAGGTCTCATCCATGTTGCTACCTGATGCTACATTCACAATTCAAGTTGTGATTGGTCTAGTATTCACTATACACTGGCATGCATGGTAGCATTCCTTGTGAGCCAGAAAACTGATTAAAACACGTTGAGTTCAAATAATAAATCACCCTCATTGTGTCTACAAGAATACAGATCATATGAACTGATAGGAACTAAACATATTGGTCTGGATATAGGTATCGAAATGCAATTTCATTGATCTTGAAAAAACACACAAGAAAATTATTAGCCTCAAAACATGATTACTTTTTAAATTGCCAAACTTTATTTTTTACCATTTACTCTTTGTATTTGTCTAAAGGAAATATTAGACCTGCATCACAATTTCCTTTTTACTTTTTCAGTAGTTTATACATAATGTATACAGAGAGATGACTATTTTCATGATGATCCGTCTCCATTATTTTCTTAATCTGAGATACTGTAAATGGCAAAAAAAAATGAAAGAAAGAGATGTGTAAATTGGGTAAAGCAGGAAACCAGTTTTTTAAATTGCTTGAGAATGTTCCAATGAGCCTTTCACTAGAAAACGATGTTATAGAAAAGTTACTGGCTTTGTCTCAGATTTTGCGGTTGTCCTTAAAAGCGGATTTTGCTTCTGGAACATTAGTTATTACTTCTTTTAAATGAGTCAATGAAACAAGTTTCAACTGTTAGATCAGTGTGTGTTGATTTAATCATTACTAAGACTAATGTGTGTGAAGATCAGTTAAACTGAAACTACAGTGCTATTGTATTTCAAGCGACATGTCAAATCTCTAAGCAGTAGAATCCACATTTGCTTGTTTTATTTGCTTACTTTAGATTTTAGAAGTTTCTTGTTAAAAATAGGAGAACAAAAAACTGATAGTGTTATATCTGATCTGAAAGGAACCTCAACTGAATAATTTCACAGCTTGCTCCAAGACGTTGATGCCAAGATTACAAATACAAGAAGCTACCTGTTATTTCCCCTTTGGGTAACTAAGAGTTTCTCACGAATAAAACTGGCGTTTTTACTTGGCTCACAATCCAGATTGCTTCATCGTGCAGAGAGAACTAAAAACGGCAAAGGTCCTAATTAAAGGAGAACTAAACTCTAAAAATTAATATGACTAAAAATTTAATATTTTATATACTAAATTTATTACACAAGCCTAAAGTTTCATCTTGTCAATAAGATCTGTACTGTTCAAACCTGTAAAGACCTGTACTCTTCACAACTTTAAAGCCTTGTACTGTTCACACCTCAGACCCAGACTGAAAGTGCCCACATTGTTCACCTCTTAACACCTGCTGGAGGGGCACCAGCATTGTGTCACTGTATATGATCTGTCCATCTTAGACAGATAGGTCTCATGCTCTCTTCTGCCTTCCCTATGCTCCCTGTGTGTGCCATACTCTGCCTTCCCTATGCTCCTTGTGTGTGCCATACTCTGCCTTCCCTATGCTCCCTGTGTGTGCCATACTCTGCCTGCCCTATGCTCCTTGTGTGTGCCATACTCTGCCTTCCCTATGCTCCATGTGTGTGCCATACTCTGCCTGCCCTATGCTCCCTGTGTGTGCCATACTCTGCCAGCTCTATGCTCCCCGTGTATGCCATACTCTCCTTGCCTTATGCTCCATGTGGACAGTTCTAGAGATAACAAGGGTGTGGTTTAAATGGGGTTTGTTTAAAAGGTGGGAGTGGTCAACACTGGCTTCCATTATCGGTCCTCCACCACGTAGGCCAGAAAAATTCCAGCCCTCGGTTCCACAGAAGTTTGACAGCACTGGCATAGGCCATAATTACCCAACATAAGTCAAACTACACTGGTGTTTATTGGTTAGGTTTCTGGAAGGCTGGTGCCTACTGCATTTGTGTATGTTCATCTGTCCTGCGGCAACAAAGAATGCACTTCGACACGTACATAGGCCCTAATGGCTCATAGGCCATGGTTGTGTCAACACTAGGTGTGCCCTCAGTTTGAATCTCAGTTGTATATAAAGTCATATTTAGTGCACATTAAAATGTATGTACTAGTGTTTTATCACTCGAGACCAAAAAACAGCAGCTGAACTACTAATGCATCTTATCACACTGGAAAGCAGGTTATTATTTTATAGGACAATAACAATAATTCTCACCACCCACACCAGTATTCTTTCTTAAGAAATTTCAATAAGATGATGGCAATTTAGAAAATCAGTTGGTGGTAACCTTCTTTCCACCCATCATGAATAAAACAATGGATGGCACAATGTAGCATGGCTTGGCATGTACGATCAAAGCTAAGGAAAGATTTACCCAATGTTTTTCTCTATGTTTCCAAGAAAAAGAAATGTTAAAAAGAGTAAGACGCTCTATTTCTTTATGCAGAGATTTAAGAAAATATTATTTCCAGAATATTTTTGAATCATAAGTACAAAAATTGTGTTGATACTGATTAAAACAATACCAGTTTGTTTGGCTGCACGAGGAAGCATGTGACCACAAGATGATACCTGTAAAGATGTTCTTTTCTGCTTCATGTTATTAAAAAGCTGCACTAAATGAGCAATTTGGATGCAAGTTAATGTTTCCACACATTGTATTACTTGTCCCCAGATGACAAAAAATGAATCCATGTGTTATGCTCACAGATTTCTGGAACAAATGTTGCAATTTACACTTCCACTGTCCATGTGGTTACTTTATCTATTTCACTTGCTTCCTTTTGCTACAGTTTCCCAGTGATTTGCAAAATAGTTTACCATTCCATATAAATATTATTTAAAATACTTTTCGTATGTTAAAGAATGACCTGTTGATAGCAACTTTGCAATTGGCCTTCATTATGTATTCTTCATAGTTTTTGATTTATTTTCCTTCTTCTTCTGACCTTTTCCAGCTTTCAAATGTGGGTTACTGACACCAGCAGCCGAAAACGATTGCTCTGTAAGACTACAATTATTGTTCCATTTTATTACTTATCTGATGCAGTCCAAATACTATACTTATTTCAGTTTCTCACTCAAACCACTGCCTAGTTGCTAGGGCAATTAAGACACTACCAACCAAATTGCTGCTGAATAGTGGTGTGCTGGTAGAGAAATTCTCAACCCACACCCGATGCTAACCCGTCTCTTTCCAACCCGCACCTGCCAGAATGAGGCATGAAACGCGTCAAGTGACTGCACATGTCATAGAACGGGAAGTATGTTTCATTATGATGCCTGCCCCTTGTTTTAAAGTTTTTGCGGGACACTTTCCTTAACTCTCATTTTGGCTTTTTGCACTTTGTTCTGACTGGATTGGAGCCAGTTTGTGGAGGTACCTGCTAAAACAAGAGTATGCCCAGTTCAGGGAAGAATGCGGGATACGGACATGTAAGTCTTTTTGAATAGGGAAAATAAAACACTACCAAAGAAATTTTCAACCCACACCCAATGCTAACCCACCCCTCCCAACCGGCACCCGCCCAGTAGTGACATCACAAAAGAGGTGGACACAAGTCTATAAATTTAGGTGATGGAAACCAGCAGTGCTTGGTTGCAGGCAGGGAGAGCTGGAAAACAGCTTAACCCAGACCTGCCTGCGACCTGAAGATTTAGTGCAGGAGCCATACCGATCCCACCAGACATGTGGGTCCTGCAGGTTTTGGGCCAGCCCACACATCACTACTTGAAATACCAAACTGGAGAGCTGCTAAGCAAAAAGTTAAATACTTAAAAACATAAAGAGTCAAAAAATTAAGACCATTTGCAAATTGTCTTGGAATATCTAAATGTAAACTTCCCCTTTCTGTATTGTTGCTCTTGGCACTATTACCTTCCCCCAGCATCCACAACAATAAAGGGTTAATTAACCCTCGATATTCGACTGTCTAAGTTAAATCCTTCGACTTCGAATATCGAAGTCGAAGGATTTAGCGTTATTCGTTTGATCGAACGATTCAATCCTTCGAATCGAACGATTCAAAGGATTTTAACCCATTGATCGAATGATTTTCTTTTGATCAGAAATTTGTTAGAAAGCCTATGAGGACCTTCCCCATAGGCTAAAATTAATGCTCGGTAGGTTTTAGGTGGCGAAGTAGGTGGTCAAAGTTTTTTTTTAAAGAGACAGTACTTCGACTATCGAAAGGTCGAATAGTCGAACGATTTTTAGTTTGAATTGTTCGATTTGAAGTCTTAGTCGAAGGTCAAAGTAGCCAATTCGATCATCGAAGTAGCCAAAAAAAACATTTGAAATTCGAAGTATTTTTTATTCTATTCCTTCACTCGAGCTAAGTAAATGTGCCCTTGGTGTTCTTGGTAGTAAGTTGTCATGTCAACATATTGCTACATGCTTAACAAACGTGTGTTCTGGTATTTTTCATAGATGGTTAAACATTGTTTCTTGGATTCAGAAATAATAAAGGAACTTTTTAAGGTATTAAAACTACAAACATTATTGAGAAGAAATGTATCTGACATTTTTTTAGGGATGTCCCCTTCTCTGGTATTCATCAAAGGAATCTTTGCATAATAGTGACTATTGGTGGGTTGGTAGGGTTATTAAAGGATTCCCAACTATTTGCAGTTACCAACAGGAAAGATGGTGCATTCATCAAAGCATTTCAAATGTGCAAATGTACTAGAATTGGTTTGACTGCTTTGAGCAGCAGCAGTATTTACTATAATATCCCCAGCTGACATTATAGAAATGCCTGACTTCATACAGGGGCAAAATGTTACCCCCCCAGGACCCTACATATCTGTTTGTATGGATGTTTAGTGTGAGAAATGAGGGTCTATACCTACTGTACCTCCATCCTAACCCATCCCCATTGTTACCCCAATGACTGCGTCTTTCCTAGTGAAATTCTATGGCTGTGTTTGTTGTCTGAGGCTAGAATTCTTGTAAAGAAACTACTTAAAGTTTAATGTACATATACTTTTTGCAAATTGTCACCTTAGGATAAGCTCTTAAAAATTGCTCTTGGAAAACACTCGTCTTCTTGTCTTACTCTTTGCCGTAAATGAGTTACAATAGACCGCAGAATAATATGTGGGTTACTTTCCAAATTCTTTATCGTTGTTTTGTTTGAAAACATTCACAACCTGCAATATTAGAATATTAATGGAAAGCAGATATCAAATTTATGGTTTTCAGAAATGGTATAAAAAAGGCTAGGGAATCTAAATTGCATCCTGCTGAAAACCACATGTCTCTGTACTAAAGGACCAATGTTTAAAATTTGTTTGTGCATCATTAGTTTGAGAAACCTCCATCTCCTTCGGAATATGCTTTCAAACAATTAATAAGAGAACACTCCAGTGTATTTCTTACTGTTTGATAGCTTGAAAAGAAAACAAACAAGAGCTTTAGAAATGATTCCAAATTTACAACTTATGTTCTTTATTATACCGCAAAGACTCCAGATCTCTTTATTAGTTTGAATTCCTTGCAAGGTATATTCTGCTTAACTGAGCCACTGAATGGACTATGGGTACATTTCCCACATGCTTAAGATATGTTAGCGCAACAGCATGTTTCTATGTTCCAGATATGCTGCCTCTCTGGGAAATGCCTTTTCAAAACACATCACAACTACTTTTAGAGGGTCAGTACAATAGGCAACTATCCACAATCTAATATAAAATGTGGGCAATAGCTGTCCCCATTTACAATATTATGTAGAAGGTTGAAAAAGACACACCTAGAACAGTTAACGGTTACAGTTCTGGGTATAAAAACAAAAAAGGCAAAAAGTAACATCCTTTCTACACCTAAAATGGAACATACTTGTTATCTTGGGATATATTAAAGACTTCATTCGCTTCTCTTTTAACTTAGTAGCTCTTTTCTAGACTCTCCCTAGAGACATACTGTTCAATACAGGGCATACTCTATATATTGGGTTTTACTAATGCATCATAAGTGGGCATTTACCACCTAGTCCTCCTGCAAGTCTATGTCTTTTTACTTCTTGAAAACATCTTGACGGCTCTAGCTGCGGTAGCCTGGTTTTGCTTTCTACAGTGAACTTTATTATCTACTAATGCTGCAATACTTCAGTATCATGGATTCACCTCACTTCTCTCATTACAGGTATAATAGGGCCTGTATATAATTAGTTACAAATGCAGAAATTCACAGTTATCTACACAGAATCTTCCATTTGAATGCCCAGTTTGTCTATATACCACTTCAAGACTGATCAATGCTACTATAATAGTCATACTACCCTCTTGGATCAGTTGATAGACCCTGTAAGTGCCTAAAAGTACAACAGTTCATAATACGGACAAGAAAGCAAGAAGAAGTCAATGGTGTTTACTTTCTTGCCAACTACAGAACAATATCAGTGGTGAGTAAACTGTGGGGATCTCCTGTATATAATTAAGTTCTCAAACATGATGCCATGTTGCTCATTAGTCTCCAAAGGCCATGTCATCATACTATATCAAAATACACTGGAACAGTGTTGACTTTTTTCACACCACTAAAACACTGGAGTAACATTATAATGCCACAAAGAAATGTGATCAGGTTTCCAGATATATTTGATAATGTCCTACCCAACCTTGCTTTGCCCAGCCTAAATGTGCCAGAAATTATTTTTCCTGCCCAGGATGAGCAACAAATAATGTTGCTGCAATTTCAGATCAGAACACCATGGGAGCTATGTAGCAACGTTTGCCTGGCTCTAGTAGCCCTGAGCACCATCACTTTTGGAGCAAACAGAAATGGATGCAGAAAGCATATCATATGCACATGGCTTATTGTCTATTTTGAATATGTCTTCATGTGCATCAGCTTTGTATTCTCTTCATTATAAGTTTTTCAGTAAACATATTGAAGTTGGTGCTGCCATTCATTAGTCCTAAATTTCTGCTTCTGAAGGAGATGCAGTAGCTAGCATAGGAGATATTTGCATATA
Organism: Xenopus petersii; assembly: GCA_038501925.1. Lineage (NCBI taxonomy): Eukaryota > Metazoa > Chordata > Amphibia > Anura > Pipidae > Xenopus > Xenopus petersii. The sequence goes on from CM076675.1 coordinate 120,874,593, forward strand.
AACAGTTAAAGGATGGCAATATCTTTTTAATGGATCTTAACAACCTAAAGCATTTAGGGCAGGACGTCTGCCCTAAAGATGGCTGAGTTGCCCCTGTATGCCTACAGAATGATTGAGCCTTATGAGTGGCCAAATCAGGGATAGATTCTTAAATGTATGGCTCACTTAACGTTGGCTTGCCTTTACTGTGTCTTCTGGCCAAGACTTTGGATTTATTATTATCACTTGTTTTAGCTCAATACCTTTACCAGGGCCTGAAAATCATTCCAGCACCTTTTATTACTAGGGGAATCACCTGCTCCTACCAGTCACGTGGGCTACCTAGATCTCCCTTTTACAGGGAAGCACCTTGATAATCCTATAACTAACTGAAAATTAGACAGCACCTTCTATAGTCAACAGGGCACACTTTCACTAGGAGTACACCCCTTTTTTACTCCATTTTTAATGAGATTTAATGTCAATAAATGTAAAGTCATGCACCTGGGACGTAAAAATATGCAAGCCACATATATTCCTAATGGGACTGAACTAGACAAATCCATAATTGAAAAGAACCTTGGAGTCCTTGGGGCAAATTTACTTGCCTTCAAAGCTGCACCAGCGTTGGCTTCGCCGCACTTCACCGCACTTCGCCAGGCGTAGATCCGCCAGGGCTGCACAAATTCACGAAGATCCGAAGTTGCGCACAAGTCACCAATCGTTTGCGAAGTTGTGCTAGCGATGTTATGATCAGCGGTTCCAAGTTACGCTAGCTAGGGTCCAGTGAAGGGCAACTAAGCTAGCAAAAGGTATGAAATATCTTATCTATGATAACTATGTATTAATATATAGGGGGATCATATAATAATCTCTCTAATGCTTTATTTACCAGTAGGTCATCCAGCTGACACGAGGTCACCCATTCCGTTAAGAAGAAAGGAGGTTCCAGCTAAATATTGGGAAGGGTTTTTTTTACAGTGAGAGCTGTGAAGATGTGGAATTCTCTCCCTGAATCAGTTGTACAGGCTGATACATTAGATAGCTTTAAGAAGGGGTTGGATGGCTTTTTAGCAAGTAAGGGAATATAGGGGTATGGAAGATAGCTCATAGTACAAGTTTATCAAGGGACTGGTCTGATTGCCATCTTGGAGTCAGGAAGGATGTTTTTTCCCCCTCTGAGGCAAATTGGAAAGACTTCAAATTGGGTTTTTTGCCTTCCTCTGGATCAACTGGCTGTTAGGCAAGTTATATTATAATATAAGTTATATATAACCTAAAAGGTTGAACTTGATAGACATGTGCCTTTTTTCAACCTAACTTACTATGATACTATGTTACTTGCTTCTGGAGTACCTTGTGACGCCTTCAGTAAATAAGGCCTTGTATATTTTATTTTCAGATGTGCTTAAATGCATTAAATGACACTGCTCATTTTTAGCCTGAAAAAATGAAAAAAAAAAAAACCACCTGTGTGTACATAGCTTAAAGTCAACCAGTAACAAGTAGAACAAACCAGCATCAGTTGAATTAAAAAGTATTATTAGAATTAATTTATGAATAAGTCGTATTTGCACTGCTATGGATTGAATAGTAAAGGACATAAACTTTAAGACCAAATGCTGCTACTCCCGTCAGGAAATTTCCCCCCTTGCAGGAAAGGTAATAACAGTGTGTGGAGGGGCAAAGGGGGTGGGCTATCTCAGATGGGATTTAGGACAGATATGCCCCTGAGTATGACAGACAGAAACAAAATAATTACAGACAATTGAAAAAAACATAAATAGTGACATGAGGTCATAAAGATCTACACGTGACAGCTTATGGACTATAGTTAATCTTTTTTAAATCTTTCTCTCTTAGAAATAACTGGTAACTAACCAAAAATATGTTATTTTGAAGGTGGCTACGTAGCGTCCATTGTTATTAGCAAAAGTGACGTGTGACCTAAGACACACCTGTGATTTGTAAAAGGAAGTGTGACTGTGCTAAAATTAACTTGCTGACCTTTAACTCAGCTCTTACAATCACTTTAATATTTACAAATCAGTATGACAAAATGTTTTTCCATTTGCTGTATTAGTTGACTTTTAGCCTTGTTGTAAATCAATCCATACCAGGGCATTAGCCTTCCATTAGCCATTAGCTTATTAGCCATAAGCCAGTTTATCAACCAGTAACAACATTTGGTCAGCAGTAGACAATTTGTTAAATAAATTGCCTATTAAAACAAAGAGAGCTTTTGCATACTTCTATAGTATTTTAAATTGTATGTAAATTAAATTTACATATCATATATTACAAAAATTACATAGTACAATCTTCTAGACCTTTTGTACTGCTCCTCAATAATCTATTGACTCGTCTTAAAATGAATAAACTGGGTAAAAAGCATATTCATTTTCATAAATGTTTAATTGGCCATACTATGCAGTTACTAATTGCTGTATTTTTAGTAATCAATTGACATCAAGCCTCTCCGACCGAAACATTTAAAATATCTGCAGCTGCGCTCATTGCTAAAGTTCCAAGCCACATTCCTGACGTGACTCATACAATTGAGATGTGGCCACAAACTGTACAAAAAAGGAATGAACTTGCATCATACTTAGGATTTCAGGAATAACATTATTATTAATAAACTATTTTATTCTTCTTTATGGGCATTGTTTGACTTTCTTATAGTTACTTGCAAGAACATAAAAACTGAAATTAAAATAACCTACATAACTTTCAAATGGAATTAATTGTGGTTGTTTAACCCTCTTAGTGCTGGCTATGGTGGCCAGCACCATGCATTGCTAGGTAACAATAGAACCCAAAAAAGCCTTTAATTGTTTTTCTATTCTATGGGTACTGTATATAATGTACAACATTTCTAGCCTTCTTCTTTAGTTAAGCTTTAGTTATCCTTTAATAACCAGTGCCGCAGACTGTAAATTTAAGGGGCAGATTTATAAAGGGTCGAAGTATAAATTAGAATTTCGAGATTTATCATACTCCGGCCCTTTAAGAACCTTTAAGAATTTGACTATTCGCCACCTAAAACCTAGCAAATTACTATATAAGTCAGTGGGAGAGGTCCAGGGATCAATTTGGTGATGTTTGCAGCCTTCCTGACAATCAAGTGGTTTAAATTTAAATCAAGTTTTCATAATTCTAATAAATTCGATTTGAGTTTTTGGTTATTTCAATTAGTCCGAGTTGAAAAATTTGATTTTATTAATAAACGTCAATGAAAAAAACTCACATGAATTCGAAATTCAACCCTTGATAAATTTGTTGTGCAATTTATCACGCATCAAAAAAAAAAAATTCAATGCATTTCAGCGAATTTTCGCGAATTTTCAGCGATGGCTAATACAGCATTATGGGTAAAGTGTACCCTTTTAACAGCTGAAGCTTTATATCATGTATAGTTGCTGCTGCATGTAATATAATACATCATTATAATAATAATTATACATACATTATGAAATACAGAAATAGGATGTACAGTATAAACTGCAATGCTTGTTTTTCAGCAAAAGGAATCATTCTGTAATGTCTTTTCGTAATTCTGAGATTTCTGGATAAGACATCCCATAACTGCTCTAAAAAAAAATCAATGCTGTTATCAGACACCTTTCATGGAGGAAATTATGGGGTCTGATAAATTTATAAGCAACCTGAAGCTTAGAGCCTATAGCAAAACATTAATCACAATGCTAACACTGTGGCTTCAATAACATACCTATCTGGAATTTACTGAACTGAAATTTTTATTTATTGAAACTTGGTATTAACAATATCTGTGGTATGTGGAATTGTATAATTAGCACATATACATGGGGGCAAATTCACTAAGCTTCAAAGTTGCGCCAGGCGCAACTTTGCCGCACTTCGCCAGGCGTAGTTTCGCCAGCGCTCTGCAAATTCACTAAAACCCGAAGTTGTGCACAGGGGTAGCGTAAGTTTGCGAAGTTGCGCTAGCGTTGATTCGCCAAGCGAAGCAAAGTTCCGCTAGCGATGGTTCATTTGCATAGGCGCCAAATTCAAATTTCAATGGAGGAATACATATCAGCACTACAAATGCCTAGAAAACCTTCAAAACATCAAATAAAAATCTTATTTTGCCCTACACATGTGCCCACTGTATAGGTAAGTTGCCATGAGTCAGGAAAAGTAGGGGGAAGGAGGGGAGCCCCAAAAAATGTTTCGATCTTTTTCAGCCTATCACCCATAATGTAGAAAACATGCCAGCGTTTTTTGGGACTTAGAAAAAATTTTGACTTTTTTTGAAGCAATCCCTATCTACTCTATTGCGATTCGCCTGGTCTGAGGTGGCGAAGGAAGTCTAGCGTAAAAGGCAGCGTTCAGTATACTGCGCACGTTAGTGAATTTACGTAGTTACGTCCTTAGCAAAAATTCGCCAGTCGTAAGGGTGCGAAGAAAATGCCCAACGCTAGCGAATTGATGCTAACGTTCGGCGCTTCGGTGCATAGTGAATTTGCCCCATGGTATCATAGTATCTGTGTCATTATTCTAACTACCATTTGATTGGATTCCTTTCTTAGCTGGAGTCTGTACCAACTCACTGAATTTCCTCTATAATAATAATAATAAGAAAACAAAACACAATCACTTTCTGCAGTAGTCCGGTTATCCAGGTTTGACATATACAGACATCACTTAAAGGAGAAGGAAAGCTACAGAGGCATTTTATTGCCAATAGATTAGCTGCAATAGTGCAAGCTAGAATGCTATATTTATTCTGTAGAATGTTTTACCATAAAAAGCTCTAGAAGCTCTCTTTTTGTTTAGGATAGCAGCTGCAGTATTAGCATAACTTCCTGCCTGAGTCTCTCCCTGCGCACTTATTGTTCTGGGCTTAGATTATAGCAGAGAAGGAAGGAACGAACTGAGCATGCTCAAGTCCTGCCCTGGAGGTTTAAGCTGAAGGCAGGAAGTCTGATCCAGAAGCCCATGTGTACACAATAGAAGGAAAGAAATGCAGTGTTTCTTTTAACAGAGGACTCAGAGCAGCATTACTTTGGGGGTTTACTGGTATATTTAGATGGACCTTTCTGATAAGTCTTACTTAGGTTTAACCTTTCCTTCTCCTTTAATGTAAAATTCCTGAAGCAGGAATCGCCTATCCAATTTACATGATGTTTTCAACCTAGCAACGCAGTTCAAGCCTAATTTGCATCATTTTCCTTTGTAAAGGGCCTTTCAGACCTTGACTATGAGGATCCCTTCCAAGCTTCTATCAACACACTACTGACAGCTAACTCACAAAAGGATTACCCATTTCCGGATGGGCTCCCTTCATGTATGTATACCTTTCAGTTTCACATATAAAAAAATAGTTGTTGGGAAACTGCAGGTCCAAACAAGCCACTGTTACAAATACATCCTGAAAATTTCTTGCTGTTCAACTTTACCCATCATTATCATGGGAAGGGAATTAGGAGATTTATTATGATCATTTTACAGGTTGTCATTTTCTCCAGAATTACTAATACATTAATGGTCGTACTGTATACATGACTTGCTGTTATTACTTTGTATAGCTAAAGCAATACAACAACCTTTGTACTTCATCTTTTCCCATCCCTCCCCTCCCATCAGTTATTTTTCATTTAAATTATGAAAACAGACATCTGATGGGTTACGGGCTATTTGATTTATAAACCCTTTTTTGTAACCCTTTTCTGTCATTAATACCTAGAACAAGATTATATTACAACATTAACAACTCTACCTGTTAGCAACCAGGCAGGTCAGGAAAGGCCTTACAATATTCATGGAAGAGAATGGGGGCAAATTCCCTAAGTGGTGCAAATTCGCCAGCGACAGCTTCGCAGCCATCGCAACACGTTGCCAGGAGGAAATTCGCTAGGATAACGCCAATTCCCTAAAGTGTGAAGTTTCGCCCAAGGTGCCGAACGCTGCACATGGACGTATATGTTTCAGCAAATACATTACATTACACAAGTCCAGGGAACCTTAATAAATAAAATAGAGTTGTTATAATGCCCTACACATGAGCCCACTGTATAGTTTATGTGCCATATGTTAGAAAATGTAGGGGGGAACCAGAGCCGGGCCAAGTCAGCTGGGCACCCAAGGCAACCCGGCCGACTACATTGCCCCTTCTGAAGTGCGCGCACGCACAGGGAGCTGAGGCGCACAAGTCAAGCACCTGTGTGCGCATGCGCAGAAGAGCGCACGCGTCTAGGAAGTGTCGATTGATCTCACAGGCAGGGAAAGAAGAGTCTGAACTAGGGGTAAGGTGGCAAAAGAGGTACGGTGCCTGGCACCCCTCCACATTTGCGTCCTTGGCACGTGCCTCTTCTGCCTACCCCTAATTCCGGCCCTGGGAGGAACCCAGTTACCCAAAAAAAAAACAGATTTACGGACCTTTGCAGGCTATCACTCTGAAAAAAGCTTAAAAAACTAAAAAAGTAGGCGAGAAATGTTGTAGATGATGTTTTGGGCTTCTGTACCAGTCCAATGCAACCACAGCCCTTTAGCAGGGAAGACCTGTGCCTCTGAAGATGCCCCAGTAGCTCCCCAGCTTCTTTTCCACTTATTCACTGCACATGCTCTGTGCTGCTGTGACTGAGCTTTGGGAACGATGCACAATGTACATTTCACATAGGCTAATTAGTAATAAATACAGATAATTACCGCAGAAAACAGTGCAACTAGCATCAGAATTTAATAATTAGCCTTGTAGTATCAGCATATATTAACGACACACCTTATATTTCTGCTTGTAAATTTGTGTCTACCCTAAGCTTCGCTTCTCAACAGCTGCTCAGAGCCCACTGAGCATGTGAGTGTCGCAGATGGTGACCCCTGTGACAAATCCTGGATCTTTGCTGCTTTTGAAATGATTAAACTTTAGGCTGGTGCAATACGTTCAGTATGTAAACTATGGCATTTTTAGCCATATTCAGTTTAAGGCTTTAGGTCTCCTTTAAAAAAACAAAAAGGCATAATACTACTAATTTATGGAATTCTACCATATAGTAACATAGTAACATAGTAAGTAAGGTTGAAAAAAGACACACATCCATCAAGTTCAACCTTTTAGTTTTTTTTTATCTGCCTAACTGCTAGATGATCCAGAGGAAGGCAAAAAAACCCATCTGAAGCCTCTCCAATTTGCCTCAGAGGGGGAAAAAATCCTTCCTGACTCCAAAATATGTTCAAGTAAAGAATCAAGCATTGAACAAAAAGCCTCTCCAACCTGTAACTGTAATAGAAATACCTGTGCGGCGGGGTCGCCCGCCACGCCATCGGCGGGGACGCCCCGCCGCATGCTCCAGCACCGGCGGCATCTTGCCCCACTAAGGGCGCGCGCGCCTCCGTGTCCCTTAGAGGCGTGATGATGCCAGCGCGCAATGGTGCCAAATTTAAACAGTATAAATAGGCTGAAAGGGCTTCCAGCGGTTGCCCATGATAGAATCTTGATTCTGGTGGTTCCTGAAGCCTTGTGCTGTCTGTTCCTGTGAAACTTATATCTGTTATTCCGGTTTTGATTCCTGCCTGTTCCTGACAATTCTGATATCCGAATTCTGACCCTTGCCTGCATCTCGACTACTCTTTCTGCCTGACCCCATCTGTTTGATTACCCGGTTTGACCCTTGCCTGCCTGACGATTCTTGATATCTGCCTGCCTCGACCCAGCCTGTCTGACGATTCTCTTGCCTGCTCCATTTGTACCGTGACCTTCGGCCCAAAAGACTCTGCTAACAGCCGTGCCCCCTTTGCCAGCCAGAACACCTCGCCTTGCACCTCTCTTTAAGTCCAGGTGGCACCCAAGTAAGCAGGGGCGATTCTTGCTATTATGCCGCCTGAGGCGGCCTTCGTTCGTCGCCCCCACCCCTCCCCATGGCACTAACCTTTATAGCGCCGGAGAGGGCAGGGGCGGTCCGCGACGCTTAGTGCAGAGAGCGCAATAGCACTCTCTGCACTAGAAGAGCCGAATTTCCAGTTTGAAAACCGGAAATTCGGCTCTTAGTTACCAGGAGCGGCATTTTTGCCGCCCCTGGCAACCAGGGGGGCGCTGCTGCCTGAAGCGAGTGTCTCAACTCGCCTCATTGGTGGAGCGCCCCTGCAAGTAAGCTGAGGGCTCCTCCCGAAGCCCAACGGTGGTCACAATACTGGTGAAGCCGAGCCGAGACCAGGGTGCTTGGCACTTGTTCTGGTATTGGGTGCCGGTCGTGACACTAACTTTTGTTAGAATTATTTTTTTCTCTCAAACTGTAGAAATAGGAAATTAGTTCATTTTTAGATTAATTTTCCATTTTCTGTTTTGACCACTTTGGACAGTTTCCTGTTGTCAAATAATAAAATAAAGTCAATAAAATGAAGCAAACCAAGGGTAATTTTTTCTATCAACAGCAACGCTTATCTGCAGTTCAATTTCAGTACTGACTGTTTTTAATTAGTACAACAATTATATGTTTGGCTCTTGTGAGTGCAGGGTGAAGCATTGCTATAAATGTGAAGTGGTTCCTTTACAACAACAGCAGTTTTGTTTTCTTAAATATCTTGATGGAGGCCTTATACAAAAGAATAATAATATTCACAGCTTCAGACCTCAACCTTCCACCACCAAAATTTAAAACAAGTGAAAGTGTCAGCACAGTTAAAAAGAAAAGTATATATTTTTTCTTAGAAAAATAAACATTAAAGAGCCAAAATAACACAGACATAAAGGGGGAAAATGGCCGACATTGTTTGGTTTAAATATTGAATTCAATAGATAAAAGCATATTTACTATTATTTAGTATGGAAACCCACGATTTCTCTAATTAACCTCTTTCCAGAAATCAGATGGTGTCATGCCTTTGTGTATGTTCCATCATATGTATGTTTGGGAACACAAACGTAACATCTTGAAAAATGTCAGGAATAATAGAGTTGAAAGAGAAATAGCAATGTGTGATTTATTTTTCTGCTTTTCTAAAGATATTTTAAAATAGTTTATTTTGGATATTGGAAAGTCAATATGAGACATTTTTGAGGGCTATTGTAATCCTGTGTACTAGCTACGTAGGTACAGTTTATAAAAATTACAATAGTTGTATCTGTAAATATTGGTACTTTGATCTTGCTTGGATCCATTATCCAGTAATCTGTTATCCAGAAAGGTCCGAATTACAGGAAGGCCAGAATGTATATAAGACATAGCATTTCATAGGTCAAATATTTTATAATATAGTGGACCCAGCAATTACTGAATGTGACACAGAGGATTGAAAGACACATTTGCTCAGCATTCCATGATACAGTGGATCCATGATGATTGCGTGACCCAAGCTTTTCAAGACCCCAACATTTCATGGCATGCTTACCCTACCATAGGAGGTGGACAGTATCAGTTTGGAACTTTTGAGAGGAGACAGGAGCCAGCCTTTAAGCCTGGGTTCAGAGTTGTTCCTATAGGAGGATTGTGCATTGTTTACTACTGTTTTAATGCAGTGATACAAGTGGGTAAATATTAGGTTACAAAAACATTTTTTGCCAGGATAATGTCTGTCATTTGCCGCCTTAGTTGTTTGGGACCACATTTGTATACACAGTACTTGATAACCATAATGGTTTGATTCAGGATCAACCCACGCTCACATCCATGTTGAAGCAATGGATTCTGATACTTGATGTCCCTGTCCTTTTTTAAAGAATCTGTGCATCACCCACTATAGAAAGCAGAGGGACTTCAAGGTGTTGGGGGGAATCATGGTTTCCTTTTAATCTGAGGAATTTTGTATGTCTCTATGTGTGTTTATAAATATTATGCATAGGGGCCAATTAACCAAACTGTGTTGAGAAAAGGGCAATCAAATACACCACAAATCACTGTCTCATCTCCTATTAAGCTGTGTATTCATTTTTAGCTTAAAATCCAGTGGCCACTTGAAAATGCTGTGGAAAAGCACAGTGATCATGCATGGATTACCCTATAAAAATAATGGTGTAAAATAGTGTAAAACTGGAAGTGTAAAACAAAATACATATGCTTATATATTTATGCCATGTAAGAAAGGACCACATTTATGCACCGATACAATTCTCACCCTATGGATTTTTTTAATTTCACCCAAATATTGTTTGGGCAGGGAGGGGCCGTAGAGGACCACTTTAGACTATGCTAATAGTAGCAAAAATATGGGACATTGCACACCTTGCATTGCTACAGGTAGATCCTACTCTATTCCATGCGTTCATGGCATCATGAAAGCAGCGTTTGGTTTATACAGACCAATGGGGTTTCAGTTGCCTGAAAAGCGATTGTGTTTGCCCTGATTTAATACGAGGCACCTCAAAGTTACTGATGCAGTATCAGCTTAGTCCACAATGTTCTTGTAAAGTGATGACATTTAAATAAATTATCTATAAACTTACTCCCCTTAAGGGGCTACACATTAAGCTCTTGTGCCTATTAATGATTCAGAATACAGCTGTTTTATCTTTAATCCCTCGCCCCCTTTAGTAAATGAGTCATTTTTACTTGTTTCATGACACAATTGCATAAGAGTATTCCTTGGTCACTTTGTTTAGTAAAAGCAAATAATATTTATCCTCAGTTTTATTTTCTCAGCAGGTGTAAAAAAAAGTATCTCATCAAGTACCAAGGCCAAAGTAATAATAATTCAAACACAGTATCATAGATGTCTTCTACCCCTTAATGTACAACTATTGTGGGTGGTCTAAAAATGATTTGGGAAATAATGCTACAACAGCAATTTGCAGTTCTTAGAGTCAGATATCCAGATGTGTCAATAATCACTGAAAATTACAAACAGATGGAAACCCTTGTGGATGAAATGAAACTGACTTCCTCTTCTGTCTTGTGCTCTCACACACAGGCATGTTATGCTGCTTGTATTTCCCAATGTGTATTAGGGTCTTCACTAAAGTACAGCCAACAGCAAGTTTTCTGACATGCCCATCCTTAATTCATTTCAGTTGCTCCTGTTTCTGCACTGAATACAGATGGCAGGTATTAAATGATATTAACAGCAGCACATTAAAGCCTTTCCAAAGAAGAAAAAACAATGCATTTATAAAATATGCACTACATATACGGCAAATTAGCTAAACAATGCTCTCATTGTTCAAAAGTAAATCTACAAGGAACATGAAGTGGGAGTAATGTCTCCCAGGAAATCTTTGCTGGCAAAAGTATTATGGAACTACATACTGTCCCAATTATTATTTCTCTCTCTAGGCTTCTTGTCAGAGAATCTCTGTAGGTGGATTATTTATTTATGTTATAAATGCATAAAGTCTTCAGAGTTGATTCTACAAGCCCAGACATATGACCAAGATGGCTACAAATGACCTGAAGAATGTCTGTCTTAAATAACTGACCTGCTTTCTGGCCAAGAAATACACATTGTTTTATTATGTTCGAAATGTGTATGTATATGAACTTTGGTATCATTTGTTCACATGTATGCAGTTATCATTAGGACAAATTATACATTAACATTCAACTACAAAGCTATTTGTAAAAATAATCAGAGATTAGATGAAACTCTAATTAAGGTTCCAATATTCCAATGTCAGATAAGAGATTGTTTTTATAGGGTAGAGTGGTGAGAAAATGGCTAAGCAGCTCATTGATCGTTATGATGTCTATAGAAGGATTTTGAAACGTGCCCACACGGCTACCTACAATCACCAACCAGTGCTGTGTCACCCTTGTTATCTCAAAAAAAATCATTTTTTGCTTACAATCTCCACCAAACTCAGTCCAGACTCTGCTGAGCTTCATAAGCTTCATTTTGTCACCATGCAACAAAGGGATTACTCCATGTTGTAAGGTGTTTCCTCAGAGAGTTCATGGCCCAATTGTACTGTCAAGGCCACAAGGTCAAATGGGTTGTTAGTTCAGACTTAGGAGCATCTTGTTTCTTGAGGGATAGGCTGGAGGGGTTAGCCAGGCTAGTAGTTTGTTTAGGCAAAGGTGTGGGTTGACAGCAATTAGACCAGTCAAAAATGGAAACAGGAACCAGAAAATCAGTCAAACTAGTAATAAAGAGCACATCCAGGAAAAAAAAGGACCTGGTGGGTCCCTGGTGCATGTTTTTTTGAATTTCACACTGCTAAGTTGTGACGGGATGATGTCCCAGGCCATGCCACTTATAAGCCTCTTACTCACACTCTCTATATAATATATAACTATATACAGTATATATATCTATGTGTGTGTGTGTGTGTGTGTGTGTGACTTGTAAACTTCACGTAAGTCATAAAAGCTTCAGGGAGATATCAGATTAAGGCATGCTCCAACATGGGTCTGAGACTTGGAACTAGTTCTCCATCTGTTCTGCAGCTGAATGCAATGGATATGAGTCAATATTTTCTTGTTCAGCCAGTCAGATCCAGTTCACCAGTGTACCTAAGGCACTAAAGAAAGCTTTTATATTCACCTGATTTCTCATTTATATTCCTACTGGTGGAGGTTTCCCTCTATGTTAATGGCACATACTAGACAAAATGTGCACACTTGACTACAATTAGCTTAAAGGGGATGTAAAGGCAAAAAAAATAAAATCCCATTTTTACTTTCTTTCATGAAGATACATCTCCTGTATACTTTAATTACTTTTATTAACAAAATACAGTATTTCTAGCCTTATTCTATTTTTTTACTTCCCCTTTAAGTGCAACCATTGTGGAAATCTCATGTAAAGTATCAAATTAAAATAAATGACCATAAAAGATTAATAACTGGGAGAAAACATCTCTTAGATATGCCACTTAATAAAAAGTTGTTTTAGTTTAAGCAAAATTAGATGTTTATTTTCAGATGGTTGACCAGTCTGTGCTACTTACTGATTGGTTAAAATGGGTTGCTAGACAAGTACAAGCAAAATATTTCTGACATCACCCACTAATGTAGTAAATAATATTCAGGTTGCTGCTTGCCTAAAAACCCTTAGCAACCAATTAGTAGGTTCCATTTACTGGTCATCTGTTTAAAAACAAACATCTGATTAGATGCTAAGGGTTACTAGATGTGGGCAAACTTAAGACATTTTGTTACATTACTCGATGAGTATTGAAAACTACCTTTGAAAGTAAGAAAAATAGATGAATGCTTTACCTAGACCTACTGTTAAATATGGCATCCTGATATCTAACTCATGAGTACTCCCTATCTGACATTGTAGTTGATTATATCTATTTTACAGAATAAAATAAAAGTGGGATATTTCTCATTTATGATTTTTTGATAACCAGTTTATAATGAAGCAGTACTAAATTGAGCCTAAATTGAGAATTTTTTACCACTAAGCTAGTAATTGCGTAGACACATTATATTGTTCTATGTGCAATATTACTTGATTCTTGTCTGACATTCATGTAAGAAACTGGAAATTGCCAGAGGCTTTTAAATCTGTGAAGTGAAAACTGTCACCCCACCCTAATTTTGGTCCCTAGTTTACAGCTGTGGTTTGCTCTGCTTATTGCAGTAATTTCCCTCAGTATCTGTGTTTATCTCAATGCACAGCTACAGTAGGCCTTGTAAGAGCAGACACTGACACATACTATGTGGCTTTACCATTTCATCATCATAGCAAGAAGAACAAGAAAACCCCTGCACTTGTATGTGTTACTAACAAAACATGGGGCCAGGGAATGTGCATTCATCAATACCCTCTGTTTTGAGGCAAATGAGGTCAGGTCAATCTAAGTTCTGTTAGTCTTTACTTTTACTCTAATTAGCCTTAAAGTGCTCCCACAACCTCCCTTGCACAGTGTTAGTGTCTGTATTTTGGGGCTCAGTGCAATGAATGGGGGGCATAAATGAAAGTTGCAGAGCCCCAAATCTTTTTAGGACCCCTAAATATTTTGAAAAGGGAACCAGTGAATATACAAATACAGGTATATACTAAAATTATATTTTGGTGAGGGTCCCAGGCCTCCCTCCAATAGCAAGATCTGCTGCCCCTATTGGTATGCCACTGTTGGGGCAATCTGTTAATTATTTAGTTGAAGGTTATTTATCTGTTGATATCACAGGAACTATCGCAGGGTGGTTCATATTAGGGATGCACCGAATCCGTGAAAGATTGGGGCGAATACCAAACCAAATAATAATTTGCATATGCAAATTAGGGATGGGAAGATTGGGGAATTCAGATTAATTTTGGGCGGCAGAAGGATTCGGACGAATCCGAATCCTGCTGAAAAAGGCTGATTCCTGAACCGAATCCTGGATTCGGTGCATCCCTATTTCATATATCCCGAAATTGTGTGATTTAATAATTCTGAAAAACATCTGCAGTGGAGGATCCTATAAGGCTAGGTGAAGGGAGGCTATTTTCTAGGATATTGCTCATTAGGGTAACTGACATTATATTGAAAGGTTGGTCAGCATACAGTCATGTGTGAAAGTTTGTGAACCCTTTCACATTTTCTTTAATTTTATTTCAATTTGACCTAAAACATCATCTGATACTTACAGTAGATGAAGAAAACCAAGTTAAACAAATGAAACAAAAATGATCATATTTGGTCATGTATTTATTGAAAAAAATGATCCAGTAACATATCTGCGTGTGGCAAAAGAAAGTGAATCAGTTAATCCACAAAACATTCTCCCAGTATACTTCTGGTTTGTTCACATGATCTTTAGCAAACTGTAGACAGTCAGCAATATTTTTGGGGACAGCAGTGGCTTTCTCCTTGCTACCCTGCTATACACACCATTGCTGTTCAGTGTTCTCCTGATGGTGGACTCATGAACGTCAACATTTGCCAACGTGAGACAGGCCTTCAGTTGCTTAGAAGTTACCCTGGGTTCCTTTGTAACCTCTTGAACTATTAGACGCCTTGCATTTGGAGTTATTTTTAATTGTCGACCACTTCTGGGTTGGGTAACAATGTTATTGAATTTCCTACATTTGTACCCAATTGTACACCATGATTGGTGGAGTCCAAACTCTTTAGAGATAGTCATAACCTTTTCCAGCTTTATGGGTATCAACAACTCTTTTTCTGAGGTCCTCAAACAGCTCCTTTGTTTGACATGCATCCACAAATGTGTGGATGTGCTGGATCCCAGTTTTTTAAATACCCACACACCTGATTCCATTTACCTGAAAACATCAGACTCTGATTTCACCTTCAACTATGATAATCCTAAGTATCTTATTGGATCCTTTTTTTTTTAATAAATATATGACCAAATATAATTTTTGTTTCATTTTTTTAACTAGCTTTTCTTCATCTTCTTTTAGGACTTTTGGTCACATTCATATAAAAATATAGAACATTTTAAATGGTTCACAAACTTTCATGCACAACTGTACATACAGATAAATAGTCTCAAAATTTCCAAGACCTGCAGATGAGCCCACGGAAATAAAATAAGTGAAGTTGTTTGCTCTGGGACCTATACAGATTAAATGTCATACAATGATCAAGAGGATTTGGCAGCTTATCTGCCAGTCTATGGGGCCCTCTGACAGGCCTACCCAATTGATATCTGGCCAGATGCCGATTGGGCAGGTTTGATTTTCCTATCGGATTGGATCTGCGCGTTGATGAAGTCCTCCTCCTCCAATAACCTTCATAACAACAAAAATGATCTGAACATTGGCCAAAGGTAGCATATCAGTGAAAGATCCACTTGTTTGACAACTGAGCAGATGCTATAATATGACCTCTAGTCTCTCTGTACATCGTCAGTAAAGTACTGAAAATGAAGTAAGGAGCATTCATTACTCACACCTGATTTCTATAAATTCTAAGATGCATAGCACATTACAAAATAATATAACCAGCTTAACCAGTTACTGCAGTGCCCATTTATTGTGCATGATGTTGCAACACATTAATGTCACTGAGTTATTTGCAGATGGACTACTGATAAACCAAGCTTGACAGACCTTTTGTCATCAGAGGATTACAATAGGGTTCATTGAAAACAAAAGACAGATTAGTCATTCAGGGTTCTATTTCCCAATTCCTTTTATTCTTACTCTTGACAAATTGATGAGCAAAAAAGGTTTAACATCCTTATGATTTTAGAAACCTTTATCATTGCACCTGTCTAAAGGGTTTCACTTTGAGCAGAATCACACAATATATATGGTTTGTAGTCACAAGCATAAAATAAGCAGGCCACTAATAATTTTTGTATGAATGCAACACACTAAGGGAGATCCCTTGCAACATGCGTTATAATAGTTACAAGCCTCATTGTTAACTGACAGGAAGGGCAAAAACTGACACACAAACTGCGCCCAGAACGAAATGCTGTCAGTTATAATAGTGCAATTTAAATTTTAAATGTTCATGTTCCATTTCATTCTCTCGTGAGGTTCAATGTGAGTTGTTGGATGGTGCGCAACATTAACATTAACTACTAAAAAGGACTGCACATTAGTTTTCAGTAAAATAGGTTTACCTTTTAGGTTTTTTTTACATTTAGTATGTTATAGAATGGCTAATTCTAAACAACTTTTCAGTTGGTCTAAATTTTTTTATAGTTTTTAAATTATTTGCCTTCTGATCCTTTCCAGCTTTCAAATAAGGTTCACTGACCCCATATAAAAGCAATGCTCTGTAAGGCTGAAAATATATTACTATAATTTTTATTACTCATCTTTCTATTCTGGCCCTCTCCTATTCATAGTCCAGTCTCATCATGCTAAAAGTGAATTTAAAGTTGAGCATCCCCTTTCATTAAAGAGACATACCTGCCTTGTCTTTAGAGAACATAGGGGCAAATTCACTAAACGCCGAAGCGCCTAATGCTATCGTGAATTCGCTAGCATTGGGCATTTTCGTTACTTCGCCGATTCACAATTTGCGTAACTTCGCTAGTGTTACTTCGCACCCTGCCTGGCGAAGTGCGGCGAAGTGGACGCTAGTGCAATTACACATCTTAGTGAATGTCCCACATAGTGTTGAGTGGGTCCAATTAACAAAAGCCCACATGTTGGAAATTATCAGGAGTTTTAAGTGGCTGCAACAACATGGGAGCAAGCCCAGCTATGCTTTACCCTTCATGGCAGTAGAGCAGATTCTTTATTATTTATTTTAATAAATGTAAAGCAATAAGAAATCCCCTTGTTCCTTTCTATTACATGTTTTACACTTTCACTTTCTGGGCTTTTGTTTAATCAGTTTACCTAAATAGTAACACATTCTTGTTTCGTTAAGTTTGAAATACATGGTTTCAGCTTCTGTAATAATTACATGGCATCTCTGACAGTAGTAGGTGGTAGAAAAGAGAAAAAATACTTCTTATGTTGTGCAACCTATGACTCTTATTTATTTACTTAGACACGTACTGTGTAAAAAGTTCAATTTTGGACACAATTTGCCATTTTTTCTACCCAGAATGTGGTATTTTTCCCATAATTTCAGCGTAATTGCAGCCTTGAGGGGGCTCACAATTGCATGTGTTTTTTGATTAATTGGATGCCGTTGAGATAAAGATTTGCTGAGATAACATTTCTTTGAGCTGTCCACTTTAAAATGTAGTTTATATTGATATCCAGCATATAATGCAGATAATGGAGAAGTTATTATGAAGATTCTGCACTTGTGAATTTGCCCACACACAGGCACTGCTGCCCAGCTTGTTTGCTAAAATGTATGGCATGCTAAGCAACAAAGCCATGATCACTCCTCTATTATTCTCAATGCTTCGTCCTTAAATGAGCTTCAGAATGCTCCTCCATTTTAACACTGCCTTTTTCTGTTATTAACTGATGCAGAATTTACTTTTGTCATCTTTATCTATTTGATCAGAAATGAATCAAGTGCTATCCAAGGTAACTTGATATTTAAATGAACAAAGCTTACTGCTACAAAGTCTCTTGCCTTCAGTTGTTAAAATGTGATTACAGTCTCCAAAATAAACATATGCTGTAAGCTTGTGCAAGAACATGGACATGGTACTCAGCCTGTTAAAACCATGGTAACTAGTAAGCAACAAGCTTGTTCAGGAATATGAGTCAGTTAAGAGTTTGTTTAAACATCCTCTAGATGTAAATAAATGTTCATAGTTATAGAATATATTGCAAAGGGGTTGATTCAGGGCTCGCATACAAAGGGGCAAGTTGCAATGGGCAAAACAAAGGATATTTTTTGATTTGCCCACAATTCTCCTTGCCCCCCTTTGTAGTCCTTGCCCAACTCCAGTATGGAGCACCAAGAATTGCACCTGATAGCAAACTTCCTGCTTGCGTGGCATCTAAGGACGGGCATGTGGTCATCTATTGGCTTCCAACACATTCACAAAATAACTTCACTCTTTTGAGTTTATATACCAGTTGGGTAAAACCCAAGCTACTTCATGTGGGTTGCTCACACAGTTGCAGTGCTATCATTACTACTTCCATGCTGCTTGATAGCAGGCACTAGTTGGCCGTAATCATGTAACTACCCTACTGATTTTTTTCTTACTGGAAGCTTCAGCTCATAAAGTATTGCTGTGGTGCCTGATGAGCTGTGGTGTATTTGGTCTTGGTTTATTTACACATCATGATAAATAGGCCCCAATGTTTAGAACTGAATCAGGACTCTTTATTATCAGTGAAGTATAAGGTCTATTCATTTTACTTCTGAGAAGACTGAACCCAGATTCAATTCAGTGAGAAAAAACATATCTCCTAATTCAGATTTTCTAATAGACTTTATAGAGGTTTAACAGGATAAACAAGGACATTTTCTCATCAAATTGAATGCCCTATATCAGATAACTTAACCTGTTTTCAGGTTTAGTCATCATATACCAGCATCTTCTCAGTAAAATATATATACAGTATGTCAACACCATCTGATTTCCCATCCCATTTTCTTTATCCAGCCTTAGTCCCTGCATATTTGAATATGTGTTGTACCATTTGCAAATATATGTATACTGCATTATAATACACAAAAGCCATGAATATCTTGTAAATTATATCCTTATAAACGGTGACTAGTGATCAGTTGAAAACGGTGAGTAGTGATGTCATGTTTATCACATGGCTCACTAAAACTTGTGTATTATAATAAATAAAGTAACCCCTTGTTGGAAAATATGAGGATATAGAAGTAACCTTGGAGTTCCATGACCTTCGGCCTCGTGCTTTTATATGGTCATGGAACTCCTTGGTGACTTATAATATCCTTAAATTTTACAATAGGGGGTACTTCATTCACTATATTATATAATATAATAATTATTTGATATAGAAAATTTTTAAATTGCATAGGTAGATTTTCTGCACATTTTAAAACTTTCTAGTTAGAAGCCCTTTTAGTTCCTGATGTCTTCTTGTCACGGGATACATTGAGCTGCCTGATCCTTCTGATAAACCATTTTTATTTGCTAGGTTTGTTATTTCTAGGAATAGTTTATAAAGACAGAAGACGGGCATCTGGAAAGATCAGTCAGTGCCCATATTTGCACACTCATTTCTCCTCTTGTTTAAAACCAACCCTGCCCCCCAAACACTTTCATGTTTGATGAGAGTTGGGTTGAAATAAAGTCTTTATGGGAGTCCAAACAAGTGTAACTGTATGGTTCCAATACTAGGGATGTAGCGAACTGTTCGCCTGCGAACTAGTTCGCGCAAACTTCGACCGTTCGCGTCCGCCGAATGTTCGCGAACGTTTGGGAACGTTCGCATTTTGAGTTCGCGTTCGATTCGAATAAAAATCGACCATTCGACCATTCGAATTCCTTCGACCGCTAAAAATCGAACGATTTCCATTCGTTCGAACGATTGTAAGCATTCGATCGAATGATTTTCATTGATTGATTTTCATTCAATCGAATGATTTTAAACCGTTCTATCGTTCGATTCGAATGAAAATCCTTCGATCGAACGATTAAAATCCTTAGATCGTTCGAATCGAACGATTTTAGCGAGGGTTCGAAGTTCGCGAACTGTCCGCGAACGTTCGCATTTTTTGCCGGTGTTCGCGAACGCCGTTCGCGAACACCAAATCGCCAGTTCGCTACATCCCTATCCAATACATAGAAGCAAGGCCTGTAGAGAATCAGTTTATCAGAGTATAAGTTTGAAAGGGCTACAGTTTATCTCATAAGCGCTATACCTTATGGGTGCACACAGCAAAGATTTACTTGATTCCTCCTCAACCTGGGACCCTAATGGGCCTTGCATTTTCTAAAAAACAATTTGCTCTTGGTGGCATTCTGTGGTATTATAGCACCAAACATTTTTTAAATATTCTCAAAGCCTTGAAGCCTCGTTTCTTCCTAAAGTTGACAAAATGCACCAGATGTAGCCCTGAAGCGTTAATCAGCTGCAATGTATACATTTTTAGGAAATAAATAATATGATCTCTAGCTAACTGGAATAAAGTCTTACCCTGGTGGTCTAGTGGGAGGACGGCAGGGAGGCCTGCCGGCCCCTCGGCAGGGATGCCCGCCGTGACGCGCTCTTCCGGCGCTTCCTTAGTGTGCGCGCACATGCGCACTTCCGTATTTGAAGGCGCATGCACGCTGGCGTAATGACGTCAGCGTGCAATGGCGCCAAATTCAAAAGTATTAAAGGGCCATTCCCACTGTTTGTAATTGCCCGTGATAGGACTTGTTTCCTGGTGCTTCTGAGCCTTAGTGCATCTGTTCCTGTGTATTATTGATCTCCTGTTGTGACCTTGCCTGTTTGACCATCCTGATATCTGTAATCCAACCCAGCCTGTATTTTGACTACTCCTTCTGCCTGATCCTACTCTGATTGATCACCCGTTTTGACCCTTGCCTGCCTGACAATTCTTGATATCTGCCTGCCTCGACTCAGCCTGTCTGACGATTCTCACGCTTGCTCCATTTGTACCGTGACCTTCAGACTAAAGACTCTGCTAACAGCCATGCCCCTTCGCCAGCCAGAACATCTCGCCTTGCACCCATTGTTAAGTCCAGGTGGCACCCAAGTAAGCTGAGGGCTCCTCCCGAAGCCCAACAGTGGTGAATGGTTAATGGTAATGGTGAAGCCGAGCCGAGACCAGGGTGCTTGGCATTTGTTCTGGTATCGGGTGCCGGCCGTGACACTAGTAGTACAATAATGATTTTTTAAGAAATAAATGATATGATCACTAGCTAACTAGTAAAATATGAATTCATTCAATTGAGCCAAACACAATTAATTGTCTTTCATTTTTTTCTGTTAAACTCAATGTTTGATTGCATCTTGGCTGCAATGCAAGTGTGATCCACCTACACACAATACTATGCCAGGCCTCCAAGGTTTTACAGTATTCTTTGTGGAATTGCTTTATCCAATCATCTATAAAAATATGTCTTTCTTTTCAGCTCTGCCAAATATTTATAAAGCCAATATGTGTAGCCAAGTCATTTACTACTTGCACACATACAAAAACATAAGAAACATAACATTTACTGTGTGTTTTCATAGAGCAGAAACAACAGACTTACCCCCATATGTAATAAAACATATTTGGGGCAATGTAATAAACTCGGTAATGGAAAAAATATTCTCAATGTGAAAAGTTATGCCTTTGTGCAAACAAATCTGTCTCTGCACGAATGTAATATCGCTTTTGCGAACCCAGGAACTGTTTAGCGACCACTTCTGACAGGGGAAGGTTTGCGAATTTTATAGTTTACACCAGTGTGCAGTGAATGTAATAAAACTTCTTACTGAAAAAGTTGTTATGTTTGTTCCAAAAGATTACAACACCTTCAATCACTTCTTAAAAGTTTGCAATGTGCAATTAAAATTTGCAATGTAATAACAGTTTATGGAAGAGTATTACATTGTGAAATGCAAATTTGTATTATTGTATTATTTGTGCAAATTACTTTGCTCTTTGCAACTTTTAGCTCTTTGCAAACAATACCCCCCAAAATGAATACAACAGATAGTTTATATCAAATTAAGTGGCATATTAAAGAATCTTACCAAACTGGAATATCTATTTAAATAAATATTGTCCTTTTACATTTTTTCCCTTGAGCCCCCATGTTATGATATTCTCTGAGCTGCCTCAGAGATCACCTGACCAGAAATACTACAGCTCTAACTGTAACAGGAAGAAGAGTGGAAGCAAAAGACAAAACTGTGTCCATTAATTGGCTCATGTGACCTTACATGTATGGTTTGTTGGTTTGTGTGCACTGTGAATCGGAGGATCCCAGGGGGCGGCCCTTATTTATTAAAATGGCAGTTTTCTATTTAGGATTACCCAATGGCACATACTACTTAAAAAGTATATTATAATGAAAATGACTTGTTTTACCTACTGACTTGTTGTTATAAATGATTAGACCTCTTGCAAACTTTTCACTTTCACTAAATAACCTCATAAATGCTTTGTTTACAAAACAAAACTTACAGCTGTAAGTTGCAAAAATGGGTGCGAAGAAACAGATTTTTGGCATTCACAGGTGCAAGTGTTTGCAGTTCCAGAGTGGAGCAGAAAGAGTTGCAGTTCTCTCTGCATGTGACTTTGGCAGTGCTTCAAACAGCACAGGCCAGAGATAGTGAGCATTTGGGCATTATTCAGAACAAGCTAAGTGTACCTGGGCATACAAGGCATTAGGGATCTCTGTACTGCTTGTGTATGACAGGTAGTAAGCACAGAGCTCTCTTGGTCCTGTTGGCACTACGGTCACGAATTTACAATTTACTCTGACCTACTGACTTGTTGCTATTGGTTCAGCTCACAGATGACATTGCTTGTAGAGCAAGGCATAAACGCGTTTTGGAAAAAGTTCTAAAGACAACATTTTGAAGCCCTCCTCAACTAGTGTCTAGAACTTCATAAATTACTTCTTTAGGCGAAGGCCACATGGTGACAAAATCTGCTCCATGTATCTGCACCTGGCGGATTCATTGAGTTCAGATGCAGTCACAGGAGAAGGCTGATGCCAGCGGAGGGGCAGAATCAGATCTGTGTGGCGATAGACTTAATGTAGCAAGTAAATGTGTAACTAACCTATGTAGCACTCTTCTGAATGTGTATGATAGAATTGCCTTCCATGTGATTCAGGGTGCTTACCTGCTGGCAGTCTCATCTTGCAGTTTTTCCATACAATGTGCTCAACAGTTACATATATACAACTTTGCTCTCAAATACTCATTTAAAGCATAATAAAGGTAGTAAATCACATAATAGTCAAGCTTAACATTTATGGGTGGGTCAAGTCAAGGCATATAACACTGTGAAAATAATATACATTTCAGCATGATAGTATGACCAGTGATGACATCAATGGTACTGTGCCATGATGAATGTCACAGCTACCAAAATAGGCACAGGTCAGACAACAGAAGAGCAAATATTTGCAAACATTTTGCCTCTATTTGTTCATTGGGCATTTTGCGCAAAGAAAAATTGGCATAAAAATATTTGCAAAACTTTTTAAAAATATTCCTTTTGCTTAAATCATTTATGCTTTAATGCAGTATAGTGCATTCCACTGAATATTCTCAAATTCGTGATCTCAGCCAGTCATGTGACAACTTTTCAGATATCCAACGAATTGTCCATCCTAATGATTGGCTATATATAGTAATACAGTTTAACAGAAAATGAAATTGGTCAAATTGTAAAGACATGATAATTAAATCACTAGTAGGCCCATACATATAGGGCAACCAGCTACAGTACAACTGTACAGTTTCAGGGCAATGTAAATGTATATTTCTTGATATACTGTATATGTAACAAGGGGCCATAAATGGTACCAAAATACCCCAAAGGAACAAGTGGAGTTCTGATAGGGTCTGCCAAATGCCAAATGTATTTTGGGTGGGCCACACATGGTTCAGATGGAATTGTAGGGGAAAAGCCTGAATTCTATGGGAAAGCTGTATGAGTCTGAGCTTGGGAAAACTTGTGTAAACATGGTCTGAACTCATTGTGTACTTCTGATCAAAAAAGAGCAGTCTAGACTAAGTGAGCAGCTGCTCCAACAGAGATTCCTGCCTTGTATGTATGGCAGATACATTTAAGAAGGGCAGAAGCATATGATTTGTAACCCCTTCACTGCTTGAGTTGTATTGTAAGAAAGACTACAAATAGCTGAAAAGATTGGCTATTTTGGCACCTCACCTATTTCTGATTTCCAATCCTACTTGGTTATTTGTATGCTTATGTTGTTTATCCCATTTTAACATCATCATCTTCACCATTTCACCTTCATCTTCACCACCAATTTTCGACTCACATTGTGTCTCTCCATTATTCATATTCCTTTTAAAGAAGCCTAGTTATTATTTGTTAAAACAAGAAGCTTCCACTTAAAACAATCACATCGCTCTTTTGTTTTATTTGGATTCCCCTCTTTCTAGCCCAAAGCAGTAGGAAAATATGTAGATCATGATAAGGAATATCAAGGCTTCTTTCTGCTTGACTTTGTTGCTGCCGCAGCTGAAGAATGATGTAAATAATCCTTTGCACCAGGTGAGCAAATAAAGTGTAAAAAGTTATTAAAACATGCTCAGCACTTTGTAACAGTCATAGGTAAACACATCAGAAAAGGCTTTGCCAGGTAAAAGGAATGCTTTCAGTTAACCATACATTGCACTTAAAACCATAGACATGTCATTGATCAGAGAAGGCCAACCTGCCTCCAATTGGTCCTATTTAGAGATCTCTGGGGGGGGAGGGAACCTACATAAGGAACCTACTTACTTGAGTGCTTCTTAACACATGAAGAATTATTGTAACAAATTAATATATTATTGCTATGTTTTCCCCTACTCTGTGCTAGTAATGTTTTGTATATGACAAAATGATATATACAAGTTACAGCATCCATACTCCCACCCAAGCAGGACTAAGGTTAGCTATCTATGCTGTAGAGGAAACAGGAGAATAAAAAGTCATGCCATTATATACAATACATCAGAGACTATGCTTTATTTAAAAATTACTTGGTTTCCTATAGAAGTATGGGAAAAATAAATATGTATGATTCAAGTATATAATTAAACTTTTAGCTGATAGCAAAGATGGTCTTGAAGCACAATTTCATTAGTAGAGTCATCTTACAATTAGTAAGTAAGAAGATTTTTCCTCATTAACCCTTTACAGTCTGAAACCAGCTTTCATATGACAGTGGCAGGAACTGGCAGATACTGGGCACACACTTTGATTGGCTCTCCTGACCATCTATCATCACCTTCCTCAGGAATCTCATAGGTTTCTATATGAGGATTAAACAAATCAACATGTGTTAAAAGATCAGTGAATTTGGCTCAGTCACCACTTTCCATTTTCAGTATTGACAATGATAACGGGAGAAAGCACAGTGGGTAAAAGCCTTTGGGGAAGATAAGGGTTCTATTGGCTGCTAGTTGGTTCTAATCCCACCCATTTCCAAGATGGCTGCACACAGATTGCATATACTGCAGACGCATTACTCCATAGAGAAATGGGTAACCAAATTCCTGTGTTTTCTGTGTGTCATATTGTTCGAAACGTGTAATGCTGAGTGACATCACAGGAGAGCACCCCACTGATGAGTTGATGTGTTGTATTTGAATGCAAGCGTGTGTCCTGGTATATGCCAAAGGGGAGCTTGTATGAAATGTCTACATAGATATGTTTTATATTATGGACACCATGTGAGTGCATTTTAAAACTTTATTTTAAAAAATAATAAAGTCATTTTACATTATTGCTGCTGCATTACAGCCAGCACCAGAGGGGGAGTTGTATCCCTGGATAATCTTTATGAGCAAGCTGTAATAGAGAATGTTTGTGAGTACCCACCTGCAAAAAACAGGATTATACTAAGGAAAGCCTATCAACATGATGGTTAGTAATGGAAAAAAACAGCACCGGGCCTCCCCATGCCTCCCCCTCGGGGCCGGCCGGGTATGAACCTCCAGCAGGCCCTGAGAGGTGTGTTTGAGGCCCTGGTGAACCCCCCCCCCCACACACACACACACTTCCCAGGTATTTTCGCCACTGTTGATAGTTAATAAACTGCATGAATGTATGTTGGAGGCAAAACAGTGCTAAGGTATGGTGATCCAAATTAAGCAAATATCCCTGGAAAGCCCCAGGTCCCAAGCATTCTGGATAATAAATCCTATACCTGTATTGCTTTGGGTACACTGATGCACACCACTAAATAATAGCAGTGATGCATAATAATCACAAACTAACAGCAAATGGTAATAGCATTTTTAGTGTCCATGTTAAAGTCTTAATAAAAGGTGTCTTGTATCCTGTTGTAAAGTTTGCTGGTTAACAATTTTGCCTTTCAAGCCAATTAAGGTACAAGAGAATCAGGTTTTCTTGCTTTAAGATACATTCTGTGTGGCAAGAAAACACAAGAAGGTAATGATGATCAAACAAGCTTTCCAAAGAAAGACAAGTGTGATCTTGATTGAAAGTCTAATATTTCAGAGGAAGGATTTATGTCACTGTATCATTTTATTCCACATAGATTATTTTTATGGTTTCATATATATATATATAGGATAGAATCATGTTTATTTATGTTTTAAATAAATGGTCTGGGTTTGTTTTCAATGGTTTAGGCTAAGGTCCCCAGTTTCACTGAAAGCAGACATTAATGAGGTTATTTATCAAGGTCCGAATGTCAAAAACACAAAAAATTTGTTTAGTATAAAATCTGAATATTTAGTGGAAAAAACCCTTGCATTTATTAAACCCTGAGATTGTTAAAAGTCAGAATAAAAAAGTAACTCAGAACTGCTGAGTTCATGTAGAAGCCAATGGGAGAAGATATCCTGATCTGCGCAATAATCTGAAGATTTTGTGGTTTTCGGGCAAAAATCTGAAAACATTTTTGGGTGTCAAATCTAAAAAGTTTGTATGATTTGAAGTTTTTCACAATTTTAATGAGTTTTTTTTTGTTGGAAAAATGTATTGATAAATAAGGGGGAAAAATCAGTATGGATTTGGTCAGACTATTTTACCGAAAATTATCAGAAATTTTCAGATTTAAATAAATAAGGCCCCTCCCAACTACATATTACAATGACATTCTTAAGAAGTCGGTGCTTCCTACTGTATAGAATGACTCCAGAGTATGTATGTATGTATGTATATTTTTATTTGTATAGCGCTCCTTGAGGGCAAAGCACTGTACAGCAACACAATAAATTAGTAGTAACAAACAAGGGGTCATTGAAAAAAAAAAGTAACAACAAGTGCATTATTAAAAATACAATTCACGTAAATATAAAATATAATTACAATACAGAGTAAGTGCTCAGAGTCAAGGAGACAAAAGGCTAGAGGACCCTACCCCATAGGGCTTACAGTCTAAATGGGAGGGTAACATACAGACACAATTCAGAGGGGTATTAAAGTGCTGTGGGTTACAGTTTGTTACATTGTCAAATAAGTGCCAGTTCCCAGTTCAGGTGTTTTCCAGGTGCTCCCAGAGGTAGTCTTTGAGTTTCGTTTTAAAAACATTGAAGGAGGATTCTCTCTGGAAAGCTTTAGGAATGACATTCCAAATATAAGGAGCTGCAAGAAAGAAAGGTTTAATACAGGAAACAGCAGTAGTTGTGGGGGGTACAACCAAGCGGTTGCTCTGAGAGGAGCGGAGGTTTCAGCCAGAAACATATAGAGAAACAAGAGATGAGATGTAGTTAGGTGCAGAGGAATGAAGAGCTTTGAAGGTTATGAGGAGGAGTTTATACATTATTCTTTGTTTTATAGGAAGCCATGATAAGGACTTCAGCAGCGGAGGGGCCTGTACCCTTTTGGATGAGAGGAGGATAATTCTGGCAGCAGTGTTTAATACAGACTGTAGAGGGGAGAGATGGGAGTTAGGCAGGCCAGTTAGTAGAAGGTTACAGTAATCTAGTCAGGATAGGATGAGAGCATGCATGAGCGTCTTGGACGTATCATATGAAAGTAAGGAATGGATTTTGGCAATAGTGCGCAAGAAAAAGTGACAGGTTTTGACAGTGGTGTTAATATGATCAGAGAAGGAGAGAGAAGAGTCAAACATTACCCCCAGACAGCGTGCTGAGTTGACAGGGTTAATGAGCATGTCATCAACAGAGATAGTAAAAAGGGGAGTAGGACCAGGCTTAGGTGGAAAGATGATTAGTTCAGTTTTTGTTAGGTTGAGTATAAGGTGGCGCTGGTTCATCCTATTTTAGATAGCTAGTTTACAAAATTAAAGGGATACTATCATGGGAAAAAAATATTTTTCAAAATGAATCAGTTAATAGTGCTGTTCCAGCAGAATTTCTCTGATTTTTTTATATTCAATTTTGAAATCTGACATATTGTCAATTTCCCAGCTGCCCCAAGTCATGTGACTTGTGCTCTGATAAACTTCAATCACTCTTTACTGCTGTACTGCAAGTTAAGGTGGCCATACATTGATAGATCCGCTCGTTTGGCGATATCGCCAAACGAGCGGATCTCCCTCCGATATGCCCACCTTGAGGCAATATCGGGCAGATCCGATCGTGGGCCCTAGGGCCCAACGATCGGATCCTAGCATTCGCAAATGGGCGGTCGGATCGCGGGACCGCATCAACGAACAGATGCGGTCGCGATCTGACGGGGTTTTTAAACCCATCTGATCGAGATCTGGCCGACTTTCGGCCAGATCTCGATCGGGGAAGCCCGTCGGGGGCCCCCATACACGGGCCAATAAGCTGCCGACACAGTCTGTCGGCAGCTTTTATCGGCCCATGTATGGCCACCTTTATAGTGGTATCACCCCCCTCCCTTTTTCCCCCAGCAGCCAAACAAAAGAACAATGGGAAGGTAACCAGATAACAGCTCCCTAACACAAGATAACAGCTGCCTGGCAGATCTAAGAACAGCACTCAATAGTAAAAACCCATGTCCCACTGAGACACATTCAGTTACATTGAGAAGGAAAAACAGCAACCTGCCAGAAAGTATTTCTCTCCTAAAGTGCAGGCACAAGTCACACGACTGGGGCAGCTGGGAAATTGAAATATGTCTAGCCCCATGTCAGATTTTAAAATTGAATATAAAAAAATCTGTTTGCTCTTTTGAGAAATGGATTTCAGCGCAGAATTCTGCTGGAACTGCACTATTAACTGAATCATTTTGAAAAAAAAATTTCCCCATGACATTATCCCTTTAAGGTCTGTACAAAATGGGTTTGCTGAGAAGAGAGTGGATGCAGTTGACAGACCTGCACAGAGCTCTGATCTCAACCAAACTGAAGACTTGTATAATGATTTTGAATATCGACTGTGAAAGCCTTAACATCAGTGCCCAACCTCACTAATGTTTTTTTTGTCTGAATGGAAGCAAATCACACCAAGATTGCTCCCTTACTAGAAGAGAAAAGTCTGATTTAGAGGCAAAGGGAGGACTGCCTTTAAATGAATACCATCGGTCTGGACAGGCAGTTGTCTTTTGTTCATATAGTGTATCTGCATAATAAGCTAGTGCCTCCTATACTCTTTTCTCTCCAAATATACCCCAATGTACCCTGGAAAGATATGCTAGTTAGAGACAATAAAGAGTAGAAGAAAGCAGCAGTGGGATACAGTTGACTTTGAAAAAAAAACTCTTCTCTTTTAAAGAAGTTACTTCATTATTTTTATTGGGGACATCTTATATTGGTGTATTATATTGAATGATTTTGGAAAATGTTAAGCCTGTTTTAATAGCAACTACAGTTAAGTTCTGACAGCTTCTTTAATCAACCTCAACAAATACACCCTTAGCAGATACTTCATTAAAGTTGGAAAGGCCATATTTATTGGTGCTTATAAATATCAATATAATGCTATAAAGCCCATATATCAAGGATATTACAAATTCTATATAGAACATTAGATGGTTTTTAACTAAAAAACATGCTGGTTAAACTGACACAACTGCCAGTTGAAAGCCAAATCATTTCTATAAGGGTAAACATTAAAGGTAACACATTTGTGCTTTACTTCTTTTATTTTTCCTCCAAAGTGAAAAACTGCAAGTATTTGTTTTTTCTGTACCCTAAAATCTAAGTAACTGAGTAAAGGGTTAAACAAAAATATAAAGCTTGATATTTGATAACTCCAGCCTTGCTAAACCATGTTCATTGTTTATGGAAGTATTTGGAAAAGATAAAGCTTAGTAGATATCTATGTTTGAAACTGGAATATTAATGCAGCGCTTGGAACTTAGTGTTTAAAGCAAATATTCATTCAGGTGAATATTCTATGAACCTAATATTCCCTGCACAATATACTGTGCAATTGTTTACTCTAATCATACATCAAAACCCCTGAAAAGACTGACAGTTTACTTAAAGAATGAACTTTAGAAAATTCACACGTTGCTGTATTGTGAAACATTCCCACAGTGTAAATGATTTAATATATATTTTCTCCATTGCAGTTAAGTGTTCTAAAGGTTGATCAAGTCATGGCATGCTTCTACTTTGTTCTAGAAGATGGCTTCCTGAGAATACATAAATCAAACATTGTTATACCTGGGTAAAATTTGTTATTTTTTTATGCTCCTAAATCTACATCTTTACCTGAAACAGGGACAATGGCCTTTGAATTAGCTTAATTATAGTACGTCAGAAGTGTCTTGTCATGATGTAAACAAAAACACTTTTTTTAAAAAAAACTACTATTTTTTAGTATAAAATCCATTTTTTTAAGTGAAAAAAAAACCCTCCAATTTTCAGAATTTATTAAACACCAAATAAAAAAGTACTCCAACTCAGACCTGCTGAGTTCATGTAGAAGTCAATGGGAGAAGTCCAGAAGATACAAATATAGGTAAATGAGGAGCACACCTAATTAGACAATATAAAGGCAAGTATTCAAAACGAGGTGCAAATAAACCAAAAGTCGCCCCTACTGAGCGACACAATATCACAAATATAGAAAATTAGGTCTGCACACTCAAGAGGAATTTCCAACTCAGGTGGTAAGATTTGAAAAATGCTTTACTTGATAAAAAACAGGAGCAGTGACATCATCATCACAATAAACAACAAACATTGTGCATAGTCATAGTATACATACCACCCTTACGTACAGAATAAAGGCAGACAAGAAATTACAAGTAGCGGATACACCTGCAAAAAATGAGAATAACCCCAACGTTTCGGCAAAGTAGCCTTTGTCAAGGGGATTCTGATGTGCAACCGATTTAACAGCAAAATAAATACCCTCTCAAGCTACGCGTCCATCCCACTTTTTCGCGCGTTACCCGGACTTCCTGGTCTGTGACGTCACATCCGCCGACCATACGTGCAGCGTAGTGACGCGGCTCCCTAACTTGTCATTACCTCGGGTAAGGAAATCTCGCGGGAATAGACTGTGGAACGCAGAATTTCTACCAAGTCTCACATCACTTCGATGTTCTCCTATTCTTACAGTTAGGGATCTAGTCGTCTCACCCACGTATATCTTTCCACATGGACATTTCACCATATATATGACATGATCCGACTGACAGTTAATGTAGTCTCTCATTTCATAACTTTTCCCACTCATTGGATGATAAAATTTATCAGTACGGACTACAAAAAAAAAAGTTATGAAATGAGAGACTACATTAACTGTCAGTCGGATCATGTCATATATATGGTGAAATGTCCATGTGGAAAGATATACGTGGGTGAGACGACTAGATCCCTAACTGTAAGAATAGGAGAACATCGAAGTGATGTGAGACTTGGTAGAAATTCTTCCCCGATAGCTAGACATTTTATGCAGGCACAACACCAAGTAAATCAATTGCGGTTTATGGGAATAGAACAGGTTAAGAGACCCACTCGGGGTGGAAACAGGGTATTACTCCTCAAACAGAGGGAATTGAAATGGATATATAAACTGAATTGTCTTTCCCCACATGGTCTTAATGAAGATAGGGAGCTATCTTTATTTTTTTGAATATGATTGGATGGAGATTAATAGTCCATGACCTCAGCCTGTGTGTAAAATGGGTTTTATTTTGTGTTCTGGTGCTTATGTAATTAATTGTCTATATGTGAGATTTTAATTTTTAAATACCGTTATTCTTCTAGATGTTACAGGATAATGGGGCTGGATCCAGATCCGTGTTATCCAAATCTAACTACGAGTAACATAATCGTCGTTAAATGGACTTGATAATCTACATGTCATTTTTTTGCAATTGGATAAGGATATTCCAAGGTGACGATTTGCTTATAATGGTTCCAACAAGGACTTATCACCACGGTGATTTATTTTTATTTTTATAGGACATTATATCGGGATGAACTGCAATAAACATCTCTGTGTTTGGAATATTTGTGATCTTTATATGTGGCGTTAGCACTTGCACTTTTTATTAACTTTTTGTATTAACTTATTAGCACTGTCACTTTAATATATTTATTTGCACATATATAATGTGATCATGGAAATACCTGATATGTAAATTATATAATACATCATATGAATTTATAAGCACTGTCACTTTAATATGCATATTTTTACTATTATAATACGGCCAATGAAATATTACGATATATAAATTATATGATATTTTAATGTTATAGCACTTGGTGTAGTAGATTATTTTGATTGCCATGTCACATGTAGCATAATCATTTTTATGGAGATGGTTTTCCACAATAATATGTCCTTTGTCCAGTCCTTTCGTTTCCTTGTAAAGACGCTGGGGTTGCTAGGATACGGCTTGACTGCCGAGGTATTTTTTACTGCGTAAATTCAAAGCACCCATGCGTTCCACAGTCTATTCCCGCGAGATTTCCTTACCCGAGGTAATGACAAGTTAGGGAGCCGCGTCACTACGCTGCACGTATGGTCAGCGGAAGTGACGTAGGCGGATGTGACGTCACAGACCAGGAAGTCCGGGTAACGCGCGAAAAAAGTGGGATGGACGCGTAGCTTGAGAGGGTATTTATTTTGCTGTTAAATCGGTTGCACATCAGAATCCCCTTGACAAAGGCTACTTTGCCGAAACGTTGGGATTATTCTCATTTTTTGCAGGTGTATCCGCTACTTGTAATTTCTTGTCTGCCTTTATTCTGTACGTAAGGGTGGTATGTATACTATGACTATGCACAATGTTTGTTGTTTATTGTGATGATGATGTCACTGCTCCTGTTTTTTATCAAGTAAAGCATTTTTCAAATCTTACCACCTGAGTTTGAAATTCCTCTTGAGTGTGCAGACCTAATTTTCTATAGAAGTCCAGAAGATATCATGATCTGTGCTGGGTTTCGCGCAATATAATTTTGGGTAGAAAATCGAAAAAATTAGTCCTGAAGCTATCCTGACCTGCGCAGGGTTTCATGCAATAATAAATTCGGGCGTAAAATTCAAAAAAATTGTACATTTAGTTTTTATCACGATTTTTTTGAGTTTTTTCCCGCACAGGAAATATTTGGAAAAATGTAAATAAGGGGAAAAAACCTGTGCGGATTTGTTCGGAGTCGTTTTCAGAAAGTACTCAGATATTTTTTGATTTTGATAAATAACCCCGTTAGCGATTGCATTGATTATGGTCATTGAATAAAGGAAAACTGTAAAAACTAGTTTATCAGCATTTAAACAGAGCAATGTATTTATCATTTTATGAAAAGCCGTGCTTTGAACCACTGTAAGGATAGTTTTAAAAGTCAAATCAATTCCTTCTTATATCAAGAGTAACATTTTGTATTTTGGTTGAGCTATAGAAATACAATAGAAATATAATACATACAAGATCATTATTTATTCTACTCTGTACAAATACACCGTTTCCAGGAAAAGACAGACCCCTGTTTATTTTCATGGAGCATCACAGGGGCATGCTGATTTTTTTGATGTTCTTTGTCTATCACAGACATACTCTAAAGGTCAAGTAGGTTGCAACCCATCAAGTTTCTCACTATGAAATATACTTGAACACTGTCATGATCTTCAAAACAACCAAATGTATCTCAATAGATTATTACATCAAATGAGCAGAGACACTCTTCTTCAGGATTGGTGTTTGTTAATGTCATTTTGCACGTTTGTGCTTAAGCTGGTCGTACATTAGCTAATCAATCAATCTGCTTGTATTTTTTTTGTGAAAATGTTCACTGGGTGTGAAATGCAGAAATTCATGGCAAAACTGTACCCGCCAAAAGATTTTTTACATCACTAGTTTTAAACACTACTGGGGTTATTTACTAAACTCTGAATGCAAAAATCGCGAAAAAATCATGGTTTTTTTTATATTTTTTTTTACAAAATCTGACTTTTAAAAAATCACAAATTTTTATTAAACCCAGAGAATGGAAAAGTCTGAATCAGAAAATCTAGCATCTCAGACCTGTTGAGGAAGAAGTCCCAATGATTTTTTCATGTGCGCTGGGTTTAGTGCAATACCCCAAAGTTTTCAGGTAAGAATCTGAGTTTTCGAATGAAAAATCCAGAGAAATCATGAAAATCGGATGAAAAATCCCCCCAAAAAATTGTGCAAATCCTATTTTTCCCACAAAGCAAATTCTCCGGAAAATCTTATTGTTCTCACTTCGGATCTTTTAGTAAATTCCATGACAATCGTGGTTTTAGAATTTCTAAGTTTAGTTGTGGTTTCCAAAACCTCTAAATTCACTCAATTTCAACCTTCAATGAATAAGCCTCCACAATATTAGGACCAGTGGAGATAATTCCTATTTAAAAAAACATCCAAAAGCCTCTAAAAGTCCAAATTGATTAAAAGCAGTCAATACCGATTTCTTGAATCACTAAATATTTATATTAAATATTTGGTGATTCAGGAAATCGGTGTGCTGGTCCATTTGGAACTGTTCTATACAGTATGATTATTTGACCAAGCACCCACAAAGTGGATGACAAAGTGTGGGCACCTTCTATATATATATATATAGAGAGACTGAAGAGCAGTGCACTCACCATAGAAAAAGGCAAAAAAGCCCAGATGATGCTAAAAGTTATATAATGAATAAAGTACCCCCTCTTGTAAAATATAAGGATATTATGTTAGATATAAGGTCATGGAACTCCAAGGTAACTTCTAATATCCTCATATTTTGCAACTGAGGGTACTTTATTTATTATAAAACACAAGTTTCAATGAGTCATGTGACAGAAATGACATCAGAACTCACCGTTAATAAGATATAACTTACAAGATATTCATGGCTTTAATGTATTATACAGTGAATAAAGTACCCCCTCTTGTAAAATATAAGGATATTATAAGTTACCCAGGAGTTTAATGACCATATAAAAACACGAGGCCAAAGGCCGAGTGTTTTAATACAGGTCATGGAACTCCGAGGTGACTTCTAATATCCTCATATTTTGCAACTGGGGTACTTTATTTATTATAATACACAAGTTTCAGTGAGTCATGTGACAGAAATGACATCAGAACTCACCGTTTATAAGGATATCATTTACAAGATATTCATGGCTTTTGTGTATTATATCAACATAAAGAACATGGAGTACTCATGGGACTTAGTTTATGTGCAAAGCTTTAATGTAACTATTATATATATATATATATATATATATATATATATATATATATATATATATATATATATATATATATATATATATATATATATATAAATAACTTTGACATAGTTGGCCAGCTTAAATATATTGCAATATATGGACAAACAATCCCTGTTTTGTTTAAAGGGTAAGGCATTTTTCAGTAGCAGTATGCACAAAATGTCTTTGTCTTAAATATATTGATAATGAGTTGAGTGCAGAGGACTCTTGTATTTGTCACTCTCTCTCTATATATATATATATATATATATATATATATAATCTAGTAATTTAATGATATATTGTGTATTCTATAAATGAGCCACTAGAGGCAATGACATACAGAAACATATTAGGCAATTTTATTAACTCCGCCTAAGCAATTTCCTATTGGCTTTTTTTCCTTTAAATATCTTGTTTGTATTATTTAAATTTTGACTCTTGGATTCTACTACTTCTACAAGTAGTTCCGGAGTGGTGCCTGCCCACTATCGAATTGGTGTCAATATCATTAGTCTCCCGGCAAATGGCATCATAAGAACATGTTGCATTTACTCAACTTAAGAGCTCTTAAGTAAGAAAGACAAGGAGCTTTTAATACCCAGCTATTTAAAGGAGTGGTTCAGCTTTAAATTAACTTTTAATATGTTATAAACTGGTCAGTTCTAAGCAGCTGTCCAATTCGTCTTCATTCTTTTTTTTTTTTTTTAATTGCCTTGTTCTTTTGAGTTTTGCCAGCTTTCAAATGGGAGTTACTGACACCCATCAAAAAAAACAAATGCTCTGTAAGGCTACACATTTATTGTTATTTCTATTTTTTATTACTCATCTTTCAATTGAGATCCTCCCCTATTCATATTCCAGTCTTTTATTCAAATCTATGCATAGTTTAATGAATATAAACATTTGGATCCTAGCAACCAGATTGATAAAACTGCAAACTAGAGATGTGCTGAACAAAAAGCTAAATAAGTCAAAAAAACACAAGTAATAAAAAAAATTGAAACCATCAGCAAATTGTATCACTTCTACATCATACTAAAAGTTAACTCAAAGGTGAAAGGCCCATTGAGCTTACATTCACCATTACATATTTGGGTGTGCTGGCACATGATATATAACATTATACATGATATGATATTGCTTAGGGGCCTATTTACTTACATTTGGATTTCCCTTTTTTTTAGAACAAGATTCTCTAAAACTCTAAAAATTCAAGATTTATTAAATTACTTTCCGAAGCAGCTCGGGGAAGGGGGGCCACTGACTCCTTTACTGTTCTAAATTGGTACATTAAAGGCAGCTGTTTTTCAATAAAGATTAATTTCAAAATGTGAAAGTTATTTGTAAATTTAAATAATAAACAGTTCAAATCAGCGTTTGTTTATTCCTTTAAATTTTCTGGTTCTGACTCTTAAAACAATGTAACAAGAGTCAGGCCTCCTCAAGCCTGCAACATTGTTTCAGGAGTCAGAGCAAGCAGAGACTGTAAACCGTCAGACTGATACTCTTTCAATAGCCATTACCTTTATAAATACCTTTAAAACTACTGAATGTAAAATGTGTAATTCATATATATTAGGAACTACTTTTTCTTTTTGTCTTCACTGTGAAAATAGTTGTGTCACGGTCGGCACCCAACACCAGAACAAATGGCAAGCACCCTGGTCTCGGCTTGTGCTTCACCTGTAGTGTGACAGCCTTTGGCCTTGGGGGGAGCCTTCAGCTACTTGGATGCCACCAGGACTTAAACAAGAGGTGCAAGGCTAGAGGTTCTGTATAGGCAGAGGGGCACGACTGTTAGCAAAGTCTTTAGGCCAAGGGTCACGGTACAAAACAGGAAACCAGAATCATCGTCAGTACAGGCAGGCAGAAGTCAATCGCAATCAGGCGCACCCTAAGACACCGGCGCCTGCGGCCTAATGGAAACCGCTCATCGCGGCGGGTATCTCCACCG
The DNA here is from genome assembly GCA_038501925.1 of Xenopus petersii. Lineage (NCBI taxonomy): Eukaryota > Metazoa > Chordata > Amphibia > Anura > Pipidae > Xenopus > Xenopus petersii. Next base: position 120,911,962 of record CM076675.1, read on the forward strand.
AGGGGGCGGCAGGCGTCCCTGCCGTCCCCCCACTAGACCACCAGGTACGTTCCTCACAAGTTGGTTTTAACTGTAGGACTTCTTTAAAAAGGAGAACTAAAGCTTAACTAAAGAAGTGGCTAGAAATGTTGTACATTATGTTTTTGGCTTCCGTACCAGCCCAAGGCAACCACAGCCCTTTAGCAGGGAAGATCTGTGTCTCTGAAGATGCCACAGTAGCTTCTCATCTTCTTTTCTGCTGATTCACTGCACATGCTCTGTGCTACTGTCACTTACTGAGCTTAGGGACCCACTCACAATATACAGTACACATAGAATATAAATGTCACAATATAAGGCTGATTAGTAATTAATACAGATAATTACTACATGGCAGCTCAGAAACCAGTGCAATTAGCATAAGGATTTAATACTCAGCCTTGTAGCATCAGTTTATTTTACAGGCCAACTTCATTTTCTGCTTGATAATTTGCTTAGCTTCTCAACAGCGGCTCAGAGCCCACTGAGCAGGGCCGCCATCAGGGGGGGACAGGGGGGACAAGCGTACCGGGCCCGGGCATGAAGGGGGGCCCGGCAGCGCTGCATTTTTTGAAGATCCGGGCCCCCCTTACGAGCGCCCGAGCCGTACGTCTTGCCTCTTGCGTGCCGAATGCGGAAGTGCCGAAAAGCCGAAGCCGAAAAGCCGAAAAGACCCGAAGTCACGGAAAAAGCCGAAGTCACGAAGCGCCGAAAAGACCCGAAGTCACGAAAACAGCCGAAGCCGATGTCCTGAAGCAGCGCAAAGACCCAAAGTCACAAAAACAGACGAAATTGAAGTCCTGAAGCGGTGAAAAGACCCGAAGTCACGAAAGGAGGCGAAGTTGAAGTACTGAAGCCATGAGTTCAATCCTACTGAACACCAGTTTGTGTTTTTTTTTTTTTTAATCCCCTGGCCACCAATGTATTATTTTAATATTCTATAGGCCCCTGCCACCAATCTTTTTTTTAAAACTTTTTTTTTGGGGCCCCAATTTTTTTTTTAACTCGTAAGGGGCCCCTTGCCACCATTGTATTTTTTTGTTTGTTTTTTTTTAAAAAAAAAATAATTTTCTTTTTGGTGGCCCCAAATTTTTTTAACTTGTAAGGGGGCCCCTGCCACCAGTTTTTTTTTGTTTTTTTTTCAAAAAAAAAAAAAATTTTTTTTTCAAATTTTTTTTTGGGGCCCCAATTTGTTTTTAACTTATAAGGGGGCCCCTGCCGCCAATGTTTTTTTTTTTATCAAAAAAAAAAATTTTTTTCAAATTTTTTTTTGGAGCCCCAATTTGTTTTTAACTTGTAAGGGGGCCCCTGCCACCAATGTTTTTTTTTTTTTTCAAAAAAAAATTAATTTTTTTTCAAATTTTTTTTTGGGGCCCCAATTTGTTTTAACTTCTAAGGGGGCCCCTGCCACCAATGTTTGTTTATTTTTTAGTTTTTTTACATTTTTTTTTGTTGGGGCCCCAAGTTTTTTTTAACTTATAATGGGGCCCCTGCCACCAATGTTTTTTTTTAAAAAAAAAATTTTAATTTTTTTTTTTTGGGGCCCCAATTTTTTATAAGGGGGCCCTGACCATCAATAGCTTTTTACAACTTGTGTGGGGGGGGTTACTTTTCTGTGGTCTTTTAACTGCGATGTGGAGTAGGCGGGATATGGGGTGGAGCTTGGTCGTCAGCGTGGGCGGGGCCCAGGGGCGCCCCAAAAATTTTGTTGTACGGGGCCCCGTGATTTCTAATGGCGGCCCTGCCACTGAGCATGTGAGTGTTACAGACACTTTCCAAGATGGTGACCCCCTGTGACAAGTTTGAAGTCCTGGATCATTGCTGCTATAGACAAGCTGAAACTTTAGGCTGGTGCAAAAAGTTCAGTATATAAAATATGAAATTTTAAGCCATACTTATTTTTAGGGTTTAGTTCTCCTGTAAACCTTTTATTTGTATAATTGTGTCTGTATTGCAATGTATATAAAATACATAGTTTCATGCTGTCTGTCTGTACAGACCGTGAACGACATTACACCACTGACTATGGTTCCTATACCTCCTTTCATTTTGTTTCTGCAATTACAAAGCCTTTGGGAAGTGAGAGTGATATAAGCAAAACTGACAGAAAGATGTGTCAAGATAAGATTTCTGAACTGAACCCCACTGGTATGACGGTATTCTTGGGACCTCTAGTAACCTCAACAGCTATGGGAGAAATCAGGACAGGTGTTTTGGAGTGAGCTAAAAATAACTGTTACATCTATTTATAGTAGCTACATTTCGCAACTGTCATATTGTCACAGTTTGGGGTAGATTTACTATGTGGTGTAAAAAAAAAAACGGCAGAATAATTCACCACACATCACCAGGCTTCATCATGTAACAAACAGTGTAAAAAAGGCGTAATTTTTTTACACTGTTTTCTTTGAGCAATTTCCTCCGGATCTTACTTACAAAAGTCTGCAGTGGTATAAAAAATGGTGACAAATGGTGGCCAGTAAACACTACAGGCTGACTGATTCCTATAGGTGGTTAGACCTGTAGTGCACTTTGCACCCTTTATTAGATAACCCATCATGTGTTCTCATGTACAGATACTCTGAATCTTTCAGATGCTTGTTGGCATTTTAAAATTGCCTAGCTCTGTGGCTAATGTTTCACAAATTAAATTTTATGCCCAAAAATGGGGCATGATTCAGTAATCATTGTGACTTTACCTGAAAAATGCATCTTTTAATTCTAGTAGACAATAAAGAAGGTGGATAGAGTGCACAGAACTTTAGAAAAGTGTTTATAATTATGATAGACATTCTAAAGAGACACAACTGTAGAATAATGAAGTGTACTTGGGAACACTTGAGTTTCTATTCAAGCCAGATATATGGATCACTTATCAGAATGATGCATTAAAAAAGCAGACTGCTTAACCCATAATTATTTCAAGGAAGTATATTCTGCATATTCTACACCAACTTTAGGCTCTGTGTAAATGCTTTAGAAGACATTAAAAAAATCTGTTTAAAAAATGAGTAAGACCTAGGGCTTTTAAAAGTTACACATCAGCATCCGGCACTTCCGGACAGATAATCAATTCTTTACTATCTTACATTATCAGGCCATCTATGAATGTCTGGTATTTTTTCCCCGTAGTTGTCATTTTATAAGTCATCATTTTACATCAGTCAATTGGTTCAATGGGGAACAGGCACTACGAAGTATAAAGATGTTGTTTAGATAAAGATAATACGCCTAAGACTAAAGCTGGCAACATAGGGTACAATGCATGTAATCAAGTTATTACATGGGAAATAACTGGTCATGAGGGGCATAAACAGGGGATTGGTTCGCATAACGAGTTTCCAAATACTACAAATTAGAAACTGCAAAAGAAGAAAATCCTGCCATCTCTAGGCAGGTCAAGTGTTTTTTTTTAATTATTTGTTTTGTAAATTTTCCAGAATTAAGCTTTAAATAAAATAAAAAGGCATTTTCCCAGTGATTAAGCTGAATAACTGTGATGATCTAATTTACTTGTGGCTATTTTAAATTAGAGAAGGGGGTGACTTTTTCTTGAGCTTTGCTGCCCACTGCCGTGCAGATTTATCCATAAGTCTAAATCTTACCATTGCCTTTTTCTGAGCTTAAGTTGTCATCCCAGTATCATCTGATTTAAATGTTCAACCACCCACCTCTATTCACTTTATCTGTGAATGATTGCATATGTCATTTGCCAAAAGTCCTAAGAGAGCAAAAATTAAGAAGGAGTGGAGACAGCAGTGTCATGTCCCTCCTTTAATTATTATTTACATTAATATTGTTTCCATCTTTGACACTTTAGTTGATGCAGAGCAGTTTAATTTCTTGATTCCACATATATTGGGAAAGGGTATTTTAGGGCCCTCAGTAATCCCATCATTTACTACTATCGTCCTGTTCAGTCTTCAGTTCTTTCTGGGAATGCAGCAGCATATACAACTTTACTCCTAGATATGTTTAAAGTTTTGCTTTCCTGATGTTGCCCCTGTCTGTATGTTCAGAATGAATCCCATCTGATCAGGATAAATAAGTATGGGAAATATAATGTGATGACTCACCCTGGTGGTCTAGTGGGAGGAGGTCTGCAGGGACGCCTGCAGCCTCCGCTGTGGGGACGCCAGCCACTCCACCGTTCCTCTGGGCAACAATAGGGATAATGTTAGGGCGTGCGCAGTGCTCCGCTTCCGGATTTGTTTGCGCATGCGCGCTGGCGTGTGATGTCAGTGAAATTTTAAATATTTAAAGCCACAAAGCAGTTTTACACGTTGCCCGTTATGGGATCTTGTTCCTGGTGCTTCTGTGCGTTTGAGCTTCTGATTACTCTTTATTGATTCCTGTTGTGACCTCCTGCCTGGCTTCTGACTATTCTGACCTCTGATTCCTGACCCTTGCCTGAACACCGACTACCTCTTCTGTATCACTCCTCTGATTGATATCCCATTTGACCCTTGCCTGCCTGACTACGCATAATCTCTGCCTGCCTCGACCTAGCCTGATCTGACTACTCTATTGCCTAACGCCTTGTACTACGACCTTCTGCCCAAAGACTCTCGCTAACAGTCGTGCCCCTCTGCCTATCCAGAACTTCTAGCCTTGCATCTCTCGTTTAAGTCCTGGTGGCATCCAAGTAGCTGAGGGCTCCTCCCGAGGCCAAAGGTGGTCACACTACAGGTGAAGCACAACCCGAGACAAGGGTGCTTGCCATTTGTTCTGGTGTTGGGTGCCGACCGTGACATATAAAGCTAGCCTTGTAGTCATAATGTAAACACATCTTCTTGAGCTTCTTGTACATGTTTTTACAGTTTAGTGGGTCTTTTAGTGTAGCCATGGGGGTAGCCATTCAAAGCTGAAAAAAGGAGAAAAGGCACAGGATATGCAGCAAACGTATCTACTGTGTATCCTGTGCTTGGATGGCTGCTCCCTTGGCAGCTTGTTTATATCAACTATACTGAAGCAAACACTCCAGTAAAAAGCAACAGTTCATTATACTGTCATTTCTTTAAACACTTTAATTTTTTGGTGTTACTGTTCCTTTAAGAATAGCCCTAGAGCTAACCAGCTTGTTATGTAGTAAAGTGTTAAAGTCACCTCTTTTCAATGTTAAACTTCCTGTAATTCTGCCAGCTTATTGAACATGGACCAGAAAAAGGGTAGACTTATTTTCATATGGTGCATAAACTTAGGCATTAGTTAATGTTTTCGCAAAGCCGTGGCAAAAATTAGCCGCAGAAAATTTGCTGGGACAAAAAAAAAATAGCTGCACAAGAAAGTTGATGTGGCAAAAAAAGTTGCCACAACAAAAAAACGGCCACGGACTTTAATGCATATGGACAAAAAGGTTGCCTTAATAAAAAAAACGGCGTTTGACTTTATTGCATTTGGAGCGAAAAAAATTGTTGCACAGGAAAATCATTTTAATGCCCATTGACTTCAATGCATTGTGCAAATTCTTTGCTGTTTTGCAGGTTCACAAATTTTTCGTCGAAACGAAACGGGACAGATTTCCTCACCACTACTAATTATCACATCTTATTCACTAATTTGTTGTGTAGCTGAAACATGACTTGTGCATCAGGGTGGTCACAAGTGCTTGAAAAGTGGGTCTTCTTAAACAAACTATGGGCCAGATTCAATGCAGTGGAAAAAAGGTTTAAAATTATTACTTGAAAACTAATGAATGAGATTCAATTTGAGATGCAATTCAAAACTTATCTCACTGTTTATCACGTGAAAACTATTCTATTAGGGGGAGGGAATGGAAATGAATTTATAGAAAATAATTTTCTCCTCCAATTGAATGTCATCCAATATGTTTTTATCACTGAATTAAATCTGGCTCTGTGGGTTTTGTCTTGGCATAGTTTGTAAGTACATTTTTTCATAGTTAAACCCTCTTGTGTTACAGTATGAGCTATTGCCTTCAGGTCAAATAAAGTGACCATATTGAAGTCCTGGTAGGGGCTAGGGGGCTAAGTCATCTGACATCTTGGGCTGAGGAAAAGGATTACAGAATGCCAGGGTATCTTGGAACCCAATGCGGAGGCACATAAGAATATGTCATAAGGTTAAAAAAGTGGAAGATGAAGCTAAGATGTTATGTATGGGCGTCCACTTGGTCTTCTTCTGTAAGTATATTTGGTGCATGTACAGTTGGAGCAGTCTAGAAGTTCAGTGAATTGCCAATGGCAAGGAAGAGGATCCAAAGAAGACCAAAGACCTGGAAGATGGCGCCCATGAGCTCCGCTGAGCTATTCTGTATAAATAAGTGAGCATGCTGTCCAGGGACATTTCTGAATTAATGCACTATGCGTATAGGAAGCAGGGAGGGGGACTATCTAGGGTAGTAGATGGGGCTTTTCTTATTGGGGGAATAGTTCTCCTTTAAGCTCGGCGGATGAACAACAAAATGCTTGGTGTCACTTCCCATTCATTTCACTGGGAATTGCCTGGACTTGTGTTTGCAGAAGCCATCAGACATTATTCACACCAGCTTGTACCAAAGACTTGGGGAGTATTTATTAGCATTTTATCCAAACCTCAGCAGCGATGTTGCTCATAGCAACCAATCCGATGGTGATTGTTTAAATCCATATGCTGATTGGTTGCTATGGGTAACATCACCGGTGATGTTTATCTCCAGTATTAATAATTATGCCTCAAGGACTATTCCCTTAGTTTTATAGTTTTTACACTATATGCAGACTAAATCCTTTAATACATTATGGTGCCTGCACATGTTTCCTTGGTGCATGCACCTTACACGGGATATGGTGGAGATGAGGCAAGAGACAAAGGAAGAAACAATGAATATTAACTTCAGGGTCTTTCGTTTCCTTATAATTGATGTAGGATTGGACAGATAAGCACTATATATTATCTATTGCTAATTGGAACCATACAGTAGATAATATCTGCAATAGTTGATGTCAGGACTGAACTCACTTTTCTTGTTGTGATTATGCAAGAAGATTTTATTAGTGTTAGCCACACCTGAATGCTAATGCTGGTGTTCAGACAGTTTGTGTGCAGACAGTTAATCCATATTGAAAATGTACCTGATCAACCTGTTCTGGATGCATGGCTGACTCCACTCGTTCACAACACAGAAACAGCAATCAAGGTGATGTTAAAACAATGTGCTTTGTTTCAGGTTTGAATAAGCATAATGCAATAAACATCACAATGGAATCACAATGAATATAGTTGGAAGCCTAGACAAAATAAAAGGTTTGTACTGGTTTGTAAAAGAAAAAACATAACCACGTAAAAATGTTAGAGACATTCAGGTGCTAATTGACAAGCCCATTGTTCCAGCAGCTGATTTTAAAGAGATAGTGACACCTGAAATTAAACTTTTTTTTACATCTATTATAATATTGGCTTTGCAAGCTTCTTCTAACTTTGCCATAAAGTATTTGCATGATGCTTTTACATTACCTGTCTGATCCCCCATGTTCCTGTATGAGGGGGCTGCCATATTTGTGCAGCAGGAGTCCGTTAGCATTAGAAACTGTAACTAACAGGCTGAGATGGCACAGTCAGGTTGGCAAAGTCAGAGAGTCAGGCTTAGGAACTTCAACTAACAATTAAATACAAAAACAAACCTCTCAGCAAAAAATGATCAACATTACCTATAGGTAACATTTAATGTACATTCATATGCTAAAATTTATCACTTTAACTTTCAAACAATTTATAACAGATTAGCATGAATGTTTTAGATACCCTATTTGAAATTCTTTGGGCTCATTGCTAAATCTAGAGCCATCACAAATCCTTTACATGCTTTGTAATATATGTGGAACACACTGTTACCAGGAACAAATATTGGTCTGTAATGTAATAACTTTAAGGTACTATATAATATAATTACTCCAGCAGTTCTTACATTCGGGTCTCATATTAGCTACAGTGTTTCTATATTATTGGCAGCCAGCTCTGACCAGCAAGCATAGGTACCACTTAGGAGAACCCAGGCCAATTACAAAGTTCATTCATATAGATATGGACTTATTTCATCTACTGGGATCATTAATATTAGTACTTATCACTAATACCTATATTCTATATACCTATACTTTATGGAACTCAATTGTTTCTAGACTGCCTGATACATACATTCTGGCCCTATTGCTGGCTAGTCCTCATTCACTGGAGCCCCCAAGCCCTGGCCACAGTTACACTTCTGGACAACACTATACAGCATTACGTAACAACTGCAAAGCATTTTTATTGGTATGACACATATGACACATATTTCAGGAGGACAATTCCCTTTACAAAGTGAGTTCCAGTCACTCTGAAACATCCCCTCAGTATCTAGGAGGTGGAATAAATACTGAAAAAAGGGAAAGAGGGAAGAATTATAGATCTACCTGACCATTTTTAACTGGGGAGGCTATATGTTTGACTACTTTCTTCTAACCAGTGTACTAGAGTAATGGGAAGTGTTGGGTGAGTAAATTCTATGCCTGATGGATCAAGTAATATAAAAGATAGAAGGGGTCAATACAGATCCTTCTGTGCATGAGAGTTAGCTGTAAATTACAGTAGAAGGGCTTTTAAATAGACCTCTCATCTCTTTCACTTAGAGGCATTATTAGTTATCCTAGCCACTGATGTGGTTGTTAATGTCAAGGGGCCAAGGAGGAAGCTTAGAGGTTAATTCCAAGTTTGCGGTACCCATAGGGGTCAGGCGTTAGCGTAGTCAAGTTCTGGCAAGTGTTCAATAGGCAGGCAGCAAGGATCAGAGTCAGGGTCTTAGCAGAGGGTCAGGAATCCAGGAATCAGCAATTTAGGAACACCCAAAAACACACGTCAGCAATTCCTATAATCGGGCATTGAACCCATGACCTCGGTGTCCTCTTATTTCAAATTTTGCGCCGAGCTTCTGACATCATTGTGCCAGCGTCAAAGTGCCATCGTTATGAGATGGAAAATATATGGTATCAACCCCATATAAGTCCTTGCCCTCCTTTTCTCCAGGAAGGAAGTCCTCATATAATAGTTTCTAAACAATGAACTATCAACCTTACCTAAGGGTAGTCTGCAACCTATTTTCTAAATAATTGAATACATAAATTATGATGAATAATTGCTGACATGGTCCATGACTAAGCATGGTCCATGACTTACAAGTGTGGTGAAGGCTTAAAAATGGGGCCATGACCCCCTGGGTATGAGATCTGCACCTCCCAAACCTATAAAACAAAAACAATTATTTTGCCTTTAAAGGTCCCTTGATGTGGCTATCCATTCTTCTAAAGAAATCATCTGCTGTCTTTAAAAAGGGAAACTAAAAATGTATAATAATAAATTACCCAATGCAGGCCCCCACTAAAATGGTATCCTCTTCCTATGAGCCCTTTCTGTTAGTATTTTTTTTATAGTGTACTTTATATTAAAGAGCTGCTGCCAGCTTCATAGAATGTAGCAGTGGTGTTCAGCATAATGTGAGGCCATTTAAAGCTGTCATGCTTTCACACAACTTTGCTGCTTTGGCCCATTGTGAGGCAAAGACTAATAACATGTTGTGAGTTTCTTACATTGTACATGAACTGGCCATGGGGATAAGCCACTGACCTATGGCCTGATATCATTCTGATAAATCACTACATTAGCAGCACTAATTGGAGTTAATACTAACTAGTTTTGGTGCCTTTGGCTTATGTAAAATAAGATTAGTAGCTGCTACTTGCACTTTTATTGTTTCCAGTAAGGGCATAATTAACTAACTGTCATACAGAAAATTATGAACCCTATTTCCAGGCAGCTATGAGACCGTTGACTGTCTTTTCTAATTTTGTTTTTCTTATGTGTATATACTGTAGATATGTACTGGGGCTCATTTGGAGGGATAAACTTGAAGGACATTTTTGAACCCAAAATAACTATGTAATTAAGTATTTTTGTATTTGACTCAGGCACCAAAATGTTATAGCAATTGGTAAGTGAATGAGCTTTAAGGGATGCAAATTTTGCTCTCCTTAGCATTCTAGCAAATGTGCCCCTGATCATTACCAAAAAACATGAATGTCTGCATATAATAAAGGAATTATACATTTTGTATTGTTTTCATGTAGATTTATTACTAAATCTACATGTTTAAGCATAAACAGTATCTCTTATTACATTTATCCATATGCTACAGTTTAAATTGCTCTGCCATTTAAAATGAATCTTCCAGAAATAAATGTCCAGAGATATCAAGTATTACAGTCAGTAATGATATAGGTTTCTTGCTTGCAGGTACTGCTACAAGGTGTATTCATGAGAAATACCAAATGGAATGTTCCCATGAGGATCACGTTTTTCACTTATCCATTTCCTTCTTATGTCATAACAATCTGGTATTGTTAATCCATAGAACCAGTACGCTTTCACTTGTAACCTATAGTATCCAGCAACATGTTTTCTGTATAAAGTTTACAATGCAGTTTTACTGTTGTGATGTTGGTATTAAAATATGCCTCGAAAATATCAATGTTCACTGGACTTGAATGCAGGAAACGAGGAAACTTCGGGCGGCTTAGGAAAACGAAGCCCCAGGCAATTTGCATTTTAGCCGGCTGAACGCAGGGGAGATTAGTCGCAGCGAAGAAGAGGATCTTTGTTGCCTGGCAACTATTCTCCCCGAATCTGCTTGTGTGTCCAGACCCTTAAGGGCAGAGACACGCTCAGATTTGGGGAGATTTAGTCGTCCAGTGTTAAAATGCCTCTTCTTTGGGGCAACTGATCTCCCCAAACTGTCACCCGCTGTCTAGAATCTAAATCGCCGGTGGGATGGCACTCGGAGCCCTTTGTTTTCTGAAGACGCCTGCAGTTTCCTTGTAAGGCAACTTCGGACGACTTCGGAAAACAAAGAGTACCAATTGCCATCGCGTCGGCGATTTACATTCTAGCTGGCGGGAGACAGTTTGGGGGGAGATTACTCACCCCGAAGAAGAGGAGATTTGTAGCTGAGTGACTAATCTCCCTGAATCTGAGCGTGTGTCTCTGCCCTTATAAGTGTCTTGCTAAGATTAAGTTGCCTTGTGTGGGTGGATAAACATAGCCATACTAAGGCATTTATATAGAATGCTGCCTAGGTGCTAGTTACAACAAAAAAAACGAATAAAAACACAAAATCTTGTCTTAAGGTGGCCATACACGGAGAGATCCGCTCGTTTGGCGATGTCGCCAAACGAGCGGATCTCTCTCCGATATGGCAAGGTGGGCAATATTGGGCTGATCCGATCGTGGGCCCAACGCTCTGATCCTAACGAACAGGAGGTCGGATCGCGGGACTGCATCAACGAACAGATGCGGCTGCGATCCGACGGGATTTTTTGTCCCACCCGAGGCCAGATCTCGATCGGGGAAGCCCGTCGGGGGGCCCCATACACGGGCCAATAAGCTGCCGACATAGTGTGTCGGCAGCTTTTATTGGCCCGTGTATGGCCACCATTACTTGACTTTCCTGTGTGCTAGATCCCTGTTTGTAAACAACATATATCCTAGAGCATCCATGCTTTATTTATCTCATCTGCTGTAGAAATCTGCAGTCATCTATTGCAGCTCTGTGGAAAACATTAACCATATGAGAAAAGTTGCAGGAACTAATAATCTGCACTCATCTCTTTCAATGAATGTTACCTGCAATTACAGTAGTATTGCACTGTTATATAAAGCAGCATCCAAATATGACTCAGTGGGTTTTTGTTGTGCAATCCAAATTATTAAAAAGATACTATTACATTCATGTTCGTTTTAAAACTTTATTTTAAAAATTCTTGGGAGGCAGACCATTAAGAGAACGGTGTATTTTATTGACATTTATCCTACTATGAGCGGACATGCCAGCTCTCACGGAACACATCTATTTACTTATATAGGCTAATTGTAGAATTAATCTTATTTGTACTGTTTCTCTCACCCATTGATAACTAAAAGGTAATCATGATTTAAGCATTTCTTCAAGCCCAGCAACCTGTTGAGCAGCTTGTTAATGTGCCTATCAATCACTTGTTGATAACAGCAGTTTGCACACAGAGCCAATTGTAAAAATAAATAGTATTTGTTAGGGCCAGTTAAATAAATAACAGAATCTTGAGGTCAAAGTGTGAAACGTTCTGATAAAAAAATAAAAAATTTTCAGTCACATGTTGAATCCTAATTATAGCACCGGGAAAACAGTTCTGGTTCTTTAATAGGTGCATTTGTGTGTGCAAAAGTATTCCATATGTGCATAAAAAATATGTGTAACTATGAGTGGAAAACTGTCATTGCTCATTTACATGGGATTTGCTTACAAGCCTGTGCTAAACAGTCAAACACTGTATGAGTTGCCCACATACAGTAAGTGCCATTCTAAATTGCACTAGAGAAGGGTCCCTGACCCTTTTGAGTCAGCCAGTGTCCCCACACTTGTTGATTGAAGGTGCTGGCAGAACAGGTCAGTTGGAACCTGATGGGATCACAGGACAAACTGCCTCCCAAATAATATGAATACTTTGGGGCACATTTACTAAGGGTCGAATATCGAGGGTTAATTAACCCTCAATATTCGACCCTCAAAGTAAAATCCTTCGACTTCGAATATCGAATAGGATTTACTGCAAATACTTCGATCGGATTTACTGCAAATACTTCGAAGGATTTTAGTCCATTGATCAAAGGATTTTCCTTCGATCAAAAAACCCTTCGAAAAGTAATGGGGAAGGTTCCCATAGGCTAACATTGTAGCACGGTAGGTTTAAAGTGGCGTAGTATGTAGTAGAAGTTTCTTTTCGATATTCGATCCTCTAAGTAAAATTCTTCGACATATCAAGGTCGAAGGATTTACCGCAAATACTTCGATCAATCGAAGGAAAAATCGTTCGTGGTAGTTAAATTTTTTATGTAGTCGAAGTACTGTCTCTTTAAAAAAAAATTGACTACATTTGTATGTAGTCAATTTTTTTTTTAAAGAGACAGTACTTCGACGATCAAATGGTCGAATAGTCAAACGATTTTTAGTTCGAATTGTTTGAATCAAAGTTGTAAGCAAATTTTTTTTTAAAGAGACAGTACTTCGACTACCGAATGGTCGAATAGTCAAACGATTTTTAGTTTGAATCGTTCGAATCGAAGTTGAAGTTGTAGTGGAAGGTCGAAGTAGCCTATTCGATGGTCGAAGTACCCAAAAAAAACTTTGAATCTTTCACTCAAGCTTAGTAAATGTGCCCCTTTGTGTATACTAAATTTACTCTGGTGCACTATACAGTGTATGTTACATGCAAAATCCTTGCTTGGGCAATAAAACACTAGCAGCTGTTGAAATATTATCACAACTGCCTCAGACCTATCCATCTCTGCACGTATTGTTTCTGGCAAGCCACAGCACATGATTAATTAAGGATCTTCTGCCAAAATTAGAACTGTTGAAGGGTATAGGTCAACTTAATGTCACAAGTAGAAATGGGCGAATTTGTCCCACTTCGCTGAAAAATTAGCGAATTTCGAAACGCCGAAAAATTCATGAAACGCATTGAAGTCAATGGGCTTCAAAATTATTTTGACGCACGTCAATTTCGATGCCCGCGACAATTTTTATACGCTCAACTATTTTATCCAAATGCATTAAAGTCAATGGGTGTCCGAATAATTTTTATGCGAGACAATTTTTATGCGCGCAACTTTTCTGACTTTTCTCGGCAGTTTCTGAAATTTCTCAATAGTTTCGCAAATGTATTCCCCGGTGGTGAAACTCGGAGATTCGTTGTGAATTTGCGCCTGGCGACTTTATTTGCCCATCACTGGTCACAGGCAGTGTTTGGTCATCACATGGTCATGTTCAGAATGCTAATACTCATACTTATTATGATTAGCCCTCAACAGGTGATAATAATGAATGGATGAAGCAATACTAGTGTGATCCCCACCAGAACTAGTGCACATTAAAGGGAAACTATGTCCCAATAAAAGTGGGATTGCATAAAACAGCTCATTTGTAAAACTCTGTTTTAAATAATTTTGATAACAATATCATTTTTAACAATATGTGCCAATGGGTAATCCTGAATAGAAAATGTCTACTTTAAGTACCGGGATCATATGATTTACGGTGCACACATACATGTTAGATCACATTTCATCACATAAATTCTGTCTTTTACTTTTTGTTTTTTTTAATTTTCCAGTCGAAGTTCTGTTATATAGACAGGGTCATATCAATGTGCCTGTATATATGTGGAATGTGGGAAGAAGCCATTGTAACCAGAGGAAACCCACGTAAAGTCCTCCCACCTGCCTAGAATTGAACTTAGGGGCCCCAATGTTGAAGCAGCTAACCATTGCTGTTGTTTAAACAAAAAAGTGATGACAATTTCACTTTACAAAGATTGAAAAGTAATAGCCCCAATATTTACTGACTCTTCATAAAACAATAATGACCCTATAACACAACCATTTTATTTTGAATCTTGCTTTTACTATAGCTAACTTGTAAAGGAGTAAAGTGTTTTAGTTGCATTAATATTGAGCTAACAGATATTAATAATATACACTTACCATTCTAAACATGCTATTCAGCTTATATTTATAGTAGGGGAGTAAATCATTTACGAGACTATTTAAAGATAAGATATCAAGAGTATGTGATCTGTTAAGCAAAGATTTTTTTTCCATGTCGCACCAGTTGTGTGCAATCAGTGAGTAAGAGTTAAATATTGATTTTTTTTACCTCCACAATCTAGCGCCAAATGTCACTCATATGTGTGATTAAATCTCACTCGAGGTGTTAAATATTACGTATACAAATTCATTGTAGAAAGCTACAGCAAACACAGTGTTAGATGAACAGCAACAACATTGCAAGGCAGGAAGGAAGACATTTGTTACTGCAGACAAAAACAAAGGAAATGTATTGCTTTCATGATAGCATAATAAACCCAGTACAGAAAGCCTAAAATATTTAATGTATAGTTAATCCTAATTAAAGGCAAAACAATCCTAGTGGGTTTAATTAATGTTGAAATGATTTTTTAATAGACTTTAATATATCCTATTTACCATGGACCATGGGGGGCCAAGAGGAATATGGCACCCCCCCTAGAATTCTTCCCCAACTACCCTGTTTGTAAAGATGGTGCAGGAGGCAAGAAAACTTTTACGCAGCAGTGAAACCCTGCCCCCCTGCCAAAATCAGGATCGGACTAAGCCGATGGGACACCAGGAAAAAACACAGTGGGTATTCTGGCCCTTCAGACCCAAACTCGATCCCCACCTACCCTCTGCTGTCACTCCCCGCTGCGCTCCCTCCCCCAAATCCGGCAAAAGTAAGTACTGTATAAAGTGCACGTGAAGGGGAAGAGGCTGGCGGTAGGTGAGTGGGCAGGGTCAACAGAAGGGCTGTGGGGGCAAATGGGGGAGCAGCTCCAGTGGGCCTCACACACCCCAGTCCAACCCTGGCCAAAATCATCATGAATACATGAACCAATTCCATGATTTTGTTTGGGATTCAGCAAAATAGCCAAACGGTGAATTCCCTAAAGGGAGAATTTTTGCCTGGGAAGGCTTTGCCACACTTCGTACACAACTTTGTCAGACATTAATTTGCAGCGCATATGCTAATTCATTACAATGCAAAGTTTAGTCTCGGGAGCCGAATGCTGGTTGAAGTTTCACTAGAGTAAATTCGTCAGTGCATGCATTTCCTAACAAACGTTTTTTCTCAGCTAAGAATATGTTAATTAGATGTGGTTGACTTAGCAGGTAGGATTTGTTGTAATATTCAACCAGTCTGGGATTTGAGAAATTTATAAATTATGGATTTGGTGCATCCCTGCAGTAAACATGTTATACAATTAATTAGCATAGTTAAAAATAGAGACAACAAGCTCTGTATAAACAGTTCCCACCCTTTATCCTTTCTATCTGCTTATTGTGTTTATATGACTGGGAACTAGTGGCCATATTATCATAAAAACAATGTTAAAAGCAAAAATTATAAAAAAAAAACAAAAAAAAAACAAGGGAGAACCGTTGCTTTCCTCAACAGGAATGCCAACAGTGTTGATTTCAAGAACACTTGTGTTCCCAGTAACAATACCTTTATATAAAAAGGGCAAATAAAATGTCTCCCTTTCTGTTATTTATAGACCAGTCCAGGAGTTCCTTGATTTCATTTCTGAGCCCACAGTGTTCCATTTACTAGAAAAACAAAGGTAAATATACAAATAAAGCCGGTAAGGGCCTTTTGATAATTTGTATGCTTTTTTTTACTTGCACAGTTCCATCAACAAATCAGTTCTAGTTCCCTCCAATAATAATATATTTGTGCAAATATAATAATAATTCACTAAAATATGATTAAAAAATTACAATTTCAGTGCAAGTTTGGCTAAAAATTTATAAATTTGTAATGGGTAGCATTATATGAGTGATATTTACAACCACATTACTTTTAAACACATTAATTTTCACAGCGTGCACTTCATCCAACAATGCAGTCACTTACCTTTTTTTAGTCGCTGGTGTTTTGTCGCAGTGCGTCGGATCACGCCAAAAACGTCCGTGTAGTCTTATCCTAACTTTCAATGCCAGAACCTGTAGCCAGAAAAAAAATCAAGGGTGTCTCTCATTAAAAAATACCTTTCCAGGTGGTACCCCTGGTTGTATGTGTCCCACCTAGAGAGTTTTATAGCCCACAGCCTGTCTAAGGGTTCCCAAATGTGCTGATATTTGTGCTACACTGAAGGTTCCATTTACTTACTATAAATCTGTTTGCTCCCATTATAGTATGGAATGTGCTGAATACTTGCCATGTTCTACTCTTTTTTGAAATACAGCATAAAGGGCTAATTTAGGCACAACATTGTGTCCATTACAAACAGCATGCATACAGAGCTTGTCATTGCATACCTCTATCTATACATATATCTGGTACAGGTACACCAATTGTGCCTTATACTAAGCATAAGGGAAACGGGGCAGTGCACAATACAACACAAGGAAGCCCGTTACTTAACACCTGCTTTAACCAGACAAAAATAGGGCTCCAAATGTTCCATTAAAATCACGTGCAACTGAAGGTCATATAGGGTAAACCCATGTCCCACCACCATTCAGCAATTACATGTTGTGCCAAACACATGCTGTTAAACGTTTGCACATCTGGAAGAAAATTCTGCTCTGATTCTGGCCATTTAAAATTACTAAATGATTCTTGGGAGAAAATTGCATTGTGGGTAGAAAATATGGCAGATTACACCAATATTTCGCAAACTGTACTCGTTTAGTAAAACTATAGATGGGGTTATGTAGCAACAAACATATGGAGACGTATTTATTAGTCGGATTTTAGTTATTTTCAAGGTTTCTGAAATCATGACTAAACTCACAAACTCTAAAGCCACGAAATTTATTAAAAGATCTGAATATAAAAGGTACGAATGAAAAAAAAGTGATGAACTATAAAAAATACGAATACCTCGAAAACCTCGATTTCTTAATCTAAAAATCCGAAAACCTCCAATTTGATTTAAATCAGTCCAATAAGAACAGCACAGCTTTCATTGACTTCTATAGCACCTCAACAACTTTTACTTGGCCAAGTTTTGCCATATAGGTTTTTATAGTTTTTAACACTTAAAGGAACTATACCCCCAAAATGAATACTTGAGCAACATATTTATATATAACAGTTTTTATCAAATTAAGTGGCATATTAAAGAATCTTATCAAACTGGTATATATATTTAAGTAAATTGTCCTTTGCAACTCTTGCCTTGAAGCACCATTTTGTGATGGTCTGTGTGCTGCCTCAGAGATCACCTGACCTGAAATATGTATATTATGATGAAAATGGTTTATTTACATGAAACAGCGTTTTACATATGAGCTGCTTTAGGCAATATATTTTTAGAGAGACAAATCTTGAATTTTTAGAGCTTTTAAGAAATATTGGAAAACCACACATTTTTGGAGATTCATGGAATCATTTGTAATTCGATTGTTGGTAAATGGCTCTTAATTTACCTAAATGCAGTAATCTACAGCAGCCAATCAGCAGGTAGAATTTACTGATCACATGTTTCTAAGCAAACATCTTCTTGATAGCTAGTTGTGGGTCCCTGCCTGGCAGTGTCGGACTGGCCCACTGGGACACCAGGAAACCTCCCGGCGGACCCAGGTGTCAGTGGGCCTCTTGCTTCTAACCATTTGACCTATTTCATGGTCATTCACTATTTCTTTATGAGAACAAAGAGGCTATTATGTAGAGACTAGGAGAATAAAGATGTTGATTGAGGAGAGGAGGTATAATAGATTGAAAAGTGGGCCCTCAATCTAAGGTTTTCTGGTGGGCCCCTGGCATCCCAGTCTGACACTTCTGCCTGGGCAAACTTTGTGCAGTGGCAGACGGGGAGATTTGTTGCCCACGACTATTTATGAGCGACTGCGGGTGGCAAATCTCCCCGTCCCTGAGGGGTAAGTGATTTGTTTAGAGTAGAAGGAATTGCTGTCAGGATTTCAGCCATGATCCTCAATTTGAC
Organism: Xenopus petersii; assembly: GCA_038501925.1. Taxonomy (NCBI): domain Eukaryota; kingdom Metazoa; phylum Chordata; class Amphibia; order Anura; family Pipidae; genus Xenopus; species Xenopus petersii. Next base: position 120,930,510 of record CM076675.1, read on the forward strand.
ATATTTTGTCAGGGGAAGGCACTCTTGGAGGCAGATTCATCAGTTGTCGAGGTCAAGAAAATAAAACCCACAGTCACAAAAAACAAAACTCATATGTTTTTTATTCTCAAGCATTAGCATATTTAAGAGAAATATGGAAGAAATAGTTGCTTATTGTGTAAACTTGGGGCTCTCCAACCACATTCAAAATCCTGCTGCTTGTTGCCACTATGGAGGTAACTGCATTCATACCAATAACAGTCTCAAAAGTGAAATCGTCAGCTACATTCTAACTGTTGCTGCTTGTTTGCACTCTGGGCATTTACTACAGTACATAATTAATGCAGGGTCTGGGCAGGGGGCACTGGGAGAAAACCTGGTTGTCGGCCCTCATGGGCCCCTGTTGACCCAGGCCTGAACCCCTGCCTGCACAGCCCCTTTAAGGATTTGCTGTTAGGAGGCAAATATTATACAATGCCAGACACAGGCACGCACATGAGCTCTCTCTCTCTCAATGGGGGCCCTGCAGATTCTAAAGGGGGCCCTTCAAGTCACAGCCCCAGTGGGCCACTGCTGCACCAGTCTGACACTTAAAATGTGGTTTTGGTCAACCTGATTTGAAGAATCTCTTGCCTGAGCAACAGGAAGAAAGGATGTCTGGACTATATGATATTAATAGGGTAGGTTTGAAATACATTGCCAGCACAGGAGCCGTTTTTCCTATGAAGCACAGTTGTAGAATAGTGGAAAGGAGCTTCTGTAACAATATTTATGTCTTATTTTAGTTTTGCTAAAATGTTTAGCAGGTTTTGCACATATCCAATTGAAATGTAGCAAATACTCTCATCTCTACACACTAGCTAACGGCTTACTTATAGTCAGCTAATAACAATCTCTGTTAATCTAAATAATTGCTTTAAAGGTTATTAACGGATAACGCTTACGGATTTCTTTCCCCTCATCAGAGCTACTGTTTTTCAGTATTGTTTAAAAGTATATTTAAAGTAAAATAAAACTAAAGGAAGTCTGTGGTTGCCAACTTTTTTTTAAAAAAAAATTACTGTGACGTAAAAGGGGTGGAGCCACGGGGTTGTGACGCAAAAGGGGGCAGGGCCACACCGTGAAAGGGGCAGAAGACGAAGGAAAGGCAAGTTCCGCCGGAGGGCCAAGGGCTTTTGTTAAGGGTATTACAAATTACCAGCAGCTACATCCGCTCGGGTTGTTATTACATTTTCCTGTAAATTTTCTTAGCGGGGAAAAAAAAATAAATCAGATTTTCACGCTTTTTCTGGATTTTTCACCCGAAAACTCAGATTTTTGCCCAAAAACTCCAAAAATATTGCACGAAACCCAGCGCACATCAAAAAATCATTGGGACTTCTCCCATTGACTTATATACAATCTCGACAGGTCTGAGATGCAGGATGTTCTTTTAATAAAATCGTGATTTTTTTTTAGACTTCAGATTTTTGCATTCGGAGTTTAGCAAATAACCCCCTAAATAGTGCTAAACCAATTCTAGCAGACAAACACTGGAACATCTGGTACTAAGGCAGTTGGGAAGAATGTGGAATACACATTTTGAAAAAAAAAATGGTTCTTGGAATAACTGAAAAATAATATCTCGGTGAGGCTTCTGAAATATGAATGTCCACCATTTAAATCAACATAAATATGATTCTGACTAAAAGCAGGTGGTTGTGATGTAAATGGCTGTTAAGAAATGTATTCACTTTTATCTTGGTCAGAAGTTCCTAAGCCATTAGAATGTTTGAGAATATAAATATTTACATTCCTGCATTTGTGTTGTAATGTCAAAAGCCTAAGAGGTGATCAGTCTCAGGACTTAACCCCAATAATTTCATCCATTGGACAAGCTTTCAGGTTTGCTGCTGTGCCAGTAATGTAACTGCCCTTTTCTTGGCACCGGGGCCTCCTCCCCCATCCCCCAGGCGCGCATTTTCCTTACCGCATTCTCTGCGGTGTAGTCTCTGGTGGGTCCCGAGGAGGAGTGGCCCCTGCCACTGTGCCGTGCTTCTGCCAATTTGACAATCACTTGTTCCGGCCAAGTGACTTGTTACATATTGAGCTAATGTAAAAGATGTCAGCAGTGGGTTGCTTGCTCTGTTAAAGGGGTCCTCCAGCTAAAGCCTTTTTGGAGTATATTAAAATGTAATTGTTTTAAAGGTGTTGTTTTCCTTTAAATAAACTTTTAGTATGATGTAGAGAGTGATATTCGGAGACAATTTGCAACTGGTTTTCATTTTTTATTATTTGTGGTTTTTGAGCTTTATATTCAGCAGCTCTCCAGTTTGCAATTTCAGCAACCTTGCTGCTAGGGTCCGTTTTCCCCTAGCAACCATGCATTACTTCAAATAAGAGACTGGAATATGAATAGGAGATGCCTGAATAGAAAGATGAGTAATAAAAAATAGCAATAACAAAACATTTGTAGCCGTACAGAGCATTTGTTTTCAGATGGGGTCAGTGATCCCCCATTTGAAAGCCGGAAAGAGTCAAAGAATGCAAATATTAAAAAAAAGAAAAAATAATGAAAAAATAAATGACAGCCAATTACAAAGTTGTTTAGAATTAGTAATTCTATAAAATTCTAAAAGTTAACTTAAAGGTAAACCACCCCTGCCTCACTTCCTGTTTCTCTTCTACTTACTTACACAGTGTCTCCTGCATAATATCTTTAATGGCTGCTAAGTCGCCAGTACAAGACGCCGCTAGATTTGCAATGTGATTAGCAGCCATGATCTGTATTTTTTAAAGAGGCGACAACTGATAACCCTGTGTGTCATTGCCCTAAAGAGCTGTTAGCAATCAGCATTCTTTACTAAGCACATGCATCTTCATCAGCTTAGGTCTCCACAGAGGCCTGAAACTTTAATGATAATACACAAAGGAACTGCATAGTCAGCCAGACTGTGGAGGTAGATGCTTTGAGGGATGCAGTAAATAGGAGTGTTTGTGTTCAAGCTAAGTATATTTGTTTATTCACTAACGGGCACATTTTTGCCAGCGTCAGCTTTGCACAGCTCGCACGAGTTCGCCAGGCGCAAATGCGATACGACTAGGGCAATTCACTAATATGCGGAGTTTCGTCCTGGTCACCGAACGCTGATGACTTTTCGCTACCGTTACTTTGGCAGTGCGAGCATTTCTTATCAATGATGCGCTAACGTTCATTTGTGCGTAGCAAAACTTCGCTAGTGATCTTGCGATAGGTCAATTTGCATAGGGCGAGTAATTTAAAGTTGTATGGAGGTCTTTATTATAAATGTTGGTGCAAATGCTTGAAGTTACCACTTTTTATTACAAATGTCCAGGGAACCTTAATAAAGACAAGCTAATTAATATAATGCCCTACACATGAGCCCACTGTAAAATGAATGTTCCACATTATGAAATGTCTGGAGAAAACTGGTTTTGTAAAAGGCATAACTGCCATTGACTTCTACATGATCATGGCAGGTTTGAGATGGAGTACTTATTTATTTGAACTTTTAGCAGCCTTGTGTTGTAATGAATATCATAACATGTGGATTTTTTTTCAGTGCCTTAAAGGAGCATTCAACCCTTTAAGTAAAAAACCCGTACCCCCCCACCCCACGTAGACCTCCTCCCCCAGCCTAATTGCCCCCCACCGGAGAAATGGCCTGTACTTTATACTTACCCCTCGGCGCAGATTCTGGCATTGGAGTTCCACGCAGCCATCTTCTGGGTCTTTGGCAAGCTGAGTCAGAGATTGGCATGTTGGCACAGTTGGAGCAATTTGCCCGTTTGCTGCGAATGCGCCAAAACTCACGAAAATTGCAAAAGCATCGGAAGAAGACCCGGAAGATGGCTGCGGTGAACTCCGATGCCAGAATCTACACTGAGGGGTCAGTATAAAGTATGGGGCATTTCCCCAGGTGGCAGTTAGGCTAGGGGGAGTAGGGAGGGCTACATGGGGTGGGGGGGTTGCCGTTTTTTTTTTCTTAAAAGGTTGAATTCTCCTTTAACAAAGCCAATTATCACTATTGTCTATTTTGTAGCCGTGACAAATAGGTCCCACTAGTAATTCTGTGTCTTCACCCGTAGAACAATAAAAAAACTTCAGGGGACAATCAGAGCAAGTAATTCAGTATCCTGTTAGTCACTTGCTTTGGAGAGTCCTTTGCATAAGGCGTCTATCATTTCTAGCCTAATCTTTTAATAAGATTAATTTTGCCTTTAAAATGCATTTACTTTCTCAATTACAGTTTTGTAGTTTTTACCTACAGTAAGTAATTATGCAAATACTACCCTTCCTAGTCAAATCAAGAGGCTGCACTTTTAGGAAACTAAAAATCTACTTCCCAAAGTTTGCTGAAGTGGCTTTTCACACATGTATTTTTGTGAACACAGGTTTTGGTTTAGGCTCGTTTATAAACCATGCACAAACCTGCACATATGCAGCAACTCATGGCAACCATCAAATTTTTGCATTTACTGTTCAACCAGCAACTGTCTGAAGAAAGCCACTCACTGATTGTTTGCTATGGGTTACTGCCCATGTACAAATCTGCCCAATGTTCATGAATCTACTATTTGTGTCATAAAGGGATACTGTTATCGGAAAAGACCTTTTTTTTTTTAAATGCATCAGTTAATAGTCGTGCTCCGGCAGAGTTCTGCACTGAAATCCATTTCTCAAAGAACAGATTTGTTTTACATGTAATATTGAAATCTGACATGGGACTAGACATATTGTCAGATTCCCAGCTGGCCCCAGTCATGTGACTTGTGCTCTGATAAACTTCAGTCACTCATTACTGCAAGTGATATCACCCCCTCCTTTTCCCCCCCTAGCAGCCCAACAACAGAACAATGGGAGGTAACCAGATAACAGCTCCCTGGTAGATTTAAGAACAGCACTCTAATAGTAAAATCCAGGTCCCACTGTGACACATTGAGTTAAATTGAGTAGGAGAAATGACAGCCAGTCAGAAAGCAGTTCCATCCTAAAGTGCTGGCTCTTTCTGAAAGCACATGACCAGGCAAAATAAGCAGAGATGGTGCCTACACACCAATATTACAACTAAAAAAAAACAAAAGAAAACACTTGCCGATTCAGGAATGAAACTTTATATTGTGGAGTGGATTATTTGCAGTGTAATTTAAAAATAATAACACCACCGTCATAAAAATCATGACAGAATCCCTTTAAGCTAGTTACATAGTTAAGTTGAGTTGAAAAATACCAAAGTCCATTACGCTAAGCCCCTCCAAATGAAACCCAGTACCCAAACATTCACTCACAAACTCTATATATATTATAGATTTTATTAACACTACAGTTAATAGATATTGTATATTTTGTTCATGTTTAGCGCTTAAGCCAACTAGGCCAGAATTGCTGCATGGTAAGGAGCACAAATAACAGGAATTTTTTTATTACCAAAGCTACAGGGAGGGACTTGACACATAATGCAGTAACATAACACACTTTATTTAGTTATATTCACAACAGACTGCAAAATCTTTCTCCCAAATCTTGCTTCCTGGGAGGAAAGAACATCCATCTATAATGCTTAATAAATGTATTGATGGAGGACCATCTTGCCACCTTGCAAATCACTTCTGGCGATGCTTTGGCCTCCATCGCCCAGGAACTTGCTAGAGCTCGGGTGGAATGGGCTTTCAACCCCCGGGGAACCTTCCTGCCAGCTGAATTGTACGTCTTTGCAATTGCTGCCACTATCCAAGAACTCAACGTCTTCTTAGATGGAGTTTTCCCCTTTCTGAAACCACCAGGAATCACAAACAAATGATCCGACTTTCTTCATGCTTTTGTTCTCCCCAGGTATATTGTGAGGGCACTGACCAAATCCAGTTTATGCCATTGTCTCTCTTTTTCTGACTTTGGCGAAGGACAAAATGAAGGAAGTGTAACCTCTAAATCCATGTGGAAGTCAGATATCACTTTAGGAAGAAATTTGAAAGTGGGTCTCAAAACCACCTTGTCTTCATAAATTACTGTGAATGGCTCTAGAGCTGATAATGCTGCCAGCTCACCCACTCTGCATGCTGACGTCACGGCAACTAGAAAAGCGACTTTAAGTGTAAGATTCCATAAGGAAACATCTTCTAAAGGCTCAAAATTTGGCTTTGTCAAACGGTCTAGGATAAACGGAAGATCCCAGGGAGGTGAAAAGTTTCGGATACGTGGTTTTACCCTCTTAAAGGCATTGAAGAATCTCAGGACCAACGGATCCACTGCCCATGTTTTCCCTGAGAGTGCTGAAATAGCTGACACTTGCACCTTCAGGGTACTTAAATGGAGGCCTCTCTCATAACCAGCGAACAAAAAATCAACCACCATGGATGCTGTAGGACAACCTGGGTCTCGCCCCTCTGCCACCATAGATCTCACAAACGTCTCCCAGATCTTATAGTATTGTGTAGATGTAGATCTTTTCCTTGCATTCAACGGAAAATCTACCAACTTCTCCTTGCACACTAGTTTTCTCAGTCTCCTCCTCTCAACCTCCAGGCTGTCAAGCAAAGGTGTGAAACTGAACTAATCCCTGAGTCAACCAACCTGGGAACCTCGGAATCTGCTTGGGCTGTCCTAAGGACAGTCTGTGTAGTAGAGGAAACGAAGGTCTTCTTGGCCAGTATGGTGCTATTACTATAGCATTGGCCTTTTCCCGCTCTATCTTCTTTAGGACCTTCCAGACCAGGGGAATTGGAGGAAACACAAAGATTAACTCTCTCGACCAGTCCTGCGCATGGGAATCTGGGAAAAAACCTTCTGCACTTCCTGTTGTGAATGGTAGCCATGGCATCTATCTCCGGTACTCCCCAAGTATCTACCAGATCTTGAAAAATATCCTCGTGAAGACTCCACTCTCCTGGATCCACAAAACTTCGACTTAGAAAATCTGCTTTTTGGTTTTCTACCCCTGGAAGATGTACTGCAATGATATTTTCTAGGCATAACTCTGCCCACTGGAAAATTGGTTTTACTTCCTCTGACAAAACCAGGCTTCTTGTACCTCCTAGCTTCTGCACATAGGCCACTGCTGTGGTATTGTCGGAAAACACCTTTACACTTCTTTCTTTCAGATGGTCTGCCAAGGCTAATAGAGCCTCTTTTATTGCTTTTAACTCTATGACATTTGAGGAGACGTGACTTAACTCCCAAGAACCTTGTACGCACACATCTCTATGTAAGCTCCCCAGCCGACTCCTGACGCATCTGTTGTAACTGTTATCCAGTCTGGCTCCTCTAGGGGGGTACCTCTTCCTAAATTCTCTGGAACACACCACCAACTTAGAACGTTTTTTTAATTCCTGAGACAGAGTCAATTTTTTCCGTAGGGTTTCTTGAGGGTTTTTCACTTTCCTGAGCACAAAATTTTGTAATGGTCTTGAATGCCACCTCGACCATTTTACAATCTGAATCGTTGAGGACATCAATCCCATGATCTTCAAACAATGGCGCACTGAGACTACTTCCTGACTTCTGAAGTCTTCTATCACCTGAATAATCTTCCTTTGTTTTAGAAGAGGAAGACTTACTAAATTCTTTTGTGTCTGGGAAAGAGCCCCTAAAAAAATGAGAGACTTTTATGGAACTAGACTGCTCTTTTCCAAATTTACTATCCAGCCGTGTAGCTGTAGCGATTCCAACACCCTCGTTGTTTGAACCTCTGCCTCTCTCTTTGTTCTTGCCGTTACCAGAATATCATCTAAGTAATGAAAGACTGAAATTCCTTCCTTCCTTAATTCGGCTATTAATGTCACCAAAATCTTGGTGAACACCCTTGGGGATTGCGACAGGCCAAATGGGAGACATACCCAGTGATCTTGTGTGTTTCTGGCCCAGACTTGAGCGAATAGCGCCAATCTGCCTCCTACTTTCGTCTGAGCCAAGACACCCTCATTGCTGCTGAGCCGTTGAGCCGTTGAGCCTGAGGTAGAGAAACCTCTAGATCTCCTGAAATTGCCTCTTGAGCTTTGACGGCCCGATCTCCATGACAACTGTCTGTTAAATTCTTTCCCTGGCTTATATTGTTTGGATGTTCTAAATGATCTCTCCTTCTCTCTGTGAAAAGATGTATCAAACCTCATCCTCTTGTTTCTACCTTCCTGAGGAAGGAACACACTTTTCCCTCCAGTACCTTTTTGATGATCGTATCCAATCTCTCTCCAAACAACATTTCTCCCTCAAATGGCAGTTGGCATAAGTTGGATTTCGAGGCTGCACCTGCTGCCCAAGGTTTAAGCCACAGCGCTCTCCTTGCTGCCACCGATAGTGCCATGGATCTTGCCATAAAGTGGACTAGATCAATAGAGGCTTCTGACATAAAATCAACCGCCAATTTACAGTCAGCCAGCATTTCCAACAACTTAGGTCTTTTTACATCAGACGAGATTGCTTCTACCTCCGCCAGCCACGCCTTTAAGGCTCGCGAAACTGAGTGCTACTGCCGGTCTACAGGCTGCCCCTGCTGCTCCATAGATTTTTTAAGATTAAATTCAATCTTTTTCTCCATCGGTTCTCTGAAAACTGCCGCATCATCCACCGGTAAGGTGGTCTTTCTTGCCAGTCTCACAACCGCTGCATCCACCGTTGGGGATGAATCCCAAAATTTCGAATCCTCTTCTGCAAATGGATATTTCTTAAGAAATTTTCCTGCAGTCTGAGGTCTTTTCTGTTTTTTTCCATTCTGCCATAATATCTTTTATTGAGTTGTGAACTGGAAAGCATACCGACTTCTTCTTCAGAGAAGGGAACAACTTATCAGTTCCATGGGGAAGGTCAGTGTCTGCCTAACTGCTTTTATCAGAGGATCGATCACTGCAAGATCAAAATTGGAGTCCTCCTCCATGTCAATCTCCCCCTCTTCCGAACCTAAAGGAGAATCTAATTCTGATCCTTCCGAAAGTTCTCCCTCCAAAACCTCAGAAAGGGAATCTGTTTGTCTGGAGTAACGATGTCTCGTTCTCTTTTTAGAAGTCGCTACTTCCTGAAAACCTTGCACCATCGCCTGCTTAATGACCGCAGCCAAAGATTCAGCAAAAGTTTGATTTTCAAGAGAAGTTGACACTCCTGGTTCTCCTTGAGCTTGAACGGACGTAGCCTTTTCTGGGATTGTGTCTCTTTTGTGGCAGGAAGGCTGTGTAATTATATAGAAAAAAAACAAACATTAACTTCCTGCACAGGTCTCTCTCTCTCTTAGCACACAGGCATTTAGAACATGTCTCACCTTTTCCCTTTGGGGTGAGGTGGTTTGCCCGGCATTCCCGACTCCATAGAGGTGCTGCATAAGAACATATCTTTTAGTCTACACCCCAGACAAAAAAAATCTCCTGGCAGCATAACCTTACTGCACATACCTGTATCAGCAGAATAAACAGGCTCCTGCAGGACCCAGCGTCACAAGTAGTGAAAAAACTTTTATAAGAAGGGCGTCCCTGCCTACCTGAAACACAGTAAAATACTATTTGGCGCATCTCGGGCGCGAAAACCTCCTCTTCCGGTTCGCCATGCTGCCAATATCCAAAATCCACCCAACGCTCCCCATCCAGCCAAGCATAGGAAGTTCTCGTGGCATTTGTGACGTCACTTCGCCTCCCTAACCCGCATACTACGGGAGGTACAGCTGGACCCTGTATGCCTCAACGCAATCGACTGGTCCCTCCCTTGCTAACACCAACTCCGGGGGAGCTATTGTGACTTCAGCTTCTGTAAGTGGGAACCGAGAGAGAGAGCAGAGAGCCCCCTTACTGCTGGGAATCATCCGTCTGCACCATCAGCCCGTGGACAGGAAAAAAAAAAAAAAAAAAAAAAAAAAAAAAAAAGACAGTGAGTATAAGGGGGCGGGCGCTTTTAATTTGCTTGGGGAGGATCCTGTCCATTGGCCTGGTGAGAGGATTTAACCCATTGGTGAATAGCTGCCATGGGTGACTAGGAAAATATGCTTTTCAGTAATGTGGATATAACTCAGCATGTCCCCCCCCACAATTAGTGAATGTATAGCATAAGGCATAGCATATTCTTGGGGTCCATTTGTTAAAAAAAAAAAAATTTCATAAAAATATACGAAGAAAGACGACATTTGTTTTAGGCACTTTTATTTTCCTAAAAGTTATTTCAATAAAAATATTCAGGAAATAATTTTTATGCATGTATAATTGCAGTTCTTTACACAAATTCATAAAAAAAAAAAATTGAGAAAATGAACATCTTATATATAAACAATCATAAGTTTCTTACAAAATTATTTACATTTTGAATTATTTACAGGTTTGCAAAGTACACTTAGTACAGCATAACAATGTTAATTTATCAGAGATAAGTCGAATACCTAAAAAAAAAAAAAAAAAAAAAAAATTGTACCAGGTACCAAGAAACAAAAATAAATAGACCATAAAACATTGTATGTTAATGAATATTAAGCCACACATTTGATAGTGTTGTTTCCTTTTCGTCATCAAGTTTTTTCATACATCAAACCTTCATTACAACCTTTTTTGTAGTTATGTTTTACTATGTAGGATACAGCAAGTGTAGGTTAGTAAATCACATGGTAACTTTTTTTTAAAGTACCGTGTCCATTAATATAGAGGAAGTACAGAATAAAGGGTCACCTGCAAAATGAACTATGCATAGATCTGGATTACGAATCAGTTAATTGTTTATACATATATTTAACAAGTGCAAATTGTCTTCTGAAACGCACATGAAATATTCACATAAACAAAACAAAGTTTTAGTATAAAAGTCTTTGAAGTGGGGCGGGTGTTTGAGTAGGAAAAGCAGATACACTATAGATTATCAGCGCATCCAGGTTTAATTGAAATTAAGAGATGATCCTGCAAGAGAGGATTGCCAGTAATTGTTCCCACCGCTCAAGTAAATTCTTTGTTTAAAAGTGATTTTATTGAACATTAACCACCTCCAATGTTGTTATCTAGCTTATTTAAAAAGAGAGAACATTTCAAAAAGTGTCTTTTATAAATACCATTTTAGTTTCAGAAAATCAGTGCATAGTCTTCGTTTATTATTAAATAAGAAAACATTTGAATGGTTAGCCTTAATAATAGCTATAAATTACCTTTGCAGTGTATCTGTTTTGAGTGTGAGCACGTTAGCTCGGACATTTAGAGGCCCATTTATCAAAGGTCTAATTTATGGGTTTGTTTTTTTTAATGCAAAAACTCACAATTTAACAGGGAGGTTATTTGAAAAAAAAAAAAGAAAAAAAAATTGAATGACTAATATTTGATTGAATGGTTCTGACCTGAATATACTAATTGTATTAGATTCGTACGAATCTAGTTTTTCTCCCGAAAAAAAAAAAAATTGTACATTAACTTGCCAGGTTTTAGGTGGCGATTATTTGAATTAGGACCGTTTCCATGGTCAAGTAGTGATAAATCTCACATTCAAATTAGAATGTTTTAACTAACACTCAAATTCGAATTTAAATTTACTATTCGACTCTTGCCCCTCACAGTGGAGTTTATCATGTAGTGAATAGCCAGTGATATCATGGGCATTTTGTTTAGCGTTGCCATTGTAGTGAAAATATTAAAGTTAGTTTCTTTTTTAAGCTTTAGAAATATGGCTTGTTCTTTGCATGCAGTCATCTGTAACCTCCTTTCATTTACTAAACACGGTTACAATACAGACAGTGCTTTGGTCAAAACACTACTAAGCAACTTCTAAAGTGTGCGGAGATGTAAATACATGGTAGTGTAGAATGGAAGAATGCACAAAACAGATGGTAGAGAAAAAAAAATTTTTAAGAGCAATCAGATTTAAAGTAGACTCTTCCCTGGTTCCTCATAAATAAAAAACTGTATGCATATGCTTCTTCATGGGCTTTATTTTCTCCCAAGCCCTTTGTACATGAAGTCCATACCAAGGCACACAACTGTCCAACAAGAACCTTATTGGTTATCTACAGTATCTTTCCAGGCAGTAAATGGAAAATTGCATAGTAAAGGTGCCTCAATGAAGAGTCCAGGTTAGTTCTGATGCCTTTTCATATGGAGGGCTAAGTGATCAGAGCGGGAGAAACTGCGGTTACAAACTGCACACTGAAAGGGTTTTGCCCCCGTATGTTTTCTGTAATGACGAGTCAGTTCATCCGAGCGAGCAAATCTCCAGTCGCAGCCTTCCCAACTACACTTGTATGGTTTCTCTCCTGCACAAAACAAGCACATGAGATCTTAGTAACAAAACAAATGAACTAATACATTGACAATACACAAACTCTTCCCAGAAGAACATGTTACTGTTGAGAGATTATCACAAAACATGAATCTCCAAAGATTCAATATTTATTTCAGCCATATTGCCATGATTGCAAGTGAACAATTAAACTATACCCTCAAAATGAATACTTAAGCTACAGGTAGTGTATATATCAGATTAAAAAAATCTTGCCAAACTGGTATATTTAATTAAATCTTGCCCTTTTACATCTCTTGCCTTGAACTACCAGTGTGCTGCCTGAGACCAATTGACCAGAAATACTACAACTCTTACAGGTGTTGAAGCAAGAGACAACTGTGTTAATTGGCTCATGTGACCTAAGAAGTAGTTTGTTTGTGTACACTGTGAATCATACGATCCCAGGGGGCGGCCTTTATTTCTTAAAAGAGCAATTTTCTATTTAGGATTACCCAATGGCACATACTACTAGAAAAGTATATTATGAAAATGGTTTATTTACATGAAGGAGGGTTTTACACGAGCTACATTGTTTGGGGAGGGTATATATTTCCTTTAATCTAAGTTAAGAACAACTTCATCTACACATAGAACACAATAGTCAGTGCATTGATTGGATATTTCCACTGTAGTGACCGTGACTAAGACAGTCACATCCCACAACGTGAAGCAGCAGGTGTAACTGTGCAATACAGTAAAACAAAGGGAAACATTCATTAGATTCTAGCTTACTGTGTTCATAAAATATTAATTCTGTGCATAATTGGAAGTGTTATAAGAGCTGCTAGGTTACTTGTAGCTACAGCACTGCTTGTTAATAATAAATACAAATTTTGTGCTAATGGTTTCTATCAAGTATATCCTGGATATTAGACAAAAGGCAGGACATTGTTTCAGTCTCACTCAATAAGGAGCATCACTGCCGCCTCCCATTGACTGCAATACAATCTGCCAACATTCTAGTGCACATTTTAAAAAGTCTCCATAGACAACAATTTTTCTTTGGTGAACGACCGATTAGTTTCAAGATAATCTTTGTCTCATGATAACGAAGAGATCTTTTAAAAATCTTTACATCTATAGCCAGCTTAAGGCCAAGAACTACCAGTAAATACAACACTTAGTGAGAGGTGCTTCTCAAACATCTGTAATTCACTGCGGGAGACTCCAGCCTAAGGACACAGACATGCATACGAGTATATGTAAATACTACCCGACAGGTTCTTTTATTTGCAAAATAAACAATGCTCCTACACTGTGTTAGGCATTTAAAGGAAAACAAATTGTAATTATTCAGCAATAGTATTTAAGGTAGCAGCTTAAACAGAGCCTTAATTTAAGTGTAAAGCAATTGTGTGGTTTTAATTTCAAATTAATAGTTTGAGACAGTGAGGTCTGTGTTGTCAGGACACCCCCCCACCCTTTTGAAAAGAAAACCAGTGTATGTCCCCCTGTTATTTTTTCTAAAACAGACAATATGTTAAAGAATTTGAAAGCAAACAAAATATTTCTTCTCTGCCGCTGTGTGCCAAATTGCTGGACTCAATAGAGAATGCCTTTAGATATGGGTAAGGGTAAACACATTTTATTAGCTGGTATTGAACGAGGAATAAAAACAGCTCTCACTGCACCTACTCCTCCACTTCCCAAGAACACGGACAGGATTTGTACAAATGTTTGTTTTTCAAATAAAACAAGTGGAGGAAACTGGTACAGACTTCCAGCCAAACAGCATGCTTTCTCCTTTTCCTTCCAAGCCAAATCTTTGCATTGTACCCCTAGACAGACAGATGTTCCGTTTCTGCTCAAGTCGAACACAGTGCAAATACAGGCCCCTGTCGCAATGTATATTTATAATAGGGATTCACCAAATCCACTATTTGGGATTTGGCCGAATCCTTAGCGACGTTTCGGTTGAATACCGAACTGAATCCTAATTTGCATAGTGGGAAAGGAAAAAAATAAATAAATAAATAAAAAATCTTTTGTGATGAAAAGTCACGTGATTACCATATCTGCCTCTAATTTACATATGCAAAATTGGATTCGGTTTGGCCAGGCACAAGGATTCAGCAGAATCCTGCTGAAAAAAGGACGAACTGAATCCTGAATCGGTGCATCCCTAATTTATTATAAACACTAGATCAGCTTTGAAAAAGGAACTGAAAGCTTGTTGTGATTCTCATACTAGATAACCAATAAATATTTCACCTTTACACCTAGTTATGCTTCATATCAAAAGTTCTACCCTATAACAAACTATTTTCTGAAAACTACATCGCCCAAATCTGCACAGGCCTTTTTCCCTTATTTATCAATACATTTTTAACAAAATTTCCTGTGTGTGGGGTGGGGGGGGCGCGGGAATAAATTAAAAAAAAAAAAAAAAAGTTACTTCACAAAAAATTTCAAATTGTATGAATTTTTGGGATTTCACACCTGAAAACTCAAATTTTTCCCTGAAAACTACAAATTCTTCAGATTATTGCATGAAACCCAGCACAGATCAGGATATCTTTGGGACTTCTCCCATTGATTTCTACATGAACTCGGCAGGTCCGAGTTGGAGAACTTTTATGTTGCCTTGTAACACCCTCCGGGTATAATAAATTCCGAAAAATTACGTTTTTTTTTACCCCTACTAACAATTCGGATGAAAAACAAATTTTTTAAGTTTTTGGCATTCGACTTTAATAAATAACCCCCTATCACTATGAATTTAAATTCATAGAAGTGTTTAAAAATGGTTTCAGCAAGAAAGGTTCCTTTTAAGGCGTTTGCAGAACTGACACTAGCACATACAAGTGTACAATCGGAATACGACATCACAAACTGACAAGGCAAGCTATTTGTTTCATCAGTGATCTCCACCCTAGAATCATTTTCCTTTATCTTTAATGAGAATCCTCTATAAAGTAAATGTGCAACTACCATGTAAAATCTCTAAGAAAAGGAAACCCCACACCCATATCTGTAGTGGTAGTAGTAGTATCTGTTTGCATTATTGGGAAATGTTACGTTTGTACCTCATATGCTGGTCACTAAGCTTAAAGCAAAACAAATATAATAATCATAATAAATTCAGTCTCATCAGTAAACAGAAAACAAATTCAGAAGAATGTGTTACTAATGTTTTTGAGAGTTTAAAACAGGGAGCTGACAAACTCACCTGTTTTACCAACTATAAACATGTTGTAGCATTTATGTCTCATCACCAAATTTACTCAACTAAAGACCACACTGCTCAGTGAGTAGAGAGTAGAAAATCTTCCAGCCCGGTGTGAGAATTAAGAGCCTGCCTGTGTTTATTCTGAAACAAAATCAATTAGAAGGCATTCACGCTAAGTGAATGGATCAACAAGGCTGGATAAATAATGAGAGGACGGAGTGATCTTGATACAAAAGAAATTCTAAAAGTGTTTTGACTTCTTACGGCAGACAAACTTTGCTGCAGGCTTTTTATTTTATGAAAATGACAGATCGTAAAAAGAGGTTATCATTCACAGGTGATTTAAAGTCATTGTCAAGAAAGGAAGATTAGGAAGAAAACACAGTTTGCAGTCAACGATTATGAAAGAACAAGTCTGGCCAGATAAACAGGACTGCAGAATACCCCCAAGGCCATTTAAGGAATATAAAACAAAGCTTTGTTAAATTGCATTGCACGGTACTATCTTATTAATTTAGGCTTTACTTTGAAGGTAACTTTAATAATGGTGTTTTAAAGATTAAAAAGATAAAAAAAAGGAGCCGAGCACCAAGCTAATGGAATTGCTCGGAGCTCAGAATTAAATCATTGATTTGTAACACCCTGGTGGAAACCAGAGGACTGAACCGAAACGCATGAGTGTTCTGAAAGTATTATGCACAACTCAAACATCCCTTGATTAATGAAACCTAAAGTTAATTAGAGAAGCATAGGAGTTCCATAAATAATTCAGTAACGAGTGGATATCAGTTGCTTTTTTCACAGTTTAGCTCTGCAGGAAGATGTCATGCACAAATAAAGGCAGTTAATGGTTTAGCACATCTACACACATCGCGCGCGCGTGTGTGTGTGTACACACACACGTCTAAGAAACAGGTGTAGGTGTGCATGTAAAATGGAATTAAATGAGGAATGTTAAACTGATCATAACACAAGTCATAGCTGTATTTTTGTAACAGTTTAAGGGCCAGGCGTGGCGTTTTTAAAAAAGCTCTGCCAGGTGTAAATACGCATAAACTGCACTACCACTGAAACTAATGGAAAACGCACTATGGCAATTCACACAGGGCACTTGCAAGCCGAAATCCGCCACAGGACGGCAGTATTGGTGTTTCTCAGCAGAAACGCCAATACGTCAAGAAACAAGTCATTATACTCTATGGGATATGCATGTTTGAAACCACACTTTGCGTAAATACAGCGTATTTTAAATATGGCATCCAAATTCTTAATGAGACGTGCATGTCGGGAAAAGAAACCTATGTGCTGAAAAACACATGTTGATGTTGCGTGTGGTTTCAGTGGCCCGGCGTTTCTTTTTTAAAAATGCAAAGTAAAAACACAACGTCTGGCCTTGCCCTTAAGTACTAACCAGGTTTAATGTTTGGTACTTCGTAGCATATTTGTAGGTGTATTAGGAATAGGCATTAAGAACACAACTTGCAGCATTCCCCTCGTCATTCAGACACAGGGAGCTGTGGTGGTTTGTCTGAATACATGGCAAATGCGGGCTCTTGAATCGGATTTTATTCCATGTCTTTATTTTGCTTAATACTTGGATTCCATTGACACACTGCAAACATGCAGCAGTTGTGTCAACTAAATAAGAAACCCTATATTGTAAATGTAAAAAAAACAAAAAATAAAACTTTTAATACTCCTTTTAATAGATATTTGCTAATCTATTCGGTTAGCTGTGATCACTTCTGAGCCAAACTTAGATAAAGGAATGACTCAATATCTGGACACCATATAGAAATACGTTTAAAATGGGATTATGAAAAGTCTAATTGGTAGGACAGTTTTGTTTAGCCTGGTAACCGATCTTTGTTCCACTGCTTTTATACTTTTACAATTGCTGTTAAGAGATAACCACTTCATTTATCAAAGCTAGGATTTCCATAGAAACATTTAGCTCTCCAATAGTCTTACACAAAAGAAATCCATTTAAATTAACTGTTTAAAACGGGCTGGCTTCCTTAGTAAAGGTGAAACAGTTGACTAAATGATAATGGCTTACATTTCCCAGATCCAAGTGGAATGACAGAAAAGTATTATTCTAAACCAAGTTTCATTTCCTATGGTCAGAGAATGCCAACTGTTTCTAATCTACATTTTTAGTAGTTAAAAAGGCACCAAGTGAAACTATCCACAGAAGTATGTTAAATAAATTCATAAAACAATGAAGCGGTAAAAAGAAGCACTGAGGAACTTTACTTTCAAGACTGCAAAGAAATCAATTGTATCAACGTTCCTTGAAACTTGAGGTCTCCACCACAATTCTGATTTATATGCCAATGCAGAATGGTTACATATAAAGTGCAAGTAAAAGAGGTATCATTTGGTGAGGCTCTACGTGGACAGTGCCACTTTTGCGGTCTTGCCATAAGAAAATGCACTTCATTTGTTGAAGCTTTAGAGTAACCACTGCTGAAAAACAGAACTCTAATTTTGGATTTTTGACTGTGAATCCACCAGGTCAACCACAATAATATTATTATTATTATTATTATTATTATTATTATTATTATTATTAATAATAATAATAATAATAATAATAATAATAATAATAATAATAATAGAGATTGATATGATGGAAGTCCTCTGCTAACCTACTTTCAATCTCTTTTCAAAACAAAATCAAGTCAGATTCTACCCTCCATCATTGAGGCATCATACACTATACTACAGACTTGTGGATTATACAGACTCAATCAACATCACCAAACTATGTGATGTAGCTCTGATCAACCAGGGCAAAGTGTCCGCATATTGATAAAGCATTACTGGGTACTATTCGGACGTGAGTAAGCCAAAGAGTAGAATGTGTGAGGATCAAAATATATATTTCCAGTACTGAAAGTTTTCCTAATTCCAACAAAAGAAGGACAGAGTTACAGAATCTTACTTTTGGTTTTTATTTCAATAAGAGGAACTCTAGTTGCTTTTTCATAGTGGTTCAGCCAAAGGAAAATTAAATAAAGATATCACTTTCTAGTACTTGCACTGCTGCTGAAAGGTCTTAAGTTTAACTGAAAAATAATACAACATAAATCTCTCAATTCTGCCTTGCTATGTGTAATGAAAAAGAGCCAGGTGATTTAATTTAACTGTCACATGGAACAAAGCATCAGGCAATGAATGAGAGGTTTTAGACTGAAAAACATACCAACTTCAAAAAGAGGAGACTTCTATTGATAATATTTACAAAGCCATTAAATTGAACAAGAAATGCACATACCAGTATGTGTTCTCAGGTGAGCTTTTAAATGGGATGACTTTGTATACACCTTTGTGCACCCTGCAATAGAAGAATAAAAAAGCATGGTGGTTAGTACTGTCAATTAACATTTTAAGAATCAACAACTCAGAGAACATACCAAACCCTTTGTCTACCATTAAGTCATTTAATCTAATCTTTTTGCAGGATACCGACAGCCATGATGCCAAAAAAGCATCCTCCACATCTCCACATTAATACGCATTCTAATTTGACGTATTTATTAGCAGCCCAGAAATCTGAAGCAAAATCTATTTAATGCCCCCCACCCCAAATCCACTTCTGTGACTGCCTATAAGGCCTGACAATCACTTTTCAAGCAAATTGACCTGATAAGCAATTGCACTAATGCTTTTATTTATGTATATGTGTAAGGGGGCAGTTTTCACCACGGGCAACAAAATGAAATTTCTCCATGTGTAATAGTACTTACAGAAGAAAATGCTACTACACATTAAGAATTTGTATTGCTTGTGGGTTTTCTGTGTAAAGAAACGTACTCTTAAAAAACATACTTGCAACAGGTGTAGTTTTTCAAATGCCAGTGCAAGTATATTTATTCCTATTGAGCGGACTTATTTATCAGAGTTATTCCGAGCTTTAGATATCAATCTGCATTCTTGCATTCTAAAAATACCTAGGGAGATTCCAGAATTATAAGTACAGCACAGTTTATTATTACTTTGGCATTTGCTGTTGCTAACATGAAAGTGACACATTTGCTTCTGTGCATAGCTTGAACTCTTTACTGCTTTTTTTTCCATTTTCTTTCTGTTCCTAATGATTATCTATCTATATATTTATATACAATATATATTTTAATATTAATCTGAAATGTGAGTGGTGATGGCTGCATAATGGTGCAAATAAAGCACGACTGGCCATGGCGGTTCATAATTTGCTTCACTATGCTAAATTCAGCACTATGCCGACAACCCCCTCAGAGCATGGAAAGCAGAGATGATCAGCGTTGTTCTTGACCTGCTCAAACTCAGATGGACCACTGACATGATGAAGCAGCAATAAATATATGTAGCATTTACTAGAAACGTGTTTTACTGTACAGGTATGGGACCTGGTATCCAGAATGCTCGGGAGCTGTGGCTTTCCGGATAACGGATCTTGATACCTTAAATCTGCTAGAAAATCATGTAAACATTAAATAAACCCAGTTGTCTGGTTATGCTTCCAATAAGGGTAAATTATCTCTTGGTTTGGATCAAGTACAAAGGTACCGTTTTATTATTAAATTTTTTGAAATTTTGGATTATTTGGAGTCTATGTGAGATGGCCTTTCCATAATTCAGAGTTTTCTGGATAACGGATCCCATCCCTGTATAGGTCACAAGAAGCATGCACCTAAAGTCAGTGTCAGCCTATAGAAAACCCAGAGGTAACAATGCAGTTTCTCCCAACGCGTACATATGACTGGCTCCATACAGAAAGGTCTCCCATATTATAAAATACTTTCAAAACCAGTTTTATTCTTCTCTGTGGAACAATATTTATCCTAGAACCACCGATTATGGGAATTGTAGGTGGCATCTCCTTTGCTACTCTGTAAAAGGCCCAAACTAAAAAAACTCCAATGAAAGAAGGTTTAACACTGGTTAAAACTTAACATTAAAATAGTAGTATGCTTATAAAAGTGTGGTTATCCCTATTCAACACATCCAAGGCCTCTAAATTCAACAAGATCAGTGGTAACCCGACTTGATGATGGCGTACTACACTAAATGGGACCCTATAAATCTGAAATATTTGCCCGCAGTCTCTTAAATAAGTACTGTTAAGAGTACAATTTGGCCACAGTAACATATATAACTCAGATACTTGCATGATCATGTCCATATACCAGCAAAAATGGACATCCACACAAAAATGTATATCCTGTAGTCAGTGAAATTATTAACAGCATAAATACACAATTATATCAGACACTGAATTCTGGCATGCCCTTACACAATCCTGTGGCAGAGCAAGTGACAACTGTACAAAATGTTTACAGATGTAGTGGAAATTCCATCTCTGCAGTTTTTATACAAAAACCCAATAATTATCCAAGTCTGACAAAATGTGACAAATCAGAATGACAAGGCGTACCAGTACTGTAGATGCTCAGGCTCTGCAAAACATGCAGTATTGAAGCCCCCGTGTTTTAAAAACAAAAAAAAAAAAAACCCAATAATAAAGTATTCATATAAGGAATGTACTGTGAAAACAATATATAAAGATCTCATTCATATCCAGATATCAAATGAAAGAGATTTAAATATACTACCTATTATTAAACGTCAATTAAAACCTTAAAATTGATATGGGTAGAAATGCTGTATTTTATGTAATTATACACAATCCAAAGCTTCTTTGTGCCTATATTCTGAAAAATGGTTTATATTTACCAATATAAGGTGCTCAATGTTAGCTCTGCTGCAATCCCGAGATTCCGTATAATACACACAAATAGAAACAGAGGCACACTTAATTCAATGCTTCTGCAAACAATCCGAGATTTTTCGTTTATTTAAGGCGAGATCCCAGCAAATGTTTCAGGGCCAAGTAGCACTTGATGAAGGGCTTGGCCGAAACGTTTGCTGTAGGGATGCACCGAATCCACTATTTTGGATTCGGCCGAACCCCCAAATCCTTTGCGGAAGATTTGGCCGAATATTGAACCGAACCTGCAAATTAGGGATGGGAAGGGTAAAATTGTTACTTTCTGACAAAAAGTCACGGTATTTCCCTCCCTGCCCCTAATTTGCATATGCAAATTAGGATTCGGTTCGGCTGGGCAGAAGGATTTGGCCGAATCCAAATCCTGCTGAAAAAGGCAGAATCCTGGATTCGGTGCATCCCTAGTTTGCTGGGATCTCAACTTAAATAAACAAAAAATCTTGGATTGTTTGCAGAAGAATTGAATTAAGTGTGCCGTTGTTTCTATTTTTGTGTGTATTTTAAGTACTAAAAATACTGTACTGGTAGGGTCCAGCAGATCTAGCAATGATCCAGGCTTTAAAAAATCTTATCCAAGGGGCTCCCCATCTTGAATCTTGTTAGGCTATCTTTTGTTTATCTGTGGCACTGCACATGCTCAGTGCCCTAGGCTGATGTTGAAAAGTTAAGCTTGTCAAAACATTGCAAGTTGTATATATTAATGTTGCTGATAATACAATACCTGCCCATTGTTCTGTTATTAGGCTGCTAGGGGGGAGGGGAGGGTGATATCACTCCCAACTTGCAGTGCAGCAGTAAAGAGTGACTACATTTTATCAGTGTCACATGACTGGGGGCAGCTGGGAAATTGACAATATGTCTAGCCCCATGTCAGATTTCATTAAAATTGCTGATAATACAGAGCTGATTAAATTAAGAATACTCAAATCATTACTTATCATCCTTGATTTATTTTAATTTCCATTTATAGTGTATATTATGAGTCGGTCACTAAGATAAGATAACTGAAAGTAGGGCACAGCTTGTGTGCATATTAAAAGGCACAGATCTTCACTGCTAAAGGCTGTGGTAGCCTTGGGCTGGTACAGAAGCCCAAAACATTAATGAATATCACGTCTAGACTCATTTTTCTTTATATGGATTTGGTCATGATTTTTATGATGTATTTTTTCATTCTAAATTACAATGTTTACATTGCAAATAATTCAATGTTGTAATATCAGCATGTAGGCAGCCATCTCAAGTCATTTTGCCTGGTCACGTGCTTTCAGAAAGAGCCAGCACTTTAGGATGGAACTGCTTTCTGACAGGCTGTTTCTCCAGCTGAATTCGTCTCAGTGGGACCTGGATTTTACTATTGAGTGCTGTTCTTATATCTACCAGGCAGCTGTTATCTTGTGGGGGAGCTGCTTTCTGGTTACCTGCCCATTGTTCTGTTATTAGGTTGCTGGGGGGGGGGGGAGGAAGGGAGGGAGTGATATCATTCCAACTTGCAGTGCAGCAGTGTGTGACGGACGTTTATCAGAGAGTCACATGACTGGGGGCAGCTGGGAAACTGACAATATGTCTTGCCCCATGTCAGATTTCATAATTAAATATTAAAAAAAAAAAAAAAAAAATCTGTTTGCTCTTGAGAAACTAATTTCAGTGCAGAATTCTGCTGGAGCAGCACTATTAACTGATGCGCTGTGAAAATTTTTTTTTTTCCCCATGACAGGATCCCTTTAAGCTTTAGTTCTCCTTTAAACATTTAACCAAGTCAATACACATTTACTTTGAATAAACCCCTGAGCATTAACATGTAGGTTCTTACCAGGGTAGTCACAATAATGAATGCGCCTTTTCTCCAGATCCGGGTTGTTTCTACGGTTGAAGCGTGCAGGCTGAATAGGGGCTGTTATTTGCACCTGTGCAGGTAAGGCTGGATTGTGAATGGACATCTTGCATGCTATTGTGGCTGCATAAGATGGAGGAGGGTTTAAACCCTGGAGAAGCTCTGCTTGCCTATCTGGGCTGCCAGGCTCAGAGCTAGGGGGAGAAGGAGGGAAGTAGGTTCCTTCGTGCTGGTGCAGAAATTGGCTAGGTATGCCATATGAGCACTGAGGGATGCTCTGGAATTGTTTCATTGCAGTCTGTGGTACTGGAGAAGAAAGTGCATTAAAGCCAGACATGTCTGTGGCCATGGAAGCACTATTAACATTGTCCATCACCGAGGGCTGGTTTGTGGAGTTAGACATATCAATATCTGGTGAACTTAAAAGCTGATACAACTGGCCCTGCTGAGGATTGACAGAAAGCGGAATCTCTGGTGAAGGGAGCTCTTGTTTGATGTAAATGTTATTAACGTCAGAGCTTTGGTGGGAAGTGAAGATGCTGGTGAATTCAGGAAGACTCTGGGTGGGTTCAGTATCACTTGTGTGGCTAAATACTGAAGTGGGCTCTGTCTTGATATGGCTCACGGGTGGCCTCTGGCTCTTATACAGGCTTGTTCTTAAGTGAGTGATATCAGGAAGGAAGACATTCATGTTTATACTGTAAGGAAGTCCATCACTCTCGTTAAAAAACTGGTCAAAGCCTGATGCACTGTCTCTCCTGTAGTTTTTGGAATCAGGCATGATGTTCAGTTGAGGAGGAGGATGATGAGGTGAAAGATATTTATCCATTTCACATCTAGTCTGCAAGATAAAACAAGAGAAAAAGGTTAGTAAAGTATTATAACATACATATATATATACACAATTTTGTACAGCCTGATGATGGTAACCGTAAGCAATAAAAATGTATAACCAAAACAGTGTTGTGGAAATAACAGTATTATTGCACTGAGTAGATTCCCAGCACTAGAGCCGAGGCCAGCTTGATCCCTTTCTCCCACATACTGATACACACAGAACATTCCAAAACAGCTAGAAAATGTTAGATAATATTCTCCACACAGTATAGAAAACCCAAGTCTCTACTTTCAAAAGTGAAACAAACTGGCTGGTACAGTTAAAGACAGGCTGCAACATTTACAATTGCCATCTGCTTAGAAGGGGTGCATGGGAGGCTGCAGGGTGATAGGTCACATGTACCTATCAGTCATCAGCAAAGCATTTATCGTGTGCTGTTCAATAGACAAATGCTACATTCCCCCTTGAACTGTAAAAACTCTACTCATTTCTAATCCCATCAGCATTCCCCAAAATGAATCAGCTGACAAATGGAAAACTAATGTAATAACTCACTTCACATCAGCTTTTGAAACCAGAGGGAAGAATATGCGTACATACCCACAAAAGCCTTGTCCAACCAGACTAATATTGATCTTTTATAGAACCAAGGACTGCAGCTTTTCTAATTAAAATTGATTTGTAGTTCTTTATTATGAACATCATTATACAACTTGGTGCAGTGCAACATAAGCAAGTGCCTGATAGCAGCTAACCGGCACCTGTGCTATCTTATCCCGGGATATTAAAACTGCAGCCCTTCAGAAGTTTTTCAAACACTACACCTATAGGGATGCTGGGACAGATAGTTTAAAAACTGCTGGAGGAAAGCGGATTAAACATCCTTTACTATGACTATAAAGTAAGGAATTGTTCATATCATCTTGTGGTTAGGCTCCTTCTGATTATAGCTCAACCAGCTGTTGTTTGCTTGAGATCTATTCCCTGTATGAGTGTGTGCTTGGGAGTGTGTACGGGGGTGGCTACACTATAACTGGACATACCACCTCACACATACAGAGCACCACCACCCACCACAAGTAACCTCCGCACTACCTCTTACTGCTACACAGTAGTTACATGAATTCTTTGTACAATTAATGCAGGAACCCATTAGTAATGTAGGCATTGCTTTTTGACTTCTGCAACCGACCTGTTGCTAAATAAAACGGTGTGCAGTATAATTTATTGATGCATACTCCCATATACATTTATTTCTGGGAAAGTTTAGGGATCCTTTTTATTTATTTTTTTACATATTTGGCAAACATATGTAAAAGATATAAAACCGACAGTTTTATGTGGACAATATCTGACCAGATATTGATCTGATTCTGCTCATACAGCAGGAGTGTATGGAGATATATATACACCAGGTTGGGGTACGTTTCAGCAGACCACCTCTGTGCTGATAAGGCTCACCTTCTGATTAAAGGCACAGGTGCATATTTTGTAAGCTGGCGCTTGATTTCAGCAGGGGCCGCTGGTAGTTGTATACCAGCTAACAGAGAATACAAAGTGGCAAATAAAAGTTTGGCAAAGAGCAGGGGTATAGATACAGAGGCAGCAGACCGGTGCCCAGGAGAAATAGGGGCCCCATGAGGCCCTAATTTATATACAATTTCAATAAATTTCGATCAATCTCTAGATATGTTGGTGACCTGAAACATAATTTGTTGTGGGGTCCAGTGATCTTTAGTTATGCTACTGGCAAAGACCAGGGGCCACATGAGGCCACTCATCGGTTCCAGTACAACTCCCAGCCCCACTGCTCATTGGTTGCTTCTCTGCACAGGCAGGAGCGACTATAGGGATTACTGGGGCTCCTCACCCCACGCTTCCCAGTGGGCCCTAAGGTGACTGCTCCCTCCCCCCAGGGCAGACACCACCTGTCTGAGTAATAGTGTAATACTGAGTAATAGTGCAATACTGTGTAATAGTGTAATACTGAGTAATAGTGAGTAATAAAGCAATTGCTTCCAGCACCCGCCCGCACCAAAAGCCACAGCGCCCATCCCGACTGCGTCGCTCACCTGCACCAAGTCATCGTGCATCACGCGGGAGCTCTTCATGTCTTCTGCGAACAGCGTCCCCCCCGTGATTGGCTCCCCTCGGACAGGCGGCTGCTGGCCCAGCACAGGCTTTAATTGGGTAAAGACCGGCTCGTCCAAGCGCTGAAGCCTGGCACTCATACTCAGCACCGTGGCAGCCATGTGCAGCGGGAGACGCTCTAGCAGGGCGGGTAAACTCCGGACACTCTCTGCGGAACTTTCGAACAAGACACAGAGCTCTGACTTATGATGACACTTCAGATCTACTCAAGCGCCACACAACACGCTCCTTCTTCCCTGTTCGCACACACAACATTCTACCTGTTGCAGGGTGGATCCCGCTTTATTCCGGGGCAGGTCGCTAGGGGCCGTCCCAAGAAAGAAACAGCCAATAAGAGCCGCGCGTGGGTGACTGTGGGCGGGGCGTTCCTGACAGTAGCCGCCCACAACTCAGGCGCCGCTTGAAGGCAATAGTTGCTCACGCGCCCGGTGTAATTGTGTTGCCGCTGCCCCTGGTGTGAGCGCTGTGCGTGAAAGCAATAATAGTATCGTGTAGTATGTTGTCAGGTGCACACGAGATATTGAGGTGGATGCAACTTGCGCTAAATGTTCATTATGTAATAGGTATAGATACAGCTACAGACCAATGGGACTGGTGTCATGTGTTTTGCAGCTTTGCATATAAAACTTCTCTGAGACTTAACACTATTGGTTTTTAAACCTCATACCCTTATCCCGACAATATTCTGCGTGTTCCAAAACAGTTCTGGTTATTTGTGGCCAAAGCAACTATTCAAATCCTCATGTGGGACCCTTTAGTAACAGTTGTAAAGTTTGCTGCTTGTAAGGCAACCCATAGCAACCAATCTGCAGGTAGCATGGTCTGGTTACTATGGGTAACTAGAGCTGGGAAAATGTTTCTACCCGCGCCCGGTGCGCTTACATTAATTTCACAGACAGGGGACGGAGGGGGCGCTTCGCTAGCGCAGAAAGCGAAATTGCGCTCTCTGCGGTAGAAAAGACAAATTTATGGTTTAAAAACTGAAATTCATCTCTTCTGAAACTCATCTCGCCCCATGTAACTTCTGGCCAGCTGCCGCCTGAGCCAAGGTACTCACTTTGCCTCATGGCAGAAACGCCCCCCCATTGCCCTCCCATGCCCCTCATGCTCCGACTGGGAGAGAGAGGTGGGAGAAACAAAGGGGAGGAGACTTACTGAGGGGACGGAGGGTGGGAGAGTGACAGAGGGGGGTAGGGTTGTAACTAGTGATGTGCGGGCCGACCCCATACCCGCGGGAACCCGGGCGACCTCACACTGCTCCTTGCGGGTGGCAGGCGGGTACGGGTTGAGCTCTTCTCTCCCCACCCGCCACCTTCAAATGCTGGCTTCCGGGTTCCGGTTTTATAGTCTCGCGTCTGCTCGCCCCACCCCTTTTGTGACATCATCGTGATGTCATCGGCGGGTCGGCGTGGGTCTATAAAAGGACCCCGGAAGCGTGGGTGCGGGCGGGCACAGGCTGGAGCAGGGCGGGTTAGGGTCGGGTGCGGGTCAGGAAAACCCTGATCCGCACATCACTAGTTGCCACCTTTTTCTAAAATTTTTACCGGCTGGTGGGAGGAGTGAACAAAAGGGGCGGGGCGAGATGTAAAAGGGGTGGGGCCACATCACAGACATCGCCATTAGGAGGACAAAAGTTATGTTTCCAGGGGGTTGGGGGCAGACCAAGGGGTCCTGTTAAGGGTATAACAAATTTACTGGCAGCTACATTGCCGGTAAATTGGTAATACCCAGCGCCGATTCTGGGGCTGCTGCTGCCGCCTGAGGCCGCAGCCCAGATGACGCCCCCCTCCTCTCCCGCTACGCGCTTAAAAATTAGCGTCGGAGTGGGTTTCAGGGGCAGTATCGCTAGTGTATTGAGTGGTAGAGCTCTCTTTGCACTAGCTGAGCCGAATTTCGGGTTAAAACCCGGAAGTTCGGCTCTTAAAGTTACAAGAGGCGGCTTTTTGCCGCCCCTTGTAACTGGCCGCTCGCTGCCGCCTGAGGCAAGGGTCTCACCTTGCCTCATGGCAGAAGCGGCCCTGGTAATACTAGCCCCGGCCATGGCAGGTGTTTCACCGGCTACCTAGATGGGGGGAGAGCGGCAAAGGAGAAGGGTAAACCAAAGAGGGCTAGGGGTATGCAGAAGACCCCTCACTGCCTCTTCTGCCTACCCCTAGTTCTGGCCCTGTGTTCTACCAATATTTATTGAGACATGAGTTGTGGCCTCATGGGCCCCCTATACCTCCTGGGCCCCCCTGCAACCACAGGGCAACCTAGGGCAGCATCAGACCTAAATACAGCCCTGCCTGTGTGTGTGGGGGGGGGGGAGCTGCTTGGGCTTCTGAATATCTGAATCGATGGGTCTATTTTGAACCTCAGGCTGGACCTGTAACCCATCTCAACCAGCTGTTTATTATCAAACAGCTGACCAGTTTACATGCTATCTGCTGATTGGTTGCAATAGGTGACTAGATCTATAAGAAACTGGGGAATTAATATCTCGTTACCTCCATTGTGTTTACTTCTGTCCCAAGAGACCCTTTAATTTCATATGTAATTTCAATCAATAGAAAATAAATTGTATATATTTTAGTTTCAAAAAATGACTTAGGGGCACATTTACTTAGCTCGAGTGAAGGATTAGAATGAAAAATACTTCTAATTTCAAAGGTTTTTTTTGGCTACTTTGACCATCGAATTGGCTACTTCGACCATCGAATTGGCTACTTCGACCTTCGACTACATCTTTGACTTCGTATCGAACGATTCGAACTAAAAACCGTTTGACTATTCGACCATTCGATAGTCGAAGTATTGCCTCTTTAAAAAAAACTTTGACTACCTACTTCGCCACCTAAATCCTACCGAGCACCAATGTTAGCCTATGGGGACCTTCCCCATAAGCTTTCTAAGCTTTTTTTGATTGAAGGAAAATCCTTTGATCGATGGATTAAAATCCTTCGAATCGTTCGGATTTAATCAAACGATTTTTCCTTCGATCGTATGATCGAAGCATTTGCGGTAAATCCTTCGACTTCGATATTCGAAGTTGAAGGATTTTATGCAATGTATTTTTATAGAGACCTACATTGTTCAACGGGTATAGTCAACGCCGATTCTAACTAAAGAATCTGGCATTGCCAGAGAGAATTCCAGGGGTGGCAAAAAGCCAATCCTGCACCTTTAAGAGCCGAATTTTCGTTTTCTAAACCGGAAATTTGGCTGTACTTTTGCGAGAAAGCGCAATTGCACTCTCCACAATAGTGTTCCTGCCTCCCCTCCCGACAAGGGACACATCGGTGCATGTTGATTTAATTCTCCCATTATGTTTGAATGATTGGCTACATTGCCCAACAGATATAACTGTGATTAGGCTACTGTTATTTTTTATTTTTAATTTCATAAGACCCTGTTAGATGTGAGCACTGCAAAAACAAGTTCCTTAATCTTGTGCTGTTGTAGCTCAGTAGTCCACACAAGTGGTTCTGTGGTACTTATATTTCATTTTAAATAGTATCCAACCAAAAAAATAAGCGATAAAATCTTTTGAGTAAACTTCCTCTAACTTCAAAAATCACACAGAAAAGGTTTATAGAAATCTCACTGAAAGAAAGAGGATTTTGTCTGGGACTGTGGGACATACAATGTGTTTTGGATTAGCACTACAGTAAAACAATCGCTTGGCACATAATACAAGGAGCACAGGGCCAGAGACACGCATATAGAATCAGCTCTGAGTACATGGATGGAATCCTTTCTATGTGGGAAATCAGATGGCCGGTATAGCCCCATATCAGGCATTGCTGTTAGTTAAACACTGCTGTTGCTTTTACTTGTGTGTATTAATGCAAACAAAACAGTAAAGTAGGGGAACCACAACATGTGTATTTAACAGTTCTTCTTTAAGTAAAATTGGGGAGAATCCCAGGATCCACACAGTCTAAGGGTGCTTGTCAACAATGGGGAAGCAAGATGCATAGTAGGGTTTCTCAAAAATTAACCAATAGGTATTACAAGTACACAGTTATTTATTAGGACAAAAAAATGGCCTGACGCGTTTTGTGCCTGTTGTGGCACTTACTCATAGGCTCACACCATTTTTTGTCCTAATAAACGACTGTGTACTTTTAATACTTCTGGTTATTTTTTGGGAAACCCCAGTATGCATCTTTATGCAAATCAGACAGTATTGTTGGTCATGAAATCAGGTCTGAGCAATATCAAATAAGGTGTCTACAATCATGTTCTTTCAGTATACGTCTGTACTCACAGGCCACATTTTAGGCTTCAGAGCCAGCCATTTAGATTTTATCTATATGGCACTACATGTAGACCTCTATGTATATCTTGTTTCTGGCTTTCTAATGGCCCCATGCAGTTTGCAACAGGTTTTCCGTTTTAGAAGATTAAGGGTGGCCATACACAGGCCAACTCTGTATTCTATATGATAGGCCAAATACTGTAAGAGGGGTCATACACGGCTTGGCCATTTTTCCGTTTGTTAGGGCCAATAGTCTGGATTAGGGATGTAGCGAACCGCCGACAATGTGTTGGCGAACGCCGTTCGCGAACACCGGCAAAAAAT
Source organism: Xenopus petersii (assembly GCA_038501925.1). Lineage (NCBI taxonomy): Eukaryota > Metazoa > Chordata > Amphibia > Anura > Pipidae > Xenopus > Xenopus petersii. Next base: position 120,961,038 of record CM076675.1, read on the forward strand.
GTGAACAGTTCGCGAACAGTTCGCGAACTTCGAACATCCGAAAATCGTTCGATTCGAACGATTGAAGGATTATAATCGTTCGATCGAACGATTTCCGTTCGAATCGAACGATCGAAGCCATTGGATCGAATGATTTCATTCAATCCAATGGCTTCGATCGTTCGATTCGAACGAAAATCGTTCGATTTTAGCGATCGAATGGTCAAATGGTCGAACGATTTTGACGCGAACGCCTATTGGCGAACGTCGTGCGACGTTCGCGAACTTGCGGCGGACGCGAACAGTCGAAGTTCGCGCAAACTAGTTCGCCGGCGAACAGTTCGCTACATCCCTAGTCTGGATCAGGGCTGTCCAACTGGCGCCCCCTCTTCTGTGGCCCCCCACATGCTGTGTCTGCTTACCATATGTAAGCTTTAAAAGGTATCACTACAGAACCCCTGCATTGTTTAAACCTCAAATTCAGACTGTAATCCCCTGTATTGTTCACACTTGTGATCCCCCTGCATTGTTCACACTTGTGACACCTCTATTGTTCACACCTGTGATCCCTCTGTATTGTTCACACTTGAGACACCTCTATTGTTTATATCCTAAAGCCTATACTGTTCATACCTGAGACCCAGACTGAAACTGCCCACATTGTTCACCTGTTCACACCTTATTCAAAATGCTAATGGGGCACCAGCACTGTGTCACTGTATGTAGTACATATTAGAATGATAGCTTTCCCTGTCTCCTGCTCTGTTCTGCCTTCCCTCCCTGTGTGTGCCATTCCCTGCTTGCCCAGTGCTGCTTGGTGTGCCATTCCCTGCTTGCCCAGTGCTGCTTGGGTGTGCCATTCTCTGCTTGCCCAGTGCTGCTTGGGTGTGCCATTCTCTGCTTGCCCAGTGCTGCTTGTGTGTGCCATTCTCTGCTTGCCCAGTGCTGCTTGTGTGTGCCATTCTCTGCTTGCCCAGTGCTGCTTGGCTGTGCCATTCTCTGCTTGCCCTACACTACCTGAGGAATGTAAGCCTGTTAAGGGTTTATTCTTGGGGTTTGTTTGCATTTGGAAATTGTTGTTAAGGGCCCCTAAGGTGTTTAATCATGTGTTGGGGGGTGTGTATTATCCACAGGGGAGGATGAGGCATATGAATTTAAGGGTATGTTTTAACATGACTTAAATTTTTCACATATGAGTGATAAGGGATTTCCCTGCAGTGAGCACCAACCATTTGGTTTTTATGGTGTGCTACCACTGTTAATGTGGATATGATCTTAAAAGTTCTTGTGGTAACATGGGTGTGGTTTACAGTGGGTGTGGTTTAAAAGGGGAGTGGCCAACACTGACATGATCAGCCCTCCACCACATAGGCCAGTAAAATATTGGCCCTCGGTACCACAGAAGTTGGACAGCACTGGTCTGTATGATTGGTACAGCAGGAGGCGCCTTATTTGCCAATGCTCACATAGTGCATAGTTGACCCCCAACCATTAGCTCACAAGCAACATGTTGCTCACCAACCCCTTGGATGTTGCTCAAAGCAGGTGCTAATTTTTTAATTCCTGGCTTGGAGGCAATTTTTGGTTGCTTAAAAATAGGTATACTGCCAAAGAGAACCTCTTGTAGCTTGCTAGTCCACATAGGGACTACTAAATAGCCAATCATAGCCTTTATTTGACACCTCCAGGAACTTTTGTCATGCTTGTATTGCCCCCCAACTCTTTCTACAGGGAAACCTTAGGTAATAAAAAGGTCAGGGTCCCCTGGCATAAAGGATTAAATTATCAATCCTGCCTAACTGATGAACCAACCATACATAAATATTAGACAACTTTGTTTTGTTGGGCCCTTCTGCCCAACTCAGTCTTTTCCAGTACTGGGTTATTTAGAAATTGTTTCCTCAGTAAGTATATTCGCTACTATAAATTATGCCTTTCCATGTGGAACAGAATAACACATTGTTCTTTAACTTCAGGCATTTTGTGAGCGCTGCTTTAAATGTTTTTCTGACTTCCTGCTTAGCAATACCAACTGTCATAAAGGTGTGATTTATATATTCTGCTATATCTTATAGGTTTCTTATCTGTTGCAGCAATATTTAAAAATGTCTTTAACATGTTTGCCGGCTTCTAAAAACAGTTGAAACCCATAAATCCCAAGTAATAATTCACATTTTGTACTTATTAAACTAAAATGTTCTGCTGCACCATGCTAATATTAGAGCCTCAGACTGGAGTATAATGGCAAGACTGCTTTTGTAGCAAAGGAACAGGGGGTGTGATACTGTATCTGCAAAAGTTTTCAGTTATTGTACAAAAGCGCAGTTAAGTGACCAAGCCTACATTTTTCAATGGAGTTTCATTATTTTTTAAAGGATAGTTCAAGGGGCAGATGCATCAAGGGTCTAATATCGAGGGTTAATTAACCCTCGATATTCGACTGGGAATGAAAATCCTTTGACTTCAAATATCGAAGTCGAAGGATTTTGCGCAAAAACTGCGTTCGAACGATCGAAGGAATAATCCTTCGTTCGAACGATTCGAAGGATTTTAATCCAACGATCGAAGGATTATCCTTCGACCAAAAAAACTTAGCCAAGCTTATGGGGACCTTCCCCATAGGCTAACATTGGGTTCAGTAGCTTTTAGGTGGCGAACTAGGGGGTCGAAGTTTTTTCTTAAAGAGACAGTACTTCGACTATCGAATGGTCGAATAGTGGAACGATTTTTAGTTCGATTCCTTCAATTCGAAGTCGTAGTTGAAGGTCGAAGTAGCCCATTCGATGGTCGAAGTAGCCCAAAAAACACTTCGACAATTCAAAGTTTTTTTACTTCGAACCCTTCACTCGAAGTTAATGAATTGGCCCCTTAGTGTAGTTAATCTTTTCTACTTTTATTTACTGTACCTTTCTTGCTCCACTTTCATTAGGGGCACCATATGTTTAAAATATTTGGCTTTCATGGGGGTATATGCAATGTGTTGCTCATATTGCTTCCCACAATCCGTCTAAAGCAGTGGTTCCAACTTCCCAAACTGTGGGAGCCTGAAGCAGTAACTGAGGGACCAACCTATAGGTGTGTAAGGATGAGATTTGAGAAAAATGCCTAAATGGTATTTTATCTACACATGAAAACTCAGCTTGAACATCAGTTATGGTGAGACTTGTTATGAACATTTTTTATAGTCTTGGATGTCTGGCTGAATATCTGTTATACCAATTGCTATATATCTGCAGCCTTGATAAGGGTACCCTGAATCCCAATGGCTGGACCTTCTAAATGTTCTTGAACTAAAAAGGTCCTAAAACCACTAGTGAGTGGAGCTTAGGGGCTCGTACATGCAAGTGTTTCTTAATCTGCTCCCCTTCAATCGGTTATAAAGTATTCAGCTGCAGGGGAGCGCAGAATGAAACAGATTTTAATGGCCCCATACTGACACAGGCGCATGTAAACGATGAATGCAGTTGGACTGCAATGTGCCCGTGCCAGTACAGGCAGGCCGGCATAGGTTTCACCATCGCACTAAGCTTTTCCCATGCCCCTGGCTCCCCACCTGGATCTCCCCACTTAGTTTTTAAATTGTGGGTGGAAATTCTGGGGGTTGGGGAGTGGTGGATGGTAAGCCTCCTTGGTTCTTCATGTTCTAAAGCATATAGTGGTGAAAAATGGACAAGTGAAATCTGTACAGTTATGAGTTCCATTATCCAGAATTCTTGGAATGTGAGGTTTTCTGGATAGGGAGGTCTTTCTGTAATATAGTAAGGTAATTTGAGGACCATGCCTTATAAAAAAAATACAATGGAATTGTGTTGTCATCAATAAATACTTATGCTGCTATAGTAAATATAAAATACAAGGTTCTGTCTTAGTAAGAAATTTTTTTGTTTTTTTAATAAGACATTTTGGGAGAAGGCAATGCTATATTTCTAAACTTTCTGGACAATGGATTACTGAATAACAGATCCCATACTTGTAATATTACTAAGGAGCACATATAGATAACTACAACCCTATTACAAGCCCTGCTGCCTATAAGCACACGTTGTACCGGCTACTAGAGTCATAGGTGCAGCAGAGAAGTCCACTGCCTATAATGAGATAAATGTAGAAATATACATTTTTGCTGCAAAAGGAAATCATTTTTTTTCCTAGCTGAGAGACCACCATGCCAGTGTCAGGAGGAGGAAAGCTTGTGTAACATTCCTATGTTAAGTTGCTATATTTGATCCTCTATCACATTGCCAAGACTGTCAGGCTGAAAATATCAGTGCTATCTGCAAGCAATGAAAACTGGAGCACATTTGTTGACACAAAACTACCATGAGAAATAAAAACTTTGAATATGATCATACATTTATGTAGTATTTAAGATTTCCAACCTGTTGCTTTCTGTTTGTATTCACATGCAAACGCTACATTATAGAGAGACTTTGGTCTATATGAAGATCACAGAGCAATGAGGGTTATACTCATTATAATAATAATAATATAATACTCATTATAATTGTTTGGCTTTGCATCTTATCTTTTATAGCAGCAGTAATATAATTAGTGACAATCTAATGCGGCCGATGCTGATCTATAACTCACTGCTTGTAATGTCGGGTGCAAGCTGCTGGTCCCCCTGCCAGGGACCCACTTATAACTCCAAATCCTGGAGCACTCCAAATCCTGTGAAAGTGGTTTATCATGCCAACAACGTTTCTTACCAACGCCCTTTCTCAAGCCTGTCTTGCCCGAAACATTTCCTAGTTTCACAGGATTCAGAGTGCTGCAGCGTGTGTTTTTTGGAATAATTAGTAAATAGCCAGTATGTGCTTAAATGTCCATGTCTATTATTCAGGTGACTAGCATGATGGATGACAAATATATCAATGTGTTTTATTTTATGCTGCCCGAACACTGAATTTGATGCTGTTATTTTACACCACTTCAAACCTCACATAATCCAATAAAGTCAAGGGGATAAATTCCAGTGGCAAGTAAGTTCTAGTTGAAGTTGCTCTGGATAAAAAACAACATATTTGCCATAGCATTTCCAAACAGTTGCTTACTTTTACAATGGATTCTACTCACGACCATTTAAAATTCATACTCTGCTTGATAATTATGCTGTTTTATTTGTACCAATGCCTGGCAATGTGTGGTGTATGGGATGCAGTTCTTTTACATATTAAGGAGCATGTTTACTAACATTGGAGATAAATATATGGAGAGATTTCTGGAGATGTTGCCCATGGCAACCAATCAGCAATTAGATTTAAACAGCCACAGCCAAGTTAGAAAACAAAAGCAAAGATCTGATTGGTTGCTATGGGCAACATCTCCAGAAATCTCTCCAGATATTTATCTCCAATGTTAGTAAACATGCCCCTTAAAGAGATACTGACATCAGGAAATAACCTTTTTTATCATCTATCATTGTCTTTGAATGCTATTTATTATTTTGCTTTAAAAGTATTTGAATGATGATTTTATATTGCCTTTCTTACTACCCTTTTCCTCTATGAGGGGGCTGCCATATTTGTGCAGCAGTAGTCCATTTGCATTAGAAACTCTAACTGACAGGTTAAGAAGGGGCAGTCAGGTTTGCAAAACAGTCAGGTTTAGGAACTTCAAGTGACAATTACTTACAAAAGCAGAACCATCGGTGAAAAATTATCAACATGACGTATAGGTAACTTTTAATGTAGATTAATATTTTGAAAAGAAAATTTTTAGTGCCAATATCACTTTAAATAGGCCCTATGTGTTTATTTTTCAGGGCCCAAGTTTTTCCAAGGTGAACATACAAAGCCAGGTCCGTAAGAATATCTTGGCCTTATTTTAGCCACCAATATCCTTGACCAAATTGGGTGGATCTGATTGTTGGCCCAAGTGCCAATAATCGGATCATCCATGGAGGCCTATGGAGACCTGTCAGATAAAGACCTAATGAACATTCTGATGCACCCCTCGTCTGATTATTATTCAGCCTTAATGATAGCAATCTGGCAGAACCATCTGTCTGTGTACCCGTACAGTTAATGTTCACTGTGTTCATTTCTGTAGGTTTTTTTAAAGGTATATTTATAATGGTGAATGGCCATACATGGGCAGATTTAAGCTGCCAATTGTATGGCTCTCTGTAATTCCCTGCAATAAAATGTACAACATTTGTTGCCTCTCTTGACATAAAATAGTCTGTGTATCCCCAGGCCCTTTAGGACACAAATATGGAAGAGTTCAGACTTATGCAAGACATCCCAGTTGGCAGTGTTGGCGAATAATTATTACATTTAGCAAAACATCTTTAGGGTGTTTTGATTTTTGTTTTCCTCCTTGTATTTCATTGCTCAATGTGTTTTTACCTTTTAATATACTTGCTTAAACATGACTTTATTTGTTAGATGCTTGCTAATGAAGTTACAACTCTTTACCTAGACAGAGCATTTCAAGGCTAAGAAAAAATAATACGTTGTTAAGTTATGCTATAATATTGATAAAATAATTTTACTGTGCTCAATACAGGGGAATAGCTATGATATACTTAGTACAGGATACGAGCAAACATAGGGGATGGCTCCTGTTGGATTAAATACCATTTATGTGAAACCATGCATGGCTACTAGACCATGATCCCCTGCTGGCCTTTCATTATTTGGACCAGAAGCACCTTGGTAAAAAGGTATGCAAGTATACTGTACTTCTTACTGATAACTGCTACTTTAGGTAAATATACTAAATATAAATGTTTTTTCATGGGGGTCCAAAACAAGTGGCATTCCTGAGGTTTGTTTGTCCTAAAAGATTGTATTGGGGCCGTGCTTAGCTTTAAGGATAACGAAAATTTATCAACTTTCTTGACTAGATTTGAATTGGGGAAATCTTAGGATAAAGGACACTCTTCTGGCAAATGGGCTACAGTGACCCCCAACCAGTAGCTCGTGAGCAACGTGTTGCTCTTCAACCCCTTGGATGCTCTCAGTGGCCTCCAAGCAGGTGCTTGTTTTTGAATTCCTGGCTTAAAGGCAAGCTTTAGTTGCATAAAAAACATGAATACTGCCAAACAGAGCCTCCTGTTGGCTGCAAGTCCATATAGGTCAGGGGTGTCCAAACTGCGGCCCGAGGGCCACATGCGGCCCAGGATGCATATGAATGTGGCCCAGCTTGAAACGCTTGGTTCCCGAGGAAATAGGAGGAGGGGGGACTCTGCCCATTGCCCAGTTAGTAATAATAATATAATAATATGTCTATTTAATATCCAGGTGTCCCATATTCCAGTGTAGAGCTCCATCTGGTTATCCAACTGGCATTGTAGTTCTTTTCTGTGTATTTCCTTTACTTTTACAAATCAAACATGTTTTGGCGTATGTCATGTGTGGCCCCAGACAATTTTATCTTTTTCCAATGTGGCCCGGCGAGCCAAAAGTTTGGACACCCCTGATATAGGTGCTACCAATACCCAATCACAGCCCTTATTTGGAATCCCCGGGAACTTGTTGCTCTCCAACATTATTTTATACTTGAGTGTGGCTCATGGGTAAAAAAAGGTTGGGGACCCCTTGACTACACTTTTTACAAACTCTCTATCTCTCCCCCTTTCTCTGTCTATTTCTCACTAATTACAGAAACACTATGGGGGAAATTCACTAAAGGGCAAATTTTCGCCTTGAAAGGCTCTGCCACACTTTGTTTCACTTTGTCAAAATTTAATCCACAGCGCAATACGAACGCTGGAGAAGTTTCACCAGTGAAACTTCGATAGCGGGAGCATTTCATACTAAACTTTTGCTACCATTGATTTCTGCCTAGTGAAACTTCATTAACACACACTTCGGTCAATTTCAATACAGGGCAGGTACATATAAATCATATTATTAGAGATGTTGGTGAAATTGCTTGTAGTGGCCACTTATTATTAAAAATCTCCAAGGAAGCAAAATAAAGACAAAAGAGATCCTCTATTGTCCTTGACATGAGCCCACCCTAAAACAAATGTGGCATGAGCTTCAAATGGTTAAAAAAAAGAATATATATATATATATATATTTATTTAACAGTACAACTTTTAAATATAATCCCACTTTAAAATATGTTAGCGATGTCCATTTTGCCCTTTGGTAAATTTGCCCCTATGCATTGTCTATTGTTTTACAAAGCATACTGATGCTCATTCACTACTCACCAATCTAAATTACTTGCTTACCCACTGCATCATATGGCGAATTAAGATGGCCGTAGATGTGCAGATTGTATTCTCTGCTTGTTCGTTTCTGTTTAGCAATCTACTATTAACCATTCAGATTAAAATAAGTAGGAAAAATAACAAATCATATATTGTACTGGGCATTAATTGACAGGCAGCAGTTGTACAAAAGTCATGCCTGACAAATAGAAGTGACAGTCACCCATTCATATTGTCAGGCAATTACATTGATTAACTAAACAACCGACTTCCATGGTATGAAAAATTTCGGGATACTCTCACACGCACGATCTGAAAATTGTAGAAATCGTCATTTCGTACGACTGCATCTTTGCGTCTATGGCCAGCTTAAGACCACGTGCAACAACACGGACTTCAGTTCCAAATATTTAATTGGGGTTTCATTTTGTGAGCCCAGAAGATACACCCCTCCATGCAAGAATAAAAAACAAACTTAATTTTTCAAATGGCTATATTTCTATTTTTACTTGTGTCACTCATTACATTGAAAATACTGTATCTGAATTTTTGTGGGTATTTAGAATACGTTTTTCATAAAAAGGACTAAAAAGGGTGACTGAGAGGTGCTGCTATATATCACTAAGATAAACCACTGATTACAGAAGCCAAAATGCGCTGTGGGAAGTCCTCCCAAGAAAACTCCTCATGACAGAACATTGTCTACCACGAGGAAATACTTGTAGTGCTAGCAGCAATGCAAGCTGGGACTGGAAAGGAAGGGACCTGATCCAAATCACTGCTCTAGTCTGATGTATGTAGAAAGAAAGTTGCCTACTTGCTTTTAATTGAATTTATTGTATAAAAAAATTGGAAGTAACATTGAAATTGATTCTTACAGAGTGTTTAATGTCTAAAAAAATAATTAATTCGCCAAAGGGGATTTTCAAGCTTAGAGCTACAGTACATTTTATTACATTGTTATACAAAAGAAGTGAATACAAAGCTTTTGGAAACCCCTGTGTTTCCACGAAAACTTATATATATTTATATATATACACTGTATATACTGCTAAAATATTTCAGTCACTCATGAGCGAGTTGTTGGATGTCACATTCATTTTATAATACAGTTTAGCTTGAATCATGCAGCAATAAAATACCTTATACAAATGCTTGAGTATGTGGCTCGGTGGAATGTAAATCAGGACCATCATTGTGTATTCATTTTTAAAGAAAATGGTAGCCAAATGACCAAATGTAAGGATTGCATTAGTAATAATAATGTACACTCATTATAAATAAAGGGGTATTACAAGGTAGCATTGTAATGTAGAAATGTATTAGGGTCTAGCAGAGAATATCTAAGTACTTGAACTTCTACTGGGGAAGAGAAAACTTCTTCTGGAGCAGTGCACCTGTCATACATTAATACCCATTACATTCTCTCTTACTGGAGTTACTTATATTTGATGAAGGATTTTGTTCCGGATTCATCTATCTTTGATACAGACAAGGTGCTAAGGGGGAAATGTAATAAAATTCGCAAAAGTATACCACCTGATCTATTCAGTATTGCAAGTGAACTTACCCAAACGGCCTGAGGAAGCTCTCCTACACAAAAAAATTGACGCTATCTCTAGGGCACAATACTCCTTAATTACACATTTTTTCACGGCCACAAAGCAGGTGATAGCAAAAGCCTGGCTGACTCCGAAATTGGTTTTCTCTGAAGTAAAAACCAGGATAGATGGAGTGTTTATTATGGAAAAGTTGACGAGTATCGCATTAGACAAACAGCAACAATTCGCAAAGGTTTGGGACCCCTGGATCACCTACCGTCACCCGATCGGATTTAATCGATCAGCACTAGTGTATTGAGGAGGGGTCACCATGATTTTAGGGAGATAGACAGTGAAAAGCTAGCTTTTGACTAAAACGGTCAAGGTTCATAAGGCAGTGGAATTCAAATTTATTTTATTTTCTTTCTTTCTTTTATTTTCTTTCTTTCTTTTATCTTTTCTTTTTCTTTAATTGTACTATGTCTGTGAGATAACAGTAACAATACTAACGGATATGTTGTAATGCACGATTTCTAAATACTGAAATAAAAAAAAAAATTTGCAAAGAGAACAAATTTGTGAATAAAATGTGCATGTCTCAATGTAAATCATATGATACCTTCTGGCTCCCCACATTCCTCTTATGGACAACTGGAGAATTCAGTACTTTAAACCACTTTCCATGCTTTTGACTAGGAAACATATGTAGGGAAGGGGATGAATTTTATCGCCTTGTTTTGCCGTGGAAATGACGCCCATAGACTTGTATGGCGGGCACGCGTAAAAAAACAAATGACGCACGTCAAATTAAAATATGTGCCGCGCTTCAAAGACTTTAATGACCGTCAGCGACATTTCGACGGCTGTGAATTTTTGGAGAAACGAAACGGCTCAAATTCGCCCAAGCCTAAACTTATGGTCTATAGTAGCCACAATCAGGTATTCCAAGCAAACACATCAAATACCACTATTTCAGAAACAGAATAAATTGCTATGCAATTAAAAATATTATGACTAGAAATGTATATGATTCAAGATGGCTTCCATTTAATCTCTTAGACTATGTGCTATGTAGCGTAGTCTCCCTGCAATGCATGCGACGTACTGTTTTGGTACAATCTAGATTATTTCACACCCATTGATTTGTCGGTGATTCTTTAACAGGTAAGAGGTGGGGCATAAAATCATTAGAGATAAGTAGGATAATATTTAATCTGTTCATTTATCAACTGCATATTGAGAGTTTTATGTGCATGGATTAGGTTAAACAGGAAATTCCTCTGTGAATCCATTGCCTATTGTATTTTGGTATTGCTGTTCTAGCTAAATTGCTTGCGTGCTGTGGAATGCACAACAAATGATCATCTGATAAGAGCACTATTAGTGGCTCTGTCATATTGCCAGGGAAACTACCTGAGAAGACGGCCCAACAGCAGGGGAGTCTCACCTTTTTGTTGGAGACTGTTTCTCCTCAAGTCAGAACAATAGGAATGTTCCTAACAGAGGACAAAAGCCAAATGCTTCTGGCTAATTCAGCAGTTAGATAAGGCTGCCGGAATCGTTTGTTAAACATGGATATTTTTTTAACACAGTTTTTCCCAAGCAGAGCGGGAAAATTGAATTAGTTAAATAGTTTTTAAAAAAAAAAGCATTATTCTGAGGGGGTTTCCAGTTCTACATCTAAATGACAAATGCAAATACTGAAAGATGAATTTGCTTGATAATTGAGGTTACCAGACTGCCAGGAATACCCAAAGCACATCAAAAAGAAAAGAGCTACACAGAGTCATTTTTTAAACCGTGAGATGTTGCACAAGCGCTATTTGTCAGTCCATACAGGCAGCATATCTATCTCGACCTCTGGCTGTGAGCTTTTATGTGATCATGGACCTCCTTATAATATCCTTTTATTTTACATTAGAGGGTACATTATTTACCAGATAATTGTATGTATACTGAGGCAATAGTTATTTTGTACTAATGAATATACTTTTAGTAAGGGCACTTAAATATCTTTTGTACATACCTGTGATGACAGATTTTTTTTCTTTCCTTGTGACATGTGACTTAAAACTCAAGGAAGGTCTACAAACTGTATCCGCATGGAATTATTGAGCCAGACGTAGAGGTTAATTTTTAAATGTATAGCCACAATTTATGAGATCTCAGACGCAACTTCATGGATACAAGTGTCACTTGCCAATTTTTTGACACCAACAGCTTCAATTTTACCAAATTGTGCATAGTTTCAGCAGCATTAGTATTAGAATTGAGTCGCTTCCAGCAAAAAGTTTTATTAACGTCATTGATATCCATTTCACTTGGTGTAGCAGCTATTGACCCAATCCACTAGGGGAACCCCAGGAAGGCTGATAGCAATTCTAGGGTTCCCTTGTATAACTGCATGTACTTCTGTATCATTCATCAGATCAGCCTGAAGGGGATCATTGCAGCTCGCCATAAATTGAAAATCAGCAAGTAAGGATGCAAATACCTTTGTGAATAGCAGCAATGCACACTCAGTTGTGTGTCAGGTTTTGCACTTTGTGATTGGATTTGTGAATAAGTCTTCTAATGCCAATTGTATGTGGGTGTGTTTCAGGTTATTAAGAAATATATAAACAATATTTATTTTAAAGGGACCCTATCACATTAAAAACATTTCAACCAATGATTATTTTACTCACAATAACTAAAAGTCTACCTTTTGGAGCACTAGAACATTAGTCTTGTCCTGGTACCTATTGGACAATACCTTCACCTTGTGGACTTTTTCCCTCCCATTTGTACCTGTATGTCAGCCACTCACCCACTTAGACTGTAAGCTCTATGGGAGAGAGACCTCCTTCCTACTGTGTCTCTTAACCCATAGTACTTAAGCTTTAAGCTCTGTGCCCTCTGTGTGACTTGTCATCCATTGTACTTTTAGTTATATTGTACTTGTATGCATTGTACAGCATTGTGTTTTCTTATCATCACTTTACAAATAGAGTTATACATACATACATACACAGTTAAGCACAAATACACAACAAAAAGGTTCAGTTCACGTGTATTTACTGTATTAGCAAATGTGTCTCTACTGAGCAGCCACCATAGTGTGTGCCACCAATTTTACAAATAGGGTATCACTCCCCTTTATAAAAGCTTTTATGAGCTGCAATTCTATAACATGAATTTACATCTCTTGTGTTTTTGATCCCTGTTCATATGCCCAGTTGTTTGTTTATTGACCAGAGGGCAGGATCAAGTGACATTAACAACAGTTGCATGGAAACTACTGAGAGGGCAATGTATACTCTAAGTCTGAGGATTAAAAAAAAAAAATACAAATTAACTTTTTGACATTTTCACCTTCTCTTTTACTCTCAATTTTCAAAAGTGAAATTTTTCATTAGCTGTGCCACCACAATGATGATGGATGCCCAGCCTTGTATGGAGATTACATTAGTATATACGGAGCATAAAGCTTGCATTCTGTGCTCTCCTCTTATATGAATATTCCCAACTACTGTTTTTGCTTGTACTGTACATCTCTACAGCTTTATTTATATAGCGTTAATAGGATAAGTATGATTTTACAATATAGAAAAGCACATAAGAACCTTTAGAATTAGGGGCCTCTAATTACCTGGCACAAAAATAGTAGTTTTTTCTTCATTGTGTTAATACTTATCATTACATATTAATGTTTCTACTTCACTGTTACTTTCAAAGCCCTAACAAATAAAGGCGTTCTGGATACCCCACTACAATGGCAAATAGTAACCATCGGTTTCCCTATGTGGGTAATACAGGACAAAAAAACCACTGCAGCACTTCTTTGTTGCAAAAAGTGAAAACTTGAATTTATTAGGCCAAACAACCAGGCAGCGTTTCGGTTTACTCTTGCCCTTTTTCTACCTATGTGGGTAGGGTTGCCACCTTTTCTGGAAAAAATACCGGCCTTCCTATATTCTTGCCATTTTTTCCTATTAATAACATTGGCATCATGAATCATTTTTATCGGCCACGTGGCAACCCTATATGTGGGTGATGGCACACAGATTTGCAAGAAGATCCATCCAAAATGTCCTTGAACCAGCAGAAGTCACAGAAAAAAAGAGGAGTGTGCTGTTTCCTAAAACTCTACACATACAATATAAACTGCTTGACAATCACGTGAGGAAACAAGAAGGGTCATTTATGAATGGTGTGGTGTGCATAGTGCAAATTTTTGGACACAAATCAACAGTTTTCTCCTACAATTCCAGCATTATTGTGGCCATGTCTAAGTTGCTTCTACTGTGGTTATTCTGAATGCTTCAAAACACAATTATGCATGAATTGGGCACAAGTCTGCTTTGCCTATTGAAGCAACACACTTTGGCAAAGCTAGAGTTACTAACATGTTGTAGTGGGAGCTCCAGGATTCCCCAGCGCCAGTAACCGAATACAGAAGAAGAGGCAGGATAATGGAACTTGGCACAATGATATGGAATTCCACTGAGGGTGCTGGAAGCAATTACCTTTAGTTAATAGCATCAATAACCGTAACATTTGTGCCATTTGTGGCTGGGGACCCGTGGTGAAGGGAGGTTGTGGCTGGGGACCCCCCAGTCTGATGTGTGGGGCCCTGAGTCGGCAGCCCAGGAGGGTCTTGGACCCCCCAGTCCGATGCTGAATTTCTCCACACATTACTGACGTAGCCTACAAATTCATGTTTGCAATACAATAGGAAATACGTTCTATTGTACCAATATATTTAGAGAAGCCAGGAATTATGTGACTACAATGACATTCCGCTAGGCTACTTTACTCTTTAAACATATATTCCTTGTAATTATTGCTACTTTGGTTTTCTGGCGGCTTAAGGTGCCCTGCAATTGTATGCAGAAAATTCCTGACAAGCAGGTATTCCTCAACTGTCAAATGAATCATTAGCAGTGTCCTTTAAACTGCATCGAAATTGGCTAAATAGACTTGTGACATTAAAGGTGTAAATTGGCATTGTAGAAGTGGACGGTACGGTATGTTAGGACACATTTTCCCTCCCAGAATAGAGGAGATAATTGGGTGTTAGTGCTATCCTCTGGGGATGTAATTCTAGCTGTCTATTGTGCAAATGAACACTCCAGCAGTGTATTTGGATTTCCCTGTGGAGAACCTATTGAGGAACAGAAAGGACTGATGTACCACCTGCTGGTATTGAATAGCGACATTGTCTAACAGAGCAATTCACTGGATTGGCTTTAGTTTGGGAAAACCAATTGCTACTGTACATCAGTCACTTAGGCTGCACCGAATAACCTAGAAGGCAAACACTAAGCACTGCAATTTTGTCTTTTGTCCAATGATTTGCTCATTTCAGTCACATTTATTTTCTAGTTTTATAATTAATTTCACCTACATGAAGGCAGAAGGTTTTCATATCTAAAGTTCTTCCATGCTTTTAGGGGCTTATAAAATACAAACATTTCAGTTGCTGTTAAAGAGGCAGAATTCTAGCATAAAGTTTTATCTTTATGGGTTTTTTTTAAATGTACCTCTTTATTTTGCCAGTCTATGATATGTAAGTCAATATTTGTATAGGTATACTGTATACCGGTACATGCTATCCCGTGCCTGGTCTCATAGAAAAATGAATAATCTTTATTAGCAGCGCTATAACAATAAGGGGCAGACCCCAAACCTTTGAGTGTCCTGTGAGGACTGGCACTAGTTTAGTGCTTTAGGTGCACTGCGTGTGCACTGGTATAAACACAAACAGGGATGGAGTTGGAGTACAAGGGTTATCTGGGCCCATGGTAAAGGGTCTCACATTCAGCCTAGCGACCAAATGACAATTCCAAACTGGAGAGCTCAGAACAAAAAAAAGGCAAAAGTATATGGGCACCTGTCTATCCAACATCTCATTGTAAACCTGATGTCTTAAAGGAAAACTATACCCCCCAAACAATGTAGGTCTCTATAAAAAGATATTGCATAAAACAGCTCATATGTTATACCCTGCTTGATGCAAATAAACCATTTTCATAATAATATAGATTTTTAGTAGTATGTGCCATTGGGTAATCATAAATAGAAAAATGCCATTTTAAAAAGCAAGGGCCGCCCCCTGGGAACCTAGGATTCACAGTGCACACAAACAAACCAAACATGTTAGGTCACATGAGCCAATTACCAGACAGAGTTGTGTCTTTTGCTTCAACACTTCTTCCTGTTACAGTTAGAGTTGTAGTATTTCTGGTCAGGTGATCTCTGAGGCAGCACACAGACCATCATGAAATGGTGGTTCAAGGTGAGAGATGTAACAGGACAATATTTACTTAAATAAATATTCCAGTTTGGTAAGATTCTTTAATATGCCACTTGAGTTGCTTATTTATTTTGGGGGTATAGATTTCCTTTAACATGAAGTTTGTCCTCCCTGTGCTGCTACAACAGCCTCAACTTCTCGGAGAAGGGTTAAAAGGTTAATCATTGAGGGGTGGCAAGTTACCTGGCACCAGGTCCAGACTAAGAATTAAAATAGGCCCTGGCATTTCAGGTAAACAGAGGCCCAATCAGCCCACTAAATACTGACTTTCTAGGGCACCTTATAGCAGCCCCTCTTGCCAGAACCATCAGATTGCCAGTCCTGGCACCTTGCAATCCTGCTCATAGGAAAACCAGTAAGATGCAAAGGGTTATAAGATTGCATGCATGACTAATTCTGTATGTTGGCTTGCCATAGGCTATCTTAAGTGAGACACTTCATGAGTTAAATCTTGGCAACAGCTACTACAGGAATAGCCCAGCACAGATATTTTGGGATAATGCTTGGATACGTTGGTAAACCTTGTAAAATGAGACCTAAGGATTGCTTGAGGTTATTTATATTCATTCTTTTGTTTGCTGAAGTGCACAATTACTAACAAATCCTTTCTTTAAAAGATTAGCTTTTTTTCTGAGAGTCAGCGTGACATCTTCAAATGAAAGTGATTAACTGTAAAATTAATTAATCTGGTAAAAACAAGCTGTTGCATCATGATATTCAGATTAAACGATCTCCATTGCTTATTGCTGCTGTGTTTGCTGTTGATCTGCTTGGGGCTAAAATGCTGTATAAGAGACAAGAAGGGTAATTTACAAAAACAACTGTAAATGCATTAATCATAAAATGGATGCAACTGTTGCATCTATTGAAACCATTCATAAAAGTGTTCACTTGTCATTCTGTAAAGTTGCACTATGTACCTTTGGGTCCATCCTGCCTCTTCTGCTGGATTATATGCAAGTGTTGGGATTCCTGGAGCTACTGCCACCTTAAACATGACAGTAGGGCCAGGGGGCAGAGACTTATGGGACTTGTTAACCAGAATACTCTGGATTTGGGGATTTCTAGATAACGGGACTTTATGTAATTTGGATCTCTACTACAAAAAACAGAGATCCACTATTTTGGATCAGTTGAATCCTTTGTGAAAGATTCGGCTGAATACTGAACCGCATTTGCACATGAAAATTGGGAGTGGAAAAGTAAAAAGTGGGAACATTTTTTTTTTCCCGTCCTTGTTTTGTGAAGAAAAGTCATGTAACTTCCCTTCCCGATCCAAATGTGGATATGCAAATCAGGATTCGGTTAGGCCAGGCACAAGGATTCGGCTGAAAAATGGCCGAATCCGGAACCAAATCCTGGATTTGGTGCATCCTTAATAAACATTAACTAAGTCCAATATGAGTTACCGTAATTGTATCTTAATTAGGATCAAATACAATGTACTGTTTTATTATTACAGAGAAAAAGGGAATATTTTTAATGAAATTATTCTATTTTTTTTTTTAAAACGGAGTCTATTGGAGATGACCATTCCCATAATTCAGAGCTTTCTTAACTGGTTTCCACTTAACCAATGCAATACCTATATAAGTAACTGAAGATTGTTAGGTATAGCCACCCCTCTGGTTCCATTAATATTATCTGGAAACCCTTTATCCATAATATTCTAAAATATGGTAGTTATTTCTCCGAATCTATTTTAAATCATTGCTTTTTCTTTGTTATGTACTTTATGATAATGAAGGGGCATCAATCCACGCTGATGAAGTAACCATTTGCTTTCAAAGGTTTCATGGTTTTTCTCTGTAACCATAAGCAAGGTGCTTCACATTATAAAAAGATTACTTATCTAGGAAAGCCCAGGTCCCAAGCAGAGCTTCCAAATAATTAACCACATTGACTTTTATTTGTTGACATTCTTCTTGGCAGGAAAAAGCAGAGGTCCAGTGACTACTAGTTTCATATATAGGGGTGCATATTTCTATTTTACAGTCGCTGGTATTAGCAGCACTATTACTGACACTGTTCTATGATCCAGACGTATACTGTTTTTCCCAGAGTAACTGAAGGCAGATTTAAGCCCCCAAGGTGACCCATTTACTCATAGTCGAGGTCAAGAAAAAAGGCAATCAAATAAAAAAAAAAATTGTTCCCCATCAAGCACTAACTTATTGAAGAAATAAATGTCACAGAATATACTTGCACATCTTGCTTTTTCCATGGGAAATATTCCACTGATTTGAGGATACAGAAAATACTTGCATGTATGTTTTTGATTTTGTGTTTTTCCTTGAATGGATAAAAAAAACTGCCAACTTCATTTTTGATAAATCTGCCCCATAGTGTTGCCTAAAATGTGTTAAATTGTAATTGCTTTCAGCAGCAAATGCAAAAATCAGGCAGCCAACCAGATCCTACCCAGATCATGCATGTTCTTTGTATTAGGGGGAATAAATATTAAAATTCACATTTTAGGAAAGGAATTTATTTTAAACTGTCATCATGGCTTATCCCTCAGTTGCACTTTTCATATGTATTAAAATTCTGGAATAAGTTAATCTCAATGATGTCTTGGCACAGGTAAGTAAATAAATAAATAAATGGGCCCAGAGAAAACAAAGCTAGTAAACTTGATTGAAACTTGAATATACACTTCTTATTCACCTCTATGGTATCTTGACACATTTTATGTGGAAAGATTTCCTTTTTTTAATATTATTTTTTATAATTTCCATTGCATAGATCAAAAATGTTAGGAAAAAATTCACAACTGCAATTTTTGTCTGTGATTTTTTACACAAAAAATAGGTTGTGTTCTTTTGCTGTGAATTGCTGAAATTCCATCACATTGGTGCCAGAATGAAGAGTTTCATGGGATGCCTGACTTTAAATAACTCATCTAACTAGTTTGCAGCGTGTCTGGTTTAGAGAAATTCTATCGCTAGGAGGGTTGATCCCTTGAAACCATCTGTAAATGTGTCTGTTCATAAGGTGTCAGCTAATGTTACAGAGACTGATACAATTTGCATTTACTGGCCAGTTAATGTAGTGGTGTCAAGCAATTATTGGCTTTGCCCTTTTCAAAAACATAAGAAAAAGCTGCAACACAGATTCTACGTCTGAGTTTCTTTTTGATCTACGGAACACAAATACAGGCAACACATAGCATTACGTGTTAAAGGATTACAATAATGTAGTTGTAATATCCATTGTGTTGCAGAGGGTTGTTATATGCATTTCTTTAAACCATCAAATGTTCTGTATGGCTATAATATCTTCCTAGATACACTCAATTAAAAAGAGCAAAACTGGTTATAGTAGGAGGTCACACAGCAGGACATTTTGCCATAAGATAAATGATACATTTGTAAATCCCACAATATGTAACCCGGTGTCAATTTAGAAAAGTAAGAAGGAAAGTGTTATTTTCTAATGGAAAAGAGCACGGAATGCAAGCCTTGTGTACCTGCTGGAATCAAGTCAGAACTGCTCTAAAGGAAATGATGAATATATACTGGTAGATACAGTTGTGTTTAGAATTGCAGCAGACCTACACCACTAACCTGATCAATCACTGTTTTTGGTAGCCATTCTATTTCTACATGGCAAATCATTTACTAGTAGGTGTAGTAGAGTAATAGAAAACCAACAGACCCAACAGTCATGACATTCATGCTGCTGATTCTGTTTAATTGAATCATTTATTGAGGCTTGTTCCAAATAATAGCCAAGTTCAAAATAATAATAATAATAGCTTGTTACAAATAAAATCAGAGTGGAGTTCAATCAGTGAGGTCATTCATTCTGTGAACAGATGTCAATTACGGCACTTATTTAAGGAAGGAAGGAAGGAAGCATATGTTGTGCATGCTGGTTATAATGTATTTCTCTCCGAAAATTGGAGTAAAATGGATCGTTTCAGAAATAGTTTAGATTAGAAGAACAGCTTACTTTGATTAAAAAGTTGATTGGAGTGGGAAAAACATATAAAGAAGTGAAGAAAATGATGGACTGTGTACAATTAGAAGATGCCTATGTGAAGTCAGGCTATTGGCAAGAAGCCCCCGCACACTCCCATTGTGAAAAAAGAGACGTGCTGAAGAGCTTACAATTTGCCAAAGAACACATAGACTACAGAGAAATGGCACAACATTTTGTGGACTGATGAAAGCAAGATTGTCCTTTTTAGGTCAAGGGGCTGCAGACAGTTTTTTAGACGACCCCAAACACTGAATTCAAGCCCCAGTACACTGTGAAACATGGTGGCACAAGCATGATATGTTTCTGATATTATGGCGTTGGGCCTATTTATCACACACCAGGGATCATGGATCAGTTTCAATACATCAAAATAAATGAAGAGATCATGTTGCATTATGCCAAAGAGAAAATGCCCTTGAAAAGGGTGTTTCAACAAGACAACAACCCCAAACACACCAGTAAATGAGTAAGATCTTGCTTCCAGACCAACAAGATTGACGTTATGGAGTGACCAATCCAATCCCTGGACCTTAACCCAATAGAAAACTTGTGGGGTGAGTGTGGGGTGCTGTTTCTGAGGCAAAACCAAGAAATGTAGAAGAATTGTGGAATGTAACAGGTGCCAGAAGTTGGTCGACTCCATCCAACACAGATGTGCAGCAGTTCTCAGAAACACTGCTTATACAACTAAATATTAGTTCAGTGATTCAAATGAATGAATGTTTGAGTTTGTAAAGAAGAATACAGAGACTGCTATTTTTTGGAACAGCCTAATATTCCCTTGTCTTCACTTTCTGTAAAGGAATAACACAAATGTAATACATTGTTCTTCATGTTTTGATTTGGAAGAAAATATCCAGTGTTCCAATGAATTTGCTTGTATGGAAATAAAAACTATTATAAGGATTTTGAGCTTTATTAATTTTTTTTAATACACTGCTATTATTCTGAACACAACTGTATTTCCTCTCTTAGATGTTTTAACTAGTTTAATTGGGACTTTATGGTCAGTCTGACCATTATCTGCGCCCTGATCAGATATCTCCTGGTGAGGCAACTGTTTGGGCTGATGCACAATTCTTGAGAGGCAGAGATGACAGTAAGTGCCTACTAATGTACGGGCACCTTTCCTGCCACAGATCAGAACATATCTGTTAATTTACATAGAAACTATGCCTAAAAAAGAGCAAAGAGTGGATGGTGCAGTTCACGCACATGCAAACAATATAGACAACAGTAAGTGATCTGTAAAGGGCAGATTTACTAAGGTTCGATTGGTAAATTTGAATTAAAATTTGAATTTTTGAATTTTTTTTGGGTCAAAACAAACAAATTCCAATTTAAAACAACCAACTCAAAATGTGAAATTTATCACACCTCGACCATAGAAACATAAACCTGCCTAGTTCATGTAGAAGTCAGTGGCAGAAGTCCCTTGAATTATTTGAAGACGTTAAAGGACCAGTAACGTAAAAATTAAGTTAAAAATTTTTTTTGTATAGAATGATAAAAATACCTATCAAGACATATCTAAGTTTAAAATCGCAAAAGTCTTTATTAAAAAATAACTTACCGAAACTTCATTAAAGCCGATAGAGCAACGATCCATCGTGTGGTGCTCGATTTCTCCTCCCTGGCTATCTCCTATAGAAGGCAGGGAGAAGAAATCAAGGGCCGCACAATGGATCGTTGCCCTATCTGAAAGGAGCACAAGTGGAGTTTTGTTGTTTTTTTAATAATAATGTGAATTTAAAGTTACATATGTCTTGGTGTTTTTTTTTTTCCGTTCTATACAAACAAATTTTTTTTTTATAAAAAATTTTACATTACTGGTCCTTTAATAGTAGCGATGAGTCAAATTTTGCCAATTTGGCCTCGAAACTGACACCCCACAGACTCAAATGGGAGAAAAAAAATGTAATGGAATTTGATGCTCAAAAGTCGAGTTTTTTTTTTTCAGAGGAAAACTTGTTTAGAATTTCATTTCAGTTTTAAGATTGGGACTATTCGATTGAATTTTAGATATTAAATTTTTTTCATAAAGAACATACAATTTGTATTCTGAATACAATCAAATTTATTAGAGTTTAAAATTCAACCTTTGTTAAATAACACCCTAAGTATTGGTAAAATGAGCAATAAGTCCCAAAGGGGAAAATATCTAAATCAATTTGAAGCTGCAGTGGTATTTAACAGAGGAAAAAAAGAACAGTGAGGAAAAACTTAGTAAGCCAGGTTAATAGTTAGACACACTCAAGTTTTTCTTCTATTTCTCTGAAATCGAAACCAAAAATAAATATAGCTGTCCAGCATGCTTGGTTGCAACTTCAAGTTCTGCAGGGAATCAAAAAACTGCCTGAAGCGATCTGTGGGCCCTGAAGGTTGACTCTGAACACTTTTCACCTGCTTGCTGGAAATCTTTTGGGAGCCCTGACTCACTCACACCCCTTGTTTAAAGGAGAATTCAACCCTAAACTTAAAAACTCCTGCCCCCCTACCCTACATAGACCCCCTCCCTCCAGCCTAAGTGTTACCCGGGCAAATGCCCCTAACGGTTTACTTACCCCTAGGTATATCTAGTATAGGTCAATCTAAAAACAACTGGACTTGCTGACTAATCAATGCAGACATTTCACTACTCATTTCTGTCTATAAAAAAAAAAGTACAAGAACCTTTTTTATAGACAGAAACATGGCTGTGCAATGGTTCTCCAGTCTCTCCCATTGTAGCAAACTTGTACATGGAGAAAGTGGAAAGGAGGGCCTTACTTACTTTCCAGGGAACTACACCGACTCACTGGTTCAGGTATGTGGATGATACTTGGGTTAAAATCAGATCCAATGAAGTGGCAGCCTTCATAGAACACATTAACATCCAGTTCACAAGGGAAGATGTCCACGAGAACAAACGTGCTTTTTTGGACTGTTTGATATGTATTCAAGAGGGGGGTAACTTGAAGACAGAAGTATACAGGAAACCCACTCATACGGATCAATATCTGTTGTTTGATTCCCACCATCCGCTGGAACACAAACTGGGTGTCATTCGAACCCTGCACCACCGGGTGGAATGTGTGGCAACTGATAGAGAGTCCAAAGACAACCAAAACATCTCAGAGGAGCTTTGAAAGCATGTGGCTACCCAGAATGGGCCTTTGTCAAAACAGCAGCAACCAAGCCCAACAGGAACACCAATAGAAATATAGAAATTTTTTCATACTCACCGTAATTTCTATTTCCAAGTCACTTCCATGGCAGCATTCACCAACATGGGTTAATCCCGCCTATCAGGTCACTGGACAGGAAAGTGTTAACGATCGGTTTAAATACCTTGCTCCTCCCAGCAATCCTCGTCTAGTAACAAGCTCCAGAAGAAGGGAGGGAAGTTGGTGAATGCTGCCATGGAAGTGACTTGGAAATAGAAATTACGGTGAGTATGAAAAAATTTCTATATTTCCCAAGTCACCCATGGCAGACAATTCACCAACATGGGATTTCCCCAAGCTTAAAGAAGGGAGGGACCATTATCGATCAACCACAAAAAACTTTTATTCAGCGTGAACAACAGATTGCAAAAACTTTCTTCCAAACTTTGCATCTTGAGACAACATCACATTCAGTCTGTAATGGCGAATGAAGGTACAGGAAGACGTCCACCTAGCAGCCTTGCAGATGAGGTCTGGCGGGGCCCTGGCTTCCGCCGCCCAGGAAGTAGCCATGGCTCTTGTAGAGTGAGCCCTCAGGTCCTTAGGAATCTCATTGCCTGTCAACCGATAAGCTAGAGCAATGCAGAGCAATGCAGGAGACAATCCAGCGGCCAATCGTAGATTTAGTTGGTGCCATACCCTTTCTAGGGCCCCTCGGAATCAGGAATAACTTGTCAGATTTTCGCCACTCCTTCGTTCGCGTCAGATAATGCGAAACGGCCCTCACCAGGTCCAAAGTATGCCATTCTCACTCCTTGTTAGACTTTGGAGACGGGCAGAAGGAAGGTAGTGTAACTTCCAAATCGGCATGAAATTGGGAGATTACTTTTGGAAGAAACTCGAAAGATGGTCTCATAATCACTTTGTCCGGATAGACAACTGTGTCTGGCTCTTTTGCTGACAAAGCAGAAATCTCTCCAACCCTGCAAGCTGAGGTAATAGCGACCAGAAACAGGACTTTCAACGTCGCATGCCAGTCCGAGGCTTTCCGCAAAGGCTCAAAAGGCGAAGACATTAAAGCTCGTAAGACAATCGTAAGGTCCCAAGGTGGAACTCTGGATTTCTTGAAAGGACACACCCTTGTCATTGCGTTGAAGAACCGGTTAACCAGAGGCTCCTCCGCCCAGGAATGACCACACAATGCAGATAATGCGGAGACTTGACCTCGCAGAGTGCTTGTGCTAAGTTTTCTCTGGAAACCCACAAACAGGAACTGAATCACCTGTTGGACAGTAGGATCTTTTGGGTCAAACTTGTGTTGTACTGCAAATTCTGCGAAACACTTCCAGATCCTGTAATATTGAGCCGAGGTAGAAGCCCTCCGAGCCTTCAATAAGAAATTCACCAGATCGTCCTGGAAACCATATTCTGCTAGCCTCTGCCTTTCAATTTCCATGCCGTCAGTGACAGGGAATCCACTCCCTCGTAGACCACTGGGCCCTGGGATAACAAATCCGGCTGAAGAGGCAGTCTCAGAGGTGGCTCTACTGCCAAACTCTGCAGGAGCGGAAACCAAGGGCGTCTAGGCCAATACGGAATTATGGCTATGACCAAGGCTTTTTCGACATCCACCTTTTTCAACACCCTCCAAATCATTGGAAAGGGCGGAAAGACATAACCAAATATCCTGCTCCAATCCTGGAGGAGTGCATCCACTGCTTCTGCCAGAGGACATGGTGCCCTGGAGAAGAACCTGCTGCACTTGTGGTTTTTGTCCGTGGCCATAAGATCGATTTCTGGCCTTCCGAACCTTTGTACTACGCCTTGAAAGGTTAGCAGACATAAACTCCATTCTCCTGGTTGCAAGATGTTGCGACTGAGAAAGTCTGCCTCCGTATTCTGACTGCCTGGAATATGTAAGGCTGTCAGCCCTTCTAGATTTTCCTCTGCCCACGTCATTATTGGGGCCAGTTCTTTTAGCAGTTGGGTGCTTCTGGTGCCGCCTTGCTTCTGCACATAAGACACTGTTGTAACATTGTCTGACTGAATCTTTACCCAGGCATGTAGAATTTTCTCTGAAAAGGCCAGCAACGCCTCCTTCACGGCCCGTAGCTCCAGAATGTTTGAGGGGACACCCTGCAGGTTCCAATGACCTTGAACACTGCTGCCTTCCAGTACTGCACCCCAGCCTCTCTCTGAAGCGTCTGTCGTGATCACCACATACGGGGGTTTTGCAAGCACCATCCCCTGAGTCAAGTTTCCTACAACCAGCCACCTGTCTCTGGCGTCCCCTGAAACTACAATTCGTGAATTTAGTTTCAACTGTCTTGAAGCATTCTCCCTCAGGAAGAATTGTTGGAGAGGCCTCATGTGCCACCTGGCCCACTTCACCATCTGGATCGTAGATGCCATGAGACCTAGGACCGACATGCATGACCTTACTGAGACTCTTTGTTGTTCTTTGAACTGTCTTATTTGTCTCAATATATGCTGTATCTTTTCTTGAGGAAGTGAAACTATTCCTTCCTGCGTATCCAGGTGTGCACCCAAGAAGACCATCCTTTGTGATGGAAGTAAGCTGCTCTTCTCCCAGTTTATTACCCAACCGAACTGTTGGAGTACCAGGATTGTTCTGTCCCTGAATTTCAGAGCTTCCTCTCTTGATGAAGCCACCAACAGAATGTCGTCCAGGTAATGAAATATAGGCACACCTTCTACTCTTAGAAAAGCCACGACCGTGACCAGGACCTTCGTAAATGTTCTTGGGGACGTTGAGAGGCCAAAGGGAAGGCAGGTAAACTGGACAAGTTGACCTCTGAAAGCAAACCGAAGATACTTCCGGTGTGTCTTGTGCACTGGTACATGGAAATATGCGTCTTTCAAGTCCAGATTTATTAGCCATGACTGTGGCGGAACTGCTTGTAGGATGGACGTCAGTGATTCCATTTTGAACCGCCTGCAGTTGACAAACTGATTCAAAGGGCGCAAATCCAGTACCGGTCTGAATGCCCCCGAGGCCTTCCGGACTAGAAAGAGCTTCGAATAGAAACCTAAGCCCTGTTGGGACTTCGGAACCCATTCCACTGCCCCTGAGCTCAGGAGTTGATCTACATACTCCTGTAACACTTGGTCCGAACCTGGTACCTGCGGGACTGAAGACATCTTGAACACATTGCGAGACGGCACCCTGTGGAATTCCAACCGATATCCTTCCTGAATCACCCTCAGGACCCATTGGTCTCTGATTTTTGAGGCCCAGACCGCATAAAAGGATGTTAGACGTGCCCCCACTTTGCTGGTCTGAGCCGGCCTGATCTCATTGCTTCTTCTCTGTATGGCTTGAGCTGAAAGTAGAACTTCTCCTATTGGGAGGCCTACTTTCTCCCCTTGTGGGCTTCCAATTCGTCTGTCTTCCGGCAGTCCTTCCATATCTAGGCTGTCTTGAACCTCGAAAGGACCTGTTAATGGGGGAACTAGGCCTCCCCCCTTGACGCCTGAATCTCTTTTCCTGCGGCAAAAATACACTCTTGCCCCCGGAAGCTTTCTTAATGATGGAATCGAGTTTCTCACCGAAGAGCATCTCTCCCTCAAACGGCAACTGACATAAGTTCACCTTAGAGGCTGAATCCGCCAGCCATGGCTTCAGCCATAAAGCCCTTCTTGAGGACACCGAAAGTGCCATAGTTCTTGAAGCTAGATGTACCAGATCTAGAGAGGTATCTGTCATGAAATCCACCGCTAGCTTCAATTCAGACAACATTTCACGTAACCCAGATCTTTTGACATTAGAAGAAATGGCATCTTCCAGGTTATTCAACCACACCTTCATAGCTCTTGATGTGGAGGTCATAGCTACTGCCGGTCTACAAGTTGCTCCTGCCGCTATAAACGTCTTCTTGAGATTGGTTTCGATCCGTTTCTCCATTGGATCACGGAAAGCTGCTGCATCATCCACTGGCAGCGTCGTCTTTCTTGCCAACCTTACCACCGCAGCATCGACTTTAGGCGGATTGTCCCACAATTTAGAGAAAGACTCTTCCACCGGATACTTTTTTGCAAACTTCCCCTGGATAACAAACTTTTTCTCCGTTCTCTTCCATTCAGAGCTGATAATTTCCTTAATTGAATCATGCACCGGGAAAGTCACCTGTCTTTTCCTGACCGATGGGAAGAATTTATCTGCTGAACTAGACTTAGGTAGCTCTTCCGAAAGACATAGTGTCTTCCTTACTGCCTTTACCAGATTCTCTATCGCTGTAGGATCAAATGCAATCTCTTCCTCAGAAAACACTTCTCCCTCCTCTGAGAGTTCTGAATGTGCATCCCCAGGAGAATACAATTCTTCATCTGACACATCCGATAGAGACTCATATGGCAAATCTCTGACCCTCTTAGCTTTCCTCTGTACCCCAGAGGTAGAAGCAGTAGCCTCTTGCATGCCTTGTACTACAGCTTGCTTAATGATGGAGACCAGAGCATCCAATTGTGGGGCTCCTGAAGGCTGAGGGTCTGCAGACGCTACTGGATCCGTAGCTGAAGCCGCTTTCCTTGAGAGAGTAGGCTCCCCTTTCTGCAATTCAGTTGACACATGTAGGCTGAAATGGAAAAGACAACCATCAGCCACTAATTATCGTTCTCTCTCATTACATCCATATATCCACAGCCAGCTTACCTAGGACCTTTGGGCTGAGATCCTTTTCCAGAGCCAGGCTGATCCATAGTAACCTGTAATACATTATTCCATAAGCATCAATTCAGTTACAAAAGCAAGATTTCACTGGAAAGGCACTCACAATCTGAAGCCGAGTGAACCAACGCTCTCCGTACTCGACGCGCGTCCGCGTCAGTATTGGCGCGTGTGCTCTTCACATGGAACAAACACTTTACACAGCCTCGAATCCATCTGAAACGGCTGATCCTCTGGACTGCTTCATCCTCCTCTCTACCCTTAGGAGGGAATTCTTACAGCAGCTCCAGCACACAACCCTGCCCAACGGGTTCTTCTCACCACAACCCAT
Source organism: Xenopus petersii (assembly GCA_038501925.1). NCBI lineage: Eukaryota > Metazoa > Chordata > Amphibia > Anura > Pipidae > Xenopus > Xenopus petersii. The sequence goes on from CM076675.1 coordinate 120,989,171, forward strand.
ATAGGGTGCACTTGGCGGCATCAGAGGGGAGAGAGAGAGACCCACTCTGGTATGGTAAGCTTAGCAGCCTTTAGCCATCTGTAGCAGCCTGTAGCAGTCTGTAGCAGCCTGTCGTGACCTGGACAGGAAAAAAGACGAGGATTGCTGGGAGGAGCAAGGTATTTAAACCGATCGTTAACACTTTCCTGTCCAGTGACCTGATAGGCGGGATTAACCCATGTTGGTGAATTGTCTGCCATGGGTGACTTGGGAAATAACCGCCTGGAGACACATAGTAGGCGAAACATAGTCATCCCATATGTAGCTGGAGTGTCAGAGAAACTCAGGAGGATTTTCAACAAACACCATGTCCCTGTGTTTTTCAAACCTAGCAACATACTGCGACAAAAACTGGTACACCCAAAGGATCAAACACCTAAAGAAAAACAAAGCAATGTGGTATACGGAGTCCAGTGTAGCGAGGAATGCACAGATCTATACATTGGGGAGACAAAACAACTGCTCTCCAAGCGAATAGCTCAGCACAGGAGGGCGAACTCCAAATCTTGGATAAAGAAGACCACTGGTTTGAACAAGGCGTGAAAGAGGGGATTCATGTCAAGGTGGAGAGACCATCTCTGCACAGAGGCGGGGGCCTTCGACACCACTTGTCTGTTACATACAATGCAGTTCAGTTGAACTGAAGAAGCTGCTCGGATGAGTAGTGAAACGTCTTCATTGATTACTCAGCAAGTCCAGCTGTTTTTAGATTGACCTATACTAGATATACCATGACCTGGATTAATGAAAATCTTCATAGTCATACTTACCCCTAGGTGCAGATTCAGGCAACGGAGTTCACGGGCACCATCTTCAGCCACTTCAGTAGTCTTCGTAATGAGACTTCTGCAATTTTTCGTGAGTTTCGCGCATATGCAGTTGTTGTGAAACAGAAAATTACTCCAACTGCGTATGCGCTGACATGCCAGTCTCATTACGAAGATTACCGAAGCGGCTAAAGATGGCTTCCGTGAACTCCAATGTCTGCATCGAGGGATAAGTAAAACATTAGGGGTAACACTTAGGCTGGGGGGAGGAGGGAGGGTTTTTTTAAGTTTAGGGTTGAATTCTCCTTTAACATGAGTGCAGCAATATCTGTTATGTGGTTATCTCTTGAGCTAAACAGGGCAGACAGGGAAATGGGAAACCATTTTGGGTCCTTGTAATGTAAATAATTCAGTTTCCAACATTTTATTGTGACTGTTTTTTGTTAACAGATCAACATGTGTATTAGCTCAATAAATAATAAAAAGTAATAAGAAGGCAGCCAGAACAAGTCCTATTTAGTAAGCTCATGTTAAACAAGCATGTATATTGGACCTTAAAAAATGAACAAAGGTCCTTTGCACCTTCTTTACTTGCCTCCACCTCCAAAGTTCCTTCCCCAAAACATGGATTTCATTCAAGAGCTTCCCTGCATGAGGCATAAAACTGCAGAGTTCTGCAGCGAAATTCACAAGCTCCATCTTCCCCTGTCTTCCGATTCTCTTCTGCCAGCTCATGCATATGGTCCTGAAAGATCTGTGTCAGCAAACTGATAAAAGAGGATCTGAAGACTGGGTTAGATGGGGCTTGTGAATTCTGCTGCACAACTCTGCTGTTTGCCAAGGCCACATGCAGGGAAACTTTTGAATGGAATTGATATTGTGGGGAGGAAACCTGGAAATGGGGGCTGAGGATAAGAAGTCATTTGTATGAAATTATTCACACGCCTACCTTGAATTCTTAAAGGGATATTCAGTAGGCTATCTACTACTTCATTTAAATACATCTTCTCATCTTTGCAGCAAGTATTAAGAACATCTGAGATTGTCTTTCAGGGAAGTTAGGTTGACAGTTAGAAACTCAGGTATACAAATCAGTAGTGTAGCAATGGATATATGGCTTGATCCTGAACATCCATACAAACACCATAACTGATGTTGTGTAAAGAGAAAAGCTGGTGGTGCTCCATTACATAATCATATTGCACATAAAAATGCAGTTATCTCCTAATCTACCCTTGTGTGCTACAATCCTACACCCATAAGGCAAGGTTATCACTTATGAGCAGAAAGCAATACATTAAAGAGGCACAAACCAATTCATGTAGCAATTACTGAATAATGTAGCACAACTGCAAGAAATTCTTTGTATTAAAAACAAAACAATTTCTCATTGTAAAAAGCTCAATATATTACTTCAAAGGAATTACAAAAACAGTGAATAAAATATCGGTAAATGACATAAGAAAATGAAATTTACATTAAAATCAATAAACAAACGCAACCCTCAACAATGAACCTTAGAAAAAAAAAAAAACCTTCCTGAGGACAGTGTATTTTTGTCATGGCTCTTTCCTTTCATGTTGTCTTCTGCTTTAATCTTCTGTACCATTCTGGGCTTTCTTTTTTTGTCTGTCAAAATGGGAAAGACGTTAAAATAAACCAGGTTAATCCCTTATGTCAAAATTACTTTTTTAGATATCAAGATGTCACTGTTTGCTTTCATTCACTTTCACCTCACCAATCAAATGTCAAAAGCAGCTTTCGGTTAAATCAGAAATCCATTTTGACTAACTACAATCAGTTGTAGCGGTCAGAAGGGCTAAAACTTTACTTTCACGGCCAGCATATTTGGGAACATGTATATATTGTATATATGTAAAAATGACTGGGGGCAGCTGGGAAATTGACAATATGTCTAGCCCCATGTCAGATTTCAAAAGTGAATATAAAAAAAACTGTTTGCTCTTTTCAGAAATGGATTTCAGTGCAGAATTCTGCTGGAGCAGCACTATTAACTGATGCATTTTGAAAGAAACACGTTTTCCCATGATAGTATCCCTTTACTGGAAAGCAGTGTTGGGAGTTCTGTGTGCTCCTCTGCTAGCTTAAAGAAACAGTAACATCAAAAAATAAAAGTGTTTAAAAGTAATAAAAATATAATGCAGTGCTGTCCTGCACTGGTAGAACTGCTGTGTTTGCTTCAGAAACACTACTATTGTTTATATAAATAAGCTGCTGTGTAGCAATGGGGGCAGCCATTCAAAAGAGAAAAGGCTCAGGTTAAACAGCAGATAAACTCTGTAGAACATAATGTTATCGGTTATCCACTATCTAACCTGTGCCTTATAACCTTTTTTCCATTTCCGCCATTGCTACACAGCAGCTTGTCTATATGAACTATAGTAGTGTTTCTGAAGCAAACAGATCAGTTTTACCAGTGCAGGGCAACAGTACATGATATTTTCATTATTTTAAAACATTTACATTTTTTTGTGTTAATGTTCCTTTAACAACACTGGAGGAGGATGCATGCCCCTGTGACACCAGCCTTTTAGCATATCATTTCAGAATTTAGGTTCTCATTATGCATTTGTCACAAACTTAGACATCATCTGGATAATCAGAACTGGAATTCTGAGCACTGATAAAACGCTGCATGTAGCAGCCCTAAAACAAGAGGAGGCTGAAAAGAAGTACTTACAAACAATGTTGGTCTAGGGATAAATATATTATCTTCAATATGAGACTGTAGTGCAGGTTCTCTAGGTTTTGAAATTGGTTTCATATTTCTTATATGTTCTGTAGGAGGGGACACAGGTCTACCTTGCCGTCTGCTACGTAAGCCAAGTAACTCTTGCTTCATCTGTGCCAATTCCTGTAAATAAAAAAGACAGTGGTCACTATTAGATAAACAAATGTGTAACCCCTTGACAATAAATTATCAGTTATCTGCTAAAAAGTTAGAAGTTCATGTTTAAATTTACTCTACGGACCTTATTTCTCAAAATTCAAATTTTTCGAGTATTTAAATAAAAAAAAGTCCGACCAAACTAGAATCCACAATTGGACCTTATTGATTATTAAAAAACACATAGGGGAGAGCACTCACCCACTTCCTTGCTGAGAGATGACCAGATTCCCTGTGCTGACACGTGACCACGTCTCCAGAAACATTCAAACATATGTATCAACATGTAATTTTTTTTCACGAAGCACCATGCAACTTTGGGTCATAAAATCTTGATTTTATTAATTACATTAAAATCAGTCAATCAAACGCAGTAGTGAGGAAGTGGTGTGAAGCCACTATACGCGTCAAATGTGAGGTTTGTTTCATTACTGCGGTTGATTGACAGATTTTAATGTAATTAATAAAATCAAGATCTGGTAAAAACGGAATGACTTTTTCTGAAAAAGTCAGAATTTTTCAGATTTGTGCCAGAAATAATTAATAATGGATTTTCAGGCTGATTCCAGTGCAGACCACAGAAACTTCCAAATAGCATAGGGACCTCTCCTATTGACTTATATACAACCTCGGCAGGTCTGAGATGGAGTATTTTTGGATTCTGACTTTTTCCACTTTAACTCTTGAAAATTTAGATTTTTTTCCCACTAAAAATTCAGATTTTAAAGTTAAAAAAACATAATTTTTTTTGAGTTTTTTGGATACAGACTTTAATAAATGACCCCTAAGTGTTACAGATGGACCACCATGAGGCAGCATAGTGATGCATTGGTACCTTGCAGTACTTGTGTCCTAGGATTGATTTCAGCCAGGGCACTGCACAAACATTCTCTCTGTCCTTAAATTATTTTATGTTGCTTATTATTTTATTCAGGCCTCTACTTTTAATCTTTTGTTCTGACTTGCAGGCAGACCAGCTGCCGGGAGCACAGAGTGCAATCGGAATCTCTCTTACAGACCATATATAACTGACAGTATGGTGTTATGAAAACGTATAGATCTGTAGCTTACAACACACCACTGTAATTCATAATTGTACATGGCCTTCATTCAGTAAGCACCTAGTTGTAGAGGATGGCACAGCAAGCATACCCTTGTTATTAAATAGTAACTGTTAGAACAGTTTAGCCATGTGTAGTGGCATGTTATAAGAGCTCGACTGCAGAGCAGCTGTTAAGAAGAGTCCATGGCGGATGCCAGTATGCAGCTTCAAGTTGTAAACTCTGCAGTCATGTTGCCAAGGGTATACATAGACAGAATTTCTTGATGAAAATAGCACAGACAGCTATATTAGTATCAACATGCTCCATCATTACAGATTAAATCAGGCAATGTTTTGACATTAACAAGTGGTGTGTGTGTACATGTGCCTCCAAACCAAGAAGAAAAAGATTTTGATGGGAGCCAAAATACACAACCCCCCCAAAATGCTGCTATGCCTCTAGGCCAGCGGTTAATAACTGTTGACCTGGTGATGGGGTATGGACATGTATTTTTATTTTATTTACAGGTTTTGTTGAAAAGTTTAGGACTGAGAGCACTGGACCAGCGGTGTAAATTAGAGCCCATGTAAATAAGGATCCAGTCTGTTTGCTGGATTGCCCTGCAGGGTGCAGCATAAGGGACCTAGTTACACCACTGCACTGAACTTAGGTTACAATGTCTGATCACTTAAACTCACTGTTGGGTGTAAAGGGTCATAGAAAGGAAGGCTAAATGGTATCCGCCCTAAGAAATAAATGTCAGTGGGTGTAATTAGTTAAAGGAAAACTATACCCCCCAAACAATGTTGGTCTCTATTAAAAGATACTGAGTAAAACAGCTCATGTGTAAAACCCTGCTTCATGTAAATGAACCATTAGCATAATAATATACTTTTTTAGTAGTATGTGCCATTGGGTAATCATAAATAGAAAATTGCCATTTTAAAAAATAAGGGCCGCCCCCTGAGATCGTAAGATTCACTGTGCACACATACAAACCACATGTAAGGTCACATGAGCCAATTAACAGACAGAGTTCTGCCTTTTGCTTCCTCACTTCTTCCTGTTACAGTTAGCGTTGTAGTATTTCTGGTCAGGTGATCTCTGAGGCAGCACAGATACAGTCACGAAATGGTGGTTCAAGGCAAGAGATGTAAAAGGGCAATATTTATGTAAATATATATTCCAGTTTGGTAAGATTCTTTAATATGTCATTCAATTTGATATAAACTATCTGTTGCTTAAGTATTCATTTTGGGGGTATAGTTTTCCTTTAAGGCTTGAGGGAATGTATTCTACTGTATTAGGAGGGGGTATAGTAACAGATGGTGTATACACGATATAGGTAAATTTATCCAGATGAACATGCTCAGTTAGCACTCACTGAAGAGTTCCAGACATTTTCTGTAAGCAATGGCAGCCCAACAACTATTACTTTAGATCAACAAGGGGTTGGATAGCAACATGTTGGGTACTCAAGCTTAATGCTACCTGTCTGGATGCTTAATGGAAACCTAAAGTTTGAAGGTGGAGATATAATGGCATGGGGCTTATTTTCATGGTGTGGGCTAGTGTCTCTGGTTCCAATAAAAGCAAGCCCCAATGCTACTATGCATAATAGCATTCTTGGCAGTTTTTCGCGACCTGCTTTGCCTAGTTTAGAGAAGGCCATTCCTCTTTCAGCATGATAATGTGCACATGCATATAGCCATGTAAATACATAATTGGCTTGCTGAGATTGGAGAGGAAGAACTCCAGAATGGAGCCCTGACTTCAACCTAATTAGACATCCGTTGGACAATTAGTCTGGCCCAAAGTCAATGTTCAAATTCATGCAACATCAGTGCCAACTTCACTACTGCCTTTGTGCCTTTGGATACAATTTTATAAAATCCATAGCAGCGAAAAGAAGACAAACTTCAGATTTCTCTTACATTTGTCCTAATCCGTTCTATACTCTAAGGTGGAGCCAGGAGCTGCTCAATATAGGTAGCTCTAATCTGTCTCACTCTCTCCTAGAGAGACTAGTCACAGGATCTAGCTACCCCTTACTAGTCCTGCACTAATGCTGGCCCCACGGGAGACCCCAATTTATTTAGAAGTGTCTCTGGCAAAGATCTCTGGCAAAAAGCCTTGAGACCGCATGGCCCATTCAATATATATTATTACAAAGCGCCACCTACCGCCCAAACTTAAGATAACTAGATATCATAATGTGACCCAAGAAGGGAAGAATTACTCCCTCCATTAGACTAAGGGCCACTGTCCCCTACAATCGGATACGATTTTAGACAGACAGATCTGTTGCTTTTGCCCATTAAAGCAATTTAAAGGGGTGATTCACCTTTAAGTTAACTTGTTATGTAGTATTGGAATTCATTATTTATTTTTTTATAGTTTTTTAAATTATTTGCCTTTCTCTTCTTCCTTTTTCCGTTTTCAAGTGGGGGGGGGGGGGGCACTGATCTTGGCAGCCAAAAAACTATTACTCTGTGAGGCTCCAATTTTATTGTTACTTCTTATTGCTTTCTGCCTGTTTGTTAGTGCAAATAATACCCTAGCAACCAGATAGTGACTGAAATATGAAACTCAAAAGCTGTTAAAGAATGTCTCAGAATATCTATGTCTATATCATACTAAAAGTGAATTTTTGCCATCTCAGACAAGACTATTGCATGCTTATGATCTAGAAAAACAGTAAATACCTGTTCACTATTAAACCCCTACAGTGCCCTCGTTATGCCTTTTTAACTATATATTGTCATAGCCAAACAGAGCAAAAACCATTTCACAGTATGGTTTATTTACTGTTACACACTCCACAGGTCAGATTTTAGGTCAACATCAATATCAATTTGTGCACAACATAGTGGTTAAAAGGCAAATGTCAAGCAATTAATAATAGAATTCTTTGTGGTCTGACTTGTCACCACACTTAAGAGACAATCGTATAGTTTAAAACTATCAATCAGCAGTACATCGCTGACAACAAAGACACTTACTGCCTAACTTTTACTGTTGAGAGACAATACATTATCACATTTCTACTACCAGCCATCATAACATGCACTAGCCTCATAAACTGCTAGAGTTGCCATTGGAAATCCAATACCCAGGGATTATTATTATTAACATTTATTTATATAGCGCCAGCATATTTCGCAGAGCTGTAAAGTAAATGTATTTATACAACTAAATCACATTAATTACATACATAGAACATGTGGAATTACATACATTACAAAAAATATCAGTACAAAAGGTGAGGAAGGCCCTGTGCAAAGGAGCTTACAATCTAAATGGAAGGGAATAAAACACAAGGTGTGGGAGTGGGCAAGATCAGAATTGAGTGGGTGAGAGATGTGGTATTGTATGTGGTATTGCATTTGGTAGCTAAGCAGAGTGAGGGTAGGCCTCTCTAAAGAAGTTTAAGAGATCTTTTCAAAGCAGAAAGGTTGGGAGAAAGTCGGACAGACTGTGGGAGAGAGTTCCAGAGAAGGGGTGCAGCTCTTGCAAAGTCTTGAACGCGAGCGTGTGAGGAGGTAATGAGAGAAGAGTTGAGTAGCAGGTCAGTAGAGGAGTATAGCAAGCGGTTGGGTGAGTATATAGAGATGAGATCAGAGATCTCAGAGAGGGATAATTTGGTACATGTGCACTTAACTGGGAGAGAACTGGCACAAGGTGCCAATACTTGAAAATATAAAAGATATTGTTTTCCATTTAATATGTTCACCTAAAGTAGTCTAATCAAGCACTGAATCCTCTATGTCTTAAAAAGGCAACAATATAAAAAGCCTTATTATGGCACATTGGTTAGCACTGGTACCTCATAATGCTGGGCTCTAAATTTAGCTCTGAGGAGAGTGAGTGAGCATGGACCCATGCATGAAACTGGGCAGTGACTAAAGTGAATAAATGAAGATGATATAACATTAATAAAGGATAATAATATAGTAAGGTTTGTCCAGAATGCTTAGGACCTGGGTTTTCTTATAGAAGAAACATTAAGGGGCAGATTTCTTAAGGGTCGAATTGCAAATTTATGGTCAAAACTCTCAAAAATCGAATTGTGAATTATACAATTTGAATTTCAAGATTTATCAAACTCTGGCCCTTTAAAAATTCGAATTCGACTATTCGCCACCTTAAACCTGCCGAGTTCATGTATAAGTCAATGGGAGAGCTCCAGAGACCAGCTTGGACATGTTACTAGCCTTCCTGACATTCAAGTTTTATTTTCGGAGAAAATCTCAAATCGAGTTTAGTCGAATTGGATTCAAATTGGATTCGAGTTTTCAAGTCTATTAAATTAGGGAGTTTTAGATTTTTATGAAATAACCTCCCAATCGAATTTCGAGTATATTCAAATTTATTAGTTAAAAAAAAAACTCACATGAATTCAAAATTAGACCTTTGATAAATGGGCCTCTGAGTAAACCAAATAGGATTGTTTTTCCAAAATTTGGGTTCATACAGCTTAGTTAGGATCAAGTACAAGGTACTGTTTTTTAGGAAATAATTAAAAAAAAAATAGAATTATGGGAGAACCTTCTTGCATTTCTAAAGCTTTCAGGATAAGAGATCCTATACCTGTAGTAAAATCTATGATCAGAGGTGGGCCAAGCCACACAGGCACCCTAGGCAACCTGGCTGGCCATCTTTGTGTACGTGAATGTGTGCATGCACGTTCAGTGACATCATGGGGGAGTGCAAGGAGGTGGGTGCTCCAACAGGCACAAGAAAACCTAAACTAAAGGCCCCCATACACGGGCAGATAAAAGCAGCCGACAGACCGAGTCAGCAGCTTATCGGCCCATGTGTTGGGCTATCCGTCAAGCTTCCCCAACGATATCATCTCGATCGGGCAGGTTAAAAAATCCTGTTGGATCGCGGCCACATCTAAGCATGTATGCGGTCCCGAGATCCGACCGCCCATTTCAAATGCATTCTGATCTGATGGTTGGGCCCTAGGGCCCATGATCGGTTCAGCCCCATATCGCCCACTTCATATTCCTGGGTCACAGTAGGATATCTCTGCATATATGGCCACCTTAAAGTGGACCCGTCACGCAGACACAAAAATCTGTATAATAAAAGTCCTTTTCAAATTAAACATGAAATCCAATTTCAATTTTTTATGAAAGCATTCATAACTGTTGTAAACGCATTTAAAAATCTCAGCTGTCAATCAAATATTGTCTGCCCCGCCTCTATGCCTAGGCATAGAGGCGGGGCAGAAAACTGCTTTCACTTTCCATTCAGCACTTTCTAGATGTTACTGCTCTTCACCGTTTAATTGTGTAGCCAGGACATGGGGATGGACATCAGGTTCCCTATTCTGGTGCACAAACAAGATTCTGAGATGATACAAGACTTGTCTTAATAACAGTGTCCCCAAAATGGCTCCTGCCTGCTTGTTATAATTATGAATTCCCAGACTGAAGGAAACAAGATTCAAATAATTTATATAGTGTAATTAAAGTTAATTTTACTTGACTAATGTGATAAAATAGGATTTTGAATAATTTTTTTGGGTGACGGGTCCACTTTAAGGGTAGGCAGAAGGCTCTTCAAGAGGTACCACCCAATTGTTGTACCCTAGGCAGGTGCCTCTTCTGCCTACCCCTAGTTCTGGCCGTGCCTGTGATAGTGTTTTTCATTGGACAATCAAAGCTATCACAAATATATACACTAACAATATTTTAGTTTTTCTTTACATATATAAGTAATTTAAGGCCAGATCCCAAAAAAACTTATGTTACAGACAAAAGAACAGATGACAGATTAGTTATCAAGGTTCAGAAAATGGCTGCTTTACCTCTTGATGACTTAATAATTTCTCCATGTCTGCTGCCATTTGGTTTTTGACACGAAGAAGCAATGTCTTTTCTTTATTTAAGTTACTGAAAGAACAAAGAGTAAAATGTAAATGCTCCTCAATGCTCTGCAAAAGGATTCAAAATACTGTTAATTGTTTTAGAGAATGATTTGTTGTGATAAATAACAATATATTGTCAGAATGTCAGGTGAAAAAAAGTAAAGCAATCCAAAACAATTATTGTAGCACCATTCTAGCGCATATAAAATAGGCTGACACTGTATGTTATAAAATATCTCTAGTAGTGATCAGCAGTGATAAGATTGTCAAGCGTAATCTTGAAAATGTTTCACCACTCCACTGAGTGGAAGCTTCAGTTCTAGAATGAACTATTCTTAGTGACTTTTCAGTTGGTCGTTTTTAAATTTTTCGCCTTCCTCTTTGCCTCTTTCTAGCCTTCAGATGGTTTGCAGTTTTTAAAATTACACACTATACCACGTTAAAATAACAGTTGCCACCTGGTGTTGATGATTTGCTAGAAGCACTGGAACAGGCACATCATTTCAAAAGACTGACGCATTTAAATTTACAAGGAATTTCGCATCAGTGCAACTGCACAGGTGTCAGGGACACCTGATGCTTTGTGACAATGATGTTAAAGAATAGTGGCCAAACAAAAAATATTCAGAAATATGCTGCAGAAATGATTATTATTATACAAATTGCTTCCTTGAATGGATGTTTTAAATTGTAGCATTGCCAGCTTAGTCTAAGTCTATAATAGTAAATGTATTCTCATATCCTGTGTTGCTTAGACACTGCAAATAGGAGCACTATTTTGAGATTTCTCTTTCACATGTTCAACGAGATTATCATTTAGATCAGTGGATTTACCCCACTGATTCAACAAGGAACCCCTTATCTCGCATAGGAGACTGCTCATCATTTTTTGCAGAGTCTACAGACAGGGATAGTCCAGCAAATTTGAATCAAGGAGCTCTGGCACCAAATGTCAGAGGCAAACTGTGTCCTGCCTCATATTTTTTTTAAAATTGGTTTTTTATTAACTTTTTTCAAAAAGACATACAGAAGTACAGAAGAAAACTCCTGCCTCATATTTGAATATAGTTGGCTTCCATGCCTAAAGGCACCTAATAAAAAAACACTTTTAATAAACCCAGTAAGATTTTTTTGTCACCATTATGGATTTATGCAACTTGGTTATAATCAAGTTCAATGTGCTGCTTTATTATTACAGAAAAAAAGAAAATGTCAAATAAAGTAGAACTCTTTGCTTGGATAGGAAAATCGCACTTGTATTTTCTGGATAAGGGGTTGGCAGACAATAGATCCCTTACCAGTAACTATTTTCTGCTGTGCCTCTTCACATATGCCATGAGTACACAGAAGCACTATATAAAGTTTACATACAGATTGAAAAAAAGCTAAGGTTTCATGCACATATGCAGTACACCAGTTTATGTTTCCAACAGTTCCAGAAGTGTTACATGATGTGATTACATGCAGTTTTTAAACAAACTGGTGCATCTGACAAGTTGAGTTCTATTCCAGAGACCAAAGGCAAAGCAAATGGCCATGTGACTACATCAAACTCAAGTTGTAGTATGCCGAAACAGACATTCAGTCAGAATTACATGTTGTGCATGACAGACATTCTGATCAGACTAGTCAGACAGACTAATCTTAGCCTGACAACTTGGCTTAGAATTGCGCAGAAAGCTTCTTAAAGGAGAATTCAACCCCTTATTAAAAAAAACTCCACACCCCCTACCCTGTTTATTAGAGTATATAATAGTACCAGTTGGTGGCCTTTGGTTAAATGCTAAAATGGATACTAGGGAGACCTACCAAAGGATATATTTATTATTACATACATAGATTTTACCATACAGCATACTTCTGCATTACTTGTGCAATGCTAGTATTTGTTACAACTTGTCATATAACGGTTATTAAACTATAATAAAAAGGGTAGTCCGTAGTATGGCTTATTGCCTGTCTATATATTTTATCTGCATTGCTGATGTCAATAGAAAGGTCTCCTTTTCTTTTACTTGCATTGGGGGGTTTCGTTTTTTGATAGGTGTTTTTAAGCCTAGCCAAAGAATCATTTACCCTTAATTTAGTAATAGATTAACTTGAAAAAAAAAGACATCTATCAAGTTTGATCTTGTATGTCTTTTTAAAACATGCCTAATTGAGAATTGCTCTAGATTCTAGAAGAAGGCAAAAAACCCTTGCTGAAGCCTCTCTAAATTTCCTAAGATGGGGGAAAAATGTCTTCCCAGGGCCAAAACGACAATCAGATCAATAGCAATTTTCAATGACCTTCACTTGCTAAAAAGCCATCCAACCCCTTCTTAAAGGAGAAACACCAACCACCCCTCCCCCACAGCCTAACTGCCCCCCCCCCCGGGCAAATGCCCCTAATGTTTTACTTACCACCCCCTCCCACCATGCAGACCTGTCCTCGGTAGTTCACGGGTGCCATCTTCTTTTTTCGGTCTTCTTCGGCATCTGAGTGGAGTTTCATTGCATGCGCAGTTGGAGTAAATTTCCGGTCCCAAACAACAGTGCATGCGCCAAAAGTCACGAAAATTTCTGAAAATTTTCGTGAATCTCGGCACATGCGCAGTCTGCTCGGAGTGGTAAGTAAAAAAATTAGGGGCATTTGCCCAATGGGGCAGTTAGGCTGTGGGGGAGGAGGGAGGTTGGTCTACGCAGGGAAGGGTTTTTTCTAGTACGGGTTTGTTTTTCCTTTAAAGCTACTCTGTCTAATGTGTCTGCAGTACAACCGATTAAGGGAGAGAACTCCACAGCTTCACTGTAAAAATAAACCTTTCCAAATTCATTGTTATCATATCACCCCTTAAGCACCTCTTCTCCACTGTAAACAATCCCAATTTGGTCAGTCTTTCTTCATAACGGAAATTTTTCATACCCTTTACCAGCTTAGTTGTCCTTCTTTGGACTCTCTCTATTCAATATTATCCTGTTGGAGCACTACAGACCAAAACGGCACAGCATATTCTAAATAGGACCTTACCAGTGCTCTGTAAAGTAGAATAATAACCCTCTCCTTCAATATAACTATGCCCCTATTAATATGGCTAAAAAATGGTGTCTGGTCTAGTTGCTGCTAACTGGCATTGCAGTAACGCCAATCTCTTCCACTTCCTGCTACCTCCATTTCTAAACTGTGCAGGGGAGCCGGAGGCACTCAGCACATTGCAAAGGCTTGACAAAGGGTCCAGAAGGGCCCGAAATGTAGCTCTCTTTTTTTCAGACACACATGGGCTAAATAAAGCATCTATTTCACTGAGCAAGATTCTGGCGTGCTTTTGGAATATTTTCTACATGTACCTCTGACCCCGTGCAAGGGAAGGGTCTTCCAGTTGAACACCCAGCACTTTCAACAAGTGGATTTCGAACAGGTAGAGCATCGCATCATCGTGTCTAATCAAACTGTGACATAAAATTATCATATAACAAGTTTATAGACTTGTTACCATTAACTGATCTGGCAGTACTGTTGCTCCAATTAATATCTGGGTAATTAAAATTCCCCATTATCATTACTTGCCCCAAACTAGCAGCCTTTACTGTTTGCATCGGGAGCTTAGTCACTTTATCTTCATTTACATTAGGGAGGTCTATACTATACTCCTACAATTAATTTGCTGGACTCTTTACAATCCGTAAAAACACCAGCCTACAGCTTCAGCTCCGTCATTTTCTTCCACTCCCTCTTATGAGGTGACCCATGGTTGCCACCTACTGGATGATTAATGGGTCAATATCACACTGTAGTGATAAGCATGTCCTTAGCATCCAAGCTGATCCAGGAGCTGCAGTGTTTTCCTTATTTGAAATAATGTTGAAATGACTTCAGATGGATTTGTGATTGCCCAACTTTTGTTCTGCAGACTTTTATCATTACAGTGACCCACCTGGCCAGGTATTGGACCACCAGTACCACTTGGCTGGGGAGTTTTTAAAAAAAGGCTGTCTCTCCATTCTTAGTGAAACAGACACAACCCCAACACATCACTTTCAATTGAAATTATGTGGCCAGAAAGTATATTCATATTATATTTTACATTGCTGCCCAGGAACCCTTTTGTGGATGCCTTCCCTCTCCACTTCATTTATGTTACAGTTTTTGTTTTTATATGTGTGACATGTGTGTGGCAATTTGGATTTCATACCAGTAACAAACATGTTCAAACAGACCTTTCAGTGTGTAACTAGACTCTGCCTCATTTATTAATGACCAGAGCAACAATCAGTGATAAGCTTTGTTAATAGAGCTTCAGGAAGAGCAATGAACACAAAAATGTGATTGACGGACACAAATGCCTGTAATGTATGCTTTACATTTTCTCTATGAGAGATGTCACAACTGCGGCAGAAGATGCTGGAGGAAGGAGATAGAGGCCTTTAGGTTGAAACCCCAGGTGACATGATTTTGTAGACAATTACAGTAAGAAACATATCATAACATTATCATTTTTACTTTCTGAGATGTGTTTCCATGCCCACCTTCCATTTAGTACAAGATATAATTAATGGTGCCACCGTCAGAGCATTGGGACGAGTCCATCCAACAGCCTACAGAATGCTAAGCATGCCATCCTCAGCTAGTGCTATACCAATAAAATTTGTTATATGTTCGTAATTTAATGGAGACAGTTATAATACTGTGGACACTGGGAATATTTTCAGCAATCACAGATACAGATATAGTTCACAGACACAAATGGAAACATTACCACTTATAAAAGCGTCACAAATGAATGAGCTCAATGCAGATAGCTTTCTTTTTTTTATAATTATTTGCAGTCTCAGGTAAAAATAATACTGGTGTTTGGCTTCCATAGAAACAACTATTTGTTTGGTCACATGCTCCTCATCTGTTGACGTACTGCTCATTTGAAAGTACTCAATAAGAACTTCAAGTCTCAAAAATAATCTATGAGTAATCAAGCAGCTACGTACATCCAGCCTCGGCTAAAAAAAGCATTTCTTTTCTGCAAGCATGTAAATAGATATTTCCCTTTTGTATATTTCACAGAAGATGAACAGCCATTATGTAGGGAATGTTTCATTCTAAAACATTTTTTCATTTTTAGTATTCTACCATAGACCATTCAAATAAGACAGTGGACATTAGAATAATTAAAGGAAAACTATAGCCCCAAAATGAACACTTAAGCAACAGATAGTTTATATCAAATTAAGTGGCATATTAAAGAATCTTACCTAACTGGTGTATATATTTAAGTAAATATTGTCCTTTTACCTTTTATCTTTTACCTTGAACCATCATTTTGTGATGGTCTGTGTGCTGCCTCAGAGATCACCTGACCAGAAATACTACAACTCTAACTGTAACAGGAAGAAGTGTAGGAGCAAAAGACACAACTCTGTCTGTTAATTGGCCCATGTGACCTAACATGTATGGTTTGTTTGGCTTGTTTGTGTGCACCGTGAATCCTAGGATCCCAAGGGGCGCCCCCTTATTTTTTAAAATGGCAATTTTCTATTTATGATTACCCAATGGCACATACAACTAAAAAAAGTATATTATTATGAAAATGGTTTATTTACATGAAGCAGGGTTTTACATATGAGCTGTTTTATGCAATATCTTTTTATAGAGAACTACATTGTTTGGGGGTATAGTTTTCCTTTAAGTATATCATATCAAAGTGATTCTATAATATAGTGGAATCTATTTCATGCTCCTGGAATTTACACTTGCACTTAAGGTCCCATGGTTCAAAAATTTATTTTAATTTCTCTGCATTTATTCTTTCCCTCAGTTAACTTCTTGTTTATGCTGGTCTCCTAAAATTTGTAGTAGGAGTAGGGGTAAGGTGGTTGCTACTGTGTGACTGCAGGGACTCCACGATTGAGATCCAGGGGGTTATTTACCTTGCAAGGACCAAACAAGGAGCAGCTTCAGTTTGCCTTTTTGTCCTGTTCAGCTCAAGGAATAAAATTAGATTTTTCACTATTAAAACTGTAAGCTCTACAGTCTACACGGTGCAGACATATTGTCTGATCACTGACCTATTCAACCAGAAGTAAAATGAAAAGTGGTATAGCAAAAAATAGTGGTAAAATAATTGGCACTAATGTAATTCTGCACACTACAGTAATACGATTAACAGTGTAACCTTTAAGAATTTCTGAACCTTGTTATGAACTACAAGGATGTCCTGTACAAATGTTGAAAGCAAAGGTGAACATGAAGAAAAAACCCTCATAAAAAGACTTCACTTAAAAGAACTGTTCAGTGTAAAAATGAAACTGGGTAAATAGACAGCTGCGGCAAGTAATAAATGTTTTCAAAATAGTTAGGCAAAAATGTAATGTATAAAGGTTGGATTGAGTGGATGTCTAACATAATAGCCACAAAACTACTTCCTGCTTTGGAGCTCTGACCCATTTTGCTTCTTAGAAAATTGACAAAAGGACAAAAAATTTGCCAAATGCATCATCTATAGGGGACAATTTTTTTTGATTTGCAAGAATTTTTTCAAATATTTGAGTCTATGAGCATTTGTTTTGCATCGAAACCTGGCAAAAATTTGGTAAAAAATTTCTCTCATCATTGTTAGCAACTTAAAGGGGAGCCCACATGGGACGTAGTTTAGTTAGTTTGCTTTTGAATGTGAACTTCATGCTAAGGATCAAATGCAACCTAAATGAACAATTATGGTGCTTGGGGCCCCATTAAAGTCAATGATTAACTAAGAGTTAGAGCGCTGCAGGATGTTGTGTTCTGGCTATTATGTTAGATATTTGTTCAATACATCCTTTTTAGATTACATTTTTGGCTAACTAACTATATTAGAAACATTTTTATTTTAAATTTTGCTCAGACTATTTAACCCGTTTTATATTTACACTTAACTAATCCTTTAAAAGGAGAAGAGTTGGAAAAGCCACAGAAACAAAGATGAAATAACAAGAAAAAAAAGTCTTGTTAAAGCCACCTTCATCTGAAAAGTCAATATTTTAGGGAACAGAGTGAAATAGCACAACAAAGACAGCCTGCCTATACACCTGTCTACACTGAGGCATACTGGGCATCCATCAGATAGCAACATTTTTCTTGGCTGTAGCACGATTAAAAACCCACTTACCAAGAATTAGTATAAAGCAACACATGACGGAACAGTTTATGTTTAACAATCAGAACAAACAGTGCATGGTGACAAGCCTTTCAGATCTGTCAAGTTTAAAGTTTTTTTGGCAGGTTTTGTTTTAACAAACAATTGTATATTTCAATGCATTGTCATTCAGGCTATGAACATGGAAGGATTCTGCAAGCAGCTATTTATTTCTACCAGTAACAGTTTTTTTTGCACTGCATGTATGGAAAGGTTGTACCATGCCAGACCAATTTTCACCTTTAGTTGTGTTCAAAATAATAGCAGTGTGCTTAAAGGTCATTAAGGTCAAAGGTCATTTTGATAGCTTTTTATGAAGAGGTAAGTAAGATGCTGGACAGTGGGGGGGGGGCAGTAGATGCGATCTATTTGGATTTTGCCAAAGCATTTGATACTGTGCCCACAAATGACTGCTTTCTAAACTAAGGTCTGTTGGGCTTAATGAAGTCGTTTGCACATGGATAGGAAACTGGCTGCAGGATCAGGTACAGAGGGTGGTTGTTAATGGTACATTCTCTACTTGGAGTAATGTTCTTAGTGGGGTCCCTCAGGGCTCGGTATTGGGTCCACTTTTATTTAACTTGTTCATTAATGACTTAGGGGAGGGTGTTGTAAGTAATGTATCAGTGTTTGCAGATGACACAAAATTATCCAGCCCAATTAATTCCATCCAGGATGTGGCATCCTTGCAACATGATCTTGACAAACTGGCAATCTGGGCAGCTAAGTGCCAAATGAGATTCAATGTTGATAAATGTAAAGTCATGCACCTGGGATGTAAAAATATCCAAGCCACTTATACCCTTAATGGGACTGCACTAGGCAAATCAATTATGGAAAAGGACAGTGGAGTCCTTGTAGATGATAAACTTGGCTGTAGCAAGCAATGCCAGTCTGCAGCATCAAGGGCAAATAAGGTCTTGAGCTGTATTGTAAGGCCCCATCTAGAATATGCCGTACAGTTTTGGTCTCCATCACTCAAACAGGACATTATTGTATTAGAGAGGGTACAGAGAAGGGCAACTAAGCTGGTAAAAGGTATGGAAAAATCTTACCTATGAGGAAAGACTGGCCAAATTGGAGATGTTCACGCTGGAGAAGAGGCATTTAAGGGGTGATATGATAACTATGTATAAATATATAAGGGGATCGTATAATAATATCCTTAATGCTTTATTTACCAGTAGGTCTTTCCAGCTGACACAAGGTCACTCATTCCGATTAGAAGAAAAGAGGTTCCGCCTAAATATTCGGAAGGGGTTTTTTTACAGTGAGAGCTGTGAAGATGTGGAATTCTCTCCCTGAATCAGTTGTACAGGCTGATACATTCGATAGCTTTAAGAAGGGATTGGATTGCTTTTTAGCAAGTGAGGGAATACAGGGTTATGGGAGATAGTTCATAGTACAAGTTGATCCAGGGACTAGTCCGATTGTTTTTTGGAGTCGGGAAGAAATTTTTCCCCATCTGGAGGCAAATTAGAGTGTCTTCAGATGGGTTTTTGCCTTCCTCTGCATCAACTAGCAGGCAGATAAAAAAAAAAACAAAAAAAAAAACAACAACAACTAAAAGGTTTAACTTGATGGACGTGTCTTTTTTTAACCTTACTTACTATGTTACTATGTAACTATGTTAATACATGCACATTCTATTCCAAATCAAAACAATTTATCACTTTTGTGTTATTTCTTTAAAAAAAAGGAAATATTAGGCTGTACAAAAATAGTGTCTGCAATCTTCTTTAAAAACTCAAACATTCACTGTATAAACTGAAAAATGTTTCCAGATTTTGCTTTCCTTTGAATCACAACTAATATTTAGTAGTATAACGCTGTTTCTGAGAACTGCTGCACATCTGTTTTTTATGGAGTTTACAAACTTCTGACACCTGTTACATTCCAATATTCTTCTGTATTTCTTGGTTTTGCCTCAAAAACATCATTTTTATGACACCCCATAAGTTTTATATTGGATTTAGGCCAGTCAATGTGCTGTTTTTTTCAACAATAGGATTTTGTGGGTGCTTCTTGATGATGGCTTCACATAGGCATCTCCTAATTGTAACAGTACTCGCAGGTTACTTTAGACCTTCTTTGTTTTTTCACAGAATAAATTACCTCACCGATTGAACTCCACACTGCTATTATTTGGAACAAGCAGATATTCTTTTGAACAAGCCTCAATTAATGATTCAATTACACATAATCAGCAGCATGCATGTCATGCCTGTTAGGTCTGACGGTTTTCTATAAGTCTTCCACACCAACTAGTAAATTATTTGCAATGTAGAAATATAATTTCTGCTAAAAACAGTGATTGATAAGGTTAGTAATGATTGACTGCTATTATTCTGAACACAACTGTATTTAGTATAATGGGCCTCTTTAACTATAAGCATCTGTCTTAGCCAAAGAGGTAAATAACTGGCATGTGTCAGTCCTTGCATGAAAAATATGCTGCTGCCAACAAAGTGTAGGCTTTGCTCTCCAAGGTGCTGAAAATTAGATTATCCTTTTCCCAGGGGTCTGCAGAAACTGGGTCAGAATATATTCTTAAATTTTATATATTTTACATTTACAGTGCCTATCAACAATTTATAAAGTACTCATCTCCTTAGAAGTTTTCATGTTTTATTGCCATAGAACATGGAATCGTTTAATTTTGTTTTGTTTTTTACACTGAACAGCAGAAATAAGGCCCATGTCTCATGTCAAAGTGAAAACAGATCTCTGCAAATTAATTTTAAAAATCCTGCAGTTATTTCATATTGACATTATCAAGTGAGGGTTGAAATGTTATTAAAAAGACATTTTTGAAGTCACCAGAGTACAGCAGTTTTGCAGTCCATTTCACTCAAATACAATGGCCCTGATGCTAATATAAAAGTAATGTTGAATAAACAAAAATAAATGAAGTGTTAGAAGAATGTAATAAACAGTGAAAAGATTTCTTTTTAAAAAAAAGTTTGTTTCAGTCCCTCAGATGACAGATTTTTAGGAAAAAAATATAAACATATACTCCCATATGTATTAAAAAGAAAAAAAAACAAATTGCGCCATCCCAGTATTTTTCTTTTTTAAAAAAAGTTTGTTTCAGTCCCTCAGATGACAGATTTTAAGGAAAAAACATATAAACATATACTCCCATATGTATTAAAAAGGAAAAAAAACAAATTGCGCCATCCCAGTAGAGAAAATGGACACAATCTCCTCCACCCCTCTGTGGCTACGGGGTCTGCTGCTTCTGTAGTTAGGCCACTGCCCAAGTGCAGTAACCCACAATATAGGTTACTATTATTACTATTGGTGATTAGATCCATAGAAAACTCTTCACCTTTTATTAGATAACTCCTAATGCCACAACCTGAATGCACCTAGTACAGAAAACTGAAACATTGCACTTGGGATGTCAAAGAACTTTTGCTTCTCAGAAGGACCTTTCTCATGACAAAGATCCCTATGAGGGTGAAATCATTTATTACCATGTAAAGACCATTGAGAGCACCATTTTACTTACTTATTTGTTGCCATCAGGACATTGTGGCTATGTAGTTTTGCATGGGGTAAATATCCCAAGTGTAGTAAATCTATTAAATAAGTGGAAATGGAAATCAATGCTGCTAAATTCCTTGATCACTGTAACAGATAATGCAATAAATGGATTCTTACAGGATACATCACATCTTCTGATGTGACTGAATGGGTTCAGCATTCATCCCAATTATTTACCCTTATTAATAATGTAAGAAGTAGGACAACCCATTTTCCAAGTTGCACTTTCCAGACACTTACCTGATTCTTAATTCATCTACTAGACATTAAGGGGCATATTTATCAAGGGTTGAATAGCAAATTTGAATTTTCGAGTTTCAAAATTCACACATTCGAAATTTTAATCACCCTATTCGAATGTAAATTAGAATGTGAGATTTATCAAGCCTCAACCATAGAAACAGTCCTAATTCCAATATTAGCCACTTAAAACCTGACAAATTCATGCACAAGTCAATAGCAGAGGTCCGTTGAGCCATTTGGAGATGTTAATAGCCTTACTGACATTCAAGTTTTTTGTTTCGGGAAAAAAACTAGATTAATATGAATCAAATATGAATCGTAAACGATTCAAATTTTCAGGCAAGAACCATTCGATAGAATATTAGACATTCACATTTTTTCTTAAATAACCTCCCAGTTGAATTGTGAGTATATTCGAATCAAAAAAATTCACATGAATTCGAAATTCAACCTTTGATTAATGGGCCTCCCCATAGACATTATTTTACAATTATTTTATATTTGAGAATTGTAAATGCAGGTTTACAACGTTTTCTGGTAGAATTGCTAATTATATTTACAGAATTTTGGAAATATCGTGTGAATGTAGTTTGGGAATTGCTAACAAATGTCACCTGTAAATGTTATTGCACAAGTACACCTTTCTGACTATATAAGCAAAAATTTGCTAACAGCGACATTTGTTTTAGCCCTTCCTCTATTTTAAATTATAAAGGCATTTCACCTGTCAAAATGTTCTGTACTTGCATGCACAATAGTCTTTTATGTAAGCTTTAAACAAAGGTTATCAGGTATGACTAACTAATGAACTCAGTCACATTTCATTTTTTTCCTGCATGATAACTGCTGTCACTTAGCTTATAATCAGGGTAACACCCTTAAGAAATCACAAGCACGAAAAAACTCTCTAATTATTTCTTTAGCATTTAAGAAAACAACTTTTTAAGCTTATGCTTCATTTCCCCAGCTTAGGCAATGAACAGTGGAAGAATGAAACCAGACTTATAAAAACTATACAGTATGAAAAAGTTTGGGAACCCCTCTAAATTCTTTGGAGTCTTGTTTAATACATAACATGCATTATGGAAAAAGTAGTATTTCAGCAGTGACATTGTTTTTTGGATTAACAGAAAATATGCAATATGCATCATAACAAAATTAGTCAGGTGCATAAATTTGGGCACCCCAACAGAGATATTACATCAATACTTAGTTGTGCCTCCTTTTGCAAATGTAACAGACTCTAGGCGCCTCCTATATCCTTTGATGAGTGCCTGGATTCTGGATGGCAGTGTATTTGACCATTCATCCATACAAAATCTCTCCAGTTCAGTTAAATTTGATGGCTGTCGAGCATGTACAGCCTGCTTCCCATCATCCCATATTATAATATCGATAATATTCAAGAATTGAAATTCAATATTCCAGAATATTGTACTGCTCCCTCTGCATAAATGCCTTTGTAGATTTCAAAGTGTGTTAACAAAGTTTGCAAATTTTCCTGCAAAACCCTGGGACATATTTGTAGAGGCATGGGATTTTCTTTTTTATATCAAGTCATTTGTAAGCCATAGCCAAGTCAGTCTGCAGAAACGAAATGCTTTTAGCCAATCCTGATAATAAAACTGTCAGTAAAATCAATCTTTAAAAAGAGACAGGTACAAAACTCGCCTATTAAAAAACCCTATTTTTGAAATCCCTTCCTAGGGGTAAATTTACTAAGTGGCCAAAAACTCGTCAGCGATGTCTTTGCAGCCATCGCAACACTTCGCCAGCCAAAAATTCGCTCACACAATGCTAATTTATTAAAATACGATGTTTCATCCAGGGTGCCGAACGCTGGCGAATTTTCACTAGCATTACTTTGGCAATGCGAGCCAATCAAAGTGAAGATGCGATAGCGTTCAATTCGCTCAGGCTAATTTGCATACAGCGGGAAATTTAAAGTTGAATGGATGTATATGTTGCAGCAAATACATTACATTACACAAGTCCAGGGAACCTTAATAAAGAAAATAGAGTTGTTATAATGCCCAACACATGAGACCACTGTATAGTTAATGTTCCATAAGTTAGAAAATGCATGGGTGAACCCGATTACCCGAATAAATTTTTAAGGACTTTTGCAGACGTCAGCGCTTTTTGGACTTTTTCCACTAAAAAATATGATGTAGGTGACAGAGGATTGAGGAAGATCTATGCACTCCAATGCAGTTCTCCTGGTTTGACATGGTGAAGGCAAGTCTGGTGAAAGAGGTAAGGCTCAGTAAAATCCGCATCTTAGTGAATTTGCGGAGTAACGTCCATTCGCCAGAGCGAAAATTCACCTGGTGATAGAGTGGAAATAACCACTAGCACCTATCTCCTTCACTAGGGAAGTGACGATTGCGCCTGTTAGTAAATCTGCGAAGTCCCTGCAAACAGTAACGCTGGAGAATCTTCACCAGCGTTAGTCTTTTTGCCCTTTAGTAAATCTGCCCCTTGTGTTTATGGTTATAGAAATAATAGGGCTTACGCTTTTTAGATCTTTCAGAAACAATTTTGCCAGGTATGTTGAGCAGCCTTATGAATGCCAATATTTACTTGTTGTATCATGCTTGTGACTTGCGTTGCCAGGATTGACAAGCGAGTTTCCTTAAAGGGATACTGTCATTTTTTTCAAAATGAATCAGTTAATAGCGCTGCTCCAGCAGAATTCTGCAATGAAATCCAATTCTCAAAAGAGCAAACAGATTTTTTTATATTCAATTTTGAAATCTGACATGGGGCTAGACATTTTGTCAATTTCCCATCTATCTGGTTACCTTCCCATTGTTCTTTTGTTTGGCTACTGGGGGGGGAAAGGGAGGGGGTGATATCACTCCAACTTGCAGTCCAGCAGTAAAGAGTGATTGAAGTTTATCAGAGCACAAGTCACATGACTTGGGGCAGCTGGGAAATTGACAAATTGCAGGGGTTTATTCTAAGTGATCTGGTCCAAAACACAATTCATAAAATTGCACCCCATCTATATGCAAGTCTGTGCAGGTGCAATTTTATGGTTGAAAGAATGGAAAGAAAAGAAGTACATTTTTTCTTTAGAGAGTTAGCACCTATTGAAAATTCACTGTGTGTACTGAAGCTGCCTGTCTAGTCAACATGAATATAAAACAGTGCAACACAAGCAGAACACCCGCTTCCTACACTGACTTGAAATAAACATTTTCTTTTGTATCACATGAAAACGTGTACTTTGTGTGTTTGCCTTTTTTGTTTTGTCTTGCGATCATTCCAGAAATTCCAGTAATTACCAATGATGCACATCACAACTGGACAACATCAAATAAGGTGGGAAAATACAATTTCAAATATCTACACAATACAAATTCCTCTTGGAGTGGCCAAAGTGGTAGAAAGTGGAGCTCTAATTAGTTAACTTTAGTGTAATTGCTTATTTTGTGTCCTTACTAAATACTAGGGTGCTGTTACAATAATGATTGTCTACAGTGGATTTCTGGATATAGTGTTTCTAGAATCTTGATCCCCCATGCCATAAAAGTATATAAACTTGACATAAAACAGGATCATGTTGCCATCAGTATGAATTCGAGCTAGCATAGTGATCAAGTACAAGATAAATTACAGAATATTACAGAGAACAGTAAACCTATAAAACATGAAGAACTGTCGGTTTATATAGAATCTAATGGGAAATGGCAATGTCATATTTTTCTCTCTCTAAATGCCATACCCATATTAACTTTTTAGCTTAAGCTAAGTTTCTGTTTTACTATTAGTATTATATCTCACAGCCTATTCAGATTGAAACCCATTTATCCATAAATACCTTAAATATAAAGAGAAACTGTTACAAAACTGCATGTCACTGGGGCTCTTCTATAGTGCATGACGGAAAGACAATGGTTACAAACTTTGCTCCTCCCACAAGTCTACACCATGTGTCTTCTCTCTGCAACTGATTTAACAGTGTGGCTTTAAGCTAGGGACAGCCGAGGGACTTCTACTTAGGGGCAGATTTACTATGTGGTGTAAAAAAGCGGCAGGGTAATTTGCCACAAATCTTTATTTCAAAAAAGACATAAAAATGGCAATTTATGTGCTTTTTCTTTGAGCGACTTCTGCCTGAACTTACTTACAAAGGTCTGAAGCAGTGTAAAATAATGGCGGCACATCTGGCATTCACATGGCATAAATAAGCTTTTTACACTGCTTTTCGGGCAATTTCATTTTACACAGCATAATAAATAGGCCCCCTTAGTGTTTCAGTTCCATTTCAATGCCTTTACTAGAACCTTTGCAGTATTACACTATGACTGTAGAAAAATGGGCAGTTGCCAGCTACACTCACTAGCTTCGTGTCTTAAATAAGGTGCCAGTCTGTAATACAATTTAAGGTCCCCATACACAGGCCGATAAAAGTTGCCGACAGACAAACTCGGCAGCTTATCGGCCCGTGTTTAGAGCCCCCCGACGGGCTTTCCCGATTGATATCTGGCCGAAAAGTCGGGCAGATGTCAATTGGGCAGGTGCATCTTTTGGTTGATGCAGTCCTGCGATCAGACCGCCCATTTGGCCTCCATTCTGATCCGATCATATCTGCCCGATACCGCCCACTTCAATGTGGGCATATCGGGGAGAGATCCACTCGTTTGGCAACATCGCCAAACGAGCGGATCTCTACGTCTATGGCCACCTTCAATCAATGACTTTGAGAGTCTCCTGCGGAGTCTAACCTTCCTTGCTGCTGCCCCTACTCGACCCTAATGGTGATGGTAAGGAGCATGATATTTTACATAGCCTAGCCTATCTTTTAGCCTTAGAACCAATCACCAAAAGAATAATGAAATCTAATTGGGTCAACATTTAATATTTCTTAATACTGCCAAAGAATTGAATTGTAACAGCCCTTGCTCATGTGTAGTCTTAAGAAAAATGAGAATTTTCTAAAGCTTACAAAACATGAAACTTTTTACAAAAGGCAAAGCATAATGGCAATGAGAATGTAAAACTTTCATACAGTATTCTAAATAAATCCATGCTCATATTGCCTCTTTCATATGCATTAGTGTTAGAAGGCTATTATGACACTTGAAGAAAAGGTGAAAAAAATAAAATTAAAAGTAAATGGCATTTGAAAGCAAGTCAACAAAGGGAATGTTTGTATGAAACCTGTCAATGTTATTATTCACAGCACTTCCTTACAATGGACTTGTATGAGCAAAGAATACCATTGTGATTTAAAATAATGTGCAGAAATATAATGAAAATAGAAGTTCTACTGCACAAAGACCAGTAAAGGCTGCTTTTGTAAGACATCTATAGATGCACAGTCATTAGTTATCCTAATACAGTATAGAATCATTTTATCTCTACCGATTTACGTGTTAGGAAAGCCTGCCATTTATATTTTTTTTTATTATGGTTATAATAACAAGTCACACTAATCCTCACTACTCTGACAAAATTGCTATTGTAAAGGCAGCATTGTCCTCCAAAATAAAACAAATAAAAATATGAATAAAAAATATTTTGAAAAAAAACCCCCAACATGTCGATCATAAAGCAGATGAAACTAGGCATCCGTACAACAAATAGATTGTGTCTACACAAGGTGTGCTTAAAGGAAGGTGAATAAATGTTGCCCTTTCTTTTCACTTTGCAGATCTTGTTGAAAGATTTACACTGCAATAAATAATCAGGTTATCCAACTGTACACAACACTTCTATTGTGTGTAAGGTAATTGGAAGATTCAAGAAAAAGTAGAAAAAATAAGAATACACAGAAGACAAAAAATATTTTACTATTTAAAAACAATTTTAATACAGGAGGAGGCGTATCCCCTAATGCATTTAAAAGGATAGTAAAAGTCATTGTAGCCTTGGGCAGGCAATAATATTATTTTGCTATGGTGTATTAGCCATCAGTGCAGTTCAGTAGCATTGTTCTGCAAATCTGCAATAATACAATTCCGAATCTTTGCTCTCTGATCATACATTTGGAGGAAGGATTAGCCAGTGCCGTAACTATAACTGAAAGGGCTCCCCTAAAAAAATCATTAAGGGGGCCCTGTGTGAATCCCCAGTCAAGTGCATTCTGGCCCAACGCCCGCTAGTCCAAGTATTACATAGTAGTCCCCATGGTCCAGGCTCGCCAGCAGCCATGGGGTCTGCTGTATAGTAGCTACACCATTGCTGACTATTGTGGACCTGCTTTCAGAGTAGAAAATACATTATAAAACCTGAGATATAAATTTTCCCCTGGGTGAGACACTGACATAATAAATTCCTGATATTTACTTCCTTACATCACATATGTTTAAAAACAGAGGGAAACAGAGAGGCAGCAAATAAAAGAAAGAGAATGACCTTGGTAGTTGACCTTGTACATTCCCACTATGGCCCTCTCAAGGATCTGGTACATACCAGTGAACAAAGTGAAGGGGGCAGTGGTTTTGAAGAACATGAATTAAGGAAAGAGCTCTCTGTAGAGTTAACTATGGGTAAATCTACAACGAGCTGTAAATGATAAAGAACAAAATATCCTCTATCCATATTAAAAGCCAACTCAGAGTTACGTGACTTGTATAAAAGTTGTTATATGGTCACATTACTATGTGGTGACTTCTTACAAACTACAGTAAAGGGTACAATATCCTTTATATTAATCATGTTCCATTTAAATATAAGCAGAAAATATATAAAGACTACAAATTAGCTTTAAAATTGATTATAAGGTTACTTTTCCATCTAGGTGTATACAATTATTATATTTCACATGTGTACTGCAATATTTTTTCTAAATTTAAAATGCAGCAAATATAAAGAATTAATTGCTTTTTTTGGGATGTCTGTTTCCACAATACAGTTGCTTACGTACATTTTTAAGAGGAAAGAGCTAGAGATTGTAGCACAAACAAATACGTAAAAGTAACCACAAATATTTAGCAGTGGATTTGTGAGAGATTGTTGACACTTCATGGCAGAGGCATACGGTTCTGTTACATGTTCATTCAGCTGGCAAGTCGTACAAAAGGGGCTTGGTTTAAAATTTGGCAAAGAACCCCTTTCTATTCCAATTACTCCAATTCATTCCAGAATATTCTTGCCATGGGGCACACCTAGGGCCCAAGTACAGTTACTCCTACCTGTGGGTATAGTGATGGTTAACTTGGCAAGGTATCCTTAATTTCTTCTTTCTTACTCTTGCAACCCCAGCAGAAATGCTATATGGGTGTAGTTTATGGCAGAAATGCCCTGCACCAATAAATCAGGTATACACACAAATTTTAAGACCTATTTTTGTGTGCATAATTACAAGGAGCAATGCCTGTCTGTACACAGCCCAACAGTGATAATGTAATTAGAGTAGCTTATGATGTATTGTGAGGACCAATTTAATCTTTTGTATAATAATACATTTAGGATAATGGCACGAGACATGTATTTGAGTTTTGTCTTGGAAACTTTTTCAGGATACAGATAAGACATGAAACACCTTAGATCAGTGATCCCCAACCAGTAGCTCGTGAGCAACATGTTGCTCTCCAACCCCTTGGATGTTGCTCCCAGTGGCCTCAAAGCAGGTGCTTATTTTTTAATTCCAGGCTTGGAGGCAAGTTTTAGTTGTATAAAAATTAAGTATAGTGACAAGTAGAGCCTCCTGTAGGCTGCCAGTCCACATAGGGGCTATCTAATAGCCAATCACAGCTCTTTTTTGGCACCCCAAGGGACTTTTTCATGCTTGTGTTGCTCCCCAACTCTTTTTACATTTGCATGTGGCTCACAGGTTAAAAAGGTTGGGGACCCCCGCCTTAGATAAAAGCTAGAGGGGAATTAGCCCCCGAAACATGGACATTTTGATCTTATGACTTATCGTCTTATTGCCTATGTACGAGGAGAACAAGACAACCAAGGGAAATAAATAGAAAGGGGCAGATACCTTTGTTTCCTTTGTGACAAAAGCTATTGTAAATGACTGTTAAAAAATGTCAGTGATGTTTTTGAAAACAAAGTCAACCAAAAATAACTACAGGAATAACTATCAATAACTGCAACAGAAACAAATTCAAGCTTAGCATTTGTAGACTAAACACTGGTCTTTCAACCATGCATGAGAAAATCTTTAGGATGTCTGTTATTTATAACATATTTAGCAAAACTAACTTTACTACTCACCCCCCTGCCCTGCCAAAGTGCAACGTTTTGTCACAGCTTTGCAGTGCTTAGGTAGTATATTGCCCATATATCTCTATGGGAAGTGATGATAGTATATTGATCTTTTGGACTGCCAATAATTTTCACCTTAACTCAGTGGCAGTCAAAACACTCCACATGCCATAGTCCTTTACAGACTATTACCACTATAGTAAAATAAAACTGGCAGCAAGCTAACGTAATGAAAATGGAAAACATATAGCCAAGGATATCTTATCAAGACTGAACTGACACAGCACAGGAGCATCTGGATGGATCTGTAATAGTTTAATGCTTTATGGCAGTGTCGAGCTGGCCATAAAGTTTAACATCCACTTTGACGAGGTGGTGGAAATGAGTGGAAGGCTCAATCTGGACACCCACAAGCAAGGCCAAACTGGGCTAAGCCACTACGAGCTTATGGAGACTTATGGGTGAGGACAACTTCAACCCCCCAATGCAGTCCTCATGCAACTAGATTTTCAACAATGATTGATAAGGTATGTGGCGGATTCCACTTGACAAAGGCTTGTCCCAAAAAATTGGGGTAATTCTCATTCTGCCCAACACTATTCACTTTCTTTTAATTTACTTCTGTATGCTATATGCTGAATATTGTTAAGTATGCTGGAATGCTATATTGATATATTCTGTAAAATGAATATTCAATTGCAAAATCATACCACTTTTGTGCATTGTGTTATTTATATGGTGTGTAGACTATTATATAAACTCTTATGTATTTTTCCCACATCTACAATATTTAAACCCTATTGATGCAGCTGTGAGTCTGCAGTTGAGTGCCCCCAGTTTACCTCTTAACATCTGTCAGACTTTCAGAGAGATACTGATCGGGAAGGCCCTTTGGAGGCCCCATACATGTGCCAATACCCTTTATTGGCTTTAGGTTGCATTCCAAAATAGCCTATGTGCTTGAGTTTCAAGACATAACACTATACTAGGTGGTAGCAACAGAGGAGTGCTTTCAGGTACTGAACACCAAACATGTCATGTGAGGCAACATTTAACTTGCTTTTGAATCCACACTATAATTAAATTATAGACTATATTATAATTATAGCAGTGACCTAATCAAATACCTCATCCACTAATGCTGGCTTAGTCTGTGGTTCTAGCTGCAAACTCAACTAGCTTTTCCGTTACTTCCCCAATACCTGCTCTCAGAAGCAATAATATTATTCATTATATATAATCATTTATGGTGTCAGGGTCACTTTAAGAAGTATAAGAGAATAACTATTCTAGCAGCTGTTTTGGTTTTGCCCTGAATTGCTTCCATTTTAGCACCTTTCTTAGCTTTTGTCTAAAGATCTTTGTATACACACAGTTTCAGGTTCACCTCAGTTTTTCCTCTAATTTCATCCCAAACTCTAATACATACAGGAAGTTTTATTGGCTCTTGAAGAAACTGACCAATGTGTGTGAATGTGAGAGATGTTAGATCTTAAGCTCCACTGGTGCATGGGCTGATGTGAATTATGTATAATATGATGGTATAGCTAAATGATAATTATAATAAACTCTATTTTGATGCAACAATCTCCTGGTGACATTTAAGGTCATAGCACCTTTATAGGTTCTAGGCAGGGAGGCAGCTCTGTATAAAACTTGTACCATCTGCAAGTGATGATGCAAAAAGGCAACACAAAAAACCTACATGTAAATATGGAGAAATTGATTAATGTCAATCGTTTATATCCAAGTAAAACACATTATTAGTCCTGTTCTGAGAACAGAAAAAAATATAAAGCTGAGACATGTTTGTATGTTTCTGATATTAACCAAAAAATCCATAAACAAGGTTTAATATTTAAGGATATACAGTATAAAAAGTACTCACGTGACATCTTGGTCAAGCTTAGAAATTTGGTCCTTCAGTGAATCAATTTGGGTATCTCTCTGACGAACAGACTCAATCAGGTACTGATATGGCTGCTGAACTTGACTCAGCAAAGAGTTTGCTCTTTCCAGCTTTGAAAATGGAAACCAAATGGAAACATTTGACTTTAATAAAATGCAAATAGTGAAGAAAATAAAGCTTCCTTGTTTCCAGCTTTGCTGTTGCCAGGCACAACAAAATGTCTGCCATGCAAAGTATTTTGATGGCCCATAGTAAGAAAGGTTCCAAGTGGATTTCCTGTTTTGTAGTACTGTACATTACAAACGTTATTATGCATACCAACTACTACTGTCAGGTCACTTTTGATCAATGTTACTTTGACTGAAAAAAGTAATAGTAAAAAATAAATAGCACTTGTGAGTTGCTTTCCAAGGACCACAACAAAGTGAAGCAACAAAAGTAGCATTTGGCTTATAAATATTTATTCTTCTTGTGTCACTTTTCCAGGGTTGGACTGGCCCACTGGCATACCTGGAAAAATCCTGGAGGGCCCAGATCTGTAGGGGCCCTTCATGATAGAATGCACAGGCCTCCTTTGATTTTTGTACAGAATTCAGAAAGGCAGAGACAAGCAACATGAGAGAAATGGGAAAGAAGAAAATATTTTCAAAATGAGTGTATTTTTGCAGTGATCTTAGTGGCATGTCTCTGGTTAACAGAGTGCTTGTTGGCCATTTCTAAAGTGATCTTACTAGTATGCCTGGGTTGGAGTTCTTTTTAATAGAGTGCTCCTTGGCTTTCACGTTCCTCTTAGGCCCCATGACACCTGTATGGTTGCCTAGCAACAGATTTTGGGGCCATTTCAAGGCTTTATTACCTCTGGGGGGTTGTGGGTTCTGGATGTTTGTTTGTTTTTGCTCCTGACGAAGATCCCTGTGGGGGATCGAAACGTTGAGGCTTAATAATAAAACATTTTTTGTTTTTTCACTAAAACCCTGTGAGTGCCGCAATCCTTTTTCACTGCTTTTTTCCCATGCTGGCACCCAGGTATTAATTTTGTCTATGGAGTGCACCATTCCTTTGGTTATATATATATATATATATATATATATATTTATATATATGCGCATAAGGGCTTGAAATCAAAGAGCAGGCCTAAGCACGAACTGACAAAAAATAGCCTGGAGGATTTCGGCTCTCTTTTAAAAGGTAAAAAAACTACAAATATCCAGACACAACATAATGAAAAGTATGAAAAGTATGCAAACTGCAATCTTTAAGAAATTGTCAACTGGCTGTTCAAGGTTGTCATATTTCTCTTATTAAACCCATTTTTTGGTAATGTCTTAAGGGCAAAACTGTTTTACTCTTAAACATCTTAAGATCAAGATAATAGAAATATTAACTAAAAAAAAAAGGACATGCAACACACACCCGTTTTGTTCAGTCATATAATGAGAATAGCCGGCTTACCTCCAATAAAGTTTGTGCTGCATGTGCTTTCTGTTGCTCCACTTCTTTAATCAACAAAGAGTTCTGCCTCTCAATCTGCAGGAGTCTTTTAGCAAGGTGAACACTAGATGCACAAAAAGAATGGAAAAGAACTATTAGGATTAACAACCCTTAAAAAAAAAAAAAAAAAATACATATTTTTTTGCATACTTTTAGCAACAAACCTTGCTACCCACTGTGGATCTCTTCCTATCACTGTGGGAAATGCTGCGTCTGAAGATGGTCACCCAAAAATGTGGCTATAATAGTAGTGATTAACTCACCATGTGC
Source organism: Xenopus petersii (assembly GCA_038501925.1). Classification (NCBI taxonomy): domain Eukaryota; kingdom Metazoa; phylum Chordata; class Amphibia; order Anura; family Pipidae; genus Xenopus; species Xenopus petersii. Next base: position 121,022,576 of record CM076675.1, read on the forward strand.
GCCACTGGCATATATACGGGTCTTAAAAATCTTCTTTTTGAAACATCAATGCAGTACGAAGACATACTGTTTGCATATAATTCCTTGCTTACACATATTGTATTTATAAAAGTGGCACTAGCTACATATACATAATGCTGAATTTCAAAATTTCCCAATCATCTGTCTTCGCTTTAATTCACCTTGCGATTATTCTCCAGTTTCTACAACAGGAAAAAAACGGGGCTATCCGGCACTCGGAGGAATTAACAGGGCCAAAAAAAAAACAGTTAAAAAATACGTTTTTACATTAAAAATGTACATACATCTCCCAGGGCCCTACGCATTTTATACCTCTAGGGTACTTAATCATGGGCCCCCAGCCCATGAATCAGTGCTGCGAGTTATAACTACACAGAGTTATAACTACAAATGCATAATAACTGTTACATATTCTACATATTTTCCCAACTGCATTGTTTGAACATTAATAATATACCTGAATAAAATGTAAACTTATTTTTCATATTATTGCTCACACTTTGACTATACATTAGAGCAGCCAAAATATCTGTTGGAAAGCACATTAGCATGGTGGTTCATAGCACTGCCTTAATACCCAAAATGAGAATTAAACTCTTACATAAGGCATTATGGGCAGAGATATGCAAATAACTCCTTTATGTCCCTGTGGCCAACTATGCACCCAGAACCACTGGTTTTATAGCACAGATATATCATTACATTGTGAAGGACTTTTTGGCTAATTTTAGCCCATTTCACCCTAACCAGGTTGGTTTCTCCGCATAGTGGTTCAACAATGGGTTGTGCCATGACAAATATATGACATAAATATGGTAACAACATTTTTATGGATGCCAAGCCAGTTTTCATATGCCAAGAACCTGTTTCTGAGGCATACTGACATAATGCTTTGTAATGAATGGGGTTAACAAAAATTCAGGTGCAAATGACAAAGTGGGTGACCAGTTTAGAGGTGGGAGTAAACAGGTTGACTCCTGAAGAATCTGTGTGATTTCACATGCCTGCATTTTCTGGACTTATTTGAACTAAAAGAAATACACAAAACAAGCAGAGCGTCAAGACAGAAACCTGATGGAAAATTCCACTCACAGAAGCTCCCTTTGTCTTGCTTCAGAAACAGCTTTACCTTTTACGTTTATGAACCTTCGACAATCATACCTGCATTTCATTAATGTAAAAGTGATGTAAAAGCTTCTGACTTAAATCATTATGTCCCAAAGAACTAGGTACAATGTGTATTTATCTTTATTTTCACTTCATTTGTTTGAAAGCCTTAATAATAAATACTAATGACAGGAGGTAAAATGTTGTACAAAAATGTAGAACCAGAAAGTCTTGTTTTGTTCTTTCACATCGTGAAAATGAAAACATTATCCATGTATTTTCAAGTTCAGTCAAGTCAAAAAATTGTTTCTAGATATAAGCCAAAAAACATTATCTGTGTATACACACACACATGGGGGCCGATTCACGAAGGGTCGAATTTCGAAGTTAAAAATACTTCGAAATTCGACCCTCGAATTGAAATCCTTCGACTTCGAATATCGAAGTCGAAGGATTTAGCGCTAATCCTGCGATTGAACGATCGAAGGATTTTTCGTTCGATCGAACGATTAAATCCTTCGAATCGAACGAATCGAACGATTTTAATCAAACGATCGAAGGAAAATCCTTCGATCAAAAAAAGCTTAGCAAGCCTATGGGGACCTTCCCCATAGGCTAACATTGACTTCGGTAGGTTTTATCTGCCGAAGTAGGGGGTCGAAGTTTTTTTTAAAGGGCAAGTACTTCGACTATCGAATAGTCGAATAGTCGAACGATTTTTACTTCGAATCGTTCGAATCGAAGTCGAAGGTCGAATTCGAAGGTTGAAGTAGCCCATTCGATGGTCGAAGTACCCAAAAAATACTTCGAAATTCGAAGTATTTTTCATTCGAACCCTTCACCCGAGCTGAGTGAATCGGCCCCATGGTGTTGCATTCAGATAATTGTCATTATACTGTATGGGAAGGGGTAGGGTGTGGTATAGCAGGCAAAATATCTGCCCCATGTGTCATAGGCCTTATACAGTGTATCATGCTACAGAACTGATAGTGAATACTATTTGATAAGTTAATAAAGTCATACTTTCAAAATGATTAAGGAACCTAATTCATTAACATATATTAACAGTTGTGGGATCAGGGAATAGGGTGTAGTATGATATAATAGGGGTAAAAATAACTAGTCCTTCACTACATTGTGTCAGTCCAGTCAGAGATCCATTCTGCAGAATATTATAGAATATAGTTCAAGGTTCCTATTTTATTCAAAGATCATATTGAGAAAACATAAATGTACATACAATATATAATTACATCTATAACCACAGGAAAGAAATGCATATCCTCATAATACGTACAACTGTGTGTGTGTAAAATTGTGTGATTTCTACTCCTTAAATCTGCCAATTATATATCTTACCTTATATACTGTTGTTCCACTTTGATAATCAGGACAATGACACAGAATGCCAGAGTTTCCCTTTCCGTACGATTCCATGTCACAGGCACAAAATGTATTGGCCCACCATAGGCCTAAATGGTAAATGCCTGTGCCACTACAGGGCAGGTAATTATCATTTGATAACACTGATAACTGATCGGGTAGGGGCTAACAGAGTCCATACTTCAAGAAAATCCGCACAAGAACAATTCCCCTGAACTGGGAGGGAGCTCCCAATGTGGACAGCCATGTTGGCAAACTATTTGCTGGCTGCTAAATCAAATCAATCATTTCTAGGGCCATCCCCCTATATAATTCTGCTCATTGTATCTGCAAGCCAATGATTATTCCTTGTTGTTCCATACTTTATCTTCATTGAGGATCCAAGATGCATTATCTATCTTGGATCTCTTCCTATCCTTCAAACTAATCATTGTGCATCTCACCCTTTACCTTGTCTTCTCTCAAATTGGGCACTTCAAGGCTCTGTTCCTGGGTCCTACAATTCTCAATGCACACTACTGATCTTGGTCTGTTTCAGTAATCATTTTAATGCTAATGATAGTAATATCAACCTTCTCAGACCTGCTCTAGCATGTCAGAAACTACCAGCTTTTGATTTTTTGTTCTTGTTTGTCCTGATGTACAATGATTAATTCCATTCCCCCCTTTGATTATCTGAAACACACATACCTATACATTAACCTGTTAATGCCAAAATAACAGAAAGAATGTAATAGTGTTGATATGCAAGAGCTTAATACATATTTAAGAAGAGTTTCAAAACCAACAATCCAATTCTGTTTATTTTTATGCATATTTGGTTTTGGATGAAGATTTCATCAGGTACTTTGGTTCAGTTATTTTAACAATGAATGCTTTAATGGCTTTCTATTGCTGCTTAAGGGCAGTTGGAGCAAGCAAAACACTGCATATAATTCATGCATGTAAGAGGTAAATCTGTACATAAAGTGTAATGTTTGCTTTTACTTTTGGCCATTGAAAATCATGATGATGTTACCGGACTTCATTATTTTACAAAGAAAGAAAAATGCACCTTCGGATTGCTTCACCGAAATACTCCACCAAACTTCCGTAGAGACAGACTAAACTTCATTAATCCACTTTAAAAACATTCAATTGTTTGAAGCGGGCAAGGGAGGGCAAGTTTGGCGGAGCATTTCGAACCAAGGTTCTTACAAGAAAGTTTTCTCGGAGTATTAAATTGTGATGCCAATTTTCTTTCCAATTTATTTCTCTAAACGTGGCAGCTCTAAAAGTTCGGAGCCAGGGGTAGAGGCCACCACATAATCTTTTACATCTACAAAAAATTATAATTGCTTTTTTGAAGTCATGGGAATTCAGTGGAAATGGATTTAATTTTTATATTAATAATTATGATTTTGGTCAGGGATTGAGTATTCTGCAATTACACGGAAAAAGTATACTTGCATATTAAAGCAATTTTTAACCCATAACTCAATTATACAGGTTTTTAAAATGTTTTTCAGGGAATCCTGAAAATTTTCTAGTCAAGCTAGATATTAGCCTTATAAAGAAACAAGTATGGAGAGACGAACCCACATAATGCACCATCATATTTCATATTCATAAATTGAGAATGCATTGACCGTAGACTTGAAATACGTGATCTAGACACAGAGTGAGCCACCTGTTGCTATTAGTTATAGGCTTATCTGACCCATTTAGCTTCACTGAAAATTCAAGAAACGGCACATCTTGGAGTCAAATATAATACTAATTTGTGATTGTTTTTTAATTAATGCCTATTGCCGAAATGCATATTTTGGCAACAGTTACTTACAACAGTTACTTACATTGAAAGGATTATCACAGAAAGTCCAAATGGTGTGCTTGGTGATTATTGTAAGTGAAGCTACTGAAATAAGGTTATCGCAAAGATATGGCAAATATGCAGAGTTACATAGCCCTAAGACAGCCGTCTTTAACATTTTTTTTTACCTGTGAGCAACATTCAGATGTAAATCAAGTTGGGGAACAACATAAGAATGGAAAATGTTTCTGGGTGGTGTCAAATAAGGGCTGCAATTGGCCATTTGGTAGCCTCTATGAGGAGTCAGCTTTAAAGGAGGTTCTGCTTGGTAATACATCTGTTTTTTTTGCAACCAAAAGTTTCTTCCAAGCCTGGAATTTGAAAAGAAACACCTGCTTTGAGGCCATTGGGAGCAACATGATGCTTAAGACCAACTGGTTGGGGAATCACTGCCTTAAAGGGCACCTATCACAGCCAAAATCAAACACATATTAACCATCTGACCAGTACAAGCTAAACACGTTTAATCAAACTACATATATAGTTTTTTGAAAAAACTGCAGATTTTAAAAAAATCCCTTACTTTGTCAAATGGGTTCTTTCACTGAAGGAGGCCATATTGAGACTCTAACAGAGACTCTAATATGCAAATTTCAGGAGCATGCTCAGATTGAAACACTGCTTTAAGTATTCTACCCAGAATGCCTTGTTTTAGTAAACTCCTCCACTAGAAGTGCTGCCACCTGCTAACTTCCAGCAGGTGGCAGCACTACTGTACAGCAGCTAAAGGTGGCCGTACACTGAGAGATCCGCTCGTTTGGCAATGCAGCCAAACGAGCTGATCTCCCTCTTATATGCCCACCTTGAGGTGGGCAATATGGGGCCGATCCGATCTTGGGCCCTAGGGCCCAACGATCGGATCCTAACGAGGCCTTAACGGGCGGTCGGATCGCGGGACCGCATCAACGAATAGATGCGGCCGCGATCCGACGGGATTTTCTATCCCATCCGATCGAGATCTGGCCGACTTTCGGCCAGATCTCGATCGGTGAAGCCCGTCGGGGGGCCCCATACACGGGCCAATAAGCTGCCGACACGGTCTGTCGGCAGCTTTTATCGGCCCGTGTATGGCCACCTTAACACACAGGTTTGGCTGATTTGAAAATAGCTTAGAAGGGTTGATAAGCAAACAAGGCATTTCAACTGAGCATGTGCGAGATTTCAGAGCTACAGTTGGCTGGGAAGATATAGGTAGGAGGAGCCAGTGAAATCCAAGATGCCTGCCTCAGCTAAAACTGCAGGGGAGATAGGGGAGATCTTGCAGAAGGAATAGTGAGCTGATCATTTACATTATACATACAATTCTAACTGTTTTAAAAATCGGATTTCTTGAACTTTCACATAGTGTATTTACTTAGTAAATTATTTTGGTCATGATTGGTGCCCTTTAAAGTGTAAGACTTGGAGCCAGCTGATAGCACCAAAACATTTAGCGCTTCTGTACCATGACATTAGCTTTAGTATCTCAATCTTTGGGTATGTTTTATATTTTCTGAATTAGAAATGAGGCTTTACTTTTCTCCTAATTTCAAACTGCTCAAAAAAAAAATCTATTCTACTTAAAGGGACACTGTCATGGGAAAGCACACACACATATTATATATATATATATATATATATATATATATATATATATATATATATATATATATATATATATATATATATATATATGTGATGCAAGGATCAGCACACTCATTTGTAGAAAAGCAAAGTGTATTTTATTTCAACACAGAATTGTGTCCAACGTTTCGGTTCCTCCTGGGAACCTTTATCAAGGATCCTTGCTTTTCTACAAATGAGTGTGCTGATCCTTGCATCACCTGTATCATTAATTTGATCCTGCACCTCAAACTCATACAAGTATCGAGTGCTGATACCCACAGGACGCATATATATATATATATATATATATATATATATATATATATATATATATATATATATATATATATATATATATACACACACACACACACACACACACAGACACACACATATACACATATATATTTATATATATATATATATATTTATATATATATATATATATATATATATATATATATATATATATATATATATATATATATATATATACACACATACAGTTGGATTGGTATCACCCTTCTCCCCTTCCTCCTCCCCCAGCAACCCAACAACAGAACAATGGGAAGGTAACCAGATAGCAACTCCCTAACACAAGATAAAAGCTCCCTGGTAGATATAAGAACAGCACTTAATAGTAAAAATCCAGGTTCCACTGAGACACATTCAGTTACATTGAGTAGGAGAAATAACAGCCTGCCAGAAAGCAGTTCCTTCCTTAAGTGCTGGCTCTTTCTGAAAGCACATGACCAGGCAAAATGACCTGAGATGGCTGCCTACACACCAATATTACAACTAAAAAAAATACACTTATTGGTTCAGGAATTACATTTTACATGGTAGAGTGAATTATATGTAGTGTAAACAATGTCATTTTGAAATAAAAACTACATCATAAAAATCAGACAGAATCCCTTTAAAAAAAGAAAATGAATGAGCGATCTACCTTTGTTTTAATCTCCGCTTAGCTGTAGTAGGGACATTTGCTCCGTAACCATATGAAAATAAAACTCTTTCACATTCAACCTCATCCTCCACTGTAAAAAAAATAGTATTATATTAAAATTATTTTCAATTTAATCATCTGCCCTAGATAAAAATTAAACAATTTCACTATACCCCAGAATATCGCAAACTAATTAAAACAACCTATATGAAAAACCCTGCTTCATGTAAATAAACATTTATAAAAATAGTACATGCTTTTGAATAATCCTAAATATAATAGGATAATATAAAATATAAAATATTGTAATTATAAAGGGTTTGTTTACCTTTAAATTAACTTTTAGTATGATGTATAGAGTGACATTCTGAAGCAATTTTCAATTTGGTTTTCATTTTTATTATTTGTGGTTAGCTTTTTATTCAACAGCTCTCCAAATTGCTATTTCAGCATGATGCTAGGGTCCCAATTACCATAGCAACCGTGCACTGATTTGAATAAGAGACTGGAATATGAATAGAAGAAGGGCCGAATATAAGGATAAACAATATAAAGTAACAATAACAATAAATGTATAGCTTTATAGAGCATTTGTTGTTATAGGGGTCAGTGACCTCCGTTTGAAAGATAGAAAGAATAAGAAGAAAAAGGAAAATAATTTAAAAACTATAAAAAAATAAATAAATAATGAAGACCAATTGAAAAGTTGCTTAGAATTGGCCATTCTATAACATACTAAAAGTTAACTGAAAAATGAACCACTAATCGCTGCCCCAGGCTCAAACGATTTAATGGGCACACAAATGTGCTAGGTTACATCAGCCAATGCATAGACAGAGCTTTGCAGTTATCGGCTACACTGCGTTACAGTTCGAGCCGCATTATTTTCTTTCAGCTGATTCAATACATAACCTATATACTACAGTAGGACCTAGACAGATACTAGCACAAAAATTTAAAGCTGTATGACTTAGATGATTCTCCCTGCTAGGTTTACAAATATTTCTTTTTTAGCTCTAGGTGCATTTAAAAAATATTTTCAAGGAAGTACTTCGTACAACAGTTTGAATAAAAAAAATTCTACAAAAAGCTCTATATTGCCACTCAGGAGAAACGATTAGAATGCTGATTATTACTAACATCAATGATACATTTTTAAATGAAAACCGTGTATAAAAGAATAACGCTCGTCGATACATACTTTCTGCAGACTGCATTATAACTTCATCAAGCTCCTGTTCCAGTTTTTCGTAGGTCTCAAGTCTTGCACGGTGCTCAGAATTTTGAGCTTGTAGCTCAGTAACTCGCTTTTCTGTAGTTGCTTGAAGACTATAAAACTCTTTGGTTAAAACCTGGAAAAACAAAATAATTAGTAGAATTCACATAGTATAGTTCAATGCAAATAGCAAAATATTCATAAGTAATTTTACTAATTTTCATTTAATGTTATGTTTGACTACATATGATGGGGATTTTATCAACAGTAGATACACAGTCACACAAAAACCACACTAAGAATAAATTAGGTTTTCAGCTTGAAAATGCTGAACAACTTTCCTGTGGGGAAAGGAAAGCATCAGTATTCAGAGAGTAGTTTCTTAAAATGTGCATCTAAAACACAAAGGGGCTCATTTATCAACACTGGGCAAAATTGCCCATGGGCAGTTACCTATAGCAACCAATCAGTGATTAGCTTTTTGAAACCAGCTGCAAGTAGAACAATGAATGCAGCAATCTGATAGGTTGCCATGGGTTACATGAGCGACTATTTTGTCCAAATGCCTTAAAGTCAATAGGCGTCAAAATTATTTTGACGTGTGACAATTTTGACGTGAACATTTTTCCACTGCTTTTGACAAAACATTCGCAGTCGGCGAAGTGTGGAAATTCGCCGCTAATCCATGCCTGCAAAATAAATTCACCCATCACTAATTATGGCTAAACAAGGTTTTTTCAAAACTTAAAAAATTAAAACTGTGATACCAAAACTGTAATGTATGGCACAAAGGGCCAAGGTCCACTCAAGAGTATTAGCTTGGGTGTCAGGTCATTAGATCAGTAGTCTTTGGGGTATTACCTTAGGTTTTGTTAGAGGTCAGTAGCCCTTTAGGGTATTACCTTAGGTTTTGCTAGAAATGTATTATATCAAATATAAAAACTACTGCATGCTGTTCCACCTTGCTGGGTTCCACAAAAAGGGTGGATTTAAAAATTTGTAAAGGACATTTATTATCTGCCTACTATAATATATCAGTTTGCTTTCCTATTAAAAACTCTTGAATTGTATTAGTCAAGTGTTCTGCACCTTACCACAAAACAATGCATAAAATATTACACCACTTTCTCACACTGCTGAAGGCATTCCTCAGATTAGGAGCCGGTGTAGTATAAGCGCCAACTATTTAGAAGTGCTGTCTATGGGAAAAATCGGTGGAAAAAGGAACCAATGAAACAATGCAAACATTTCCCAAACTGCCCTGCTGTTTTACAGCTCTTGATGCTTAAAGGGGTTAGTCACCTTTGCATTAACGTTTAATATGATGTAGGGAGTGGAAATCTGAGACAATTTGCAATTGGTTTTCACTTTTTATTATTTGTGGTTTTAGAGTTATTTATCATTTTATTCCGCAGCTCTCCAGTTTGCAATTCTAACAATCTGGTTGCTAGCAAGGAGAGGCCTAACAGGAAGAGGAGTACTAAAAAGTAGAATTAACAAACTTTCACAGCCTTACGGAGCATTTGTTTTTAGATGGGTTCAGTGACCCCCATTTGAAAGCTAAAATATATATAGTGCAGTATTTCAAAATAAATTATGATATTTTTAGTGAACTTGCTATGTTCAAATATACCCGCATGTGAATAATTTATACTTAAAAATCATGCACCACAACCAGGAGTTAATATTTAACCAGAGTCCTTATTTATATATCCAAGTTTTGACACCCGTGATGTTTAGAGTTATAGTTGCACAGAAGCCCACACTCCGATTCTAGTGTGTCTGGCAGGTGTTTATACTTACAAGAAGTAAGTTGATAAAGGCATATGTAATTTGAGTGTCTCAGTCCACTTTCATTCTTCTTAAAACTTTAGTGGGTAAAAAGGAAGTAACATGTGTGAAAGCGTTATAAAATTTTTAATAAATAATTCAAAATTTCACTTACAAACATTCCTCCAATAAAATCGCTTTAAAACCAATGTGGCATTCTGGTCTATTGTTCCGAGTCCTTTGCGTAACGGAACCGTCCGATGCGTTCGCCTTAGTCCAGTGTAGTTTCCTCGGGTCACCGGCTGCCGCTTCCACACTCTCGTCCTATCGCTGATGCGTTTCGCTGAATGGCTTCATCCAAATGAGTGATGGTCTCTCTAGCTCTAGCACCACTTAAGTTACAAACTTTTACTCTGGTTAAATATTAACTCCTGATGGTGGTGCGTGATTTTCAAGTATAAATTATTCACATGCGGGTATATTTGAACATAGCAAGTTCACTTAAAATATCATAATTTATTTTGAAATACTGCACTATATATATTTTATCGGTTTTATTCCCCCTCAAAACCTTGTGGTTTTTGAGGAATATAGCAAACTCTTGTGTATATTGTAGTGCTTCCCAAACACAGTAGGTACAAAAGAAGTGGTTTTAAGCTTATCATTAATAAGGATCTGATCACACATTGCACCTCAAAGTGATTTTGAAAGGCAAGTCAACTGCAAAATAAAAATGTACCTAATAAAACATAATTCCAATGAACATTTATTACAAATGTTCAGTGCTTTGTAAACACAGTTGCTATTAAAAGCTGAATTTGCTTTACGCCTGCATGTTACTTTTTAAACAATGTTGCAAAAGTGTTGGTTCCCAGCTAATATTCTGTGTTTCAACAGACTGAGAAGAGAATAGAAAGGGATGCAAAGCTGCTTAGAATTTTTGACATTCCCTTTTGGCATTGCTTTTTCTACTTAATATTAAATAAAAGTATATAGAAAAAAAAAACAAAAACTATAATTTCATATTACTCTTTAGTATAACTGGCCATAATTGGTCCATTCATTTAAACATGATAGTTGCTATGGTAAAATTATTTTCTGGCTTCAGGTTATTTAACGATCATTGTATTTTATCTCATCCCTTTAACCTTGTCTTTTTTTGTAAAATGTATTGCCCTACCATAAAAATCCTTTGTTTTGATCAAAATATATAGATGCTCAACTTGCTTATCACTCATAATCTGAAAGGCTCGGCAGACCTTTCTCATCTAAGTCAATATTAATCCTCATTTAGGAGTTGATTACAGAAATACACTGCTGAAGGGTTTCCTTTTTATGGAGTGGGAAAATATAGAGGACATAGGCTCAGTTTAAGTTGAGAAAGTTTGTTGTTGAGAAACTTTTCAATTTATAAAGGGTGGCGTTACAAAATCAGACTGGTGTGGCCACTGGAGTTGCCACCTCAGGGCACCCCCACACCAGTTGTGAACTTCTCCATGTCTGAAATTCACTGCCAGACTAAACCTCCAATCCCCCCCTGCATGCCACATTCTTCTTACTCGAGACTGTGATCAGGGATGGGGGTGAAACCCACAAAGTGTCTACTGGAGAAGAGAGCAGGCCTGGGTCGTGGAGCTCAAAAATGCCAGGGTCCATCCCAGCATTTTCCAAGTGTCCTGCCAGCCCAGTCTGACCCTAAAGGCTACATCCAAAGTATAGTTGGAGTCATTGATACAGGAAGCCCTGAAACAGATGTCCAACCCATACAAAGGTCCTAATTTGTTCATAGGCAAATAAAGATTACGCATCTGTCAAGACCACAAACTGTTCAGGGCAGGTCCTAACTGCAGCACCCTTTAATCCTTGTGCTCTGAATTTATTTTGCAAAGTATTAAGTGCAAAGCAAAAAGTATAGAGGCATATGTATTGAGTATTGCAAATAGCATTTAGATGGATGCAGCTTTGCCTTTGCACTTATTTTGGTAACTAAGCCTATACTGAAGGCCTCCTTAGCAATATTATTTGAAGAGATAATAATCCAGTTTCTCAGGTGAAAAATCCTCAGCGGTGGGCCCTACATGACAGCACAGAAAAATTCCTCTGCCAGATAATGTTTGTGTCTGACACCAACTGGGGGACATTTTGAATTAAAGGTTGCAAACAAGAGTAGTAAGCTTCGGTAGTTTGGATTTTCGATAGTTTGGATTTTATGTGGAAATTGCAGAACACTGTTTCAAAGGAATGTCAAAGTTGGTGACCCCCCCCCGAGCTGCTTTAAAAAGAGATAGGTAAAAAAAAACAAAAAACAATTTACACTTCATAATTAGAAAAACAAATTGAAAATATAAAGTAACCGAACAAAGTCTTTATATCTGGTGAACTATCTGAACCCAACTGAACTGAAAAAGCAACAACCCCTATAAAAGTACAACAGCAGACCTCAAGCAGAGTGGTGAAGTCATGTCCTAATTGCCGGACAGCCTTCTGCTTCACAGATTTTATATATTTCCAGCATGGAAACAACCATTGATGTGGTATTGTAACTGCCTTAATAAATAGTAATTTGCAATGAAAATAATGGGAAATAATCACAAAACCAAGAGCATTCTTGAGAAAATTTGTGGAGACAATGTGGATCATAAAATCTTGTTTTAATTAATTTTGCTTGTTGTATGAATTAAATGTTTTTTTAAATTGTTTTTAAAATTTACTATGCTAAATGGGGCAAACAGATACAGTAAGTGTAAAGTACTTTCATTTTGCAACTTCCTAGTTCTTTAGAGCAGATATGGGAGGAGAAGACACTTAAAGAGTACATAATGCATAACTCAAAATCAATACCCATATTCTCGTTGGCAATAATGAACACTAAATGAGCTATAAATAATCATTAAATAGCCTCCTTTTATACATACCCTCTCTGTACCCTGTCTGTGGTTCAAATGAGTAGCATGCATGTCCTAACGGTTCTTGCAAAAGCACAATAAGAGGTGGGAAGCTAATCACAGTCCTGTATTCATACAAGAAAATATATAGCACAGTTTCCTCTTGAGCCTGCCTACTTGCTGATTGGTCCCTATGCTACAGTGTAAAGTGCCACTGGCTCTTGTGCACAGCATCGGAAACCAACCGGTAGGAAGTGGAACAGATGGGTGTTTTAAAATACATTTTTATTAAAGCCTTTCTCCTGTATTTAAAGTATAATGTACAATATGTCCCCCTTAATTAAATAACTTCTCTTACTAATCCCTAAGCCTTTGACCTCCCTACCTAATGTAAACAACTTACTAAAGGCCTCTGGAAAACGTTCTGGTCTCCTCATTAATCATGCCAAGACCAAAGCTTTAAACATAAATCTCAGAAAGGAAAGAAAAAAACTATTAGCACTAAACTCATAGGCTCCTATGTAGAAGAAACTGGCCAAACTGCTGGAAGACTAGGGAAAATACCATATACCGTGGATAGCTAGGACCTGGGTGACCCTGCTCCCTAAACGGTTATATTTTTTCAGAACACTCCCAAACCTGTTTAACCATATAGATTTAAGAAAAGTTGAAGCCAAAAACTGATCTCTTTTGTATGCGGAAATGGTTGTCCTAGGGTTAGCCAAACTGTTCTATATAGATCCAGAGATTCAGGAGGGTTAGACTTTATACATATTATCAGGCAGCTCAAGCGTTAACAGGTGATCTCTGAGGCACCACAGAGATCATCACGAAATGGTTGTTCAAGGCAAGAGATGTAAAAGGACAATATTTACTTAAGTATATATACCAGTTTGGTAAGATTCTTTAATATGTCACTTAATATGATATAAACTGTTGATTAAGTATTCATTTTGGGTGTATAGTTTTCCATTAATACATTCCATATTGACTCCCAGGAGTTCTGACAGAATTGATGCCCTACATGAACACTTCCAGCATCCTGAAGCTTAGCTATACCAGGCTTCCCAAATAATTAATTTTATAAGCACATATTGGAAACAATCCAATCCCAAAGTCACAAACAGTAACATTCTTTGAACGATGGCACCTGAATCGGAAACCTCTTTGTATGTCAATTTCAATTATTTACTTACATATCAATTCCCCTAAGTCAGTCACAGATCTACCCTGTATCAAAGCCTACAAACAAGAATTGGGTAACAGTATTGAAGAGGAACAGTGGCTTAAACTTTGGGCAAATTTGGAACACAACTTTATCAACACAGTTCTGCTGGAATCAGGCTACAAGTACTTTAGATGGTACCTGACCCCAGCTAAAACCATCAAATTTGCCCAGCTGATGGTAACTGTTTCCGCAGATGCCGCACTTTATGCACCATGGGACATATCTGGTGGACCTGTCCCCAAGCCATACGCTATTGGTCTAGGGAATATATAATCTGATTTATTCTGTTAAACATTAATTATGAGGAAGAACCCATACAAAGTTCTATTGGGAGCTGTCCCAGAAACCCTCACTAAAACCCAATTATGAATAGTCAATTTCTTATTGTTGGCTGCCCGTAAGATATTAGCGAAATTCTAGAAACTATCGATTTAAAATTTAAAGCAAAAGTCATCTATAAATATATTGGTCTCCCTAGATAAGCATGCCAAGTTCAAGAAATCTGGCAACCCTGGATTACCTATAGATATGTTGATACATTTCCTTCCACCCAACTATCATTGTAGATTTCTGTTAATGAGAGAGACAACCTTTTTCTGTTTCCATTTTTGTAATCTTTATGTGTGTTCTTTTTCAGATTTGTATAGGGTTGGGTTTTTACATATAAATTATCCATACCTCTAGTTTTTTCTGATATTTTTCACATTCTATTTGACACTTCTGTAGGTTCTCCACTGCCTCCTCCTGTAATATATGAGAACGTTCAGATTCAAAGGACTTAAGTTTTGTTTGATGAAAAAGTTCAGATACTTTGCTCTCTGTACTTAGTTGCAACTGCCTGTACCTAGAATGGAAAAAAATAAACACCAATAAAAAAAAAAGTAAAAAATTAAATGTACTTAAAATTATGGATACAATACAATCAAACACTGGAAAATACAGAATATGCTGTGGACAAATGAACGGAGCTCAATGAAGCAAGTATATATGTCAAAAATAAATGGAAAGTCAATACCTTGTCTGCTACAAACGGGTGAATCCCAAACTTTATTCCATGGTGCTCACAACACTTCAATGTTCAAACGTTTTGGGACCGCATGGCCCTTCCTCAGTGACGGAAGGGCCATGCGGTCCCGAAACGTTTGAACATTGAAGTGTTGTGAGCACCATGGAATAAAGTTTGGGATTCACCCGTTTCTAGCAGACAAGGTATTGGCTTTCCATTTATTTTTGACTATTTCACTGGCGAGTGGCTAGGCCAGAGCCTCTACCCAATTCCCCTATCTGGACTTTAAAGGGATACTGTCGTGGAAAAAAATGTTTTTTACAAAATGTATCAGTTAATAGTGCCACTACAGCAGAATCCTGCATTGAAATCTGTTTTTCAAAACAAGAAATGGATTTTTTTATATCTAATTTTAAAATTTGCTATGGGGCTAGACATTTTGACATTTCCCAGCTGCCCTCAGGTCATGTGACTTGTGCTCTGATAAACTTCAGTCACACTTTACTGCTGCACTGCAAGTTGGAGTGATGTCATTACCCCTCCCTCCTACAAGCTGCTGTAATGTAAATAGAGCCTTGTCTGCTGAGCCTGTTAATTGAACAATAGGCAGGAATCAAGATAATCTCTCACTGACACCACTTCAGAAGGACTGAAATAAGATAGTCCTGTGATCACTGCCCCCACTTACGTTTCAAAAAAAAAAAAAAATTATAGCACTGGAAAAAATATTTTATATAGATAGTTTATTTAAATTTGTTTACACAAAATTAAATACAGGAGTACACTCCCAGGACTGATGACAGGGAATAGAAAAAAGGATAAAATAAGGACATACTTGAAAACCAGGAAAACTTAGGAGGAAGTCTAGAAAGAGTTAAAATAGCTCAGGAGAAAGGAGACAGTAAGTAGTTAATGAAAAAAGAAGTATTGCAGTCAGGAAAGGAGCAAGGTCTGTGTGAGGTGGATAGCAGAGGGAACTCACAGCTCCTTTACCACCAGTAAAACAAACTAGGAAGGCAACAAGGAGAGAAAGCTCCCCCCTCCAAAGGAAAGCAGAGAACAAACTTACAGAATGGCAGGAGCTTTGATAATGTCTGTGGGAGGAGGGGCTGCTAGTGCAGCTGTAGAGCAGGATGTAGGAAAGTGAAAGTAATTGCTTCCCTGCAAACCATGTGACCTCTCTCCTCCAAACATCACACACAGGCAGAGAGGGGAGGGGGGAGTGTACAGGTAGATTCTCATGTTGTAGTGCGACTTGGCTTTTCATTACAGAGTGGCTGCCTCCAAGCACACAGGTAATGCTGTGCCTGCTGTTAGAGCAGCACAGGATGAATGTGTAATGAGCAAAAATGGAAGCCCCCATGACAAAATACAAACTAAAATAACTTATGCATGGATTTGTGGATTAACATTTTATTTGCCAGACAGTGTTTATGGATGTGTGTTTTTTATAAAAATGCATAAAAAAAAGTTTAAAATGACGACAGATTCTCTTTAACGAGTAGCAAGTATATATGTCCCTGATGTAGGAATGTCATATCTAAGGTTTGCCTATGGTGCACAGTTATTAAAGGGGACCTGCCACCCAGACACAAAAATCTTTTTAAATTTAAGTCCTTTTCAAATTAAACATGAAATGCATTTTCTATTTTTTATTAAAGCATTCATAGCTTAGACATAGAGGCAGGGCAGACAATTATTTTCACTTTCCATTTAGCACTTCTTAGATGACACTGCTCTCCACACATTCCCCCGTTCTCTTCACCATTTAATTGTGTAACCAGGGCATGGGGATGGACATTGGGTCCCCCATTATGGTTCACAAACAAGATTCGGAGATGATGCAAGGCTTGCCCTAATAACAGTGTCCACAAAATGGCTCCTGACTTGCTTGCTATAATTATGAATTCAACAATAAAATATGACAACACTTAGGAATAAAATAGTCCTTTAGAGAGACTCTCTCCTGCCATTCCTTTTCAGTCTCTCAACTGCATAAAAAATATATATTATGTAAAAAATCAAAGACGTTTTTGGATCAGCACCTAAATTATGAATTCGCAGACTGAAGGAAACAAGATTCAATTAATTTATATAGTGTAATTAAAGTTCATTTTATTTGACTAATTTGATAAAATAGGATTTTGAATAATTTTTAATTTAAGGAAGTGGTTATAACAAATGTAGGTTTAGGTAATGAAAAATGCAAATTCTGCTACAGGTGTAGTCACTCACAACAACCAATGAGCAGGAAGCAATAACTGGTCAGCAAGGAGATTGATAAACTATAGGTTTAGAAATAGCACTTTGAATATTCAGTAAATTGGATTTTGGAATATGAACACAAAACATAAAAAATGAAGTTATATGGTCAGCCAGTTCATTTTGACTTTTCTTGTCCCACTGGATCACAATAGTCCCATCAGGTCTGAACCTGTCTACTGATGCCTAGTTTGTAAGCCAAACAAGATTCAATAGTTGTGGCACATTTCTCCTGCTTCCAATATGTACATAGTAAAAAAAAAGAATCAGGCATAAAAGCACATTTAATATATATAAACCAATGTCTTATGTGCATTTAGAGCTGAACCCAAAGAAAACATATCACTATAGGTATTATAAGTAATAATGTAGCGTAGTTAGGAGTTCCTTCATTAGACTAATCATTAAAATGCTCTCTCTGCAGCTGGCTAAAAATAAAAGGAATCACTGATTGGTAGCTATGGATTACAGCCCAGGTGCAAACTTGACCAGTGTTGATAAATTAACCAAATAAACTTCTTGCAGATAGTGGCTAGGCCAAACTAAGGACCCCAGCACTAAAAGGCAGATGTGCTAATTACTGAGCCACCATGCTAAACATATGTTCACTTACAAGGATATTGTTGTGTTTCCAATTGGGTTGAATCTTTTTAGTGTTCAAAAATCAGGCCTAATTAAAGTTGCTATACTTACATTCACAAACCAGTGAAAGTGTATTTTCTATAGTAGAAATATTTTCTGTGACATTTTCATTAATAAATGTGATCTATATTATTATTATATCGTGAAAAACAATTTTTTTTTTATATATGTTGGTCATTACAATTAGCACTGGGGCGTGTGGACTGTCTGAATTTAATGGTTAGGGGGATTAATAATAGCTTACACAATACATAATAATGGCTATGCAAGGCTATTGTTATTTCCTTTATGAATAAGTATGAAGACAGAATAAGCTAAACATTTACCTGTGAACAAGTCCAACCTACATGGAAGCAAATGTCAAAACAGGTCTTAACAAGCACTTTCGTTCCAGAGGAACTTCCTTGTTGGTTTGTACAAAATGTTCTGTCATTTATATAATGAAATAAATAGTAGAGTAGAGATGCAAGTAGAAATATGAACACTGGAGCAGATATGGAAGGATGGCTGCCATAACATGACACTGATAAATGTATGCTGGGATTCTTCTATAATAAATGGTTTCTTGGTTAATATAAAATAGTTAAGCAGGAGGGTAGGCACATTAATAAGATGATATCTAGCATTAATATATGTAGAGATGCTTCCCAGTAAGTTCTTTTCACAACAAAGAAGACAAGGAAGAACAAATGTCATATGTTTGAACCCATTTGCCTTATGATTTTAATGGCGAGTCTGAAAGTGTATTGCCTAATATTCCATTACTGGTTGGTGCCTTGAAACATTACTGTAACAGGTAAATCTGTTACTCAGACATATGAATGTGATGACTTTGAAATAGGTATATTACAGAGTGTGGATATCTTTATTCTATAGTTAATACATTACATATAAAAGTTTAGAGCTAAGTGTAAAAATGTGTCCTATTGCAAATGAACCCCCATATCTAGGGCACAAAGCAAGTAGTCAATTTAAGAATATGTTGCTTGAAAGTGTAGAGTGTATTGCAGAACATTTAGAAAAGTGTCAAAAATGTAGGGGTTAGAATGCAGGGGTTCATCACATAGTTAAAATCTCTTTTATTATCCTTTATTTATATAGATAGCATCAACATGTTACACAGTGCTTGCTCATCGTGCACATCCATCCTCTGACACAGTGGAGCTTCCAATTTTAGTTTCCTACCCCAAAAATACACTGAGTCATTCGGATCAGGAGACAGTTGACCTGCTGCATGTACTTTGGAGTGTGGGAGGGGACACCTGCTGAAACTGCTTTTACCTGACTGTAATTGTTCTTTAAGCAGTTGCTCTAGCTTATAAAACAGATAAGATTGCCCATATATGTCTCACATGTCCCTAATATTTCAACATACATAAGGTTCAGGAGCACAAAGCCTGACTCATGCTGATTCATAAAACTGAATAAGAGTAGATCAAGCATTACTAAACAGAAACTAATTCAGACACATGGGAACCACATTTTTGCTAAGCCTACTCTTGCACTATTGCACTTGATGAGTGATGATATCTTACCGTAATAATAATTACAATGAATGAATAGAAAGAAAACTAACTGTTGGTTTATTCATCTGATTACTTTAAGTATAAATTTATCTGGAACACCTCAAAAACATACAAGGAAGATTTTTTTTTAATATCAATATATAAGCATGAGACTACATATTATTTCTACAAATCTAAATAACGAATATGAAGCAACTTCTACAGTAAAAGCTTTAGCCAACATGCTGGATACAAAACCTCCAAAACGCATGCAGAGACTTGAAGAGAAGCCATATGGGACATAACTGTTTAATTTTGATCCTAAGCACAGAGGTCAGATTCATTTCAGTGAACTTCAGCATTATCCATCCACACAACAGTCTGTAAGTTACAGTATAATGTGGTGGTTTACTTTTCATAGTATAGGAGAGAAGTTGTTTAGTGTTGGTGAATACAAAGTTAAGGAATCCTGTACTTGTTCATTTTCACCTTAAGGGTAAGGTCACACTGAGCGTTTCGGGGAGATTTAGTCGCCTGGCGAATAATTGCCTTGTCTTTGCGGCAACCAATCTCCCTGAACACCTTCCCTTCCTCTGCGCTGGCTAAAATGAAAGATGGCCGGCGCTAATCACACGCCCGAAGTTGACTAAATCTCCCAAAAACGCTCAGTGTGACTTTACCCTAAACCATACAGTGAGAAAATGTGTAAATTTATGATATTAACCTTCAAAAAAGTATCAGTTCTAGGTATTCCATGATACATATATACATACATAGGAGCAGATTTAACAAATCGAATGTGATTTTTTTCCCCCCCACAATTCTAATTTTTTCTGCAACCAAACTCATACATTTTTTTGGAAAATGCGAATGTCTGGTATTTATTAAGCAAAAAAATTAGATTATAAAAATTTGCCATCTACAAGCTGGTGAGGTCAATGGGAGTTGTCCTAGGCAAAGCTCACATTTTTTTGGTTGATTCAAGGGTTTTAATTAGAAAACTCCACCATTTTGAGTTTTTGGGCCATAAATTCAAGCAATTAGAGTTTTTTCCCTGTTTTTCATTCGAGTTTTTGACATTCAGATTCAAATCTGCCCCATAGTGTCAAGCAATGTAGCAAATATATGCTTTAGAGTGCAGGTTGAGTATGTGTGGGAAGCAATCTAAACATAAATGCAATAGCAAAGCAATGTTCCAGTTAATTCCAGTCAATTAAGTCATGGTCTCGATCTTTCACTTCACTTAAATTGTATTGTATTCTTGTTAACTGGCCTGCTTTAATTAGTACAAGCAAAAATGTAAATCATATGTATTCTTAACGTGACAGCATTCTTTCCTATATTTCGATTGATAAGCAATGCCAACCAAATATATCCTCTAAACTTGCAAGCAATCCCTGGGCTGTAATATATCATATGCTAGATATTCTATATATAAACATGGAATTTCAAGCCTTTTGCTACACTCAGTGTGTGACTAGTTGCCCCTACAATTTTTCATGAAGCTCTCATTCTCCTTTTAGCGTACAGTATGCGTGGGCTGTGGAAATAGACTCACTTTAATTCTTCTACCACAAGCCACACAGAAAATGTAAAACCAAAAGAGCTCACGGAGCCCACAACTTCACGTGAATATATATATCCAGATGAAATCGACATTTTAGCAAATGAGTATAACAAAAAACACCTCCTTTGTATTGGCCTAAAAACTAACTGCTGTTTGAGTGACTTTGTAAGCCTTATGAATTTCAGCTGTAATACAGCATCTGTCATTCTTGGCTTAGACTTGAATGAATGCGAGCAATCTTTCTTTGCTTAAAAAACGCTGGGTATGCTTAACAACTGTACTAAGGACATGAAAGAATCTAAAACATGGCTTCAGCTGAACATGGGACAACTTTTCTAAAACATGGCCTTTGAATGGTAGCTCGATCAGTAGTAAACATATTTGGGATTTAGTAATCACATAACAAAATATGCAGATTGAACGTATGTGGGTCATGTAAACTGACATTTAATCTTCCTCTGTCATCATGTACAGCGATTCCAGTCTGTACTGTACAATCTACCAGCTGTGGCTAACAGACAGCTGCTGCTCTAGTGTAAGAAGTGCTCTGAAGTTTTCTACAGTTAGGTAAACCTTTTTTGATTGGTGAGTTGAGGCATGGCTAAAAGCATATATCAAACATACCAAGCAGTAGATTGTGCTAACAGGTCAGGGTTAACAAAAGGAATTAGCTAGGCCATAATCACTTGCATTTGGTGCATGCAAAAGGATTACCAGTGAAGCAAAGTGCTGAAAATGATATATGTCAATGATATAATTCCGTGTAAAAATATAGTTATGTTGCTTTGTCACATTAATTATCATTAATAATAAACAAAGGCTACTATCATTTACAGCGCAGTCTGATACAAGATTTCACTTTCAAATAATAGTTATTCATAAAAGTAAAATATTGTCTTCTGTCTTCGTCTAACAGAGACAATGGTAGTTATATGAGACATAAGAGACAGCTGTAGTAGTGTGTACAATGGAGGTCGTGCTCATCAGCATTTAAATGAGGCATATTGAGTATAATGGCTAATTGCATGGTAACAAATAGTGAGGTTCTTTTTTTAAATTAAAACTGAGGATCTCCACTTAGTGATGTATAATTAAGCAGATAAGTGTAACCAGTAAAATAGACACAGTCTAGGCTTTTGTATTTGGGCATAAATGTACACAAGCCTGTACCTTTCCCTAAATAAATGAAAGAACATGGCACTGCAGAATGCCCTCATGAACCAACAACATGCACCCTGGAAAAAAGAATTGCCAGGGTGCTTGAAACATTACAGGTACGGTATTCGTTATCTGGAAACATGTTATCCAGAAGGCTCAGAATTACGGAAAGGCAGCCTCCCAGATACTCCATTTTATCCAAATTTCCTTTTTCTCTGCTATAATAAAACAGTAGCTTGTACTTGATCCAAACTAATCAATCCTTATTTGAGGCAGAACCAGCCTATTGGGTTTTTTAATGTTTACATGATTTTCTAGCAGACTTAAGGCATGAAGATCTGAATTATGGAAAGATCCATTATACAGAAAACTCCAGGCCCTGAGCATTCTGGATAACAGGTCCCATTCCTGTATATTAGAAAACAAACATCCAGTACTTACATGACTTAAAGGGGTTGTTCACCTTCCAAAGACGTTTTCAATTGAGTTGTTTTCCAATTGTTCAGCAGAAATAAAACTTTTTCAAATTTACTGTTTTTACAAAATCTAAGTTTCAATTTAAGGTTCTAGTCTCTGGTGTTTGAGTCTGGCAGCACAGTAATTCAGGTTCAGACTCTGAACTGTGAACAATTTTGCAACATTTAGTTGATACATTTCTCAGCAGCATCTGGAGTATTAGCAACTATTGTACTCAATTCAAACAGATGCCTGAAATGAAACAAAGGGATTCTGCTCAGCAGCGACAAGATAAGAAGTCTATCAACTAAATGTTTTCAATTTAGAACAGTTTAGAGGGTCAGGGACCCCCTTCTCAGTCCAACTTTAGGAAAATAAGACTCAGTAAGATAACTAGAGGGGGGGGGGCGGGCCCTGGTGCGGGACGTGCAGCCTCCCACCCCCCTCCGTACGCCCGGAAACGGGCGCAATTACTTAAGAAGTCAGTGGCATGCGAGCTGCCGGGGGGCCCTAAGGGGGTGCGGGCCCTGGCCTAATCGCACCCTCTGCTCCCCCGATAGTTAAGCCACTGATAAGACTTACACTTCAATATTAGAAAAATGGTCACACGTAGAAAATAGAATGTCATTGGAAAAAGTCTATTTCTGATGAACAATCTGAAACCAACTGAACTAAAAAAAAAAGTGTTGGAAAATAAACAACCCCTTTAAATGATGAAATAAATTTAACTTTTTTGGCTCACATTTGAGCCTTAGTTCATAACCTTTTACTGGTACACAGAGAACAGTAAGCTCATAATATGTATCTATGAAAAAGGTTCACAGTTCCATACAATAAACACAAAGGGTGAGAGGGCATACTCTTCCATTTAAGTTGCACTGACCCCTAGTGATGGAAAGAAAATAATTCTTGATTAGTGCGGCATCTTTTCACTTACAAGCACTGTAAAATGTTCTTTCATTTCTTCTACCCTGGGCAAAAATTCTTGGTTCATAAAACTGACAGTAGCAGTATGAGACACACCCAGGGCTCAAATGCAATTCTATGCAAATATCTATGTCTGCTTCACTCTAATGCGGAGTCTTGTGTGCTCAATCTTTTCCCTGTAAGTTTTAGTTGGCGTGTTGACACACAGAGCAGTTTTTGAAATCTGCGCTACCCACATTGACAAATCACCTGCGATAACGGTGTACCCAGAGCCATGAAAAGCAACTCAGGTATTATACATTAATTTGGGAGAATATCAAATTATATTGATAAATACATAATTCTAAGTAAGCCTTCAATAAATGTTAATTACAAATGTTCAATGACCTATGAGTTATTTGTATGAATATATTTAGCTGCTACTGAAAGCAGTATCTGCCTGTTTAACTTCTTTGGTCTGCTTGTTCTTATTCCTACAACAACACAACACATTTAAAAGAGGAGAAGTGACTTCTACTATGTTATTTTAAGCAACAGAATCGGAGGAATAAACAGATGCTGCTTTCAAAAGCAAAAAAAAAAAAAACCCACATATTTTATTTTATTATTTAGTTCAAATCCCTTTTAACATAATGTGAAATAAAAAAACACATCAGTGGGACAACTGTAGTTGAATTGCTGCCTGTTACAATGGCCATCGCTGACAATATTAAATGTTACCAGTCTGGAACTTTTTTTTTTTTTGTCTGGAACTTTTAATATACATTTTTAAAGTTATAAAATATATTTACATCAAACTGTATTTTAGGTCCTTTTAAACAATATTTAACTTAATAGAATAATGCAATAAAGATGTGTGAGACACCTGAAGACTAAATAAGAGCAGGGCCCCTTTAGATGCCTGGACCACCAATGGACTGCAAAACAAAGAAATACCTATAGAGCAGGACCATCAAGACTGAACTCTTAAAAGGGCCAGGTCACTGCTCTTTGTTACGCACTCTACCATCAGCACTTGTGTATATGCAGTAGCATAATATGCACTTACTGTTCAAGTAGTTGATCATATTTTGCTTGGGCATCTTTCTCAGCTACAACTGCTCTTTCTTTTTCAGCTATTGCATTGTCTCTTGCTTCTCGTAAATTTCTAGAAGGATGAAACAAAAAAGTTAAGCAAAATCTGTGGTGTGCAGAGCTGTATAAGGTGATTAAGTAAAAAGATATCAATAAAATATGCATTGTGGAAAGGATAATAATGCAGATCAATGTCAATGTGCAAAACAAAGTCATCCACTGTGTACATATGGAGAAAAAGGTTAAGTAGGGTTCAAATGCTTCTCCCTATTCGTCAATGCTTTCCTTAGTAACATATGTGAAATAGGCTGTCTGAACCACAAGGAGGGCTGAAGAACATAACTCCATTTCGAGAATTTTAAGCACCTGATTGCAATATTGGTCAAAACCCCTTCTTAGACCACTGGGCAAATTTGCCCATGGGCAGAATCCCATAGCAACCAATTAGTAACTGTCTTTTTCTGCTAGCTGCAGGATAAACAATGAAAGCAAATATTTGATTGGTTGCCATGGGTTTCTGCTCAGGTACACATTTGCCCAGTGTTTATAAATGAGGCCTCCGTGTGATATTAGACTAAAATGTTTCCTTCACAATGTATTAAACCTATGTTTTAGAATTCAATCCATAAAAATGACACCCTTGGGTAACTGGATTGAAACGTTCATAGATGATTAAACAGAAATAGGAAATAAAAGGTTTGCATTAGGAAAAAAAACACAAAAACATAAGATTGAACACACTTGAACTTGGTATGTGTTATGCCTAAAAAAAAATCTTTGTAAGAAGCACAATTAATTAGTCAACATAGAAGAAACTAAAGTTATAATGTACATATTTTCATTGGGTGTGACATTTCCTAAGACATAAATGTGCTAAGAAGAAAGACAACTATCTCTGAATGACGTGAGAAAACCCCACATATCAAATATTGCTTGAACAAATATGGCTATTCCTGAAGCACTTACTGTTCTGAAGGTTGTTGAGGACAGAAGGCATCCCCTTACCCAACAGTGTGAGTCAGAATCTATTATATTGGCTCTGCTACCCCTCAAGTACCTTTGTGTGGGTGGAATTGTGTGCATTTATATGAGGGGTGAATGATATAGGAGCATGTCAACCAAAGAAGTCTTATTAGGAATGTAATTGGGGGTTCGTATGAGGAGCCGCACACAATTTATGGTGTACCCAAACCAAAAAAATATTAGGTTATCGTATTATGCAAAAAATATAACAAAAAAAACAAATTCTGAGCCCTCTGTAGCTCCTATACTTGAGCTAGGAGAACAAAAATTAAACTCTGGGTGCAGTCCAAACCACAGCAGCAATACTCTGCCAATAACATACTAGAAGGGGGAGGTCGGGTTGCCACACTCCTCTTCTAGTGTTGAAAATTCAAATGTATTGTTTCAGTAAAAGAACAAATGCCTCGCTATAGGATAGGCCTTATCCTTATGGTGAGGCACCTGTGTTTTTACTGAAACAAACTTGCATTTTTAATAATAGAAACGGGGTGTGGAAAATTCCCCCCCCATCGGGATTATTAGGTTATCGACACAGTATCAAGGGTAGACTTCCATTTATTAATTCAATTGCCTTGTTGGAGGGGTCAGAGGACAGGTTTGAAAATATTACTATAAATGTAAGACAAGTGGAATAATATTAGCTATTCTTTAAAAAACAAAATATACAATTATGCAAGGGAGCATTATACATTAAGTGCTTGCAAAACATATTTTTAGAGATTGTTGTGATATTTAAAGCTTGTTCAGCGATGGGCAAGTGGAAGCAATTTTATTTGGCACTGCCTTTTTTGTCATTTTGAGCTGTTTAATTCTGTGGTTCCCATCTGTTTACTCAGTTTAACTTGCTCTAAAAATAGATTGTTACACTGATGTAATAACATATTTGGACACATTTTTCAGTTTCATTCTTTAAATCATCAGAACTTTTCCCAACATGCCTAAGTACGACGTTTGTCAGTACACACCCATGAAGTTACACAAGTGATGACAGCCCTAGCCAACTCTGCAAAGAGAAATACTTGAATATCTCTGTTAGGAACAAAAATTTCTCACACTTCAATCTGAAGTGAACACAATGTTCCAAATGGCATGTCTGCTACATTACCTGTCTATTTTATTAACTGAGCAGCAGAATGAACAAGAAACAATTGAAGTCTTTAAAAGGTTTGGCTCATTCACTAAGCTGAACTTTTTCCCATATGTTTCATTTTCTTTCACTCTACTGACCTGAGCATCCTTGGGATTTTTCTTTAAGGCCAAAGGGAGCGGATAAAGTGGTAGATCAGCTTTAGATTATCTTTGAGTAGGTTATAGAATGCCTTATTCTTAGGACTTTGCAATTGTTTTTCATTATTTTTATGCTATTTTTTTAAAAATTATTTACCTTCCTTCTGACTCTTTCCAGCTTTTAAATGGGGGTCACTGGCCCCAAAATTATTGCTCTGCGAGGCTAAAATGTTATAGTTTTTTTATTACAGGTATGGGACCTGTTATCCAGAATGCTCGGGACCTGGGGTTTTCCTGATAACGGATATTCCGTAATTTGAGTCTTCATGCCTCGCAACTGCGAGAAGACCCGAAGAAGCAAGACAGAGGATCTCTCCATTGTGGCTTGCTAGAAGAACCCCGGGCTGGTGCGGTTTTCTGCTGATAGGTGCACTGACCGGGGTGTCAGGTAAGTAAAAGTAGTCACTTGGGGGTGCCTAACTTTTGGCACCCCCAAGTGTAAAATGCTATTCCTTCTCCGTTAATGTCTATGTCATACAAAAAGTTAATCCAAAGGTAAAATACCCCCTTAAAATAGAATTAGGAAATCCCTTTAGAACCCGGTAGTAGGCTAAAACATTAACAGGGTTATTTACTAAAATCTGAATTTATCTAATATTTTATTAAAAGAAAAAAAAAATCTTGATAAAATCGAACAAAAACCTGAATTGCTCGAATTTTTCTGGCAGTTTTCCAGCGTCGATCAATTATTTCAAGTCTTTGTCCAGATTTTCTGGCGAAAACCCCCGGAGACCCCGATACAGTCATATGAAAAAGTTTGGGAACCTCTCTTAATTCTTTGGAGTTTTGTTTATCATTAGCTGAGTTTTCAAAGTAGCAGCTTCCTTTTAATATATAGCATGCCTTACGGAAAGTATTTCAGCAGTGACAAGGTTTATTGGAATAACAGAAAATATGCAATATGCATCATAACAAAATTAGATAGGTGCATACATTTGGGCACCCCAACAGAGATAATACTTATTTGAGCCTCCTTTTGCAAATGTAACAATCTCTAGATGCCTCCTATGGATGGCAGTATTTTTGACCATTCATCCAACAAAATCTCTCCAGTTCAGTTAAATTTGATGACTGCCGAGCAGGGACAGTCTGCTTCAAACCATTCCATAGATTTTCGATTATATTCAAGTCAGGAGACTGTGACGGCCATTCCAGAATATTGTACTTCTCCATATGCATAAATGCCCTTGTAGATTTCGAAGTGTGTTCAAGGTCATTGTCTTGTTGGAATATCCAACCCCTGCATAACTTCAACTTTGTGACTGATGCTTGAACATTATCCTGAAGAATTTGTTGACATTGGGCTGAATTCATCCGACCCTCGACTTTAACAAGGGCCCCAGTCCCTAAACTAGCCACACAGCCCCACAGCATGATGGAATCCCCACCAAATTTGACAGTAGGTAGCAGGTGTTTTTCTTGGAATGCGGTGTTCTTCTTGCACCATGCAAAGCACTTTTTGTTATGACCAAATAATATGTCTCATCAGTCCAAAGCACTTTGTTCGTAAATTACGTGTGATGTGTCTAAATGAGCCTTTGCATACAACAAGCGACTCTGTGGCGTGAGTGCAGAAATGGCTTCTTTCTCATCACCCTGCCGTACAGATGTTCTTTGTACAAATTGAGCTGAATTGTAGAACGATGTACAGATACACCATCTGCAGCAAGATGTTCTTGCAGGTCTTTGGAGATGATCTTTGGGTTGTCTGTTGTAACCACTCTTAATGCTCTGCATATGCCGCTCCTGTATTTTTCTTGGCCTGCCAGACCTGGGTTTTACAGCAACTGTATTTCCACCACCTGATTACATTCCTTACCGTTGAAACTGAAAGTTTAAATCTCTGAGATAGCTTTTTGCAGCCTTCCCCTCAACCATACTGAACAATCTGTGTTTTCAGATATTTTGAGAGTTGCTTTGAGGATCCCTTGCTGTCACTCTTCAGAGGAGAGTCAAACAGGAGCACAACTTGCAATTGGCCTTTTCTCCTGATTGGACACACCTGCCTATGAAGTTCAAGGCTTAACAAACTGAACCAACCAATTTGGTGTTGCCAGTAATCCGTATTGAGCAGTTACATGCATTCAAATTAGCAAAATTCCAAGGGTACCCACATTTTTGCACAGACAGTTTTTCAAATTTGATTTAATGTCATAACTGAATACTGCTTGACTAAACATCTTTTTTCAGAAAACACCCCAGTACTCAGATGTTCCTGGGAAATGAAAGACATATCACTGTTATCTTTTCTGTTAAAAGTGGAGTAAATTATTTTGCAGGCTGAGGGGTTCCCAAACTTTTTTTTATATGACTGTAACTTCACTTTGAGATAGATGCCTCTCCCACTGACTTATACAGGACTTCGACAGGTCTGAGATGGTGGATTTTCAGATTCTGGCTTTGTGCAGCATCAAGGTATAATAAATCACGAAAAATTCTAGTTTTTCTTTTTTTTTCTACTGAAAAAAAATTCGAATTTTTCGAGTTTTTAACATTCAGACTTCAATAAATAACCCACTAAAGTAATGTTTACATTTGAAGATTTAATAGGTTATAGAAGAAACTATTCCAATCATTTTTTCAACTGGTCTTATTAAATGTGTAAGTTTTTTTTTATCATTTCCATTCTTCCTATTTCCTGCCTGCAAATGATTATTGGCATTATTGACTCCAGCAGGCAAAAATATGTAAAACTGTGAGGGTTCAGTTTTATTACTAAAACTGAAATGTATTATACTGCTTTTATTTCTTTTCATCTCTCCTATACACCTTTCATTCTAACTTGAAACCTAACAATAAGTGAAATTCCAAGTCTGTGAGCTGTAGATTTCAAAACATAAATATATCAAATCTACAAACAAACAAAGAATGAATTTAAAGCAAAACTGACTTCAGTGGCATAACTACCGGGAATAGGTGTTTATAAAACATAATGCGGGTGGAACAGGATTTTTTTTTGTGCGCATACATCTGGAGGCTGGTAGGAATCGCAAGTCTGGGGGACCAGATGCATATCCTGCATTCGGCCCAGCCATATATAGTTGCACCACTGACTGCAATATTACGGTGAAATTGTACAAGAGGTACAACTACATACCTGTTTTCTCTTTCATACATCTCTTTCGATGCTCCACGCAGCTGTTCAATTTCTTGATTTGTCTTCATTCTTATTTGTTCCAATTCATCACGAAGTTTGTTTTCATACTCTGTTTTATAATGGTCTCTAAAAAACATAGTGTTACATAACTGGAGCTTATTTAATAGATCCTAAAAAATCACGCTATTTACTGGTGATACAGTCCAGTAGGACACATGGAAGCTGCAGATAAGCAGGACACTATAGCAGCATAGACAATTGTGCTAGTAATAATTACAGTTTACATTTCTTGGCCCAAAAAAACCTGACAAAAGGATAAATGGAAATGAAATATAACTGGACTTTTCATGATAGTACACAACAATAAATTAAAGAGTATATAGAGAACACCCAGTACCAACAACAAATCAGTGCATTACAAATGTTGTCCATTAACATAAATGTGCAAGGAAAGAAGAGAAAATTGGTAACACAAGGTGAGAAGGAAAGTATAAGAGAAAAATTCAGAGTAGAGGGTTGACAGGAAAGGTGGAGGACAGGCAGAAGAAAAGAAAGGAGAAAACAGATGAAGGCACTGAAGAACATGAAAGAACGGGAAAACAGGTGAGTGAGGTGTCATGATGAATGATGTGCAGGGCTAGGCAGAAGTGGCACCTGCCTGGGGTGCAACAACGGGGTGGGAGGGGGGGGAGCACTGAGCAGTTACAGTGCCTTTTGAAGTCTTATGCCTACCTCTAGTCCTGGCTCTCTTGCTCCTATCCCCCCCCCCCCCCGCTTGTCATCGTGTGTAAGAAACTTCACTGAGAAAGACTTTTTTGGTGTGAAGATAGAGGCTTTTGTTCTTTGATTAACCAGATTTACCAGGAAGATCACAATTTATAGCACAACACAATGACATCAGTAAGCCAATCCAAATTTTTAGCCACAGCTAAAGGAGCTGATGTTCCCATTAGAGGATTAATATTACACTTTTAACACTTACCTAGAAGCAACATATTTCTCATACATTTCTTCTCTTGCTTTTTTTGCATCTTCCATCTGTGCTTGAAGTCTTTCCATTCGGTCTTGTTCATGAGCACAACGTACATTTAGCTCCATGTTCTGACGACTAAGAAATTCCTTATCCTTCTGCAGCAAAGACACAGACTGACGCAATGTGGCAACCTAGAAAGCAAAGGTTGGCAATGTCATTTCATCCTGTAATTATTTCCTATAAATTATGTGCTTAGTGATAACACAAGTTATAACTTGTGCCAAGTAATGTAATTTGAGTGACAACTCGCTGAAACTTTATGACTTGTGCCTTTTTGATTTGCCTGTCCAAATTACAGATCAATTGAAATTATTGCTTAGGTTGTGCATGGGACTGTCAAAAAGTACTTGCACATGCCCCCCCCCCCATAGTGTCCAATGTAATGTTGCACTACTTAAACCTTGTCATTAAAGGG
This sequence comes from Xenopus petersii, assembly GCA_038501925.1. Lineage (NCBI taxonomy): Eukaryota > Metazoa > Chordata > Amphibia > Anura > Pipidae > Xenopus > Xenopus petersii. Next base: position 121,054,044 of record CM076675.1, read on the forward strand.
ATGGTTCGCCTTTACTTTTAGCATGTTATACAATGGCTAATTCTAAGTGACGTTTCAATTTGTCTTCATTTTTTCTTTTTTTTTTTTAATAGTTTTTTCATTATCTATAAAAAACAAATGCTTTGTAAGGCTACAAAGTGCTTCTTTCTATCACACGTCTTTCTGTTACGGCCCTAGCCTATTCATATTCCAGTCTCTTATTCAAATCAAAGCATGGTTGCTAGGGTAATTTGGAGCTTAGCAACAACACTGCTGCAGATTGCAATTCCTGAGCCAGTTGTAGCAAAAAGCCTGCATAAATCCTGGTTTAAACAACAAACAACACACGCACATCTCTTCATTTTCCGAAGTAACCCAAAGTTGCCTCACGAGGAAACTTAGGGCGACTTGGGAAAACAAAGCGCAGTGTGTGCTTTAGCGCAATCGACTTTTCATTATAGCGGACGGGAAGATACGCGAAGGCAGTTCAGGGAGATTGTCGCCCAGAAGAAGAGGCCATTAGTTGCCAGGCGACTAAATCTCCCTGAATCTGCTTGTGTGGACTGACCCTAAAAGTAATTTAACTTAAAGCTGAACCACCCCTTCAAAGGCCTGTTCTCTTCCTTAATGTAATAATGGTCTTATCCACCTAAGACAAGGCAAGTCACAATATAAATACCAAAGGTTTAGGCACAGGAGAGTCTGCAGTTTGCAGACAGCCCTAAACATTGCAATTAAAGTTAGAACATATATAAACAGAAAGAACTAAGCTTCCCAGCTGTAGTCTGTGTGACACACAAATTATTATTTTATTCTTATAAAGTAGAAGTTGTTACAGGACTCCCTGTAGTTCAGCATTTCTTGGGAGAAAATTTGATTTGAGCCAAAGTAGCATAACAAAGGCTAGCCCAACCCAGACTTTCTTCTGTTACAGCATTTGTTAAACAATAGGGTCTAAAGCCAACAGTTATATTTTCAAAGTGCTTCAAAATACTGGGCTCCCCATGAAGTTATTTGACCATGAAACCAAACAGAAAGAAAATTTTGTGCTTTAACAAAATGAAGCAGTAAGGCTTGCATACTGTGAGAAGTGCATATAAGTTGTCATTGTCGTACCCCCCCAAACCCTCATGTGTTTCACATTTTGGTGAATAACAATGATTACAAAATGGTAACGCACATGTATTCTACAAGGTTTGAGTCTCATACACAAAACAAACCTTATCCTTAAATCATATAAACACAAGTTCTCAGTCTGATACATTTAAATATAAGCTACAACAACTTTGCAGAAAACATCAGAAAAAAAGGACATGTGACAGAAGTATTAAATAGGTAAATTAAATAAGTTCTTATTTTAAACATGCCAGAAAAATTATCATTCATCATCAAATGACTTTTTTTGCTTGTTAGCTTATTTTACTAGGATAATTTAGGAAAAAGATCTATTGTATATTGTAGTTACAAAAAAAAACCAAAAAAAAAACCTGTACCAGCACCTGGGCCGACACAGTGATGGTTTTGTGTGCAGGCAAGGAATGCCAATGTAGGGGCTAGTCTCTGAATGTTTTTACCACAGGCCGACAATAAGTCATACTGCTGACAGTGCTTAGCACTATGACAATGGTGAGATGAACATAAAGTCACAACTGTACAATGGTCAAAGCCACAGGGCAGTGCTATTAAGACACTGTAGAGGCCCATTTATCAAAGGTCGAATTTTGAATTCACATGAATTTTTTTTTTTACTTGAAGTCGAATATACTCACAATTCGACTGGGAGGTTATTTAAGAAAAAAAATTATGTCTAATATTAAATCTGATCTGAATCTTGAATATCAGGAAGGCTATTAACTTCTACAAATGGCTCAACGGATCTCTGCCATTGACTTGTACATGAATTTGGCAAGTTTTAGGTAGCGAACATTCGAACAAGGGCTGTTTCCATGGTCAAGGTGTGATAAATCGAATCGAATTTACATTTGAATAGGGGGATTCAAATTTGAATGGATGAATTTACTATTCGACACTTAATAAATCTGCCCCTTGAAGTTCTCTGTACAGAAAGGGATATCTTCCAGTACATTCTGTGCTCTCTACTGTATAACTATGAAGAAATCCCAAATATTTTTGGGATAGCAAAGAACATACAATGTCAAGGAACTGGGCTGGCAAAGCAGTTAAGAGGCTGGAAAAACTTGAAAAAATATGCCCCATCCCAATGAGCGATTCATACGATAGAAATCAGATTCCAAACCATAGAAATAAATGGCGCATCTATGTACCTGTTTTAGATGCGTAATGTACTTATACACCCCCTCCTGTAAATTTATTAGCCACAGATTATTTCTACGACCATCGAGAAGTACAAGTCTGATGGATAAATGCCTTTAGATACAGATATCTGCAAAATTATTCAGACATTTGATAGCCAAATATTATACTATAAAAAAAAAATGCTTTAGATCCACAATTCGATTATAATGGTTCAAAGTCTTCAGCTCCGGCTTTGTGTACAGCTAGAGTAATTTTCCAGGTAGTTCAGGTTAGCTGGAAAGTACTTGTGCAGCTCAGCCTTCACAGTGCCATGCACGGATTATCAATAGGACCAAGATCAGGGCTTAGACTAAGCCATAGTAGGACATTCTATTTATGTTCTAGAGCCATTTCAGAGTTACTTTGGCCTTGTTTTTGGTATCACTGTCCAACTGAAAGTTGACCTTTTGGATTACTTCAACAGCCTGAAATAGGTTCTTTGGCAGAATTTTCCTGTATTGTGCAGTCCATTCTTCTTGGAAGATCCCAAACTACAGGAGCTGTTTTATATATTTCTTTATTGTTAGTGGATCAGAGTATTTTAGAAAATAAGACAGAAAACCTGTATCGGTATGGAGAAGACCTCATCATCAGCAAAAGTTTGTCAGAGTGCAATAAGTTCAGATATAATATCTACTGTATACAGTATGTATATTTTCAACTGTGATAAACATACAGTTATGATGTAAAGTTCTGTTAGTTAAAAATAACGTATTTTCTTGCTTTTAACATTTGAATATATATTAGTGTTGCAAACCGTAAGAAAATAGTTATTCTGGGATTAATGCCTGCCTTTAAAGCAGTACTAACCACACAAGGAAGTGGTTCTTCTTATTTTTGGCATTTGATTTAGATCCCAAATATTTTCAAAAGCAAGATATTTCTATCTGTAAGACAATCACAATTTTGGTTTCCTGAATTCAGACTAAACACATACATTAAATGTTCCCAAGCAGTAAATCATACGCCTAATCAAACAACATCTTGCACTGTAACACTGATTTTAGGTGGCATGTTTTCTTTGGAACTTAAGATGGGTTTACATATACCAACAACAATATACAAAATAATTGTTCCTGCACATTACATGAATGTTTAGGACAATAGGAAGTAGGCCATACTGGTTGCAGCCCTTTGTTTGTGGTCTGTCCATATGAGCTGCAGGGCAGAGTGCACATGGCAGGCTAGTTTATTGTCACATTTACACAGCCTGCAAGTCAAAATAACTGTCTGTCAGAGCATTGTGTGGACAATGGAAACAAGAGGGGATGCATATGTAAAAAAAAAAAATAACCAAAACACCCCTTTTTATGTTATGTTGTTTAAAGGATAATTATGCTAAGATGTGATGCATTTCCAAAGTAAACGCGATATTATATCCTCTGTGTGAGACATGACAAGATCAGGGACTGAGGGGTTCATTTAAGGCTGCAACCACAGCTGCAGTTGTGCAAAAATTGAGGCAGTCATTGTGTGAATTAATACTATTCATTAAAGTGCAAGTCAACCCCTAAATAAAAAATGCCTAATAAAAGAAAACATTACATTATTCTAAGCAACTTTGCAATATACATTAATTATACATTTTCTATAGTTTTTATGTTATTTGTATATGTATTGCTATTAAAAGCAGTGTTTGTCTGTTCCTTTCTATTCTCTGCCCTGATGTCTAAGACTGTTAATACAATGTAAGACAAGGCAGTTGATTAACAGACCCATCTTTGCTGGGGAACCAAGACTGTTGCAACATTGTTTAAAAAGTAACAACTGGGTGTTAAGCCAATGCTGCTTTCAATATCAATTGTTTTTACAAATAACGTTAAAAGCACTTTGTAATGAATGTATACTGGAAAGGTTGTTAGAATTATGTTTTCTTTTATTAGGCAAATTTTTATTTTGGGGTTGACTTGCCCTTTAAGGGAATTTTCGTCCAAAGCACCACTACTTGCACTTCCTTCGTCACTGATGCTTCTATCACATCTCCTGTTGTAAATTGTGCATCTACTGATGCTGGGGAACCTCAAGCTCGAAAATGGCGATAACTTAGGGTTCCCACAGCAGCCAATATTAGTAGGATGAACAAACACAGCCCATGTTTCCTGATTGGATCGGAAAGCGCTTATATGCGTACAGCCCAATCACAAAGTAAGCGCTGCGTATGTTCTAGCCAGCTGAGAAATGAAGGATCACAAGGGAATGCAAGAACAAACACCTGTCTATAAGGGGCACAAACGAGAATTATCCATCTATGATTTCTGAAAATATCTCTGTCTACTGGTAGAAGCATCTACCCATTAAAATAGAAGCACATTACCCATTAAAATAAATTGGAAGTAGCCGTCTTTGAAAAGAGTCATTTTCATTGCAATTATTGCACAATTCACCACAAGCTTGTTAAACAGGTAAGGTTTTGGAAGTTTTTTGGTTGTTGGTTGAAGCAATATGTCTTCCTTTGTTTATCATGACTTATATAGACCAGGGCTTTTGCATAAACTCCCTTTTTGCACTTTTCATTGAAATTATGTTGAAGAAAGGGTATACAGCTGCTTTGAGAACAGAAGATATTTAGTCAGATTGGCCTTCTCAGTATAATACAATTCCCATGTTCTAAGTATGCAAAATCTTTTCTGAAGGCTAACTTTTGGGAAACAGGCCAAGCACACAGATTATATGCAGTGCGTAAAAGATGGCCTAATATGGGAGCGCCTTTGGACAACTTTGATGCATCATCACTGTTATAGGGCCGCCACACCTTTTATATATTTATTTTTTACTGTAAACAGGTTTACAAAAACTATACAAATAGCTGGAAAAAATACTATGCAGGTTACAATAAGGTTCAAGGTCAGAACTGCAGATAAAGAAAAAGCACTTACCTCTTGCACCAAATCATTCTTATCTTTAAATTGTGCCTTGTATGAAACATCTAGTATTTCAAAATTCTTCCTAAGTTCAAATAGCTCATGCTCAATGGCATCTCGTTCACTAATAGAAAAGTATAAAAAATGGTAAGAATTAGTTAGTAAAGTAATATAATATTACAGTAATAGGTAATACTCACCAATTAAGGGTTTAGGACACAATCCAAGTTTTTCCTAAATCCAGTGATATTCATTTTAAAACTATTGCTTCACAAAGCCATAGAGTGCCATAACATTTTCCAGATAATTTGGCCTCTAGAAGGAGGTGTTTCATATGTGACTGAATAAGGTTACTGTGTCAGAAACATTCAATGCTTCTGTGTATAGCTAGAATTGTCTATATTGATAGAGTATACAATAAGCAAAACACTACACGAATCTCTTACCTTTTAACTTTGTCATAATTTTCCAGTTTATAGTCTCCTTGTTGAATCAACTGTTTAGTATCGGCCAGCTGAAGGGCTAATCTCTGGCATCTTATCTCCAATTCAGAGCGACATTTCCTTTCGTCTTCATAATGCTAAATAAAAAACTTATGTTGAATCACAAAAACAAAAAAATGCTCAAACCCCGTCCCTGCTATTAACAGAAAAAAAATTGTACTGACCAGGCATTTAGTAACTACAAACATCTTCCCAATACCAAACCTTATTTTCTGCTTTCATTTGTCATAATTATATTTGCCCACTGGAGGCAATAGTTTGATTAGCCTTTATATAGCGATATCATGTCAGAACAGCCATAGATAACCCTACCCAAGCGAACTCAAGGCTCCACGTGCTGAATAGCCTATATGAATTCTAATTAAACATTTAAAAAAATGTGCAAATTTTAAATTTAAATACTTTAAACTGGAGTTGTCACAGTTGTGTTCTTGCAGCTGCTGAAAACAACAAGTCAAGGGATTCCGCTGCTCAGGCTTGCTGGGTAGGACTAGAATTTTAAATCCTTTAAATGTGAGGTTTTATTTCATGTGGAGAATGCATTAAATTGGGATAAAAATAATAGTTTCCAGTGTTGACCCATTAAACTTGTACAAACGCAGCATGCAATGCCCTGGCTTGTGAATGTAGCATTATTTCATAAACTCAGTTAAGGAGGAGAAAAAAAGAAACAAAATACAAAAACCACATGAATCTCTAATATATTAGATTTTTGTTCATCCTTTGACAAAACAAATAACAACTGAGTGTACAAAGCATTACTCTTTATCTCTAAAATTTGGCATAACTTAACAGAAATGGAAGTAGAGTGTAACATCTATGTAGCAACAAACAGAATGGCAAGTTTTAGTGTAGAGTGAAAATGGCTTTCACCTGCACAACCAGCATTTGAAGGGCTGATTTGAAGGGAAAATAGAAAGGACACATTACATTGTACAGGTGTTCAAAAATAAAGGGGAGGCCATGTCTCATAGCCTGCAATATAATTAAATAATATAGTATATATAATATAAAAGGTCACAATATTTGGAAGCAAGGATCTTTACTGCTACGGGGTTGTGGTTGCCTTGAGCAGATATAGAAGCCCAAAACATTATATACATTTCTGCCATATTTCTTTGTTAAGGTTTAGTTCTCCTAAAATGCTATTGAAGCAGCACTTGGCCAATCCTGAAAGTTACTCGTTCTCTCTTATATAGGGGGTTGCCACAATGCATAATGTTTTTAAAGGAACAGTTCAGTGTGAAAATAAAAACTGTGTAAATAGATAGGCTGTGCAAAATATAAAATGTTTCTAATATAGTTACTTAGCCAAAAATTTAATATATAAAGGCTGGAGTGATTGGATGTCCAATAAAAGAGCCAGAATCCAACTTCCTGCTTTTCAGCTCTATAACTCTGAGTTAGTCAGCAACTTGAAGGGGGGCCACATGGTACATTTCTGTTCAGTGAGTTTGTAATTGACCCTCAGATTCAAAAGCAACAGAAATGACCCATGTGGCCCCCCCTAAAGTCTCTGATTGGTTACTGCCTGGTAGCCAGGGAAACCAGTCAGTGTAAACCAAGAGAGCTGAAAAGCAGGAAGTAATGTTCAGACTGACATGTTACATATACATTAGATTTTTGGCAAACTAACTATATTAGAAACATTTTTTATTTTGCACAGCCTATCTATTTACCCAGCTTTTATTTTTACACTGAACAATTCCTTTAATGACATGGCTGTTTGTATCTGCACACTTGTCTGAAAGTAAACATTCCCTTTACATTTGCTTACTCCAGTTTGTAAAATCCCAGATTTGTGTTAACATTCCTAAAAATTTACATCGGTAACCTTACATTTTTGTCAATTTACCAATACTGGTTATCTTTATTCTAATACTTTTTTTTCTTATAATGATATAACCTTTTTGCTGGTTACGTTCTGTAGTACATAGATAAGATAACCTGTACCTCGGTCATACTCCTTAGCTGCTTTTTATAGTCCTTCAGCTCTTCGAGTAGTTTTTCATTTTTCACAGTAAGGTCATGTGATCTATCCTTTAGTGGCTGAACCACTTTATAGAAACGAATCTGGAATACCATGACAGAACACGGTAAATAATGAAAGCAGAAAAAGATAAACACGATCAACATTTTTCTATGCAGATTTAAGGAAGGCTGCAGGCCACGCAGAAACGTATTTGCGGATTTGCACTGTTCTGTATTATTTTATTATAAGCAAGTCAGTGCAGTCCATTAGCAATAGCACATAATGCAGATTTCAATTGCTACTTTTAATATAAAAAAAAATCAATATAATGTAACATTGCTATGAACTGGTAAAAACTGAATTTATGTAGTCATGGGGCTACCATTCAAGATCTGATAGAGTTGTAGGGTCACGATTTGATAGTACACAACAAAAACACAGATACACAGCCTTGCAACATCACTCACCCTTTACCAATTCTCTTATACTGAAAAACAGATTCTGTAATGAAATTGTTGTTTATATTTTAAAGTACTGAATAAAAAATTGTGTTATGTTAAAAAAAAAAAAAAAAAAAAAAACACCTAAACCCAAAAAACTGAAATTGATGTAAACTTATTCAGAGTGATCTTTCTTTTTGAGCACTTATGCAGTTTACACAAATTTACATTTATTTTCAGTTTTTAGCAGTTTGAGATTTTTTTTTAATCTCAGTTTTAGGAAACCCATTATCCAGAAAGTTCCGAATTACAGAAAGGCTGTCTCCCATAAACTCCATTTTATCCAAACCTTAAAAAATGATTTCCTTTTTCTATGTAATAATAAAACAGTACCTTGCACTTGATCCAAAATAAGATATAATTAATCCTTATTGGAAGCAACACCAGCCTATTGGGCTTATTTAATGTTTACATGATTTTCTAGTAGACTTAAGGTATGAAGATCCCAATTACGGAAAGATCCATTATCCGCAAAAACCACAGGTCCAGAGCATTCCGGATAACAGGTCCCATACCTGTACTGCTATCCAGGCTTCAGCTCAACAGTTCTCTTTAAAGGCCCAGATTTCCAGCGAGCCTGTCTGTGTGTTTTCGGGTTCAATCAACACTAGAGTTGCTGACTCTTCAGCCAAATCCTGGTACAGGTATGGGATCCGTTATCCAAAACTGATTATCCAGAAAGATCCGAATTACGGAAAGTCTATGTCCCATAGACTACAGTTTACACAAATAATCCAAACCTTAAAAAATTATTTCCTTTTTCTCTGTAAGAATAAAACAGTAACTTGTACTTGATCCAAACTAAGATGTCATTTATCCTTATTGGAAGCAGCACCAGCCTATTGGGTTTATTTAATTTGACATGATTGTCTAGTAGACTTAAATGGGATGTTCAACTTTAACCTAACTTTTAGTATGATGTAGAGAGTGATATACTGAGAAAATTTGCATTTGGTTTTCACTTGTTATTATTTGTGGTTTTTGAGTTATTTAGCTTTTTATTAAGAAGCTCTCCAGTTTACAATTTCAGCTGGTTGTTAGGGTCCAATTTACCATAGCAACCATGAACTGATTTAAATAAAAGACTGGTATTTGAACAGGAGAGGACCTGAATCGAAACATAAGCAATAAAAAGTAGCAATAACAATACATTTGTAGCATTACAGAGCATAGACGTGTCAGTGACCCCCCATTTGAAAGCTGGAAAGAGTCAGAAGAAAAAAGGCAAATAATTAAAAAAACTATGAAAAATATATAACGAAGACCAATTGGTAAATTGCTTAGAATTGGCCATTATATAACATACTAAAAGTTAACTTAAAGGTTAACCACCCCTTTAAGGTATGAAGATCCAAATTAGGGAAAGGTCTGTTATCATGAAAGCCCCAGGTACCGAGGACTCTGGATAATAGGTCCCATACGTGTATTAGCAATATAATAATGCAAATATTACTGAAACCACTAAAGAAAGAATAATTAATTAAAATATCAATGAATGTAAGTTCAAATCAATTCATTTTTGGGGTTTAGATACTCAACAGATAAAAAAAAATCTCAAATATAATGTGTGCATAATAATTCACTTCCAGAATGACATATTTTGTAGAGCCACTTTTTACAGCAATAACAGCTGTATTTAGGAGTAAGATTGTAATGTTCAGGAATGATTTTGGCCCATTCTCCCTAGCATATTATCTCTGAGTTTTTCAGATCAGTCATATGATATTTGTACACCTCAATGTTTATATAGGGTCACAGATTCTTAGAAGCCAGGACTTTGAATGTCTTGTTGAACAGTGCTGTACTCACAAAGGGCTGACAATGCATAACACAAGACCCCTATTATATTTTCCTTATTAATGTTCAGTGTGTAGGGAGCATGTGCAATGGAAGCTCTCAAATTAACAGCTACATTGCACAACAACTTGCATTGGATTCAAATGCTATATATCTGCCTTTAACTGGAGTCACCTCTTTGTTTCAGATAAAAGGATTTTTTGGTTTGTTTGCTTTTTTCATCCAAACATATTTGAACTTTTGCATAATGGCTATAAAATGTCACACTCTGTGACACATGCTCCATCTTGTGGATTAGCAACATATTACATGCATATAGAGCTTTTTGTACAATAATTCAAACCAAGAAACTTTACTTAGGAGTCTGAATTCCTACATACACACTACAGGAATCAAATAAAAAAAAAAAAAAATCTGCATAAGGTTTAAAGGATAAGTAAACCTTAAAAATAAGTGAATGTAAAATTGACGAGGGGGCTATTCTAAGAACTTCTGCAATGTACATTCATTATTTATTTATTTTTAATTTTAAGATTAAAGGATTAATGTACTATTAACATCAACAAATTTTGTTAGAACAGCACCACCTGCTGGTCATTTTCCAACCAGTTTGACCACCAAGTAGTCAAGGAAGTTATCAGAAGAAAAAGAGGCTGCTCTGATGTTCTTCTGCTTAGGAACTTTTTCTAAGCAGAACATCAGAACAGCCTCTTTCTCCTTTCAACTTCGTTGACTGCTTTGGTTGTAACAAAATGCATTCATATTAACAGTATATGTATCCCTTAATATCCTGGAATTAAAAAAATAAAAATAAATAATGAATGTACATTGCAAAAGTTCTTAGAATAAAACAAAACTGGGAAAGCACTGCAGGTTTGAAGTAGAAAGACATTGTTGCCCATTTTAGAGTCGCCCGAATGTGTACTTTCCAAAAATATATGTTTTTTTTTTTTTTGTGATTTTACACCACAAATAATGCAGCAAATGTGTTGAATTTTACGTTGCTGAAGTGACTGCTGGTGCAATTTGCATGCACTCTTGGTACCTTATGTTTTGTGAGAGATACATACTTGCAAAGTGAAAGTTTTAAGGTAATTTTTCATACATTTTAATAAAAACTGCCAAGTTCAAAATATGATGTTTGGTAGTTAGAAAGTCATGGCTACCTATAATGGGCAAAATGTGTACTTTTCAAAAATATATGGTTTCCTGGGATAAACCTACTGTTCAGGATTTTCTGTACTCCATATTTTGCTGCAGTACCTTGAAAATTAAGTAGTTTAATGCTGGAAGTTTCTGATCTATAGAAGTTAGAAATCTCTATAAAACTATACATATATGTATACCCCAGGCTTTACAAATAAGGATTTTTGTGCATAAAATTATTTTTTTCTGGTATAAATCCCAATATCATGAAAAATAGCAATTTTTTTCTGGTATTTAGAGCTCTAAATCTTGTTCCAGAAGTGGAAATACACAACAACTCCAGCAGATTTAGAAAGCTCAGGTTTTCCTAAAATAAATGATGTATAATTTTCCAAGGTAAACTAAAAATCCCCCAAGTACAGTTTACATGATGTCTGTACCTCAAATGAAAAAAGTAAAAAAAAAATAAAATAAGTAAACCATGGACATTACATATTCAAAGAAGTGTTGATCATAAATGCATTCATATGGAGATATAAACATAATACCCAATAGTATTAACATGAAGCCATTCAAAGGAAAGAAAATAATTTCATAAGGCATAACATCAGTCCATAGGCGTAATCATAGTGGTTTTGTAAGTGTCCCAAGGAGACCACATCTCAGAATGGGCATATTTTCCTTTTTTATTTATTTTAATATTTTTCTAGAATATAAGTTGAAGCTTTAATGGTCCTTTATCTGCTAATATCTCAGTAATCCAGCTGCAGACTAGGTTACAATTTAGTTTTAGTACAATATATTTCTCAGCAGCATCTGTGTAACATTATCTAAAAAGCTCAAAAACCAATATAGAAAAAAAAAATCTTTATTTCTGGTGTACTATATGAAAACAACTGAATTGAAAAAAGGTTTTTAATGGTAAGGCCACACGAGGAGATTCGGGGAGATTTTGTCGCCTGGCGACTAATCGCCTCGTCTTTTGAGCGACTATCTCCCTGAACTGCCTCAGCGTTTTTCCCCATAGGCTACAATGAAAAAAGTCGCCTGCGCTAATGCACACGCGGCAATGCATTTTCTATAGTCGCCCTAAATTGCCTCACTGAGGCAGTTTGAGAGATAGTCGCTCAAAAGATGAGGCGATTAGTCGCCAGGCAACAAAATCTCCCCGAATATCCTCGTGTGGACAAGCCCTAAGGCGAAATTAAGTTTTGCACTTTACCCTTTATATAACTTATATAACTGTGTAACTTTTGTGGTTCAATAAGTCTGAACTCTATCAAGTTGTGGCTTTTCTTAAAGGGGTGGATCACCTTTATGATAATGTGAAGTAGAATAGTAAATTCTAAGCAGTTTTTTAATTGGTCTTCAATGTAATTTTATAGTTTTGAATTACTTGCCTTATTATGACTCTTTCCAGCTTTCTGAAGGAAGTTTGTGGTAGCCCCCAGGCTACAGTTTTATTGTTGTTATTTTTATTACTTATCTACCTAGGTCCTTTCTTATCCATATTCCAGTCTTATATTCAAACTACTACCTGGATGCTACAGTTATATGGATCCTAGCAATCAGATATATGCTAAAATTCCAGTAAATTCCAACAGACTGCAAATTGTCTCAGAATAAAACTCTCTTCATCATACTAAAAGTTTATTTAAAGGTGAACAACCACTTTGGTCTAAATTTCTGTTATTATTTAAGGTACTGGGTTAACACGTTACCTCTTGGTTTATATAATAAAGTGCCCTCAATATACTGTATGTTTTATGGTTTTAATTAGTACACCGGATAATTAACCCATATCTTAAAGGTGTGCCATGCTAAGAGTTACTATGAAATGTATTACTGTTTGCATAAAAGAGCTTAAAAATATCCAGTCTGAGATGATGTTATAGTACTAAAGCCTATAAAAATGAAGACACAAGTCTTACAGAAAACATACATTTCTGCTGATTAACAAACAAAAATACTCACAGCAACGTATTCAGGAATGGACAGTTGATCCTCGGGAAGAGTACTTAGTTCCTCAAAAGTTTCTTTTGTTAACTCAAGATCCCGTAAACTACAGCGGATATCACCTGCACGTTCTCTTAGCTGTCGATTGGTCTCTTCAGACTGTTGAAGTCTTAATAATATTGTTTCCATCTCTTTTTTCATTAGTTCCTGGTGTTTCCTTGTCAATAAAACACTTGCATTTAGAAAATGTACTCTAGCCTTAAGGCAGTACAAGTTAAAAACGCAAACTCTGCCTAATCACATCAAAGACATCTGTCCGATTCCAAAATTCACAGGACAGGTGTGCACATCATTTAAAAGGACCCAAGACAACTTTGAGAATATATTCAAATGTTAATGTTAGATTTTCTTGAACATATACTAATGTGGAAAGGGAAATGCATAAAGGAGTAGAGACGCGACCTTAACGCTGTGGAGGACAACCATATAACCACAATAAAGCGACTGCAGTGGAGGTGCGGATGAAAAAATACAACACCCAGTGAAAGTAAATCTCCCTTTGAAGAATGGGGAACCATTGAACAACCACCCCTACAAGTAGAGTTACCAGTCCAGACTAGAACTGTGTTTAACTGTACCTTCTTTTGAAAGTATATTTACAGTTAACTAGGCATCAGATAATCTACAGTAGGAATGTCAGGCTGGAGTTTGCTCTGTCCTACTCTGACTCTATACTGGATAAGGCCCCAAACTCTAAAAATATATATTGTATGCTATGTGGGATTATATGCTAGTCGTTTATGTGAATAACACATATGGGCAATTAAATTGTGAATTAAGTTATAAATAAAACTAGTTATTTTAAAGGTTGTACACTTGTTTGTTCATCCCTAAATATTGTAGAATATCTTGTTACATGCATGTGCTTTGCCAAAATCTTTTATCTACCAAATAGGGTTTAAATTAATAACCATTAAAAGCATGACTAATAGTGTTCCAAAATGGCTCAAAATATATCACAGGGACAAACACTGAATACCCTGCTGCAAGAAGCAATATATCCACTACTTTCTGTCCATCGGTCTCATCTTGCCTGGGGCTTTTGCAAATGGTCATCTGGACGACATTTCCACACAGTAAAAATGTGCCAAAGTCTTGGCAGTATTAAAGAAAAACAAAATCATATTAGCAATAATAAAATATATTTATGCATTAACCATGGGTACATAATATAAATTCCTTAGAGAAAAAAATAAAATGAAAAAGAAAAGAAAATGCTATGACCTTATACATCAATGCATTTTGACTCCTACCTGGCATCTTCCTGCTGTAATTTAGTTTGTGTGTCTAACCGTAACGCCAATAAATGTTTCTGATGAAGTGTGTCATTCAGCTTCTCTTCAAGTTCTTCTATCTGTGGAAAATAAATAAAACTAATACCATATATGCTCAATGGTAGCACAAATGCACCCCTGTAATAAATTACATACAAGTAAATGAACTGAAACAAAGGAACCATAGCAAGTTATGTAAATAGGCGCTTCTTGCGGCAAGCAAATTATACCACTCGATCACCAATACAAAGAAAATTGCATACATCACAAGTTTGTGATTTCCTAATTATATGCTAAGTAGTGTCCACATTGTGTCGAAAAATATACTTTTATATTTAGAATGTCAATTAGTGTTGATGCATCTTTTTGAATGAGCTCATGTCATTCTCTTTAAAGAGCTTGACCCAATTCAACAGGTTGAATACATCCATACTGACTGAAAAATTGTAGGGCCAAGGACTGCCTTCATAGGGTGTTCCACAGGGTGCAACACCAAAACACATTTGTACTGCCCACTTAGTTTTAGAACTTATATCAATAAAGAAATATATAAGGGATTTTTATCTATTTTGATTAGCATATACTTACTTTAGTCAAATATTCCCCTTTTAAGTTGTCAATCATCAGGTTTTTCTGAGACAATTCTATCTTCAAAAGTTGGAGATTATGAAGAAGTTCTTTCCTCTCAATCAGTTGTCTGGTTATTTTAGTTGAGCCATTTGGCTCTTCAGACGATGAGATGTCATCAGTAGGAACTGTAGTTTCAAGACTTAAATCTTCAGATTCCAAGGAGCTGGAAATATTGACCTTTTTGGAAACCTTCCGGGACATCTTTACACTTTACATAAAACACAGCAGTTAAACTTTAATCCTGGAAAACAGGAGACATAGAAATAGGCTTGTATAAAAAACATGGTGATGAAAGACCTACTTAAAGGAACAGTAACACCAAAAAATGAGTGTTGTCAAGGAATGACAATATCATGTACTGTTGCCCTGCACTGGTAAAACTGGTGTGCATGCTTCAGAAACTCTACTATAGTTTTTATAAATAAGTTGCTATGTAGCAATGGGGGCAGCCATTCAAGCACATCATATACAGTAGATAACAGATATGTTCTGATAAATCCCATTGTACACTACAGGGCTTATCTGTTATCTGCTGTGTAGCTTGTGCTTCTTCTCCTTTTTCAGCTTTGAATGGCTGCCAGCATGACTACACAGCAGCTTATTTGTGGGCAGGCCACAAAGCCCCAGGTTAACAGCAGGGGCGCACAACTTTTAAATCCAGCCCTGGCATCAGTTACCCTGAGCAGGATTAAAGAACCAGTAACATCAATTTTTTTAAAAAAATGTGTTAGTATAGAAGGAAAAAAAACACAAAGACAAATTAAACTTTTCAAATCGCTGTCTTTATTAAGAAATAACTAAGTGAAACTCAGATTGCGCTCCTCTTCAAAAAAGGTGACGATCCATCATGTGACGCTCGATTTATCCTCCCTGGCTATCTCCTATAGAAGGCAGGTAGGAGAAATTGAGCGCTACACAATGGATTGCCTTTTCTGAAGAGGAGTGCAAGCAGAGTTTCTTAATAAAGCCTTAGCAATTTAAAAGTTTAATTTGTCTTTGTGTTTTTTTTCGTTCTATACTAACGAATTTAAAAAAAAAATTGATGTTACTGGTTCTTTAAGGGTCAGGCCACACAGGGAGTTTTGGGGGGATTTGGTCGCCTGACGACTAAACACCTCATTTTTGCGGCGACCAATCTCCCCAAACGCCTTCCCTGACTGTGCGCCAGCTAAGATGAAAAAAAAAAAAAAAACCGCCAGCGCTAATCACACGTGACAATTAGTTTTCCTTAGTCGCCGGAAGTTGGCGACTTCGGAAAACGAACCACCTCGTGTGATTAGCGCCGGCATTTTTTCATTTTAGCCGGCGCACAGTCAGGGAAGGCGTTTGGGGAGATTAGTCGCCACAATAACGAGGCGATTAGTAGCCAGGCGACCAAATCTCCCCAAAACGCCCTTTGTGGACTTACCATAAGAGAACGGTCATGTTATCTTTCAGTTCCCTGCTGCAATACATAGAATTACTTCTCTCTTACCCGCCTCCTCTCCAAGTCTGAATTCATTTTTTTATAAGGGCAACATTAGCAATCATAATTCCTGGAGACACTGGGAATAACACGAAACCAACATACCGGGTCTGTAGGGCCGCTTCTCTCTCTCAAAGCGTAAAACTGAGACTTACTTACAAGACTTCAGCTTGTCATTCGCGCTGCAATACCCGCCGCGCAAAACAAACCATACTTCAATCAAGAAACGCGCAAGCGCAACATCGATTACACCGCCCACTTTCCGGCTTCCGCCAGCACTGGGTAACTCAAGGCAACAACCACGCCCCGTTTTGAGAGAGTGGATACACCGAAGAGCTGATTGTTGTGAGAATTAGCATTCAAAAAAACCTCCCAAACAAATGAAGCATACACACGTGTCTTTACAGTTATTGTGTTCACTTGCCTGAACTAAATTACAATAGCAAAAAACCTAGACTAAAGCCTGGTAGAACGCCGTGGTGTTTGCGTTTCACGCCTCGTTCTTGTGTTGACCTTTCAGGGAACTAATGTGTGTCTCATTTGAGCACTTGAGTTATACGCATGCGCAGTGATCTTGCGATAGAAGCATGTTGGTAAGGCTGAATTATTTTGGAGTGTTCTGGTTCTCTGAGGTTTCGCACAGGTTAATATATAAGTATATGATGCTTGTGGTTTAGTACGTGATGCTTTACAGGAAAACTTTCCCAATGCCTTGGAGCTGGAGAGCAAATACCGTCCATCTTTCCTATCGTCATTTTAGTAAGTTTTAAAGCAGTCGTCATTAATCTTGTTTGGTTGCATAATAGGCGAGTTGGTTGTGTTGAGAGCTAATGAGCGCTTGTCTGTTTTAGGTTATATTTTAGAATCCTTTAAGATTGTTCCCTATTGTGGAATTACCCGCTTACCTTGCAAAATTCAGGTCCCTAACCATCTGATTAATAAATCCAATATCTCCACATTTCTGTCAAGTCATTCCATGTGGGCTGCTGCCAAAGTCAGTGTAATATAAATCAGGGTGATTTTCATAGAACCTCCTTAATCCCTACTTTGAAATCAGTTCCATAAAATGTGTAAACGAATCTCAAATGAACAGTAGAATTTAAAGTTCCCATGCTATTTTGTTTGTCTTTTGTAGAACCTACTCATTTCTATAAAATCTCCCACACAACAGTTTTTTGTCAGGGTTCCCCTCCTTACCCCATTGTGTTCCTTCCTGTTCTGCATCTGCTGTATAATGTTTGTGTATTGATTTTAAACTTATACTTTATTAATTCTTTTTTTAAAGCCGTAGCTTGTAAAAGAACCAATATGTTTGTCACGTTCATTAATAAAACCCATTCTGGTGGTGTTTTAAAGATCGTCTGAGAACTATTACCTGTGGTTGCAAAGGATGTGACTAGTTCCAACACGAGAAAGCAGTCCAAGACCTTGAGTAGAGTCCTGCTGCAGGTGTTACCCGCAAAAACCTGCAGTACCCTGCGGGTTGTGGGTAGAAGTTCCGGGTGCGGGTAAAGACACAGGTCAGCGGATTTGCGAGTCGGGCCACGGGTCTTCTCAATACCAATATTTACTCCTGTTTTCTGGTCATGTCTACTTCCGATGACGTCACTTCCCATTTACGACAGCACTTCCTGTTTTACGCCTTTTTCCTGATCACGTCGCTGATTCTTGATGGTCAGCGGGTCTGGATTGCAGGTACGGGTCCCAAAAAATGGACCCGCGCAGAACCCTACCATGAGTCCATATTAGAGAGCTCACTGTCCACAAACAACACTACTTGCTGCCAGACACCAATGTATTTCTCCATCAGGCATGAGTAGCTGTGTACTGACATTTTGTAAAACAAAGCACAAGTTGTGTTTTGTCCATTTTAAAAGAAGCTTCATAGCCCATTATTTTTTTTTAATGTAATGTTTTGTTTACTTTTACTTATTTCATGGGAATTCAGCAGAGAATAAAGTGGTAAGTACTAGAAAGACATTCAAATCTAAACCCCTTACATTTGTTTATGTCTAATAGAGAGAGTGAAGAGATGCAAAGTTGTGTAAAAAAACAAAAAAACACTGCTGAAAATTAAAACATCAAAAAAGTGTTTTAAAGTAATGAAAATATAATGTACTGTTTCCCTGCACTGGTAAAACTGATGTGTTTGCTTCAGAAACACTACTATAGTTCATATAAACAAGCTGCTGTGTAGCAATGGCTGAAATTGAAAAAAGGCTAAATGACAGGTTAAATAGTGTATAACCGATAACACCATTATGTTCTACAGAGCTTATCTGCTGTGTAAACTGAGCCTTTCCTCTTTTGAATGGCTGCCCCCATTGCTACACAATAGCTTATTTATATGAACAATAGTAGTGTTTCTGAAGCAAACACGGCAGTTTTACTAGTGCAGGGCAACACTGCATTATATTTTTATTACTTTAAAACACTTACATTTTTTGATGTTACTATTCCTATAAGGTTGTGCACTAAACTGTTAGAAAGCCTTGTGCATTTCATGTTAGACATTGAACAAGGTTTGGGAATGTATGAGATTGTGAGGGGATTCAGTAAATTGCTGTACAAGTTTCTGATATATAACAATAAACAGAAATATTATAAAAAAAAGTAACATTTTATTTTCAAAGATTTTGTTTTTTCTTTTGTTCATTAAAAATAACCACACATTGTGTACTTTTTACGTGCTAATGAAAGATCCATCATTTAGCTGTCATTAAAGTTTTGAACCTCCAGCTTCCATCATTTTCAGAACCTCTGCTTTTATCAGGAACACACAAACCCATAACCATCTAAGCAGCAAAACCCCATTTGAAAATGTAAGACGGGTCAGCAGATAAATGTTGTGGCAGCTGAAGCCTACATTAACTATTAAATGCTTTTCCTTTCCAACTGTCAATAATTGTAAATGTGAAAAGGTTTGCTCAAGTTAAACAGGACATACAGGTTCAATATAAATATACACCCACTAACTGTACAGTACCAGTATCCTGGTATTCAAGTAACTTTGGTTAACGTTGTCATTTTCTCCCAAACTGACTATACAGTGAACTATTACCAGTCATTTCAAGGCTGGTTAAAAGGCACATTAAAAAAAAAATCAGTTTTTTTAGGATAACCGTTCTCTTGCTTGTAATTCAAACGGTCTATGGGAGTGGGTATAGTAAAGAACTGCTCAGTCTGTTTCCCATAGCAGCTAGTGTAGGTTATTAGTTGACATCCCACTGCTAACATTTTATTCTGATCCCATATCTGTTTAGAGACCACATGGACAACCATTGTGTACAGGTCAATGAATAAATACAACACAATCGACACAGGAAAATGCTTAAAAATCTATACATACAAATATCTGATTTAAACCTGATTTTCTTTTTAACCACATACCAACAATCAGTAAATGTCATTTTAGAGCTAAATAAATGTAAGGACCTACCATCTGGACACAGAGGCAGTTCATATTTGCACATATCCACACAGAAGGATAATATTCTTATTCGCCATTAGCTAATCTGTAAGCCTTTGTTGATATACTACCTGATGTTTCCTCAAGAGAGCATTACAAAAAGGCCATGAAATCAGTACTGAAACAGATTCAGAAATCCCCGCTATAATAAAGGTATGTGCAGAATCAGCTGACCACATCCGTTTAGTAATTGCACTGCTGACTTAAACCCTATTTTCACAGTAAAAACCAGTACAATTTGCACCGTCTTTAATTGATATTCACAGTCCTCTTTAAAATAAAAACAAGTGGTGTGTAGTGTTTGTAGTTACTGCAGGAAATGTGACAAGGACTTTGGATTCAATGTTCTTGGTGGGCTTTGGACTCCCCCTAAAGAAAAGGAACACAATGATTACTTACACAATGGACAGGGGCACATGGGGAACAAATACAGTGCTATCTATTGCATTTACAAATATCTTTACCACCACTTCGGTGTATAGTATATAACCGCCGAATTTACGTCCCCAGATTCTACATTTTCCCACATTTTACATTTTTTCTGCGGTCCCGCCATTTGTATGGGGTCTATTCCCGCGATTTACGTCTTGGTATCCCGAATTTTACGTTGGTAAATGAGCCCTGTCCCTTGCCAAGCACTATATTTTATTTGCAAAATACCTGTTATTTTCAGCATTCATACTTCCTTGTAAAGTGTGTCCTGGCACGCTCATGGGAGGTGCTGTGCTGGAGGAGCAGAAGGGACCGGGACACAAGAACACTACTAGGAACGGGAAGCAGCTGCTCAATTAAAGAAAGAGGGGGCGAGAGTGACAGAAAGCTGCAAGAAACCGCTTGAGAAGACAGACGGGCAGGCTTAAAGGAGAAGGAAAGCCCCAGGGCGCAAAACCCCTCCCTCCCCCCTGGCCTACCTGTCCCCCTGGGCAAATGCCCCTAACTTGTTACTCACCCCTCTGCGCAGGTCCTGTCCACGGAGTTCACAGTCGCCATCTTTTCCCACGCGCGTCTTCTTCCTGCTCTGACCGGCGTTTTCTGGCGCATGCGCAGTAGGAACAGTTACCGGTACGGCTCTACTGCGCATGCGCCAAATGTCACAAAGTTTTCCGGCGTGACATTCGGCGCATGCGCAGTAGAGCCGTACCGGTAACTGTTCCTACTGCGCATGCGCCAGAAAATGCCGGTCAGAGCAGGAAGAAGATGGCGACTGTGAACTCCGTGGACAGGACCTGCGCCGAGGGGTGAGTAACAAGTTAGGGGCATTTGCCCAGGGGGACAGGTAGGCCAGGGGGGAGGAGGGGAGGGGTTTTGCGCCCTGGGGCTTTCCTTCTCCTTTAAGTTAGAGAAAAAGACCCGGGGGCACAATATTAAGAGTAGATACAGAAACAGCTAGTGTTCTGGAGAAGGGGGTTGGGGGGGGGAAAGAGTTAAAAGCTGTATGGAGAGGCAGGCTGAAGGGACTGGGGACAAGACAAGTGAAGTGCTGTATAAGAGAAGGCGGGGGAAAGAAGCAGTACGGGAAGGCAGAGAAAGGTACCACAGCACACAAGACTGGAAAAGGAAGGAACGGGAGATAGTCACGAAGATGATGAAATAGCTTTACTTTGTTGCTGAAACATGTTAAATAACTAAGCTACTAACTCTGTTTTACAATTAAAAAAAAGACTCCTACAAATTTCTGTATCCTTAACATGTTTCCCTTATTTTAAGTTTTCCAGTTTTTTTTATCAGTCTCTTGAAAGACGTAAATTCGGGGTTGTACTGTATATAGTTGCTAAGCATCACATTTTATGTTTTTATTTTTTTGGGGATGGAGGTCCCCTTTAAACCACATTTTCATTTCAAGGGTGTAAAAATGGCAGAAGGGTGGTTCAAGATCTGGGAGGGACAGTATGGGGCAGATTTATTAAGGGTCGAAAGTGAGAATTTGAGTTATCGAATCTTTTTTGGTCAAAACATATTCGAATTGTGAATTATCCAAACTCGATTTGAGTTTTAATTCGAATTTCGAGATTTATCATACTCTGGCACTTTAAGAACTCAAATTCTACTATTCGCCACCTTAAACCTGCCGAATTGGTGTATAAAGTCAAGGGAGAGGTCCAGGGATCAATTT
This sequence comes from Xenopus petersii, assembly GCA_038501925.1. Lineage (NCBI taxonomy): Eukaryota > Metazoa > Chordata > Amphibia > Anura > Pipidae > Xenopus > Xenopus petersii. The sequence goes on from CM076675.1 coordinate 121,076,085, forward strand.
GGTGATGTTTGCAGCCTTCCTGACATTCGAGGTTTTTTTCGGAGAAAAAAAAAAAAAAACCTCAAATCGAATTAAAATTTGTCCAAGCTGAGAAAATTTGATTATTAAATTGATTAGTCAAATTTCAAGTAAGGAACAGATTGTCTTCCAGCACCTGTTCGACAGTAGATGGTCGCCAACTATGCTTCACAGATTTGTCTTTTTAGTTTATGAGTTCTGCAGTGTCTCACTGGTGTGTTTGGAGTGGGCCTGTGCAGGGGTACTATTAATGTATGTGTTTAGAGCTCAATCTAAAAACATTTGTTTATAAATCTCTCTATTCACATATGTAAGAGGTGTAAATATAGCGTTACTCACCATTTTTATTTAATCTGTTAATGGCTCCATCACCAGTGAGTTTCCACATACCAGAGTTTAGAGAATATCGGGCAAGTTTATTTTGGGATTTTTGTGTGGAGTGCTGAAATTCTGGAGATTCTGGTTCCAAGAGCCGATTTTTACAGTCTACGGATGAAATTTCCTGATCAAGAAAATAAATAGAATGCTTGAAGCATCTCAATATTAGCCAACTACCACATAATCACCCCTCTTGCTGTTTAATTGTGTATTAAAGGGGTGCTTCACCTTCAAACAACTAGTTGTTTTCTGATAGATCACCAGAAATAACGTCTTTTTCCCCCCCAATTACTTTATATTTTCTTTATTTTTCAACTTTCTAGTTTTTCTAATATTGAAGTCTACAGTGTAAATTTTCACCTTTAAAGCAAGCAGCTCTGGGAGGGGGTAGTCGACCCTGTACCTGTTCTAAATTGATGCATTTAGTTGATACATTTCTTATCTTTGTCCCTGCTGAGCAGAATCTCTAAAGTTTCATTACAGGCAACTGTTAGAATTGATACAATAGTTGCTAATATTCCAGAGATACTGCTGAGAAATGTATCAACTAATTGTTGCAAAACTGTAACAGTTCAAAACCTGTACCAGAATTATTGAGCTGCCAGGCTGAAACACCAGAGACAGGACCATTAAAATATAAACTTAGATTTTGGATAAAACAGTAAAAAAAATAAATTGAAGGTGATTGAAAAAAAAAGTCTGAAAACAACTGAACTGGAAAAAGTGTTTGAAAAATGAACAAACCCTTAAGTACTTCTTTAGGACTACCATAGAATTTTTTTTTGCTCCACTTTTAGAATAACCTTTGAAATGCACACTTAGAAGCATGTTAGAAATCAAACGCATGTTCCCTGAGCTAGATTGTGGATTATGAAAAATAAAACGTTAACAGCTGTGCACTGCCCCCCCCCCCCCCCAGTGTAGTAGTGCAGAAGGCCGGGCTCAGGTTGAAGACTTTCCAAACCAGGCATTACTAATGTAGAGATTTGTTTTTAAAGGGGAACTCCACACAAAAATAAGCTTTTTGAAAAGTAAACAATTTCAAGCAGCTTTGCAATATCAATTAAAAAATATGCAGACTTTTCACGATTTTTAATGGTTTGGTACAGTTCCCTAAGCCTATTCCCATGCTCTCCTGCTGATCTGTCTGACTACTGTTACTTAATATCTGTCCTTCGCCTGCATCCTCCAAACCCCACAATTCCCTGCGCACATGATTTCAATAAGGAACGGAACATCAAAGTGCAATGCATTGTTGGTTATTTAGTTCCTGCATGCTGTCTAAGTTGCGGAGAAGTTGTCACAACTTGTGAAGTTGTTACAACATCAATGTTAAGTCCCTCCTTCCCTGCCAGGATTTGAAATGATGCAGAAAGAAGAACTGTTAACCAGCTGAATTTCAGCATAGAAAATGGCATTTATTCATACTTTTGAAGAAAAAGGTAACTGTGATGGGTTTATTAGGGGTTTCTGTGTTATGTGGGCCTCTTATCAAATTTTGGTTTGGAAGCCGGAGTTCCCATTTAAGTTAAAAGTGCCCAGGCCAAACCAGATTAGTTCAATCTTTCAATAAAAAGTAAATTACATATGCAGAATGTTAAAAATCTCCAAATATGGGCATACTTAACTTACCTTTACCTTGAAATGCTGGCATTTATTCTGAATGTCAGAAATATGGGTATCGTTTTCTTTGTACGTAGTTTCTGCTCCTATCCCATCCATAATGCAAGACCCATAGGTTTGTGTATTGTAGCCACTGTCCACCTGAGTTGGCATTATATAAAATGATTAAAAATTATATCACAAGCCTTAAAGGAAAACTATACCCCACAAACAATTTAGGTCTATATAAAAATATATTGCATAAAACCCTGCTTTATGTAATAAACCATTTTCATAATAATATACTTTTCTAGTATTATGTGCCATTGGGTAATCATAAATAGAAAATTACCATATTAAAAAATAAGGTCCACCCCCTGGTATCGTATGATTCACTGTGCACACAAACAAACTATACTTGTTAGGTCAAATGAGCCAATTAACAGACAGTTGTGTCGTTTGCTTCCACACTTCTTCCTGCTACAGTTAGAGTTGTAGTATTTCTGGTGAGGTGATCTCTGAGGCAGCACACAGACCATCACAAAATGGTGGTTCAAGGCAAGAGATGTAAATGGGCAATATTTACTTAAATATATATTCCAGTTTGGTAAGATTTTTTTAATATGCCACTTAATATGATATAAACCAAATCAGAATAAATCAGACTAAAATCAGAAACCACTATTTACGGTCAAAATGACATTTTCAATTCAGCCACTTCTGCAAATAAATAAAAGGCTATTCCATCTCACCTGGATGCTGCTGTTCTCACATGGAATAACACTGCTTTCAGCTAAAGGAGACATACACATGTGAGAACTTTCTCCACTAAATGTGATGCCGGTCATGAAGCTAGCCATTGGAATATTGTCTGTAGCCACGGTTTCCTTAGGCCAAGAATGTTCTTCAATTTCCACAGGTTCCACCATTTCCACAGTGTCGTTTTCTTTCAGTTCCTCCGATTGTAAATACTCCTGCTGCATGTAAACAGTGGGTGATACAATGGGTTCCCCTCCCATCATTACGTGGCCATCAGGTACAATATTTTCTAGTTGATGAAACAGACTCGAGATATCACTTTCAGGTGACTTGATGCTTGATGGAGGAGAGTTTTCTTTGTCATCAGAGTGAGGTTCAAGGGCAAATGGTATTTGAAATAAAGATGTCCGATACGGTGCATTTCCTCTACAAGATCTTGATTTAATTTGGAAAATACTTTTTATTGGAGAGCACCCCTCAATGTAAGGGTTCCGGGTAAAAGCATTAACCATTGATGTTGAAGCTGAAAGGGTTTCAGGGGAAGGAAAGATTAACCTTTTCTGTTCTGTAGATAAAAAGAATACATGATTAGTAGGCAAAAGCAGAGAGGGAAACAAAGGAACACATTTTACCAATAATTTTATTCTGCAGGTATCTCCTTATAAATTGGGCAGTACAGATATGAGATCCAGCATTTGAAAAAGTCATTAATAAATGGGAATGCCATTGTCCTATAGTCCGACACAAATAATTATTTGACCAATTTTCCATATTCTCTGTAATATGTCTTGTATTATCGGATAAAGCAAAACATTACTTTAAGTTTGCTTTTATTAGTAAATATTTTATTTATTTGTAAGCACTCTGTCCATTGCACTTACTAAAAATTATATGGTTTTCTCCATCCAGAGTGAGGGAAGGGGGGGGGGGGTTGCCAATGTTGTAAGCAGTTCTAATGCCCTGGACACAGAGCATTGGCTCCGCAGCTCTCTGTCTGTGTTGTGTAGGCAGGTGAATAAAAGCTGCCATGTTCTCTTAAAGGAACAGTAACACCAAAAAATGAAATGCTTTAAAGGAGAAATCAACCTGTGGGGGGGGAAAACCCATACCCCCCACCCCAGGTAGACCAGCGCAGTTGGAGCAGTTTGCGACAACTGCACATGCGCGAAATTATGCAGAAATTGCCAATCTCTCTGTCAGTTTACAGAGGAGTTGGAAGATGGACGCGTGGAACTTCACTGGAAGAATCTGCGCTGAGGGGTAAGTATGGAGTATGGGGCATATCCCTGGGGGGGGGGGGATTGGTAGTTAGCCTGGAGGAGGAGTGAGTCTACAGGTTTTTTTCCCCACAGGTTAATTTCTCCTTTAAAGGAATGACAATATAATGTAGTGTTGTCCTGCACTGGTTATAGTTTATAAAAACAAGCCGCTGTGTAGCCATGGAGGCAGCCATTCAAGCAGAGGACACAGAGTAGATAACAGATAAGTTCTTAAGAATCCCATTGTATGCTGCAAAGTGTATCTGTTATCTGTTGTGTATGCTGTGCTTTTTCAGCTTTGAATGGCTGCCCTCAAAGCTACACAGCTGCTTGTTTATATAAAAATATAGTTGTGTTTCTAAAGCAAATACACCAGTTTTACCAGTGTAGCACAATACTACATACCGGTACATATACATATACACATATATATATATATATACACACATACATATACATATATATATATATATATATATATATATATATATATATATATATATATATACACACACATACATATATATATATATATATATATATATATATATATATATATTATGGACACTTTCATTTTTTGGTGTTACTTTTCCTTTAAAGGACCAGTAACATCAAAAAATGTAATTGTTTTAAAGTAACAAAAATATAATGCAGAGTTGCCCTGCGCTAGTACAACTGGTGTGTTTGCTTCAAAAACACTACTATTGTTTATATAAATAAGCTGCTGTGTAGCCATTGGGGCAGCAATTCAAGAAAAGGCTCAAGTTACACAGCAGATAAACTCTGTAGAACATAATGGTATCTGTTATCCATTATTTATCCTGTGCCATATAGCCGTTTTTCAATTTCCCCCATTGCTACTCAGCAGCTTGTTTATATGAACTATAGTAATGTTTCTGAATCAAACACACCAGTTTTAATAGTACAGGGCAACACTACATGATATTTTCATTACTTTAAAACACTTTCAGTTTTTGGTGTTACTGTTCCTTTAAGCAGCTCAGTGTAACTGCACTGTAAATTCAGCTTCCGTCTGACTAGGTATACAGAGAGCAAATCGATCTGAATATGCCTGCCTTTGCTTTTTTTTTTTTTTTTTTTTTCCCGGGCCAAACTTCGTTCCATGTAGCTGCATTCAGGCTGAAGCTGCAGTTGTCAATTGAGATACACTGAGCTGCCAAAGAGAATATATTGACTTTTTTCCACCTGCCTACCTACATGGAGAGCAGCTGAGCCTGCACGGTGTGCCCAGTAGTGATGTGCGGGCCGACCAGATACCCTCAGGTCCAGGTTGAGCTCTTCTATCTACTCTCCCCGCCCACTACATTACAATACCGGCTTCCAACTTCAACTTTTATAGATGCGCGCCTGCTCACCCCGCCCTTTTTGTGACAACATTGTGACAAAATTTAAAAAAAAAAAAAAAGATTGTACACCAGAAACAGCAACTTTCCATCTGAAAACAACTTAACCAAAAAAGGTGTTTAGAAGGTCACCCATGCTTTGTTCTTGCCAAAAACAAAAGCTTCCCTGGGTTTAATGGGAATTTACTTTTATTTTCAACCCAAGTGTAGTATAACTTTACACATATATCTAATAATCTTTCCTTACTCATTATCAGGATCATGAAGCTTTAACATAATGCTGCAAAATCGAAAAATGTGCAATACCTGCATCTGGAGTTTTCCCCAGATTAATAGCGATTGGGGAGAATGATGGAGAAGTAACGCTGGCAGGTGATTTTTCCAAGAAGGTTGGACTAGTAATGCTTCCCAAACTGAATGCTCGTCTTCCACCCTGGATTGGACTTGAGGAAAATTGGCCCTGTAGTTGTGTTTCAAGACAAACTTAGTTTAATATTTAATTAAGCAAACAATAAAAGTAGAATTTTTTTTGCTAAATATTGAGCTTCTCTTAACTTCGAATTTAATGCGTGACTGAAGAAAGAAAGTACTGTACTTGCATAGAATTACAATCTTTATCTAAATACAATCGTCAAAGGATTATACAAAACCATTTTTACCGAAGTTGGCGTTTGTGTTGGACTTCTGCACCGAACAGGAGACAGATCAATTGAGCAAAGGACACCTAGTGCGGCAGGTGGGTCATAGTATGGCCCTTCCTGTGGTGGTGATGATGGTGATGAACATTCTGATCCACTGGCATGACCATCCAAAAATAACTTTCTTCTAAGGGAGGAGGAGCTGAGATTGTCTTGAGATTGGTCAGCAGTCTCCTCAGCTCTGAAATATTCCCCTTAAAAGACAACAAAGCATACAATTTGTAAGGAACATGGAAGATTATATACTCCGCTCCTTAAGGTGGCCATAGACGTAACGATCTTTCCTGGAAAAAATCTTTCCAAGAAAGATCGTTCATTTCAATACACACGCGTAGAGCTGAATCGTCAGATACACAGGTAGAAACAAATTCTACCTGTATCCCAACGACTCAGCACGAACAGAGGCCGACGTTCGACTGCCTTCAAAGGCACCCGATCAAAATTTTCTGCCTGGCCGATCAACCGATCCAAGACTTCTGCTGATATTGTTTGGCTTATCTCCATTCATACACTCACCGAATATTGTACGAAAACTTGTTTCGTACAATAATATCAGTGCGTGTATGGCCACCTTTACATGGGAACACAAACTTTCACATTAGGCAGATCGCAAAAGTCACAGACTAGAAATATCTTTAAAGAAAAAAAAAAAAAAACTAATGAGAATCAGTTACTGCTGTTAATATTAAAGCTGACTGAAGTAGGCATCCACTAGTTGACTGGATAACACTGTAGTCAAAAGGGACATTGGGTCACCCTCCAATATACTAGTTAGGCAATAAAGGGATAGTGGATGAGGTGCAAAAAGCCTCATGGCAATGAAACACACAGCTACTGCTGAATTGAACTGCAATATAAAACAATAACAGCAATATATTATACATTTTATCCAAGTCTTTTAGACAGGTTTTATTAAATGAAACCATAGGCAATTATTTAGTACAAAACATTTAAAATGTATGGTGGCTAATGGTAATATTAACATGACGAGTCTATCAGCTGCACCACGCAAGCTCAAGCATAATAGAAACGCATTGATTTATTACTAAGTGAGGGGGAAAAGCTATATTGCCAAGTATACCAAATGCATAAACATTGTTTACTTACCTAATACTTTTTCTAAATTGAAGTCAACTGGTAATGACAAGTGTGTCTGGCATCCAACTAAAAAATAAGATAATTTACAATAATGAGTCTGGAAAATGAAATCTATCTGCTAAAACGACTAGTAGCAATGAATAGTTAATTGTTGGCATATTTAAAATACCAACAGACCAGAACTTGCTTAGGACATTAACATTTGAATTCCAACACAGTGCTCTCCATGTAGGTTAATACCAGGGGTAAGCAAACTTGACCTACAAAACCAAACATCCTTCAGTAATCTATAATGAATATTTTATACTTGCCTAGTTCCCTTAAGGTGGCCATACATGGAGAGATCCGCTCGTTTGGCGATGTCGCCAAACGAGCGGATCTCCCTCCGATATGCCCACCTTGAGGTGGGCAATATCGGGCTGATCCGATCGTTGGGCCCTAGATCCTAGCGAACGCGCGGTCGGATAGCGGGACCGCATCAACGAACAGATGCGGCCCCTTACACGGGCCAATAAGCTGCCGACTCGGTCTGTCGGCAGCTTATATCGGGCCGTGTATGGCCACCTTTACACTTTCAAGATGGCCAAGATTTTTTATGTACCAAGTGTAAAAGTATAATTCTGTGCTGGGACGCCCAGGTAGGTAGGGTAAAAAAAGCACAAGTATTCCACTGCTATGGTGTTTGGCTCAAGAATCTCAAGACAAAGTAGGTTCTTGGCTCCAATATTGTTTCTACAAAACTTCCCTCAGAAGCACACAAAGAAACTACCCTTAAAACAAAGAGCAATACATGATATATTCTTTGACAAAGACATTTCTTTCACATGCCGCAACTGCAAGTTATCCATGGAATGATCGTTTAATCCAGGGCTAGAAGCCCTGTAAGGTGTTATTTATAGTCTGAGAGAGTAACAAAATAAATTACATAAAACCAATAAACTGCAAGCACAGATTTGACCCTTCTGTTGTGCATACAAAGCCCTATGAGGAGTGATTCTATTTCACAGATTTGTATTTTTGTTTCACCTGTGCTCTTTCCACTTTGTACAGCTTGAACTCTCCCTACAGGGGATTCATGAATAAGATCGGCACCTGCAAACAAAGATTTTTTTTTTTTAAGTGCATGGCTTCCAGAAATTTATTTTTATACAAAACTTATATTAAGACTGTACAACTTAACCAATAAGTTGATTTCTCTGAAATTCCCCTACATAAAGGAAATTAAAGTGGTTCTCACATCTCGCCATCATTTCATACAGATTATTTAGTAACAATACATTTATGTATTGATAACAAGCCACATACTCAAACCTCGGGGGAAATTACACTAGGCACAACAGACCAAAACTGTCCCCATGGGGGGTGGAGGGGGGTTGTAAGTGTGACCTTTGGACATAACATATATACTATTCTGTTTAAACATCCTCTGGATATTTAAGTTGCAGTGCCATTGGCTAGGTATTAGAGAATTTTTGAATCATTCCAAGTTAATACTTAACTAGAATGTCCCCGTAAGATATACATACACAACAATCTCTTTAAGCACTTAGGAATTTGCATTTTAGCTGGTAGAGCTTCTTTCAAATATTAGATAAATGTGCTAACCTCATATTTAAATAGCTGTTCATGGCATAGTGTATAGCAACATACAGTTTTATCAAATTGACAAATCCTTACACAAGAAACTTACATTTTGTTGAATGAAAAGGAGCAGCTGGTTTTCCTTCGTGTTGAGTCCATGGTGATGGAACAATTGTTCTCTTTGTAAAAAACTGAAATTGAAATATATTCATTCTGTATCATCAGACATGAAAATGCTAAATATTTTTTCTAAAGCAGAATAGAAATACAAACAATAGAATACAAATGAAACCTTTACTAAATCATATGACTACAATTGAAGAACTGCTTTCATGTCAATAATACCAATATCTGCTAGTGTTATTTATTTTTCACTCTCATGCCAAAGTCCAAATACTGTTTGTTTAACATTAAATGCTAGTTTGTTTCACATTAAAGAGACATAGGTAACTGAACATGTCCTCCAAGGCAGATTTAAAGGAACAAAAACCCCCAAAAAATAAGTTTTTTTAAATAAATTAAAATATTATGTACTGTTGCTATGCATTGGTAAAAGTTATGTGCGTGCTTTAGAAAGACAACTATAGTTTATGTAAACAGGCTATTGTGTAGCCATGGGGGCAGCCATTCAAGCTAAAAAGGAAGAAAAGCCACAGGCTACTTAGACAACAGATAAGCTCTGTATTAGAATACAATGGGATTCTACATAGAGCATCTTGTATCTGCTATGTATCCTGTGATTTGAATGGCTGCCCCCATGGCTACCAAATAGCTTGTTTATATAAACTATAGTAGTGCTTCTAAATCAAACACATCAGTTGTAACAGTGTAGGGAAACAGTACATTATAGTTTAGCTACTGTAAAACACTTTTTTGGTGTTACTGTTCCTTTAACTATATAACAAAGTAAAAAAAATAAATAAATAACCAAATGGAGTCCAGGCATAAATTCCTTTGTATGGGATATTTCCCAGAACTAGGCTTTTTTTCTTATAGATCTGGAATACACAGAGAGACGAAATAAAGATCAAGCTCGGATACATTGGGTCATATATATCCGAGTGAAAACTAAATCTATGTCATTTCTATGGGATTGTTTGGGGCATATTTATCAATGGGTTAGAGTTAAAGAGTTCAACCTTTTAGAAATACACACAGATTAATAAATATGGGATTTTTTGGTGTAATATTATTTAAATGGACTAGCAAGCTATAGTTAATAGAGTTGAACCTTAACCATGGAAAATGCCTTCATTATGCTTGTCAAAAGAAAAGACTGCCAGCCACTGGCTGTAAAAATAAACAGTTACCTCCTCAATGGCTTTTTGTCTCCTCTCTTCAGTTTCCTTATCTGTTCTTTAAAATTAAAAAAAATTGCAGAATCAGTTATGCATAATTGTCCTTATTTCTGCTAAACCATAAACTTTTAAAGTAACTTCAAGCAAGATTTCTTCTCTTCAAAGCAAATAATGTATTCCAACGGTTTTTATTGTGCAACAATATGGTAAGCTAATTTCTTAATATTAAAGCTATCCTTTATAAGTGTACATTCATTCATAAAAAATCTATTGGAATATGCTGATGTTATATAAAGGATAATAGTAAAAAAATAATAAAAAAAAAAAACTTACTTTGCACGACTTAAATATAAGGCTTGGCGATGGATATCCTCTGCGTCAATCTCAATAGGGTTTATTGCTGCAAGTTGATCGATTGACCATCTAAATTGCTGGGGAGTCTAAAAAAATGTTTAAATATCACTTTTTTTTTTAAATTGGACTTGATAGATTGTTTTACTTTAAAATTAGCATCCAATTGCTTAAAAATACAGGCCACTAGGCTACCAAGTCAGCAGCTTTTATTATTCTGTGTATGTTCACCTTTTGATTGGCAGTGCAGCATTTCCCTGCACAATGGACATCTGCTTATATAGAGCTTAATTGAGCTGCTGGGGGGATCAAAGTCAGTGCATTTGAAAAAAAAAAGTTACATAACTTATCTTCATTTTAAAGGGGACCAGTCATACGAGAAAATTATTCCAAATCCTAGTTTTTCATGTTAATCAAGCTTTAATTACACTATATAAATTATTTGAATCTTGTTTCCTTCGGTCTGGGAACTCAATTATAGCAAGGGGGGCAGGAGCCATTTTGTGGACACTGTTATTAAGGCAAGCCTTGCATCATCTCAAAATATACTTTGTGCACCAGAATGGGGTCCCAATGTTCATCCCCATGCCCTGGCTACACAAACGGTGAAGAGAGGGGGGGGGGGACTGTGGGGAGTGCAGAGACATCTAGTAAGTGTGGAATGGAAAGTGAAAGTAATTGCCAGTCCAGCAATCAATATTTGATTGACAGCTGAGGTTTTTAAATGGGTTTACAACAACTATGAATGCTTTAATAAAAATTTTCTAAAAAAAAGAATTTGGAATTCAAGTTTAATTTCTATTAATTTTTATGTCTGGGGGTCACCTTTAATCAACATCCCTTTAATTTCAAAGTGCTGAACAACAGTTTGTAATGGTGTTGGGTGTTAATGGCTCCTAGTTTTCCAATTTTACTCAGGTTCTATTTACCTAGCTCTAGTGCCATCATAAACATTTAGCCCAAGCTCTACAGCAACTCAAAACTGCTGTACTATCTAAGGAGGAATTTATAAATAGATTTTCATGTTAGTGTGTTCATATGAATGTAGTATAGCACATTTATTTGTATTCTTTTGTAGTTATTGTAAAAAAAAAAAAAAAAACAAACAAAACTTTTTAATTTCACTTAAATAATATTATATTAAATATCAAAATGTGAATAAAGAAAAAGCTTGATTTTTGCTCCAACTTAAAGTATGCCTGTTTTGGGTCAGGTGGAGGAGAAAAGAAAATAGAGGCTAGGCACAACTCAGTTTTTTAGGTCTTTAAATACCTCAGATTAATCTGTACTTTTGTCTTTAACTACAGATATCGTTATAAACCTCCAATTTACTAAACAGGAGTAATCACTTACTGCAGCAGATTTGGAAGGCTTGAATACAGATGGGCTAGAAACAAATGGCTCATGCAAGCTGCAATAATCACTTGGACTCTCAAATGGATTCAAAACAGCTGCTCGGCCTGGAGTTTCCGGTGTTAATTGGGTACGCACATCACCCATGACAAATAGATGCTTGCAAATATAGTTTCCTGGAAATATGAGATCTGCAGAAAAAAGAAATTGTCAACACATGCCCTTACTAAGATACAGTCCTTGAGGAAGCAAACGGTGCTACACCTGTCATGGTTTATGTACAGTGCAAGATCCTTTGTGTTACGGTGGACTGGCCATGGCTTGGGACACTTTGACAAAGGTGGTTGTAACCATTCTTACTAAATTTGAATGTCCAATATTTGATCGAATGGTTCCGACCTGAAAATTCGCATTGTATTCGATTCGTATGAATAAAGTTTCTCTCCCAACAAAAACATCTCCAAATGGCTCAATGGAATTCTGCTATGGACACGTAAATGAGCTTGACAGGTTTTAGGTGGCGAATATTCAAATTGGGTTGAGGTGTGAGCTCACATATAAATGTGTGGATTTTGACAATTGAAAATTCGAACTTACTATTCTGCCCCTTAGCGTAAACCAGATTGCTATTTGGAGTGTTTGTTAAAATGTTTACCATAGTTAAAGGCTTATATTGAAAAAGGCTTTCAGCTAGGGATGCACCGAATCCAGAATTCGGTTCAAGATTCAGCTTTTTTCCTGCCGAATCCATCTGCCCGCCAGAACCGAATCAGAATTTGCATATGCAAATAAGGGGTGGGGAGGGAAATAACATGACAAGGTCACAAAACAAGGAAGTAAAAAATGTTGCCCCTTCCCAACACTAATTTGCATATGCAAATTAGGATTCGGTTCTCGGCTAATCTTTCTCTTAGGATTTGGGAGTTTGGCCGAATTCAAAATAGTGGATTCAGTGCATCTCTACTTTCTGCTGCTCCTTGTAGTTTAACTAGTACAATTTCATTATTTGTTGCATAATCAGGGCGGGCATTATTTTTACTTTAAAAATCATGGAGCCCCAGTTATTGCAGGAGGGAATAACTAACTAGTAAATTCCACCAATCTGAAGGGATATGGAGATCCTGAAATACCAAGACTTGCATTTCAACAGCAGCTTTATTACCGCCAGTGGGAAAAATCTGATCTCCATATGAAAATATCAAACAAATGTTGTTACACAATTTTTTATTGAAGTTACAGGCCACTCCTATACAACTTTCCACAATTTCTTATTGAGGTAATAACCTGCAACCCTATTTAACTGGCCATCTGCAGAAGGATCAGCACAAAAACATTGTAATTTCCACATTTAAATTTAGCATCTGTTCAAGCACCACCAGAAAATAAACTAGTTAGCGACTATATTAAATGGGAAACGTTCTCATCATTTAATTCAGTTCTACAGAGAGCCATGAATGATATTTGACCCCTAGTTAAGGCACATATATATATATATATATATATATATATATATATATATATATATATATATATATATATATATATCCGCAGGTACGAGTGACATTATTAAATACATTATATTTGCGTGGATAGGGATATTATTACAAGGTTAATGGTTAGTAATTATCTCATGTAACACTTGAGAGACAGTGATACAAAAGCTATAAGGATAACGAGCAATATTGTCACTGTTGTGGGCACACAGAGCAGCTCTATTTCCCTCCATAGTATTATCAGCGTTCCAGTGTATCGGAGCAGCTCAGCCCAAACGTTACATATATACATACATCTTAGACAAATATTTTTCCCCGTCTCCGCTCTGCTACAAATCTGCGGGCCACAGGTACAAGAAGACGTCCTACTCCGACCCCACCGCTAAGCCAACTCCTGCAACAGCCCCTGTACTCACACTTCCACCAGCTTTCGCTTCCGTCTCAATAACCAACCAAAATGCTTCGACTGAATGGAACAACCAATCGTTGCGCTGAATTGGCAAGGCGCAGCGAAAGAAACACAGCTGACCAATGGGAGGGAGGCCGCGAAACAAATTCGAATGTAGGCCTCGCCCTCTTAGTCGCCATGGGAACACAGCCACGCTCTTGTTCACGTAGATAGGTTTCCCGGGCTAGAGTCGCGCATTTAGATGATGTAATTCCGGCTGCTATTGGTGGTGAAGCCATGGCGAATGCGTCTGGAAATATGAGCGCAGTGAGAGAGACCATGGATGGTGAGTAGGGGGTTTTTGAGACAGTCTGAATGTTGTTTCATGATTTAGACAGAAGACGAGCTGGCGTAGAAACTGGGAAGTCATTGCCAGTATTGCTTTGCTCGTTAGTTGGCGCTCCCATCCTGCATCAGCATGTAAAAGTGTTTCTTTTACCCCAGCCCTCCTACTAGTTTCCCTTCTATCCTGCAGAAGCTTTTATACAAGATCTGGTAACCCCCAATTCTTTTCCTATTCTTCCTATCCTGCAGAAGCTTTTATACCTGAGCTGGTAACCTTCACCTATTTATCTTCCCTTCTATCACTCTCACATACCTCCCAACATTTGGAAAACAGAAAGAGGGATAACAACATTTGCCTTGAAAAGTTATGGACCACGCCCATTTTAATGCCACCCCCCTAAATACCAAGTCGGTTTTTTGTTTTTACAAAATTTGGCAGGTTATGGAAAGTTTGAACACATTTCTGGGGGTTTTGCCCTTTATAAGCTTTAAGTCACAGTTTCCCCAAGAGACCTGCTTATCTTAAATAGTTTTTTTGCTTATCTTAAGCGCAACGCCAAAACCCTCTGTTTTAGAAACTCTCTATCTGTTTTTCTGGCTGTTCAGTGTAGGAGATCAAAGATAAAGTCAGGACATTTTTGTAACAATCAAGGACTGCAGGTTGAGCTGTAAAAATCAGGACTGTCCTGTGAAAACGGGACAGTTGGGAGGTATGCTCCCATAGGTAAAGACCAATAAGGCAGAACCTGTCCGGCTGGATTATCATTTGCTCCCCAATTTTTACAATTCAACGTGGCTCACGTGGACCCCCTGAATAGATTCAGACTCACGTCAGAGCCCCTTACCAATTTGAAGAACAATTTACAGTATGTATCAAATGGTCTCTAGTAATTTCTCCCATATCAACTGGACACCTTCCATAATAGTGGATACTGATTTGTTGGTTATCCTCAGCAATCTATAGTATCTTGGAGTAAAAACGGGCAAACAACTAAAACGATAGGACACCAATTTAAATAAGTTAATGTTTAATTGCACTGTACATTTCTGTACTCTGTACATTTTGATATGCCTAATAAAAAGTTTTGGTTTTTTTTTTTTTAAAAAAAAAAAAAGGAAAATCACAAAAAAACCTCAACTGAGAATTCGATTTTTAGTCTAGACTTTAGTTTAAGTGAGGTGCCTTTTGGTGATAATGTAGGATATACAATACTTCTAATTTGAACATAACAAAAATGAAACCGTTTACAAAGCATGTTGAAATAATCAGTGTAAATATTTCCAGTGCTACTTGAAATATCAAGATTGTTGAACACTGGTCTGGATATGGAAACCTTGTCTATCTGTGTGAGACTCTGTGAACAAGGAATCAATCCTGAGGCTTTGTCTTCAGTTATTAAAGAGCTGCGCAGGGCATCAGATACGCTGAAGGTATGCTATACATCTAGCCTTGTTCATTTACGTACAGGTATGGAATCTGGAATTCTCGGCTCCTGTGTTTCTCCCAGTTAATGGGAAGTAAATAAAATCTTAGTGGATCAAATTACTTACTTTTGACTCCAGGCTCTGGATTGAAGCTCCACTATCATGATTCACTATTACAGTAATCTATTGTGTCATTCTGAGCAGGTGCACGCACAGCATAGTAAACTCTTCAGTAAAAGATGGTGATACTGATGGGAAGTAAAAAAAAAAATAACACATTTTCGTTCACCAGTGAATTGGCCAGATATTATACCGGTAAATCACATTAAAAAATCTTAATGCGGTACTGCCCTCCAGGGGCCTACTCCAATAGTACACCACAACTTAAGGCAGTAGTTACAATAGTGTCTATATCAACTTTGTTGCAATTATTTCCTTTTTCATTATAGCTGTATATTCAATGTTGCAGCTGTTCATTTTCCTGTAATAAATAATTGGATACATTTGTTTCATTATAAAAAGCATTTCAGACTGTGTATCATTCAGACCAAACGGTTCAAGTGTATTAAGCATGTCTATTCATTTCGCCTCACATTGTAATAATAGGTTATTTTCCGGTCACCTACTTTATTGGGTAATTTAACCTCTTCTAGTACAAATCATCTAAGGCTTGCACTAGTGTGTTTATGTTCAAAAAATTGTTTTCCCACAGGTGTATGAGTTTTTACTTTATTAGGATTAAAGTTGGGTATTGATCTCTGACCAACTTTAATCCTAATGAAGTAAAAACTCATACGCCTGTGGGAAAACAATTTTTTGAACATAAACACACTAGTGCAAGCTTTAGATGGTTGTACTAGAAGAGATTAAATTACCCAATAGAGGAGGTGACCGGAAAAAAAATTATTATTACAATGTGAAGAGAAATGGAAAGACATGCTTAATACACTTGAACCGTTTGGTCTGAATGATACACGCAGTCTGAAATGCTTTTTATAATGAAACAAATTTATCTATTTATTTATTACAGGAAAATGAACAGCTGCAACATTGAATATACAGCTATAATGAAATAGGTAGAAAATACATGCAACAATGTTGATATAGACACTATTGTAACTACTGCCTTAAGTTGTGGTGTACTATTGGAGTAGGCCCCTGGAGGGCAGTACCGCATTAAGATTTTTTTAATGTAATTTATATTGTCTGGCCACACAGTAGAACTGACATGTTTGTTGGTTGTGGTTTATGTTTAAACTGGAGTATTGGGTTATACACATTATGAACACTGGCACTTGAGGAAGGATCAGTTAGATGTGAAACATGTAGTGCAACCGATAAAAGAACACTTGTTTGATGACCATGGTTCTCCAGAGTAATCTATTTTAATTTGTGAAGACCAGGAATGTTTGGCAGTTACTAACTCTGTTTGATGAACCAGATACAGTGAGAACGAAAATAAATTTTTACCTACACTTTACTTATCCATTTGTAATATCTAAAATGTAGTTTTATTGCTCCTTTAATAAGCAGGTTACACATGGATGCAATATTTTTCAAAGTCCTGTTTATTATATTAAAGGGGAACCCCGGCTTCCAAACAAAAATTTGATAGGAAGGCCCACATAACACAGAAACCCCTAATATACCCATCACAGTCACCTGTGTATTCAAAAAGTATAAATAAATGCCATTTCTATGCTGCAATCCAGCTAGTTAACAGTTCTTCTCTTTCTGCATAATTTAAAATCCTGGCAGGGAAGGAGGGACTAAACACTGATGTTACAAATTGTAACAAATACTCCACAGCTTACAGACAGCATGCCGGGACTACTTAACCCACAATTCATTGCACTATGATGTTCAGTTCCTTATTGAAGTCACATGTGCAGGTAATTGTGGGGTTTGGAGGATGCAGTCTAAGGACAGATGGCTGTTGATACAAAGTAACAGTAGTCAGCCAGCTCAACAAAGTAGTCTGAGATATCAGCAGAAGAGCAGGGGGCTAGGCTTAGAGAACTGTCAGAAACCATTTATAATCATGAAATGTCTGCATATTTTTTAATTAATTTATATTGCAAAATTGCTTGAAATTATGTTTATTTTTCAAAAAGCTTAAGTTATGTTTTTGTGGCGTTCCCCTTTAATTATATATTTATATGTATAATTGTAAAGGGATGCATAACCTCCTGGAATTAAATAAAAGTTAATTAAAATGGGTAGAAATTGGCAAAACAGACATTTATGCTTATAACCGTGAATATTGTTTTCTTTTCAGGCTTCTGAAAGCACAGCAAGCTAGTGGAATCATGAAATGTGTTTTTTTAAACGGATCTCTACAAGAGGAATGTTGCAGAGTCATAAGATTTACATGTTTGCTGTATATTGTAAATATGTTTGTCTAAGTTATTTCATTACTTTAATATTGTTTCTCATTGTCACATTTATTACACAAAGGATAATAAGTCTGCTTATTCCACACTTTGTGTAATTTTTTTTCCCCAATTTGCTATTTTTTAACAAAAAATAGTGTAATACATTTTAGCTCACGCTAACTGTAAAATAAATACCGATAGTTATTGGGATACCAAAGATTTTTGAATTTGATTGACCCAAAAACTCTAATCTATTTCGATTTGAATTAGAGAAACTCGAATCGAATTTAAAAAAAACTAGATTCGAGTTTTTTTCTCTGAAAAAAAACTTGAATGTCGGGAAGGCTGCAAACATCACCAGAATGATCCCTGGACCTCTCATTGACTTATAAAGCAAGTTAGCAGGTTTAAGGGGGCGAATAGTCAAATTTGAGTTCTTTAAGGGCCAGAGTATGATAAATCTCAAAATTCGAATTAAAACTTGAATCGAGTTTGGAATACTCATAATTCGAATTTGAGAGTTTTGACCAAAAAATTTATTTAGAAAATTCGAATTTTCACTTCAACCCTTAATAAATCTGCCATTTGACTAGAGGACAGGTTATTTCACTATTAGGATATTGCATGGAATATGTACGCAGTCGTTGGGGTGAGGGGTGAATCAGTTGGACAGTTATGTTTTTTTTCTAAATTGAGCTGTAAAAAACACTCCTTTAAGTTAGAACATATCTACTCCTATCCAAGCTTCCATTATAAATTGTCATTCATGTCCTGCAATTCTGACCATTTATATCCAGCTCTGGAATTGTTACTTTGTGACATAAGCACTCAAAGTGCCATTTGTGTCCCTGGACATGTATAGCAATATAAATTCTCCTTAATGTAATCAATATAATATTTAAGTAATATGTTCCATGGAACAGAATGCTAACAATGTTATGAATGTAGATCTTAATGGGACAACATCACTAAAAGTATGGGCCCTCCTGGCCTATGGCAATGTTCAGTTGCAAGCAATGAGTAGAGGGAGCGCAACATTGTTTTTCTTCAATATGCTAGTGCTTGAGAATGAAAAATAATTCTGCAGGTCTTTACGTTTCACACGGCTTTCTTAAAGGAATTGTTCAGTGTGAAAATAAAAACTGTGTAAATAGATAGGCTGTGCAATATAAAAAATGTTTCTAATATAGTTAGTTAGCCAAAAATGTAATGTATAAAGGCTGGAGTGACGATGTATAACTTGTCAGTCAGAAACCAACTTCCTGCTTTTCAGCTCTCTTTGTTTACACTGACTGGTTGCCCTGGCTACCAGACAGTAACCAATCAGAGACTTGAGGGGGGGCCACATGGGTCATATCTGTTGCTTTTGAATCTGAGCTGAATGCTGAGGGTCAATTACAAACTCACTGAACAGAAATGTACCATGTGGCCCCCCTTCAAGTCGCTGACTAACTCAGAGTTATAGAGCTGAAAAGCAGGAAGTTGGATTCTGGCTCTTTTATTAGACATCTGTTCACTCCAGCCTTTATATATTACATTTTTGGCTAACTAACTATATTAGAAACATTTTTTATTTTGCACAGCCTATCTATTTACACAGTTTTTATTTTCACACTGAACTATTCCTTTAAGGCTTGGTTAATTTAAAATTATGATGTCATGCAGTAAAGTCAATGGACTTTAGACGAGGACCATAAAAATCCTTTGCAGTGCCACATCTGACCTGCTCTCCTCCAGTTGGACAGCCCTGCTGTATATGGAAATAAAAAATGCTTGAGTTCATTTGCATGTTTTTTTTTTTGCAAATGTGAAAATCTTAGATAGATCTGCCTCTGTCTGTAGCCCCAGTAAATGTATTCTATGAAATGAGCTTATCTGGCTAAAGTATTCCTGCTGCAAAAATGGTTTTCTCTTTAGAGACTTTTTTTAGTCTGGAGTTTCCCATACTGCCTGCAGGGTAAAGTCTATAATAATAACCTTCTGCTTTCAAGGACAGCTTTCAAGTACCAGTCTTTCCTCTCAGGCCCTTGTGTCTAAACAATGTCATGGGGAACTCCCCTTATGGTAATGTTGTAATTCTTGCAAAGGAATGATTTCCCCTAAAAACCTGTAATGTAAGTATAGGTTAACCCCACCTTAGTTACAGTCTCACATAGCAATAGTGGTTAGGAAAGATTATAAAAGTTGGTGTTTTCTTTGACCATGCTAGTAGAAAATGCTAACCTACCACTCACTGTTATTGGATTATGACCTTAGGCCCTAACCTTGATGTCCTTACATAATACACAATTCTTTAGAAGCAAAGATGAAATTGTACCCTTCGGATTTTTTCACGATTTTATTGAGTCTTTTTCCCGCATCAGAATGTTTCTAGTTAATGTATTGATAAATAAGGTAAAAATGTGGATGGGAGTTTGTTTGAAATTTGGTCCTGCAGGTATTGGCTCTGCCCACCCATCACTACTGCCCATGCCAGAACGCAGACAAAAGAAGATGAGATTATTCAGAAATACCCCAGGCCAATGCAGTTGTATCAGGCAAGCCAATAAATTCAAAGGGATACGGTCATTGGAAAACATGTTTTTTTTATAAATGCATCAGTTAACAGTGCTGCTTCAGCTCATTTATCAAAAGTCAAGTTTGAGTTTGCTGCACAATTTGAGGAAAACTGCAAACGTGATTATACTTGAGAATATTCTTCAGAGACTTATTAAAGAAAATAGCTTCCAGAAAATAATTCAGCAAATAAAAGCTGCCAGGTTGCAAAAGAAGTCCATTGTCTAGAGCAATTTTATTTTTTTTTCCCAGTTTATTAAAACATTTGAGATTTTTCAGCCTCTTTGAAAGTAAACAGACCAATGTGATTCTCTCTGAATTTTCTCTCTAAAAAGTGAGTCTTTTTTTTCTATCCGTTATCCAGAAACATGGTATCCAGAAAGCTCCGAATTATGGTATTTCTTTAAAACGAAAATTTCGAGATTTATTAAGAATAAAAACCACAAAACCACAACAATCTAATACAAAAATTCACCAGGTAAAAGTTGTCCAGGTCCTATAGAAGTCAGTGGGAGCTGTGCTGATCCTATTGGACCATTCTTTAATCAATTCAGGCTCATAGAGGTTTTCAAATTTTTTTTCGCTAGGAATTGTCCAAAAAACAGACTTTCTTTCATATTTTTTTTTTAGATTTTTCAACTCTTTTTTTTTCATTGATGCTTTTTAAATTTGGATCTTTTGATAAAATCCATTCAATATATTCGTAGTTTTAGAGAAAATTAGTTTAGTCATGGTTTCAAAAACCTCTAAAACCACTAAAATGAGACTGTTGATGCATATGCCCCCCTGTTTTCAGTACTCGTAACAAATAGTGTGTGTGTATTGGTTGTAGAGATTGAACTGTATGAAAACAACAGTAAAGATGTAGTTATTATCACTACTAGATACTGTCTATCATGACCTGGATTAATGAAAACCTTCAGAAACATCTGTCCAAAGTATAAGGAAAGTGTGTGTGTGTATATATATATATATATATATATATATATATATATATATATATATATATATATATATATATATATAATGTGTTGGCTTTACTGTTCCATTCCACTAGATGGCAGACAAACATTGATTATATTTAATTCCAACTATTTAATTTCAGCCTGTTTTATATTCGTTCATTATATTTAAAAATAGTTATTTGTCTGAATTAAATCACGTCTGAAAGTTTTTTTATGCTGAAATCATTAACTTTCAAAAACACCTTTATTTCCATTTTGGATGACCCCTGTAACTTTACTATTTGTAGACTACAGGTAAAACATATCTTATCTAAAAACCTGTTATTCACCAATCTCCAAATTTCGAGAAGGCCATCTCCCAAAGGCTCAATTTTAATCAAATAATTCAAAAATAAAAATATTTCCTTTTTATCACTATGATATTAAAACAGTAGCTTATACTTGATCTAAAAGATATAATAAATCCTTATTAGAGACAAAACAAACCTATTGGGTTTATTTAATGCTTTAAGATTTTTTAGTACGGAAGTACAACGTTTTGGGCCATACCCCTTTATCACGCATACTTCCGCACTTTGAATTAAAGCAAGGGTTTCCCTGCAAACTAAGCCTTGTGTGCTGGTATCTTTGTTCCATTGTCCAATCCGGAGGTTGCCGTATCCTCCATTACCGAGCACCAGGCTGCTATGTCAAGGGGTTGGGGTGAGTGTGCGTCTGCTCTATCCTCTTCCAGGGAGATAGAAACACTAATTTACAAGTGTATTGTGCAAAGTGCAGTTTTAGACACCGATCGCTATGATTTATACCCAGAAAGTATTGTTTTTTCCAATACTCTCAGCGTCCCAGCAATTTGTGTGCAATATTTTAAAATGTCTGCGATTATGTATGAACTATATTATTCAGACGCAATTGTGCTGAAAGTTTTCAGAAAAATTTTGACGGTGGCCACAGTAGGAACCCTAGGGATACTTCCACCTTCGAGGCTGTGATAGCTTCAAAGGCAGGGCCATTGGATTCATCCAGACCGACTGGCAGGGCATATTGGAACTTGATGGAACAACATGCAAGTAAAGGTGTGGTTGTGGGCACAGTGAATGAATTGATGGGGTCAATTTGCAGCGTAAATGTAGTGCTTAGCAATTTTAGCTAGCATGGTACATTCATTTTGGATGCCAGGGGTTTTTAAATAGACTGTGAATGGATCCCAGTAGAATTCTACTACAGTTGAAGCAAACAGTTGATGCAAACTAGTATTCGCCATAAAGGTGAATTGAGGTTAAAGAAACAGTTACATAAAAAAATAAGTGATTTAAAGTAATAAAAATATAATGCAGTCTTGCCCTGCACTGGTAAAACTGTTTCAGAAACGCTACTATTGTTTATACAGTATAAATAAGCTGCTGTCTAGCAATGGGGCAGCCATTCAA
The DNA here is from genome assembly GCA_038501925.1 of Xenopus petersii. Taxonomy (NCBI): domain Eukaryota; kingdom Metazoa; phylum Chordata; class Amphibia; order Anura; family Pipidae; genus Xenopus; species Xenopus petersii. Next base: position 121,098,818 of record CM076675.1, read on the forward strand.
CGGAGAAAAGGCTCAAGTTACACAGCAGATAAACTCTGTAGAACATAATGGTGTTATCTGTTATCCACTATTTAACCTGTGCCATATAGGCTTTTTTCAATTTCCACCATTGCTGCACAGCAGCTTGTTTATATGAACTATAGTAGTGTTTCTGAAGCAAACAATTCAGTTTTACCAGTGCAGGGAAACAGTACATGATATTTTCATTACTTTAATACACATTTTTTTTCGGTGTTACCCCCCCCTCAGAGGGGGGAAATTTATTTTTGTCTCCAAGATGACAGACCCTGTAGTCAGAAGACCAGTCTATACATCATCTTTGTTCTATGCTCACTTGCTAAAAAGACATTCAGCTTGTTCTTGAAGCTATCCAATATATCCACCAGCACAACTGCTTCAGGGTGAGAAATCCACAACTTCACAGCTCTCTGTAATAAAAACCCTTGTGCTAGTAAGTCAGTGATGTTGTGATCACTTGAAAGGTGGATGTCTTCTAAACCAGGCAAAATATCCATGGTTACATTTAGTTTTATGTAAGTATTGGTATGTGATTGTTTATGTATATGTACAGTACACTACTCTAATGTTACAGTTTGCCTTTAATCTCATTATTTATTTTTAACCAAACAAAACTTCACTTTTGAGATATGTCAGCAATCTGGGAGCTGTTCTTCCTAAAAGTTAATGTGATTTCCCCTTAAACTATAATCAAAAATCTTTGCTAGCTACAGCTCACTGCAATCTTCCACACAATATATACTGTATCTACAGTCAAACTTGAACTAGAATATTGGCTAGAAATCTCATTCTCTTTTATTAACAGTAAAAATCAAATCTTTTGATGATTAAAAATGACCTCAATCTGATTAACCACAAGTCTAAAAAGCTCTTGAAAACGCAAAAGTGCTTTGCTCGTGCATATCGCTTTTTAATTAGCTAATTAATTTTCTTTTGGTTGTATTATAATATTTGAAACACTGTTAATGTCATTAGTGGAAAACACACTGTGTTTTTTGTTTTTTTTGCGGAGCGTTGAAGTATGAGTCTATCCAGCAGCACAGGCCAACATTGCAGTGGTTATTAACATTAATTATTTTGCAGACCACAGAGACATAGACACACACCACAGCAGAAATAGAGCTAGACGTAGACAAAATGAATGCCGGCATCTTTTTATAATGGGAAGAAACCGCTTTCTAATAGATCAGTTGTTAAGATGCAAACTGATAACATACTTTTAACACACAAATTATACAGTATGTGTTACAGTAGTGATATCTTGAAATTTATACGGTATAAAGAGATCCTATATATATATATATATATATATATATATATATATATATATATATATATATAGAAGTTACCTCGGAGTACCTTCGGCCTCGTGTTTTTAAATGGTCAATAGATAAATCAGACTCTCTGCAGTTAACATATACCTATTTTACTGAACCTTACCTTGTCTGACTTTGTTATGCCAGAGATCACTTGTCTTAGATGACATGGCTGATGCTGCAGTATCAAATATATGAAATGATAAATATACAGGGAGAGAGGGATAAAATAAGTGATTGTTATAGGCCTGAAATAAATGTATTTTTAAGTATGTTAGAACAATCACCTTGCACTGATTTTTCTTCAACTTTTTCCCGTAGGAAATGATTCCTTTGCCTGGCGAGCTACTGTCAAGATTAGTTTTGAGGTTTAAGGGGGTGCTGTCTGTAAAAGTTAATCTCAAAAGGAACATTATACTTACAACTTAAAGTTTTTGAATGTGCTTATAACAAAATGTTAACAGCACAATTCCAGACCCATGAATTAAAAACCCCTAGTTTAAAAACACAGCTATAATATGGTAGAATCTACCCTGGGTGAAAAAATAGATTTATTCTAAAGAAGGGAATGGAAAAAGGTATAGTGATGTTTAAAATAGCAGCAATTGAAACAGGGAATGAATACAGTTTATACATTTTTCAGAGAAGAAAGCAATCAATATCTTAAATCAGAATTATTAATATTATAACAGAGTCTATGGGAAATCAACTTTCTATAATTTGGAGGTTTCTGGATAAGGGGTTTCCTGATAAAGAAACCCATACCCATCGAGTACAAGGTACTGTTTTATTATTTTTATTATATCGGTATAGAGAAAAACAAAATCAATTTGGACTATTTGTTTAAGATGGACTCTGGGAAAGGGCCTTCTCATAATTTGGAGCTTTTTGGGTTTCTAGATAAGGGATTCCTAGAAAAAAGTTTAGCTTTTTATTCATCAGCTCTTCAATTTTCATTTTAAGCAATCTGGTATCTAGGATCCAAATGACTCTAGCAACCATGCATTAATTTGAATAAGAGACTGGAATATAAATAGGAGAGGGCTTGAATAGAAAGATGAGTAATAAAAAATAGCAATAACAACAATTTGTAGCCTTACAGAGCATTTCTTTTTAGATGGGATCAGCGACGCCCATTTGAAAGCTGGAAAGAGTCAGAAGAAAAAGGCAAATAATTATAAAACTATAAAAAAATAAATAATGAAGATCAATTGAAAAGTTGCTTAGAATTGGCCATTATATAAAAGTTAACTTAAAGGTGAACCACCCTTTTAAGCCTGGAAGCAGAAGTGAAAGTCTTGTGGTCAGTGGCATAACTAGTTACCTGCGGGTCTGAGTGCAGGGTGTGTCTGCTCCCCTACAAAGAAAGCAGTGGGAGACATCATAGAAAATCATCTTCTTACCGGCAGCTAGACTATTGAACATAAACTCTAATTTTTCTCATAAATCTGAAGCCATTCTATTAACAGATCTTTGTCTCCGTTATGAAATTCCAAATTCTTCAGCTAAATCAGTTTTGTAAGTCTTGAGTTTATAAAATAATGTTTTTAAACCCAAATGTACTAATTATTGAACTCAATATTTCATTAGACTTTGGTGTATTTTTAATGTTGCAATCAATTGGATTATTAATCTTAACACAGTTTTCCTGAAGTTTCCTTTTGTCAAATAGTTATTTTTTAAGTCATAATGTAAACTTTAGTCAAATATATTTATGCACAGAGCATAGTATAAGCTCACCTGAGCTTGTGCCTCCAGATACAATGCTTTTCAATACATGATTTTCTTAGGTAGAATTCCAGAGAAAACGCATATCCCATTTTACTTCTAGAGGCAGTTATGCATTGCAGAGCAATATGTTCCTAATCTCTCCAGAGGATAATTGTTTAATTATGTATTCCTTCAAACGCCCTCATATGGTAAGAGACTTTCAAAATAATGAAAATTAAATGAATTCAAAAGATTTTTTACTTAAGAATATGTCTACTCAGTAAACAGGGAAAACCTCACTCTTTTTAATAAAGAACAGTAACGAAAAACTCTTGAATGATCTCCATCTAGTTTGACGAAAGTAACAATATTTTCATTAGCATTTTACTAAAATGTCATTACTACATCAACAATTGTTTTGACATCTCTCCACTCCTCAACTTCAATAGAAGCTTTGTGAAGCTTTATCATTAAAATGACAATGTCTCTTATACACACATAGACACACACAACAGGGCAAAGTTCCAAATTATGGGAAAGCCATCTCCCATGGAATCCATTTAATCCAAATAATTCCAATTTTTAAAAATGATTTCCTTTTTTCTCTGTGATAGGAAAAACAGTACCATGTACTTGATTCCAACTTAGATATAATTAATCCTTATAAGAGGCAAAACAGTCCTATTGGGTTTAATTAATGTTTAAATGTTTTTGTAGACTTAAGGTATGGAGATCCAAATTACAGAAAGACCGCTTATCCGGAAAACCCCATGTCCTGAGCATTCTGGATAATAGGTTCTATACCTATATTTGCTTCGGAAGCTTGTATAATTCTTTATAGACTTTTAAGTAACAGCACCTGCTTGCTGTAACATTCATTAGCCTAAACAAACAATACAGGTATGGGATCAGTTATCCAGTAACCCATCATCTGGAAATCTTGGAATTAGGAAAAGTCTATCTCCCATAGACTCCATTTTATACAAATAATCTTCCTTTTTCTCTGTATAAATAAAATAGTACCTTTTACATTATCCAAACTTAGATATAATTTATCATGATTGGAAACAAAACCAGTCTATTGGGTTTATTTAGGGGCAGATGTATCAAGGGTCGAATATTGAGGGTTAATTAACCCTCGATATGCGACTGCTGAATTAAAATCCTTCTAATATTGAAGTCGAAGGATTTTGCGCAATTCCTTCGATCGAACGATCTAAGGAATAATCGTTTGATCGAACGATTAAGTCCTTCGAATCAAACGATTCAAAGGATTTTAATCCATCGATCGAAAGATTATCCTTCGATGAGAAAAACCTTGGAAAGCCTATGGGGACCTTCCCCATAGGCTAACATTGGCCTCGGTAGGTTTTAGGTGGCGAACTAGGGGATCGAAGAACTTTTGAAAGAGACAGTACTTCGACTATCGAATGGTCGAATATTCAAACGATTTTTAGTTCGAATCGTTCGATTCGAAGGTCGAAGTAGCAAATTCTATGGTCGAAGTAGCCAAAAAAAACATTCGAAAATCGAATTTTTTTTTCCTCTATTCCTTCACTCAAGCTTAGTGAATGGGCCCCTTGATGTTTACATGATTTTCTAGTTCAGTTAAGGTATGAATAGGCTTGGGTGAATTTGACCCGTTTAGTTTCTCTCGCTGGCAAAATGTCGCCGACGACCATTTGAAGACTATGGGCACCAAAAAATGTTTGATGCTCAACAAATTTTTTTTGATGCATGTCATTTTTTTTTACGCGCAATGCCATAGAAGTCTATGGGTATCATTTGCGCAGCGAAAAAATTCACCCATCCCTTTGGTATGAAGTATGTCCTCTTCTTCTGTCTCTTTCCAGCTTTCAAATGCAGGTCACTCACCCCGGCAGCCAAAAGACTGATTTGCCTTTTGACATTCCCTCTCATATTCATATTCCAGTATTTCATTCAAACCACATGCAAGTGCCACAACATGGCTGTTTGTACCGGGAGAGAGCTCCCAGTGCGGGTAGCATAGCGCTGGCAGGGGGGGGCATTTAAAAAAAAAAATACTGTTTTCCCCAACTGGAATGCTGGCTCTATTAGCACACCTTTGATTGGGGATAACATTTTTACTCAACAGGTGCCCTTTAAAGTTAATTTAAAGGTGAACATCCCCTTTAAGGAAATATAGATGACTTGCAAACCACTATTATTAACTGGGGGTATTTATATATACAAGTTACATAAAGCTGTTTAATAGCCAACCCCCTGTTATGATATTAATAGTAAGTGAACTTGGAATCACTTGATTAAAACAGTGACTTCCGTCCATGTTAAGGTGAAGTCAGATTCTCTTTTATTTATGTGTTTTTCTGCTAAAACAGCTACAAGCAGCAGCACAACTGATCTAATCATAAAAGCTCTCATTTCCTGCAGTGTGCTCAAATGTGAAACACAAATACAACACATAGCTACAGCAAAAAAAAAAAAAAACCCTACAACATATGAATGTTTCCACTTATAATTTGTTCTTCTGATCTTTGAAGTGTGCCATTCTTTCATTTCACTGTTCAACAGCCTGCCATGCAAAGGCTTTGTTCCGACAGTTCAATTTAATCACTGCCATTGGTACAACAGGATGATAAAATCCCTAGTCCAACATCCAGCTGTTATCTGATACTGTTTCAAGCAACTCTCATGAATGCATGCTGATATCTCAAGAACTCCAAACATGTCATAAACAATATATTAAAACTCAAGTATGAATTCCATTAGCACACACAATGAATTGAGCTTATCCTTTCTATGCAGGCCAATGTAATAAAATATAATTTGGACTAATCTGCTCCAAGAATGCTTTCCGTTTGAAGATGAGTCTCCTGCCACATGCAAAAGTAATTGCTTGTTGGCTTCACCAAAAGACCCTGTTGAATCACTGATTCTGCCCTGCATGATCTTTGCAGGTGTATCTTAGCAATACAATCCCCCTTTTGTTTCAACATACAAATGTCAAAGGGACACATATTAAAACGGCAAGCAGGCATTTTAATGAATATTCCTGATCCTGAATGGAATTCACAGTAACCTAATATATTTAGAGGTGAGGGCCTTGGCATTGTCATAAGTGATTCATTAGATGGATGTTTGATTTTACTGATCAGATTTCCAACATACTAAAGGACTTCAGTAATATATATCATAGTTGGTACATATTATACTTATCCATTCTTTTAGACCGTTGGAGATAACAGACATGTTAAATAAATTATATTAATGCTATATATTGTATCATATTGTCAGTGTATGAAGCAGGTAATTCTCCCTGTCTCAGGAAAAGCACAGTAGCCTCTTTTAGACAGGGATGTTCCGCTTCTGGTATTTTCTGGGGACTTTTTTTAGGGTAGAGAGGACAGACAAGTGAAACACATGTACAATATATAAGGGGCATAAAAAAGAGGAAGCACTTCCTGTGAGCACCAAGGATCTCAGGATCAGAGGACACAGTTAAGCTGGCCATAGATGTAAAGATTTTTAAAAGATCCAATTGTTATCGCAAGACCACGATTATCTCGAAATTATCTTTAAATGTACTATGTGCCCATCAACTAAAAACACCATTTCAGGCGATATTGCAGTAGCTGCCTGCTTGGCCCTGCAAACATAGATAGATTGCACTGGCACTGATAAAGATTTTTAAACCTGGCTGATCAATATTCTTACAGATGCCGGCCGAAAAATCGTAAGATGTATGATCTTTCGAATCCCACTAACCGCACGATAATTTGATGGATTGTTCGGACTGCACTGAAATCGGTCGTTCACCAAAGAAGAATCGTCACGTCTAAGGGGACCTTTAGTCCCTGATTGATGAGCAGTTTTGTTTGAGTGTTTGCTAAAGTTTTTTTGGCTGACCCTAAAATAAATTTTTTGCTTGTCTTTGTAATTTTAGGTTCAACACTTTCAGGGATCCCTAAAATAAGGGTCTCGGGTTCAATTTTCACCTTCAGTACTTCAGCCTAATAAATATAGAATCTGTATTCTTAATAATATATACAAACATGAGGGCACCAACTGGGCCACGCACAATATTCTGCAGTTATATTATAACACCCAATGCATGGCCCCTGCTGTACTTTCTGTTTTACTTTCATCTCCAGCTGAAAGAAGACAGAACTATCATTTCTTTAGTTACTGAAATTATCTAATTTGGCCACTAGGGGTAAATTTATAAAAGTAGTTATAAATTTTGTAAAATTACATGGAATAGTCATGTCAACACTGCTGATGGGGGCAAATATCAGATTCATACACACACACTGTCACGCAGGAACCAAATTACCCTGCCTCTTAGACAAATACAAAAGGTCCTCTGCACTCAACCCATTATCAATATATTTAGGACGTTGAGACATTTTGTGTCTTAAGCAACTAAAAATGCCTTACCATTTAAACAAAACAGGGATTGTTTGTCCATATATTGCAATATATTTAAGCTGGCCAACTACGTCACAGTCATCCCTGGTATGGCCAGTCCTACACTCAACTTGCATCTGATTCATTAGATGCAAGTCTCTGAAATGAAGTGATTGTTAAAAAAAAGGCTTTAGTTCCTCACATTTTTATGCAATCATTTTGTTCAACCCAATGAATTAAAGCTGAAAGTCTGCAGTTCAACTGCATCTGAATTGTTTCATTTAAAATTCATTGTGGTAATATACAGAACCAAAATTAGAAAAAAGTTGTCTCTGTCCAGAGATTTATGGTCCTAACTGTATATACCAAAATAAATTGGGGCATTTCCAGGTAATTCACAACCTATAGAGAGGCACGAAATGGATAATTGTACAATGGATCCTTGGCAGATAACACATTTTGATAGTTTGAATTCCAATAAACAATGTCTAATGAAAAGTGATATCCTAGTCCCAAGATTGTATTTTGGTCTAATACTGTCCTAGACAATGGACCTGTGTGTGGTTATATATGCACGCGTGATGTCGCTTCTCCCCACACATCACAAGACGGACCCCCTACCCTTCACCTTTGCTGCTGGATTTCATGGGAAGTATCCAGCAGCAGGGAAGGTTTTTTTTATTGTGGTGAAACTTTTATTTACCATATAGGCATCCAAGGGCTGTCCCCTTACAGCTGGCACCCTAGGAACAGGCCCTTGATTACCTATGTATGTATAACTTTATTTGTAAAGTGCTGTTAAGGAGCCACAGTGCGTACAATGCAAAAAAGTACAATATATAAAAGTACACACATGGAGCACAAGTCACACAATAAATGCAATTAATATACACATTACACAGAGCTTATATAATGACACATAGCTTAAAGGGGATGTGAATGCAAAAAAATTAAATCTAATTTTTTACTTTCTTTTATGAAAAATAAATCTATCTCCAATATACTTTAATTAAATAATGTGTACAGTTTTTATAATAAACCTGACTAGGGAAAATCATATCATACTTACCGAGATTTTCCTTTCCTGGACTGGAACATGGCAGTGGGCCACAATGGGTTAATCCCTCCCACCATGCAATGGGACAGGAAATACAACATAAAAACCCTGCTTCCGCCCCCTGGCCGCCATCTTTGAACTCCTGGAGTCTCCCCCAATAGAGGGTGGGAAGCTGTGCCCACTGCCATGTTCCAGTCCAGGAAAGGAAAATCTCGGTAAGTATGATATGATTTTCCCTATTCCTGTTCCTTACACATGGCAGTGGGCCACAATGGGATATACCAAAGAACCCAACATAAACGAGGGAGGGAGAAGTTAGATTTTAGACAGAATTTAATACAGAACTCAGCACCGTAGTGCCGAAAGCAACTGGTTTGTTAACAAAAACATCGAATTTGTAATGGTTGAGAAATGTATGAAAGGAGGACCACACTGCAGCTTTGCAGATTTCTTCTGAAGTGACACCTGCATGGAAAGCCCAGGATGTCGCCATCGCTCTGGTTGAATGTGCCTTAATAGTCGAGGGTACTGTGCTGGATTTTAACATGTAAGCTTTCTGAATGCATTCCTTGATCCAACCTGCTATTGTGGATTTAGATGGTTGAGCCCCAGCTTTCTTTCCTTGAGGAATCACCAAGAGGGAGTCCGAAGATCTTATTGGCCGAACTCTGTCCAGGTAGGTTTTCAGACATCTAACAACATCCAGCTTGTGCCATTGATGCTCTGAGTCGGATTTTGGATCAGGGAAAAAAGTGGGAAGAATAATGTCTTGTGTGGTATGGAATTCAGACACCACCTTGGGGATGAACCTATCTGCTGTTTTGAGGACCACCTTATCCTGCAGAAAGGTAAGTTTCCCTTCCTGGATAGAAAGAGCTTGGAGTTCCCCGACTCTTCTTGCAGAGGTAATTGCCAATAAGAAACACATTTTCAAGTTTAACATCTTTAATGGAATGTCCTCTATGGGTTCAAAAGGTTCTCTGGTGAGCGCGTTCAAGACCAGACCTAGATCCCATGGAGGGATCTGAGGTCTAATGACAGGCGCAAGTTTTTTGGCTCCTTGGAAGAATTTCTTAACCAGAGTATTTTGAGACCATGCCACTTTAGAGAAATGGGAAATGGCTGTCACCTGACCCCTCAGGGTGGAAATGCTTAGTTTAAGTTCCAAACCTTTCTGTAAAAACTCCACAAGCTGAACTTCTGAAGCATTGAGTGGATTGACTTGAATTTCCTCACACCACTTGCCAAATTTTTCCCAAGTGATGAAATATTTCTGTAAGGTGTTCGTTTTCCTTGCTGCCAATAATGTAGACACGGAGGCCTCTGAAAGGCCAGAGGAGGAGAGGTTCAACCTCTCAAGAGCCACGCCGTCAAGGCCCATCTGCCCGGGTGAGGATGAATAACCTCGCCCTGTGTCATCAGATCCTGCCAATTGGGGAGTCTGAGAGGAAAATCCTTGGATAGTAGAAGTAGTTGTGAGAACCAAGGCCTTTTTGGCCACCACGGTGCTACAAGAACTATTTCCGCATGATCCTCTTTTATTTTTTTCAGAACTCTTGGGATCAGAGGCACAGGAGGGAATATATATGCTCTGCGGAATCTCCACTGGATGGAAAACGCGTCCGTCATCCAAGCACCTTGATCTGCTGTCCAGGAGACATACTTTGGTAATTTCGAGTTCTCTCTGGTTGCCATAAGATCGAGGCAGAATGGACCCCATTTCTTCAGGATTACCTTGAAGGCTGATTGATGGAGTTCCCATTCCCCAGCTTGGGGCATGGCTCTGCTCAGTCTGTCCGCTTTCGCATTCTGAACTCCTGGAATGTAGTCCGCCTTCAATTCCTTCAAGTTCTTTTCCGCCCATGAAAAAATATGTATGGTCAAGTCCAATAGACCTCTTGATCTCGTCCCTCCTTGCCTGTTCAGATATCTGACTGAAGTCATATTGTCTGATCTTATCAGAACTGCCTTGTTTAGGAGGTGACTCTCGAAAGTTAACAGCCCTAGGAACACTGCCTTCAACTCCTTCCATTTGGAAGATTTGGGGACTTCCGATGGATCCCACCTGCCCTGAACCTCGAACCCCAGTGTGTGGGCCCCCCAGCCCCACTTGCTGGCATCTGTGGTTAGCACTATCCCTTGTGGCTGACTCAAAGATACTGGGTGTCGAAGGTTTCCAACTTTTGTCCACCAATTCAGAGACTGGACTGTATTCGGCTGCAACAGGATTCGTTGGTGAGGTCGGAGGTAATTGTGATCCCATTTGGTCAGGAATTCGTATTGTAACATCCTGGTGTGAATTTGGGCCCACTTCACACAATCTATCGTGGAAATCAATTTTCCTAAAATTCTTTGGCAGCTTACTGCTGTCCACATAGTTTTGGCTTGGAACTTGTTTACAGAGTTTTTGATATCCTGAATCCTTCTCTCTGGGAGACTGAGATTGAAATTCTCTGTGTCGATGATTACTCCCAGGAACTCTAGCCGTTGGGCTGGAATTGTGATGCTTTTCTCCCAGTTCACTATCCATCCCAGTTTTGTCAGATAACCTGACACTTCCGTCAGATGAGCTTCGAGAACCTCTTTCGACCGGGCTTTGATCAGGATGTCGTCTAAATAAGCGAACAGCTGAACACCCTGGAGCCTTAGATTTGCTATGATGGGTGCTAGAATTTTTGTGAACAACCTGGGAGCTGTAGCTAACCCAAATGGAAGGACGGCATACTGGTAATGCTCGTTCAGGATTTTGAACCGTAGAAATTTTCTGTGAGATCTTCTCACTGGAATGTGCCAATAGGCGTCTTTTATATCTAGCTTCACTAACCAATCGCCTGGATCCACACATTGAGTGATTGATTTTAGAGTTTCCATCTTGAAAGAAGGGACTTTCAATTGTTTGTTCACTCTTCTGAGGTTGAGGATAACCCTGAATTCTCCGTTCTGTTTTCTTCTGAGAAACAGATGGGAGTATGTCCCCGAAAATTTTTGTTCTTGAGGAACTTTTGTTATTACTTTGCTTTTCAGTAATTCCCGAATGATTGGTCTTAGAGCTGAAGAGTTCTTTGCGGATCTTTGCTTGTCCGAAGAAATGAAATGGTGAGGACGTTTGTTTTGCAGCTTTAGTTTGTATCCTCTCGTGATTACGTCTAAAACCCATTTGTCCGGGCAAACTCGAGCCCACATTGCACTGAATCTGGACAACCTTCCTCCTATGTGCAATGGGACTCCAACACCTTCATGCTCTAGGCTTCTCGGATTTAACATTGGGGCCCCAATCTCTCCTTTTAGCCTGAAAGGACTGGTTTCTGTTCTTCCATTGTCCAGAAAAAGATTTCCCGGACTTGTACTGCCTGGTATCTCTGAAAGAACCCTTGAAGTTCCTAGCTGGGTTTCTTTTGTCCCTACGTTCTTGCGGCAGAAAGGAAGACTTCCCTGCCGATGCTTTAGAAATAATTTGATCCAGGTCTGAACCAAACAAGAGGTTTCCCTTGAATGGACTACTGCATAAATTATGCTTAGACTGGGAATCCGCATGCCATTGTCTCAACCATAATCCTCTTCTCGCCACAACAGATAGACCCATAGATCTAGCTGCCAGTTTTATTGATTCCAGAGACGCCTCTGCAGCAAATGCATTTGCGACTTTCACGTCCTGAAGCAATTCAATCAGTTTATCTCTGTCAGTGCCCGCCTTAATTGCTTCTTCCAGTTCCTGAAGCCATATCTTATTGGCCCTAGTGACCGAGGTAATCGCAATAGCTGACTTACATGCTGCACCGCCTGCCACATAGACTCTTTTCAATGCCCCATCTTGTCGCCTTTCCATTGTATCCTTAAGGGATACTCCTTCATCTACTGGAAGGGTAGTTTTCCTGGCAACCCTCGTGATGGCCGCATCTACTTTAGGAGAATTCTCCCACGGCTTAGACACATCCTCTGGGAAGGGAAATAGTTTTTTAAACTTTCTAGGAACTACTTGTTTTCTGTCAGGATTCTCCCATTCAGACTGGATAGTTGACTTGATAACATCGTGGACTGGGAATAAATGATTCTTTTTTGCAGCAGATTTAAACATTCTATCTTGCTTAACTGGAGATTTATTTGAATCTTCTAAATCCAAAGTTTTCCTAATTGCTTTAATAAGAGGTTCTACCATGTCAGTATTGAATGAAGATTCCCCATCATCAACTGTATCCTGATCAGAGATTTCCCCTTCCGAGTTTGACCAAGTCCTGGAAGATTCCGTTCTAACTGGAGTAGGCCTATCCGGGCTACTTCTGCCCCCTGCAGAGGAAGATCTACTTGTGGTCTGACCTAAGCTTTTCAACACATTATCCGTAACTTGCGACATCATGGAAGTTACTGATTGGTTAATTGTTTCCTTCATCCAATTCATCATGTCAGAAGCTTGTGTTGGATTCACTCCAGAAGCTTCCTGCAGGCATTTAGCGCACAATCTTTTATCTGGAAGAGCATAGCTTGAACATGAGGCACAATCTCTCCTGGCCGTTTTCCTCCTACTTCCTTCTCTGGTTGGAGAACTCCTATTAAGAGAAAAAGCCACCATTACTAAATTAAGCGAAATAAACCTTTTTTTTTTTTTAACTTCTCCTTTAATACAGTTTGATCCCGTGTTCACCTCTCAAAGGAACACTCACCCCCTTGAGCCTGAGTGAGATCTTCTAGAGCTCATCATGCAGATAGGGATACACTCCAGCAGTTATCCAATATGAAGTGAAGACCAACCTAAAGATCCAATGCAAATTATAAATACCTGTCCAAGGAGGATCCCTGCAGGCTCAGCAGTAGTAGTCAGGAAAAACATATACTTACAACAGTACCCTCCTGACAGCACAAACGGCACAGAAACACCTTACCAGATCTGCAGCCAACCGGGGGAGAGGAAGCGCCTCTTTTAAGTTTGGGCGCCAGGCCTCAGGCGCCATTTTGCCAAGCGTGTCACTTCCGGGTTGCAGCGTCAGCACGCCGGCACCATCTTGGAGGCTGAATACTCGGCGTCTTATCGCGCATGGTGCCTGAATAGGCTTTTGCGACTTACGGCACCGGTGGCACACATGGCCCAAGCCTACTCGGCTTTCCCAAGGACACCCACAAGAAAACATCTCGGTCCTGGGACATCAGAAGGGGAGAGGTACCCATCTGGAACTAGCGGGGTGAGCGACAGGAGTAAAAAAAGATGGCGGCCAGGGGGCGGAAGCAGGGTTTTTATGTTGTATTTCCTGTCCCATTGCATGGTGGGAGGGATTAACCCATTGTGGCCCACTGCCATGTGTAAGGAACAGGAAAATGAAATTCCCCCTTCGTTTTACTTGCTCTGACAGCTGAAGATAGGAAACTTCAGATGGTCCCTAACTGCTCTGCAGGGAAATGGTCATACTTTTAAATGGCAGGGGGGAGCCATCCATTTTACTTCCCAGAAATCGAGCAGCTTTGTTTATTTCCCTATAAAGCAGCTGGCGACTGTGTAGAGATTTGTATCCGCAGACCCAGTGCAGTCTGCATATTCTGATTATTAATCAGTCCTTCTGTATCAGCTTCTATGGCAGATATTATTTGACTTGTATTGTATTGCTAACTTATGACGATCCCTAACCTTAGCCTCCCAACTGAAGCACAGACCACACTGAGCATGTGCACGTTCTTGGACTTGCAAAGATGTTTAACAAAGTTACAAGATGACAGCCCCATGCGGCCAACTTTGAAAACATAAATCATTTGTTTAATTAGGCTTCTGCTGCAGTAAGTTTATGTTTAGTATACAAAATACAGCATTTCTAGTATTGTTCTATTTTAGACTTTAGTTCCCCTTTAAGTGCTATGTGGTCGGTCCCTGGCCCTGCCTCATAGTGCTTACAGTCTAAGTGGGTGGGTGGCTAATATACTTACAGGTACAAATTGGAGGGGAAAAGTGCACAAGGTAAAGGCATTGTCCAATAGGTACCAGGACTAGACTAATGTTCTAATGCTTCAAAAGGTAGACTATAAAGCTCACCATAGATGTTAAGATTTTTCTTTCCTTAACGATTTTAGTGCGATCCGGCTATTCCGTCAAATTATCGAGGTACATGAACACCAAATGTAAATAATAAGCAGAGAGGAGCGACCACTATTAATGCTGCACCATCCCACCGTGTATATCCCAATACTCTATTGAATGGATAAAACTTAAAGGAAAACTATACCCCCAAAATGAATACTTAAGCAACAGATAGTTTATATCAAATTGAATGACATATTAAAGAATCTTACCAAACTGGAATATATATTTACATAAATATTGCCCTTTTACATCTCTTGCCTTGAACCACCATTTCGTGACTCTATCTGTGCTGCCTCAGAGATCACCTGACCAGAAATACTACAACACTAACTGTAACAGGAAGAAGTGAGGAAGCAAAAGGCACAACTCTGTCTGTTAATTGGCTCATGTGACCTTACATGTGGTTTGTATGTGTGCACAGTGAATCGTACGATCTCAGGGGGCGGCCCTTATTTTTTAAAATGGCAATTTTCTATTTATGATTACCCAATGGCACATACTACTAAAAAAGTATATTATTATGATAATGGTTCATTTACATGAAGCAGCGTTTTACACATGAGCTGTTTTACTCAGTATCTTTTAATAGAGACCTACATTGTTTGGGGGTATAGTTTTCCTTTAACTTTTAATGACAGTATAAAAAAACCTATGTCCAGTACACTTAATTAAAACAACTATAGGCAGTGACGTATTATGGAACCCAATAAGAGGAGACAGCAATTCACCGTAGCTGGGTCTGCTGTGTTACAATCAGTATTGAGCCTGACCAGCTCTTGCAAAACTGTTTCTGCTAAATCTACTAATTGGTGTATCTTGAAGGCTCTTAGTCTAATCTACCCCAATACTGGATTTTATCCATAGCCCTCATCCACCACAAGAAGATACAGCATTTCACAGTAACCGGGTCTGCTGTGTTACAACCGGTGTTGAGCCTGGCCGGCTTTTGCAGAGCCTTTTCTGCTAAGTTGGCGGTAATGAAGGTGTAACTCGGAGGCTCTTGGTCTAATCCACCACACCGATGGATTTACCCACTGCCCTCATTCACACCAGAGCCCACCCTTCCACCAGTAAATTGACCCCTTATTAACCAGAACACATTCTGATGCAGTTGATAATGAGACAACTCGGCTCTCACAGAAATAAATCTGCTGGATCGGCGGTAGCTGGTACACTTGGTAGGAGTAGGGTTACCACCTGGCCGGTAAAAATTATAGCTGATCCCAATGTTATTAATAGAAAAGGTGGCAACCCTAGGTAGGAGGTTAAAGGTCTTTTTGCAACCCACCTTGGACAGTGCCGCAACCTCCCTCCACCAGGAGCCAGACCTTCCACCGCTGTTCCCCCTTTTTAGAGAGTTCAGACACCCTGCCTAGTAATTAAAAAAGAAGAATCAGTTTTAATTACTAGGCAGGGCTCAGGTTAGAAGATTTTCATCGTTCACATTGTCCAATTGTTGGCAGGGCCAAGCAGGCAGCTACCCACAGTTTTCCTGGCTTCAACTAGACAATATCGCTTGAAGTGGTCTTTTTAGTTTATGGACAAATCGTACATTTAAAATCATTTCAAGATAAGCTTGGTCTTATGATAATGAAAAGATCTTTTAAAAATCTTAACATTTATGTCCACCTTTAGTTTTTTCTTGAAGAGGTTGAGAGAGCACTCCTTAAGAGGAATTCAGGGATGGAAATCCAGATGTAAGAAGCAGCAAGATAGAAAGGTTTGAGACTAGAGGTGGCAGTGGATGTGGATGGTGTGAAACGAAGGTCGCTCTGAGAGGACTGGTGAAGACAGCCATGAACTTAGGTGAAACAACTGAAAAAATGTTTTCAAAAGGCTTTGAATGTTAGCAGAAGATTTTATATTTTTGCTTAACAGGCAGCCATGCTGAGGATTTTAGTTGGAGCTGAACAGGTTCCCTCTTAGGTTTGGCTTGCTTTGGGTGGAAAGAACATGAGCTCAGTTTTTGGACAAGTTGAGCTTGCATTGAAGTTGGTTCATCCAGGAGGAGATAACTACTATGCAGTCTGTGATCTGGGTCTGAACATCAGCGGCTAGTGAAGGGGTGACTAAATATATCTGGATGTCATTAGCATACAGGTAATATTTAAAGTGATACTGTCATGGGAAAACAAAACATGTTTTTTTTCAAAATGCATCATTTACTAGTGCTGCTCGAGCAGAGTTATATACTGTAATCCATTTTTTTTAATATTGAAATCTGTCATAGGGCTAGACATATTGTCAGTTTCCCAGGTGCACCCAGTCTTGTGACTTGTACTCTTATAAACTTCAGTCACTGTTTACTGCTGCACTACAAGTTAGAGTGATATCACCCCCCCCCATCAGCAGCCCATCAGCAGAACAATGAGAAGATAACCAGATAACAGCAGAAACAGAGATACATGGAGGACACTCTAATTTAACCCACACCAGTTAATTAGAATGTGGTGAATAAAGACCCAAAATACCCCCATCAAGTAATTCTATAGCAGTATTCTACTGTAATGGGCTTGCATACTTAGCACAAATAATATACAGGCTACATTGGTTTTGCAAAAATAAATCTCTTTATGGAAAATTCATTGATACTACAACTAGTACGCTTTATACAAGTAATGTACATCAAAGATATATCAAGACAAAGTTAAATACATACCACCCAACTGTAACCAGGAAATACGGACTATACAAGGAAGCCTTGTCACAGAATGAGAATTACCCCAACGTTTTGGCTCAAAGCTTTTATCAAAGGAATTCTCCCTTATTGCTCCTCTTGTTAAACTCCTTTTCAAATCACTTGTGAATGATTCACCCTTGTACTGCTTTCCCAAATGATAGCTTAAAGTGATACTGACACATTCCTATAAAAATCACAGGAACGTGTTTGTATAAAGTAAATGCAGCTCAAGGAATCATTTCCCTGAAAGCCCCCTGCAAACCTGTGTTAACCTGACCCTCTGACACTGCTAAATGTCCTTCTGAGCCGTTTTAGTGACGCTGGGCAACCTGGAAGATCAGTTAGCTGTGTGAGCGAGTCGGCAGCACACAGGTTTGCTGGAGCGGCTTTGCGGGGGGGCTTTGAGGGAAACTATTGCTTGTGCAGCAAGAGTGAGGATAGTCTTACTGATATCATCACAGAACTACAAAGTTTGTTGAAAGGAATTTATGAGGGGGTCATAAAATTGACAAATTGGGTGAACAAGGGAAGATATATATATATATATATATATATATATATATATATATATATATATATATATATATATGATATTGGAAAGTAAAAGTACAAGGAATAATATATAGCGCAACAATTACCAATAATAAAGGCAAAAATGCAGTATTCAGGGCCTAACTGGTAAGCCTCTTCCTAGTTCCAATCACAGCTGCTGTAGATCAGTAGGCACTGCCACTAGAGATGGCCGAGAGTTTTGGCGAAGCAAACAGGACAAAATTTGCCCATCACTAGCTGCCACTTCAAAGGTTGGTCAAACCAAAAGGAATCCACAAGACAAAAAAAAGAAGGATGTGCTCCCTGATATAGTTTGTTTAAAGCAAATAGTTCCATAAATAAAATAGCACTTACAGTATAGAAGTGTTGGACTTCATTTACCCAGCTACTTATGTATTATATGAAGTAATATTCCAGACATCATAAAAAATATAGACAGTGGTCACTATCCTTCTTCCCAGCTTGAGAAAGACCAACCACATCTCATACACAGGTCTGAACAATGAACACCCATGGTAGAACATCAAAAAAAGAGAGATTTTTTTAACGGAATTTGGTACTGAGACTGGGGAAAGACCCTGCATATCATAGAAAAAAAAAGTGAATTTGTGTGTAAAAATCTAGTGACTGCTTTTTGAGATTTTGGGAATATTTTACTTATTACCCTTTTTAATGTGAAGGGAAAGGTTGGAGTGCTGAATTCATGTGGAGTCACATTTTGACAGGAGACTGCAGATTTACTGTAAGTTGAGGTACATCAATGTTGTAGTAGAAAACACCTTTGGGTAGTCAAGCTAGTTTTGTTTCTATATATTGCAAGTTAGACTATGAGAAGTTGTTGTACTAAACCTCACTTTAATATACAATACCCTTATACTGTATATGATGAAGGTCTCCGCCTTCTATTAGACTGTAAGCTCTGTGGAACTATTGTAGTAATGAAATGTTATCTGCTGTAGGATTGACAGGTTGAGGAACACTATGTAAATATTGTACACAACTTGAACTTAGTTATGCCCAGAAAATCTATATAGACAAATGGATATCCATGGCATGAAATATATGTCCACAACACAGTGATGAACTATTTCATGAAAATAAGTCGCCAAGAAACAGCAATAAGCACATCTTTAAAACATTTTTTGTAAATAAACTAGATGCTAGAACTCAGAAGGAGATGTAAAGGAAATTTCCCATGTAGAGAAAAAATTCAGAGATTGACACTTTGGTTGGTTCCATGTAGAAATATGCACTGGTACGTTTTTACCGGCCATGTTTATCTTTACTGCCTACAATGGTTTAAGATTAAGTAACGAAAATGTAAATTCCCTGTAGCGCCCTTTTCTTAGCTGACAAGAGACTATCACGTGAAATTAATTGCAAAGTTTATGTAAGACAGATTGAATCCAATATGAATATCACACTCCCAAGTGGAAACTAAACTGCCACTTTGCTTGGTGCAAAATAATTAGAAAAAGAAAACCAAAGCAACAGCTGGAGAGCTTGACAGCAAAAGATAACTTAGACTGAAATGTCAGTAATATTTCTGTTCTGAATTCAGATACTTCTGTAGATGCTTGCAGAACAATGTGCCAACACTATTCAGCATTATTTATTCTTAAAGGTGAATGTGTTTTTGGTTGTTAGTTTTACAGTACTCGCATGGATTGTGTTGATGACTTCTGATAAGATTACATTTTAAAGCTTGTATAGTCTGGAGATACTGAATTGTTTTAATGTCACAGTTCATTTGCTGAACCATAACTGGAATCAGAAATTTTAAAAAAACTACTATAAATCCAAGTTAACATTAAACCTTTAGGGCTCATGTTTTTGTCATAAAATTTATATTCAAGGATTTTACATTCTGCAGGTTGGCTTAGCACTTTCCATTTTTTTCACCAACATAACTTTCATAAGCAGTTTTATAGCAGCTAAATGAAAAACTAAAGTATTACACACTTAAAAACAGTTTATGGTTCATAGACAATAATGTGGCTTTCATACCGTAATAAGCAAATGACAGAAATTTAATTGATATCAATATGGATGAATGACCACTACATTTCACTCTACAGTAATACCCATATCATGATAACATAATAAATCTAGAGAAGAAATAAAAGCGTTTGGCATTTAAATATATGTTCTCTATAAATTTTGCAGTGGCTGCTTACAAAATATCTGGGGTGGCATCATGTCCTTATATTTATGATTGTTTTATTGTAGGTCTTTAAAATACATACCTTTATAAGAATTAAGGAACTTAAATGAGTTAACTTAAGTAGGGGACATTTGATTGGATTTAATGAAACACTAGTAAGCAGTTGGGTTTGTACTTTGCAAGGACATAAACTTGATTGTATACATTTATATATTTAGAATTAACAGTTAAACCAGTATCCAGTTATTTATACACTCAGGGGCATATTTATTATGCTGTGTGAATCTAAATTCTCTGAAATAAACTGTCTAAAAAGCTGTGTAAAATAAATAGTGAGTTTATCAAGGTGTGTGTAACTTTACACCATGCGAACACCAGATTTAATGATTTATTTTACATTGTTTCCGGCAGAAGCCACTCTAGAAAATGTATGCATCAATCAGTTTTTACATGGTGAAGCCGGCCGATGTGTGGTGTATTATCCCGCTGTTTCTTACACAGCATAATAAATATGCCCCTCAATATCTTACTCTTGTTGGTGTAGACAACCCAAAAAGACTGATGGGAGGATGTTCGGAAAGATGTTCAAGAGGATATTCAGGACGATGTTCACTTTTGGTTGGTGAGGATTGAGGCTGAAGAGGTCCATTTTGGTTAAAAACACACCAGTCTTGCATTCTAATTATAGGCCTGATGTGATAGTAGAGCTGTTGTATGAGTAACAGAGACTACTGCACAAACAACTTAGACAAACGGTAAAAAATTTTAGGGAGTAGATCCAAGCGGGTAAAAATGCGGGCCTGGGTCATAGATTGTGGGTTGCGGGTTTGGGTCAGGGCTCTTTTGTTTTGTGATTGTGGGTTGCGGGTTTGGGTCAGGGCTCTTTTCAACTGCAAAGTGCGAAACTGCATACAAAAGTTTGTGCGCTTAAATGCTGTGGTTTAGCTCAGGGCTCTTTTCAACTGCAAAGTGCGAAACTGCATACAAAAGTTTGTGCGCTTAAATGCTATTTAAAAAATTACTCATTCTGATAAACATGCCGTACATTTTTTACTGAACTCCAATGCACTGGTTTCGAAGTGTGTTTAGTTTTGAGCAAAGGTGCTCTGATCATCAGTGTGACACCATTACTAAAAAGTAAGAGGATGTATTTACAAATTTTGTTGCAACACCAACAATTACTCTGGAATGAGTAAAAAAATGCTGCATTGCATTGAATAACATGGAGATTTGCCCCAATATTTAGTTCTATGTACGTAGAGCCATAACAGTAAATGAGCTCTTATAGCTTAAAAATGTCCTGCATAATTGTTCTTACTACAGGAGAATAACTGAGCTGATACGTATATGGGTCGCAGATGTTTTGATAACACTTGACTGTTCCTGTTTATTGGGAGTGCTATTCATGGCCCCTAGTGAGGTCACGGTGCTCTCTAAACTGCTTAGACATATAACCCCTTCTGGCTTCCTGTAATAGCTTATTTAACACAACAGAAGGCATTTGGGAGGTTATACGCAAGGGCCCAGATCGCCTGAAAGTCAGATGATGCTTAGGCATACAATAGGTTCCCACTGTGCTTAAGCATTCCTTTGAGAAATAAGGACCTCATCGTCATCATCATAATTATGATTTATTTACAACAGAGAAAATAAGTATTGAACACGTCAATGTTTTTTGCAGTAAATATATTTCTGCACCAATAAGGCTGTGTAGGTCTTGTGAGAGCTTTTTGCTTTTACCCATCATGAGATGCTTCTTGTGTGATACCTTAGTAATGAGAAACCTTTTTATAGGCCATTAATTAGGACTAAACCAGCTGATATTAATGTGCACTAATAGGGGGCAGGATTGCTTTCTAAATAATGACAGATTTCAGCAGGTTTCTTGGCTTTCTATTCCTTTTTTGCCTCCTTTTCTTCATGCGTTCAATACTTATTCCCTGTATCATTCCACTTTATTACACATAATTTAATGTCCGGATTTAATTATTTTGAGTTCTTTGTATGGTATGGTGTAAATTTCATGTCAATAGCCCTATTAGAAACATATTTATTGAGAAAAATGTTGACGTGTTTAATAATTATTTTCCCCACTGTATATAGCACCAGTAAGTTGTTGGATACTCCCCATGAACACTAACATGTCCTCCTTTAACAAACAAGGGTTACAGGATAAAAATGGGTTCAGAGAGCCCTGTTCACAAGACCTAACAATCTAAAGGACACCCTCTATTTTTCAGTATCTTCTTTCCCTTTTTATAGACCCTTTACAGGGGCACAAATGCATTAGGTGCACAAAACTAATATTTTTTTTCTAAAAATGATGTTTTGTATTTTTAAATTGTGTTTAGTATTTATGAAAGCCTTTTTGACATTCAAAAGTTTGCCATTAAATTTACTATTCATTTGTCAGAAGTTTGAGTGCCATTATCTAATTAGTAAGACATTTGCACTTTATAGCTCATTAATTCATTAATTAATATTTCATCATACAATGAACTTCATTCTTAAAAGTATGATTGTTAAAAAGGACATGCTGTTATTTTTGAAAGATTCAAAAAATGTATTGGCATATGTGTCATGTGTCAGGTATAAAAGCTGCACATATTTAAATAACGTGTCATGGGCAGAATTTGTTTAGTTTAAAGTCATATGGGGAACGGTAATATTGGTTGCTAACACAAAAATGTTTTCAATTTGTGAAAAATATTGCCTTTGCAAACACTTTGCCCCCTCACATAACAGTAGGATAGCAATTGTGACTGTTATAGTTTGCACAGTGTATGTAATAAAACTTCCTAATGAAATAGTTATTACATTTGCTCCAAAAGTTTATTCCACCTTCAAGCAGGTATTAAAGGTTCTCAATGTGCAATTAAGATTTGTAATGCAAGAAAAGCCTAATGAAGAATATTACATTGCAACATGCTAATTTTTATTCGCAAATTTTATTACATTTCCCCCATAGCATTTAAAGAGTTACATATTTGGGCTGGCATTTTTGTTTAAACTACCAATGTTTTTTTTGCTTTTTTACATTTCACATCAAAGTAGAACATTAAATAAAATACAGACTAATGTTAACCAATCTCCTTCCAAAAATCTCCATCCTCATTTTATATAATGACTATTTTGAAGATCCCAGTCTTCTAATCACATTGTTAATTGAAGATATACATAAGCTCAGCTATGTAGCAGAGCATGGGACACCACATAGGTTGCAATATCCAACAAATCTGCCGGTGTATCAAATGATATGAAGCCAAATTGCACATATCTGAATAGTTGGATGGATCACAATGTTATGGTAAAGTGCTGGCCATCTAGTTCTATGGTGACCCATAGCCCGACTTAGCTTTAATATATGGTTTGCATTGATTCTTGTATTTGCACCTGACTTTTGGTTGGTCTTTTGCTGGTAGCTATATAAAGTAGTTGCTGAGTAATGAGCACAATTTTCCCTTTTGCTATTGTAGCTCCCATTATTCTCAACATCTGTCACGTGATCACCATGGTATCCAATAAAAAGTGAGTGAAGAACTGGCTAGACCATGGATAACTCTGACATTGTTGGATAGCTTAATTAAATTGCGGATAACAATTCATGTTTGTATATATGCCAATGTCATTATGGATTTGTCTGAATATCTGGACATTCTTTACATTTATTCTATGGACATTGTGCTCAAAGGATTTTGTTAAAAGGAATTTTTGTGGGACATTTCTTAACTTTATTGCATTTATGCTAAGATTTGTGTTGTTACTACTATATATGTTACTAATTAAGAAATCACCAACCCCAGGATAATTAATGGAAGTTGTTTTGCAATAGGACTGGCACTGGTACACATTTTCAGCTGGGCCTTTTGTAGTTGAATATATTAATCCTGCTTTATAGAAACTTCATCAGTAGAATTTGCTATCTTTGATACTGGATCTGTGCTCAGTATCTCAAAAACTGTGCTGAGCTGGCATAATATCAGCATATCAACAACAGCAGTGCTGAATGCATAGATTTAACAAGCAAGGGACACCCTGCCCTCCAAGGGCACACCCATCCTCATAGACCTCAAAATAAATCTTTATCTTCAATTCCTATTCATATCCACTAGATGTTATTGCGCGGTATGCTGTTTAACTTCCAGGTGACATGACACTTAATTCTTAGAACTTCATTCCTACAACTCCCTATGGAATATAACCATATAAGTCTTCATTCAGCAAGAATATTTTTTGAATTCATTGGCTTTGTTCTCTCTCATTTCTTTCTCTTGCACTAGCCCCACAACCCCCAACCAGTGGCTCATGTGCAACATGTTGCTCACCAACACCTTGGATGTTGCACCCAGTGGCTGCAAAGCAGGTGCTTATTTTTGAATTCCTGGCTTGGAGGCAAGTTTTGGCTGCATAAAAAAAAGGTGTACCGCCAATCAGAGCTTTCTGTAGGCTCCCAGTCCACATAGGGGCTACCAAATGGCCAATCCCAGCACTTATTTTGTGCCACTCAGGAACATTTTTCATGCTTGTGTTGCTCCCCAACTACTTTTACATCTGAATTTTGCTCATGGGTAAAAAAGGTTGGGGGGCCCTGCACTAGTCTATGGCAAGAATTTACCCAGCAATCTTTTCAGAAATAAAAATCATCTGTACTTGCACCTGTAGCCCTAACTCACCATATCATCCTACAATCCCTTCTAGTTAAACTGTATCCCTGTTGCTTTTTTCAATATCCCTCTAAAATCTATTAACATCACACCCCTTTTATCCTTATGCTTTCATGGACATGGATAATGAAGAATTGTATGTATAGTAAAAATAGTGTTTTGATAAGCACCATGACACATTTGGTTCACCTTATTTGTGATGACCAGGCAACCACACACACATGTCAGCAAGAGACAGAGAGGTTGGGTCTTGGGTTTTCTACATATGTGGATTCTCCAAAATGCAGAGCCCTATGTCTTATGGCTATTTAATATGTTTCTAAGTTAAAAAGAACCTTTAGGTAAATGTTGCCATCACCATGGTCTGGCTAGATAAGTTGACAACAAATATAAAGTAATGTGTTAAAATTTTAGAGCAAAACAGGCAAAAATGAAGAATTGTTTGCTTCAGTATGACAATACGGGATATGGCAGTTTGTATTTCTTAGCTCTGGCATCTTTCTGATCAGAACCAGCAGAATTGTTATTTCCCTTACATCCAAACATTTTTCAAGAGAGAATGTATCATTGCAAGCAAGAACTAAAGAAAAAATAAGTCAATGGTAGTTTATTCTTGGGATGCGTTTGGAATACATTACAGTGCTACAAATTAAAAAGATGTATAAAAACCGAAGTTAAAATATATCATGACCCGTAAGAGCAGTGGGTTTTTTATTTGTTAAAAAAGGTTATTTGTGCTCTAACCTGAGAATGGCAACTATCATCATGATTGTTAGCAGTTGTATAACGTGTGCAATCATCTTGTTTCATGCTCAAGTGATTTCTGTTGCTTGCTTTCAAAGCAAAAAATAGCACAATGCAGACTTCCCATTCTCCCTATCTTTTCTTTTGTTGGGGATTCTTAGATATATTGCGCTTAAATCTGGCTACCCTTATTCAAGAAAGAAATTTGTCCATAAGACACCATTCTCTTCACATGCTATAAAATAAGATAATATTATGGCCAGTTACACCAAAACCACCATATAATTTTATATAACTAACATACTGATATGTCAGTATTTATCTTAAATCAATGGATTTTCTTTGAAGCTATATTCTTAATTTTTACTGTGCATTTATTTAGTAGGAATTTTTCGTCTTAATTTATTCAGTCTCTCTACCGCTGTTTCCATTGACACTTTGGAAAATACATATTCATGAATTCAGACAAAGACCCTTAAAATCTGAAGCTAAATAGGTTTTTAAACAACATTTACAATGCACATTTTTGGCACAGTTATCTATAAATATGTCTGTATATTGTGACTTGTCATCACTTTTTAAATTTAAGAGTTTCATTCTTCTATATATGGTTACTAGGGTTTTATATTTTTCCCAAACTGCAGTCTTTTGTGTGATCCAAGTATCAGCTGTAACGTTTCTATAGTTTCCTCAGGACAGATGGTTCATTTTAGCAATCCAAGCTAATTTTTAGGGAATAAATTTTATATATCTGTTATTTATTCTGTTATCCAGAATGCTCGGGACCTGGGGTTTTCCGGATAATGGATCTTTCGGTAATTTGGATCTTCATACCTTAATTCTACTAGAAAACCAAGTAAACATTAAATAAACCCAATACGTTGGCTCTGCTTCCAGTAATGATTCATTATATCTTAGTTTGGATCATGTACAGGGTACTGTTTTATTATTACAGAGAAAAAGGAAATAATTTAAAAAAATCTGAATTATTTGCAAAAAATGGAGTCTATGGGAGACGACCTTTCCATAATTTGGAGCTTTCTGGATATTCCATACCTGTATATTGTGAACAGTAATACAGGAAATAAGTATACAGTAAACAGTAACGATAATTATACACTGCAATATAATGCACAACTGTGTTTTTCTTTTCAAGGGAAGAAAAATTTATAAAAGAAAACGGCAATTTGTTTCAAAGTAAAAATCAAACTGAATCCAGAATGGCCTTATAGAAAAGTAGAGCGGGTTGCGTACAAACTAAAACTTTATAATGACATTTTTTATGAAGAACATTTTGAAAGCATCATTGATTTTATTATGTTTAATTATATCAGTCAAACTGTCCATTTTTTAACTTACTCTTGCAGAATATGAAAAAGGTGAATCAATGGTTTATACCAAAAAAACATCCCGTAGGTACAGTTGTATGAAGAAAATTGCATGATTGTAGAATTGCTGACAGTACAGCTATTTATTTAGTGATTACTGTGTAGGTAGAATAATGTAGTGTATGGCATGATACAAATTTATTGGTCGTGTTACACAATAAATGAAGCCATTTATAAAAATAATTAGGGTTAAATGAACAGTAACATCAAAAAAAATAAGTGTTTTAAGCTGCAGTGTAACAATGGGGGCAGCCATTCAAAAGAGAAGAGGTTCAGGTTACACAGCAGATATCAGATAAGCTCTGTAGAACATAATGATGTTATCTAGATCAATAAAAGCAGCAGCACTCCGGTGTTATTGAAAAAGTGAAAACGTTTATTAAAAGTGCCTTAAGGCAACGTTTCGACTACTCTGGCCCTTTGTTAAGCCTTTTTTTGGCTTGACAAAGGGTCAGAGTATGTAGAAAGGTAACTGGCAGATGCTGTATTTAAATATGTTGAGTGAGCTTACCGCTATGCACGGTGGGCTCGGGTGCACACACCCCAGACCTTCAGCAAAGGGAGCAGACACCAGGAAACATCAAAGGAGGCTGGCACAAGCCTGGACCCAAAAAGTAGTAGAACCAAAGTCAGATTGAAAAGATTAAAAAGCTTATATTTTATTCTCCATAATTAAGAAACAAGACCTTGTTTCTTAATTATGGAGAATAAAATGTAAGCTTTTTAACCTTTTACAGCTTGCACTTGGGGCTGCAAAGAGGCTGTTTCCGCTTTTGGAGCACACATGAATTGAATAATGGTGTTATCTGTTATCTACTATTTAACCTGTGCCATATAGCCTTTTCTCAATTTCCGTCATTACTACACAGCAGCTTGTTTATATGAACTATAGTAGTGTTTCTGAGCGGTTATACCAGTGCAGGGCAAAAGTACACAATATTTTCATTACTTTAAAACAATTTCATTTTTTGGTGTTACTGCTCCTTTAATTTACTGACCTCAAGGCAGGGTGCACAAAACAGGTGCAGGCCGGCAAGTTTTTGTACTTGGAACTCAGCCCTACCATCAACTCCTCTAAATTACACAGTGTTGTATTTATGAGGTGCAGTTGGGGAGAGGCGGGTGGGTGTACCCCCTCCTACCTTATTGGTCCCCATCATTCAGACACATAATGGAGAACTGGTGGCCCAGAGGGGGTCTGATCTTACTGCTGCCCCCAGCATGATATACAGTAGAGACCACAGCATGACCCTGAGCAAAAAATCTCATTGTACACATTTTCACAACTGCTATTCCCATCAGAGATTATTACCAAGTGTTTAAATTATACTCTTTTTTGGATTAATAAATTAAAATGATGAATCATCAAATTACAATCACTTATAAAGCCCCTTTCAGTGTTTTTAAAAATAAAATAGCCTAATAATCTACCCTTCATCAGCTCACTGTGACCTGCTCCTTGTGACATAATTTCGGGAAGCATTGCATCAGTCATTACTCACATCCAAGATGGCGATGGCGTCCAAGATGGCGACGGCGTCCAAAATGGTGACTCCCTGCCTCTCCATGTGGATCCCATCCTGGCTCCTCACTTCCAGAGACCTTTGCTCCCCAGCACTACTGCATCTCCTTCCTCGGCTTCTGTTCCTGTTTCTTCTCCCACTACCACTCCGAGTCCTAGCCATTGATGATTGGCCACTTTCTTCTGCCTTCATCTTCAAGTCATCTCAAGAATCGTCCTTCAAAGTGGGCACCCTGCATACTGAAAGACTTTTGTTTCTTCTGATTGGTTGCCCGTCAACTCCAGTAGTGCTAGGACTTCCTTGGTTGCGCATCCATAATCCTGTCATTGACTGGTCCGCAACTCAAATTTCTCGCTGGAGTTTCTTTTGTCAACAGAACTGTCTTCCGGCCCAGCCCCTCGTCAAGATATCTTCCGTTGTTCCTAATCCCTCCATACCTCCTGCTTACCAAGACTTCTCTGATGTCTTCAACAAGAAATCTGCAGAAACTCTCATCGGTCTTATGACTGCCCTGTCGAGCTTCTTCCTGGCACTATGCCTCCTCGAGGACGTACTTATCCGCTCTCTCCATCTGTAACTGCAGCGATGAAAGAGTACATACAGGAAAATCTCCTAAGAGGCTTCATCCGTCTATCTTCTTCTCCTGCTGGTGCGGGGTTCTTCTTTGTTGAAAAGAAGGATGGCAGTCTACGACCTTGCATCGACTACCATGGCTTGAACAAAATAACTGTGAAAAACCGCTACCCTCTACCCCTCATACCCGAGTTATTTGATCAGCTCAAGGGTGCCAGCATTTTCACCAAGCTAGATCTTCATGGGGCGTAAAATTTCTCATCCGGATCAGAGAGGGTGATAATGGAAGACCGCGTTCAATACTCGTGACGGGCATTACAAGTATCTCGTGATGCCCTTTGGACTTTGTAACGCTCCTGTGGTTTTTCAAGAACTCGTTAGTGACATCTTCCAGGACTTGTTACGCCAAAGTGTAGTCGTTTACTTGGACGATATTCTAATCTTTTCCTCGAATCTCATTGAACATCGGATCCAGGTGCGGGAGGTCTTATCTTGGCTGAGGAAGAATAACCTTTTCGCCAAACTTGAAAAATGCTCCTTTGAAGTTTCTTCTATTCCCTTTCTAGGGTACATTATTTCCCAACAAGGCTTCAAGATGGACCCACAAAAGTTTTGGCGATCCAAGATTGGCCCCTCCCCACCAGCACCAAAGCTATCCAGAGGTTTATTGGTTTTGCCAATTATTACAGACAATTCATCAAAGGCTTCTCGTCTAAGATTTCTCCAATCCTGTCCCTCATCCGGAAAGGTGGGAAACCTCAATGCTGGTCCTCTCAAGCTTTGGAAGCATTCAAAACTCTCAAAGATTCTTTCTCTTCGGCTCCAATCCTCAGACACCCTGACCCTCTTCTACCGTTTTTCATTGAGGTTGATGCTTCTGAAGTCGGGGCTGGAGCTGAATTATCCCAAAGATCTTCGTGTGATGGGAAATTGCATCCTTGCTTTCTTTTCTAAAACGTTTTCTTCTCCCGAGCAGAACTATGACGTGGGAAACCGTGAGCTGTTGGCTGTCAAATTAGCGCTAGAAGAGTGGAGACATCTGTTGCAAGGTTCCTCTGTGCCAGTGTCTATCTTCACTGATCATAAAAACCTTGAATACATCCAGTCTCTCAAATGCCTTAATCCCAGGCAAGCTAGATGGGCACTCTTCTTCTCAGGTTTCAACTTTGTTATCACGTTCCGCTCTGGTTCCAGAAACAAGAAGGCAGACGCTCTTTCCAGAAGCTTTATTCCTGAAGACTCTTGTTCTGAGGATCCTGAACCCATTGTGCCCCCTACCAAGATCATTGCTGCCTTATTTCCCACCATGGCTTCCCAGCTGCTATCTGCACAATCTTCTGCTCCTTACAATACTCCCTTGGGAGTTGCATTCATTCCTCCTGAACTTCGTCACTCCATCCTGTCTCAGTCCCATAACTCCAAACAGGCCGGCCATCCTGGAATTAAAAAGACTACCGAACTTTTGTCTCGCCTGGTGTGGTGGCCTTCACTCCGGAAGGACGTTAAGGACTTTATTTCTTCTTGTTCCACTTGTGCAACCTCTAAGTCTGGAAATTCCCCTCCTAAGGGTCTGCTTCTTCCATTACCCATTCCCTCTCAACCTTGGACTCATTTGGCGATGGATTTCATTGTGGATTTACCTATCTCCCATGGGCATGCGGTCATTTGGGTCATGATCGACAGGTTCAGCAAGATGGCCCATTTCTTTCCTCTTCGCAAGTTGCCTTCTGCTCAAGAACTTTCAAAATTGTTTATTCAGCATATCTTTCGCCTTCATGGATTTCCGGCTGAAGTTGTGTCCGACAGAGGTTCCCAATTCGTTTGCAAATTTTGGAGATCTTTGGGTAAAGCACTTCACATCTCTCTTCAGTTTTCCTCTGCCTACCACCCTCAATCAAATGGAGCTGCAGAGAGAGTCAACCAAGCATTAGAGCAATTTCTTCGTTGCCATGTGTCTTTGTGTCAGGATGACTGGGCAGATCTACTCCCTTGCGCTGAATTTGCTCACAACAATGCTATGCACGCTTCTTCCGAGAGGTCCCCATTCTTTTGTGTCTACCGTCAGAATCCCCTAGCGTTCCCTCAAAATCTCCTTCTCACGAACGTTCCTGCTGCCAATGATCAAGCCGCTCACATGCTCGCTATCTGGCAAGCCGCTAAAGCCAATTTGGAAAATAATTCTCTTTCTCAAAAGAAGTTTGCCGATAAGAGAAGAATTTCTTCCCCTCAATATAATCTTTGTGACAAAGTCTGGTTATCTACAAGAAACATCCGTCTCAAAGTGCCTACTCCCAAACTCGGTCCCAAGTTAATCGGCCCTTTTCCAATTGTCGAAATCATTAACCCTGTGGCAGTTCATCTTCAACTTCCCCCAGAGATGTGGGTTCCTAATGTCTTCCATGTGTCTCTTCTCAGGCCTGCAATACCTTCTTCTTCTTCATCCACTCCCACTCCTGTTCTTGTTGATGGGCACCAGGAGTTTGAAGTTAAAAGAATTCTGTATTCCTGGATCTCCAGAGGTGTGTTGCAGTACCTAATTGAGTGGAAGTGGTTCGGTCCCGAGGAGTGCTCCTGGGTTAGAGATTCTGACATTCCATGCTCCCCTTCTTATCTGAAGATTTCACAAACAGTTTCCATCCAGTCCCAGTCATGGTGGTCCTGAGGCCCCCCCTAAGGAAGAGGGTACTGTAATGGAAATGGAAGCCATTACTCACATCCAAGATGGCGATCATGTCCAAGATGGTGATGTCGTCCAAAATGGCGACTCCCTGGCTCTCCATGTGGATCCTGCTGGTCGCAGCGCTATGACGCCAGCGTCTTCCCGCCTGCCGATTGGTCGCGTCAAAACGTGCATCTGTGTCTAAACGGCAGCGTCAGGATGCCAGCGTCATGACGCCATTGCTCTCAAACTTTGGCGCCAATCCTGGCCTATATAAAGCCTTCTGGACATTGCAGACATTGCCCAAGTATAGGTTTAACTTCGTGTATTCCTGGGTGTGTTATTACTGATTGATTCCTTTGTACCAATCTTGCCTGTTATTTCGGATTGACCCTTCTCTGCCTGGGTTAAACTATTTCCTGGACTTTTGACTACTCTCTTACCGTACCCTTCTGAAACCGGTTTGACTACCAGCCTCCTCATTGGCCCACACTCCAACTGTGCCTTCGGGCCCTTACAGTAGAATACTAGTGGTCTGGAATGCTGCAGCCTATTGGAGGCTCACACCACCCCTTGTCCATTGTATGTGACAGATTCAGGTCTACTGAGTAATGAGCAATTATTTTCTTGAGGTTTTGCTGCTGCAAAAAAAATGTCTATTTAGTGAATTTTAGCTGTTTTGCAATTTTTTGCTGAAGGGACAGATCGCTCAACATGTGTCTATTCTGTGTTAAATACTTTCTTTCCCTTTAAAATGGTATTTCTGATAATCACAAAAGATATATTGGCTATAGGGTCGGAAAAAAGTCTTAATTACAGAGAAGCATGACCGAGACCTCTAGTGACCAAACAGAGGCAATACATTTATAATCCAAAAAGATTCTCTGTATTCATGCTATATTAAAAAAATATATTTATTGAAACATCTAAAATACATTACTTCACATGGAGCCTAACGCGTTTCATGCTTACCCAGCACTTAATCATAGGCCATCTCAGAGAGCAAACACATGCATTTAATCATAGGCCATCTTAGAGAGCAAACACATGCCGATATTCTCTCTCTCTCTCTCTCTCTCTCTCTCTCTATATATATATATGCATATATATAAATATATATATATATATATATATATATATATATATATATATATATATATATCAATTATTCTCAGACCAGCACTCCCTGGTCAGACCACCACTCTTTGATCCTTGAAAAAGGTCCCAATAGGGACCGAAACGTCGGGCATAGATACGATGTAACAATAAAATAATTGATTTTTATAACAGGGAGTGCTGGTCTGAGAATAATTGGTGTATACAAAATTACAGTGCACCCCTCCCTTGAAGCTATTTGCCTTGGAGTGTGGATACTCATTTGGAAGTATATATATATATATATATATATATATATAGGTCATTGTTGTTAAGACTCCTCATTAGTGTTCCCCAGACCTGCCCACTCAACTATAAAAACACTCTAACTGATTCTCAAAAATCCATGTTTAGTGGTATAGTTAATATAGATTATGGAACATCACAGTATATATATCAAATTAGATATATTACACAAAGCAAGTTACAGCAAATATAAAATTCAATCCCAATGGCAGCCGTGTCTCTAAGTAGAATATCCAGTAAAACTCTTTTTATGTAATATAGTTAGAATATCTCCTCCTCTGATGCCTGTTTTATATTCCTTGTACTGAAAATTACATAAATGTATATATTAAAAAATATACATAAATGTATTTTTTAATATAGCATGACTACAGATTTTTTTGGATTAAATATGGCATTTCTGTCAGGACAGGAACATTTCCCCTAAAACATTAACCCTTACAGATTTAGTAGTGTTTCCTTTTTTTCTTTAATAACCTTCCCTAGTTATTAATACTAGAACTTACTTAGTTTATGTGATTTTACTGACTGTGCTGAATTCTACGCAAGTTTAATATAATTACATGGTTTTGTTTCCATTGACTGCTATGGTCTTTGAAAAGTCTATTGTAAAAGTTGGTACAAATGTTATATATAATATACAATACAGGTTGTGTATATGTGTGTATGTATGTTTCATTGTACACCAACGTTTGCTAATGCTTACTTTAATTTATTAATATGAACTGTAATGGACAGGACACTTATCATGCCATGCAGGATCAGCCAGGCAAGAATCTCCTGTTTCCCTACCGTGATCTGACTGTGAAAGGAATCAAGTATGCCTTGTATGAAAGTACAGTGAAATTGTGTTGTGTTTATAAATGTCTATCTTTCAGAAACAAGAGAAAAGTCTGCATTTCAGCAGAGGGTGCTGTCCTCTAGTTCAAGCACAAGCTAGATTACAAGGTCATGCAGCCTATTGATAAATCACACTGCCGTGATTCCTAACTGACAGCTCAAACTAACATCAAGCTGGATGAGAGAGAACAAAAGGCCATCAAGCAGCCATTTTCTTGACACTTTTATTCAATCACCGGCAGATTGCTTACGACAGCAATAGCAGCTGTTTTGTCTTCATCTTTCCACATTTGATAAAAGGTGTCAACTCAAATTTTTGTAAATAATTCACTTACCCCTACTGCAGGCTCCAGCTTTGCTCAGCATATGTATTCCTTTTGAGAAGATCACTCAGTCAGGTCAGGGCTCAACTCTATCAAAGCAAGGGCATCTCTGATTTCAAAGGAAACACTGATAAAGCCTCAGCTCTTGAAGGTCACAGATAAGAAATACAGAGCAAGAGAGAGTTTTATTATGTTGCCAAGAAGGTTAAACAATAAAATATAAACACAGGCTGTTGTTTATTTTAGGCATATTTTTCTATTCCTCTTCCAAGGGAACAAAAAGCTGAATTCAGATTAACCCTTTGACGATAAATAACTCAAACCGCATTGGCTTTGAGACTACAGCACAGATGGATGAGGCATGATGAAATAGATTTTACTATTAAATAGATGTTACTCCTCTGCTAGTGACGTTGAGGGTGCAACAGGGCAATTGGCAACTGCGTCTACTGCAATTTTGCCAAAATAGGAACAAATTTGTGTGTACTTTGTCACAA
The DNA here is from genome assembly GCA_038501925.1 of Xenopus petersii. Taxonomy (NCBI): domain Eukaryota; kingdom Metazoa; phylum Chordata; class Amphibia; order Anura; family Pipidae; genus Xenopus; species Xenopus petersii. The sequence continues at coordinate 121,133,377 of CM076675.1, forward strand.
ATTGGATGCAGTTGTGCCAAATATTTTCAAATATAAATGGTTCTAGACCCAACTGACTGTGGGGAAAAGCACAAGTTGTCTACAGCACCTGTGGACATAAATGAGCCCTGTTGTCACCCTGCACTGGATAAAATTGTGTGTTTACTTCAGGAACACTACTTTAGTTTACTGTATAGAAATCAGCTATTGTGTAACACTGGGGGCAGCTATTCAAGCTAAATATGGCAAAGAGGCACAGGCTACATAGCAGAAAACAAATAATGTGTGTAGAATACAATGGGTTTCGTTTTTACAAAGCCTTTTTATGTATCTTTTATAAAAGATAAATCGGTAAAATGCAATTTGTGGCTTTTTACAAGACTATTGACAAAAACTTCTCCAATATAAAATAAGATGCTTGTTGATAAGATGTTTATGATGGTAACAGTCCTTTAATATCTGTATGTTTAAAACAGTACAATTTGTTCTACAGAAATAGTATTGCATTAGTTCTATAAAGATGCCAATTCCCATTAATGATATTCAATACCGGAACTAGAAAAGTCAGGTTTTGCTTCTCCTTTATTGAAAATTCAATTTGTTATGGTTTTATTCACATATTCAAAACGAGCAGAGCTTTTTTTTTTAGCAATAGTCTTGGCATTATAATTATGTGATGTGTATCATTGAATGAACCAGAGTGAATTGGGGTATGTATAATTATCAACTCAGACTGATGTGATTCAGACAGTTATGATGTCTGTTTGCCATGCTAAATTTTCAACCTTCATAATGACCACAGCCCGCAACTTTGTCACTGTGACTTGACAGATAAAGATAAGATCCTCAGTCATCAGATAGATGACTACTGCAAATACTTCAGTTTAGCTGTTAATTTGTAGCAGTATTTAATAAAGCAAAAGTTAAAAAAGATAATTAGGTTTAGCCCTTCCAAGAGGAAAACAAAGGAACCTGCCAATCATCCTAAAGGGATTGTTCACTTAACACAGGGGTGCCTAGACTTTGTTACCCTGGGATCTACTCTGGACACCTGACCCTCATCAGGAGATCTACCTTGATAGTGGGGATCTGCAGAGTAGCCCTCCGTGCTCTGTCCAACGGCCCCTCTCTCCCTCCCTCTGTGCTGCTCTTCTTCTCTCCCTCCCTCCCTCCCTTCCTGCTTAATTATTTGCCTTTTTCTTCTGACTTTTTTAAACTTTTAAATGGGGGTCACTGAACCCATATAAAAAACAAATCCTCTATGAAGATATACATTTTTTATTATTTTTGATTAATTAAAGGGCACCTTTTGCCAAAATATATAATAGAGCCTGCATTCCAGTTGGAGGTAACAGTCATTCTTTTAAAAAAAAATGCCCCCCACCAGAACAAGGCCACTCGCACCAGGAGGAAGCTCCTGATACAAATGGCCATATTGCGGCACATGTATGCTCATTATGCGCATGCTTGTGACATCAGAAGTGTGTTATGCGCATGTGCTCTGACCAACATGGCCGCTCACTCCCTCCTGGTGCAAGTGTCCTAGTGCTGGCAGGGGGCATTTAAAAAAAAAAAAAACTACAGTTACTCCTGGTGCTTCTGTGCTTCTGAAATTGCCACTAGTAAATAAGTTTCTTAACTAACCTTTCTGCTAGTTCATTATTGATTTTGTATTACATTATGAACTGTAAATAATGTAATACACAACCAATAATGAACTGGCAGAAAGGTAAGTTAAGAAACAAATTAACGTAATTAGTAAATAGAGATAAAGTTGGTCTGGTTAGCACTGGAAATAAACCAATAACCCTTTTATAGGAGTCATTTATGAACACATTGGGGCAAATTTACTTATCTTCGAAGTTGCGCCAGCGTCGGCTTCTCTGTACTTCGCCGCACTTCGCCAGGTGAAGTTTCGCCAGGGTGCCGCTAATTCGCTAAAATCCGAATTTGCGTTCAGGGAGGAAAAAGGTAGTGAAGTTGCACTACCTTTAATACGTCAAGCAAAGCGAAGTTACGCTAGCGTTGCCTGATTTGCATATGGTGCCAAGTTAAAGTACAATGGATGTATATGTAGCAGCAAATACATTACACTACACAAGCCTGGGAAAGCTTCATAAAATAAAATCGAGTTGTTATTTTGCCCTATACATGTGCCCACTGTATAGTTTATGTGCCATATGTTAGGAAATGTAGGGGGGAAGGAGGGTACCCGCAAAAAAATGTACAATCTTTTTCAGCCTATCACCCTTAAAAAAGTAAAAGACGCCAGCGCGTAAACTTTTTTTGAAGCAAGCCCTATCTACTCTATTGCACTTCACCTGGTCTGAGGTGGTGAAGGCAAGTCTGGCGCAAGAGGTAACGTTCAGTAAAATCCGCAAGTTAGTGAATTAGCGTAGTTACGTCCCTTCACCATAACGCAACTTCACCTGGCGTAGTAACGAAATTACGTCACGCTGGTGAATTTTCGGTAGCGTTAGCCACTTCGCTCTTTAGTAAATTTGCCCCTTTGCATTAAGCAGAATGTATTTTTTTTTACATCTTATCCAAAGTGCAGCATCTTCCCCAGGATTCCAGCATAATTGGGTTGGAAGATGTGCCTGTTGCAATTATTCTCAAAGCACCAAAATGAACATAATTGTACATGAGAGTATTTTCAAACTGACGCAACGTGCTGTGAGAACCTGATATTACTACCATGTTCAGGTTGGTGGAATTCTCCATGGTTCCCCAGTGTCAGTAGGTAGACTTGCACTTGATTCAGTGGCAGGTTGCATTGGTGCTTAGTGCAACTATATTATATAAGTGGGAGGGCTGTGTTTTGACACAATTACTTTTAATTGATGGCATCATTAATCACAATATGTGTGTTCATTTTAGCATGATCATAACTTACCCTTTATATGTTTGTATGCAGAAGAATGTTAAAACAGAATATGACTAAAATTAAATTTCTACATTATGCAATACAAATACAGGTATGGGACCTGTTATAAATACTTTAGTTTGTGCGACTGCCACAATAAAAAAAGTTTATAATACCACCTCACAACAATGAATGTCGAATTCAAAAATCAAGGTGCAAGGAACCAAAAACACTGCATCACAAAGATGTGAGGGTTTCCAAAAGTAAAGAGTCAAATATAAAAATTAAAAAAATTTTATTAGGACATGAAGACCTAACGCGTTTCGTGCCTGTGTGGGCACTTACTCATAGGCTAAATGGCACACCCCTGTACATCTGTTATATAGGGGCTGTGACCAATCACAAAGATGTTAACACATGTTACCACTATACACAATTAGTGAAGTTCCACCTAGTGGTGGGAGCATGTATATATCTTAAACAACGAAAAAAGAAAAGGACAAAAGATACACCTCGAAAAATAATAAACAAAAAAGAGATACATAATGTAAATGAAAAAAATATAATTGCAAACAAAAATATTCAAAAGAATTATTCAAGAAAAAAAGGGAAAAACAAACAAAGCACAAGTATTAAAATTTACAATAAGATGAAATATCCCAGATATGCCCTTCGTATATACCTGTGTAGTAAATTGTATATATCCAACTCATGTAAAGTATACCGAATGGGTTACAATAAAGCACAGGCCTCTATTCACAAGAAATTTGAAATATATATAATCTATACAAAAAAGTGAAAAGTAATAAAAAAATACTCAAAGAAAAAAACAAAAAAAGCTTTAAGAAACAAAAGAACAACCAAGTGAAAAGTCAAAAAAAGCATGTGACATCATAGTCGCTATTGAGACCAAAGGGTTTTCTGCTCCCTAGGAAAAAGATCCATTTCGTTTCCAAACGGAGCAATTTTGGCAAGATATCTCCCCCTCGTTTGACCCTTGCTACTCTGTCAATACCCAAAACTGGGTAATTGATGTCTCCCCCATTGCATTCCTGAAAGTGTTTTGCTACTTGGGAATCGCTATGTCCCTTCTTTATATCTAGAATGTGCTCTCGAATACGATTTTTTAAAGGGCGACTGGTTTGACCCACATACTGAATATTGCATACCTTACATTCTAAGAGATAAATAACGAATGAGGTGTTACAGTTAATAAACCATCTAATGGTATATTGGCGTCCTGTTATACTAGACCTAAACGATCTTGTCTTGGTGACCTGCGCACAGGTTAAACATCTAGATGCACCACACTTAAACATGCCTTTAGTATTTAACCAGTTCGTATTAATAATGGGTGCTTGAACCAGACTGGGGGCAAGTGTATTACCTATTGTATGAGTGCGCCGAGTGACTGTTTTATACCCTAGATTAAGTACTTGATCCAAGACCGGGTCAGTTCTTAGAATGCATAAATTTCTTTCAAATAGTCTCTTTATATGGTTATACTGTGAACTAAATTCTGTAATAAAATGAACAGGATTATTAGTTTGTTGTGACTGTATAGTGATATTAACCAATGAATTGTTATCTGTTCTTTGACATGGGCTTTCTTGTCGTTCATTGGGGCAATAGTTAAGTGCTTTATTAAAGGCTTGATTTAGATGTTTTTCTGAGTAACCCCTAGCACGAAATCTTTGTCGTAGCGCTTCTGACTGAGATACGAATTCTTGTACGTCTGTACACAGTCTTCGTAATCTCATAAATTGCCCTATTGGTACTGCCTTAATGACATGTTTGGGATGACAGGAAGATGCTTGTAATAAGGAGTTCCCAGAATTTGGTTTTCTATAGATAGTGGACAAAATGCGCCCACTATCTTGGTAGAGAGTTAAGTCAAGAAAATTGATAGAGTCGTTACTTATAAAGTGTGTAAATTTAAGGCCTATATGATTCGAATTTGCGTATTCCACAAATTGCAAAAACTGCAATTGTGTGCCCCGCCAAATCACAATTAGGTCGTCAATATATCGACCAAAAAATACAATGTATTTACTGAAGGGATTATTCATATTATAGACAAACTCCTCTTCCCACCAACCCATCGTCAGATTGGCATAGGAGGGGGCAAATTTTGCCCCCATCGCTGTGCCACGTTGTTGTAAATAAAATTTATTGTTGTACAAAAAATAATTGTGTGTCAATAAGTATCTTATTGCATTTAGCAAGAAGGTTTGAAGATGTGGAGGATAAGTACTATATGTGGTGAGATGGTATTTGATTGCTTCAAAACCAACATCATGAGAAATACAGGTGTATAAAGATACCACATCTAGGGAAGTCCATATGAAACCTTCTTCCCAAACAAGGTTAGATAATTGTGTCAGAATGTGTTGACTATCCCTAATGTAGCTTCGTAAACGTAGAACCAATGGTTGCAGATATGTATCTACTGATTGCGCTAGAGGTTCTCCTAAGGATCCTATGCCCGATATTATGGGTCTCCCTACAGGGGGATGTATGTCTTTGTGTACCTTAGGTAGGTGATAAAAAATAGGAATGACTGGATGTTTTACTTTAAGAAAGTCAACCTGATTTTCATTTAGCAAGTTCATTTGTGCCGATTCATCTATCAAGGCAAATAGGGTCTGTTGAAATTGTATAGTTGGATTGGAGGGAAGTGGAGTATATGAATCGACATCAGACAATTGTCGTGATGCCTCCTGATCGTAGTCACTGTGATCAAGTACAACCACCATACCCCCCTTGTCTGCTGAGCGGATGACAATAGAGTTGTCCCTCTCCAATGAGCAAAGTGCTTCCCTCTCTCCTTGAGTCAAGTTACAGTAGGAGTTTTTACTTTTAACTGTTTTCTCATATAATAGGCTTAAATATCGTTCCATTTTCTTTTGGAAGAGATCAACTGCCGGGGTCCTTTGATGAACAGGATAGAAATGGGACCTAGACTTAAATTGATTCAAGCGAGACGGTAGAACCGGAATGCCAGTTCTTCCAATCTCGTTATTGGTCTCACGTTGGAGAGATCGTTTAGGTCTAGTATAACAGGACGCCAATATACCATTAGATGGTTTATTAACTGTAACACCTCATTCGTTATTTATCTCTTAGAATGTAAGGTATGCAATATTCAGTATGTGGGTCAAACCAGTCGCCCTTTAAAAAATCGTATTCGAGAGCACATTCTAGATATAAAGAAGGGACATAGCGATTCCCAAGTAGCAAAACACTTTCAGGAATGCAATGGGGGAGACATCACTAAATTGTCAGTTTTGGGTATTGACAGAGTAGCAAGGGGCAAACGAGGGGGAGATATCTTGCCAAAATTGCTCCGTTTGGAAACAAAATGGATCTTTTTCCTAGGGAGCAGAAAACCCTTTGGTCTCAATAGCGACTATGATGTCACATGCTTTTTTTGACTTTTCACTTGGTTGTTCTTTTGTTTCTTAAAGGGGTTGTCCACCTTGAAACAACTAGTTGGTTTCAGATAGATCACCAGAAATAACAACTTTTTACAATGACTTTCTATTTTCTATATGTGACGGTTTTTCTAATATTGATGGGTAAAGTGTAATTTTTCTCCTTCTGAAGCAGCTCTGGGAGGGGGGGTCGCCGATCCTGTAAACTGTTCTAAATGTATCTATTTAGTTGATACATTTCTTATCTTTGTCCCTGCTGAGCAGAATCTCTGGGCTTCATTACAGGCAGCTGTTAGAATTGATACAATTGTTGCTAATACTCCAGAGATGCTGCTGAGAAATGTATCAACCCAATGTTGCAAAATAATAACAGTTTAGAGTCTGCACCTGAATTACTGAGCTGCCAGACTGAGACAGGGACATTCAACTTTAAACTTAGATTTTGGAAAAAACGTAAACAATAAATAATGGAAAGTATTTGAAAAAAGTCTTATTTTCTGGGGAACAATCTAAAAACAACTGAATTGGAAAAAGTGTTTGGAAGGTGAACAACCCCTTTAAAGCTTTTTTTGGTTTTTTCTTTGAGTATTTTTTTATTTCTTTTCACTTTTTTGTATAGATTATATATATTTCAAATTTCTTGTGAATAGAGGCCTGTGCTTTATTGTAACCCATTCGGTATACTTTACATGAGTTGGATATATACAATTTACTACACAGGTATATACGAAGGGCATATCTGGGATATTTCATCTTATTGTAAATTTTAATACTTGTGCTTTGTTTGTTTTTCCCTTTTTTTCTTGAATAATTCTTTTGAATATTTTTGTTTGCAATTATATTTTTTTCATTTACATTATGTGTCTCTTTTTTGTTTATTATTTTTCGAGGTGTATCTTTTGTCCTTTTCTTTTTTCATTGTTTAAGATATATACATGCTCCCACCACTAGGTGGCACTTCACTAATTGTGTATAGTGGTAACATGTGTTAACATCTTTGTGATTGGTCACAGCCCCTATATAACAGATGTACAGGGGTGTGCCATTTAGCCTATGAGTAAGTGCCCACACAGGCACGAAACGCGTTAGGTCTTCATGTCCTAATAAAAAATTTTTAATTTTTATATTTGACTCTTTACTTTTGGAAACCCTCACATCTTTGTGATGCAGTATGGGACCTGTTATCCAGAATGCTCAGGACCTGGGGTTTTACAGATAGCGGATCTTTTCATAATTTGGATCTGCATACCTTAAATCTATTAAATAAACCAAATGTGCAAACTGGTTTTGCCTCCAATAAGGATTAATTATATCTTAGTTTGCTACTGTTTTATTATTACAGAGAAAAAGGAAATCATTTTGAAAAATTTGGATAAAATGGAGTCTATGAGAGATGGGCTTTCCATAATTCGGAGTTTTCTGGATAACGGGTTTCCGGATAATGGATCCCATACTTGTGCATGCATTACATGTAAAAATAATTGGCAGATCCAGATGCTCAGTTTCTTTGCTACTGTAGCTATAGGAGAGAGGGGGGGGATGATTGTTAGGGCACATTTGGCAGGTGCATCAGCATAGATTTCTAAAGGGAAAACATCATTAGCAAGGGGCAAGTGTGGGCAAAATATCATTGTTTTACATCAATAAACACGGACATTGTTTTCTACTCACTTGTGCCAAGGTGCATTGAAACTGCTCTTTGTGGGTCATTGCTCTATTCACATACACTTACATATACTTGGTGGTGTATTCTGTTTTTTTTTATTTGTCTGCATACCAGGCTAAAAATAGAAAGCATGGAGTGTCCTTTAAAGAATATTTACTAGACCATTCCTAGTATGAAGGCTGTCAATAAATAGTTGTTATTGTACGCTGCATGGTGACAGTAATCAGATACTTAATAAAATGCAATCCAGCCTTAAAATAAAGTTGTTTCAAATTTCAGCCCTTGTACTGGGGATAAACCCTTGCTCCCCAATTTATATTTTTGGATTCTGCTATATACAGTGCCCTATATTGTATATGGTTTGCTTTCAGTATAAGAAGAGTATGAGACATTGTACATGCATGTTTTACATTTTATAGCACATTGTAATTGTAATTGTGAGGTTTATCAAATAGTCATGGACAAGATTCAATTTAAGATGCAATTAAATTGAGAAAAACTTATCTCACGGTTTATCATGTGAAAACTCTATTGAAGTCTATGGGAAAAAAAATGGAACTGAATTTGGAGAAAAGTTTCTTCTCATCGAATTGAATCTCATCCATGAGTTTTCACGGGATAAATCATTAAATATTTTTTTTTCACTGAATTGAATCTGGCCCAATGTATACGTGATGTAAACATGCTGACAACTTTAGAGGCAAATTTTGTTGGTGGAGCATTGCACAAAGAGCAAAAAACAAATGCAAGCCATTTTTTTACACGTTACACTCGGTAGTGAGCACCTGTTGGAGCTTTTGCAACAAGGACCTCTACTTTCTCCATGGATACTGCACTGCATGCTTTTTGCAGCATTCTATTCATGAGGGGCTGGTGGAGGCTTGTAGATATGATGTTGTGCTGCTTAGTGCTCTAGTACTTATTTTTGGGAAATTGGTATATGACCCCAGTGGGCACAATTACTTAGGGTCGAATATCGACCGTCAAAGTAAAATCCTTCAAATATCGAAGTCGAAGGATTTACCACTATTCGTTCATTCGAACGATCGTAGGAAAAAAGATTAAATCCTTCGAATCAACCGATTTGAAGGATTTTAATCCATCGATCGAACGATTTTCCTTCAATCAAAAACAGCTAGGAAAGCCTATGGGGACCTTCCCCATAGCCTAACATTGATGCTCGGTAGGTTTTAGGTGTCGAAGTAGGTGGTTGAAGTTTTTTTTAAAGAGACAGTACTTTGATTATCGAATGGTCGAATAGTCGAAAGAGTTTTAGTTCGAATCGTTCGATTCGAAGTCGTAGTCGAAGGTCTAAGTAGCCAATTCGATGGTCGAAGTAGCCAAAAAAATACTTTGAAATTCGAAGTATTTTTTATTCTTTTCCTTCACTCGAGCTAAGTAAATGTGCCCCCTATTGTGGATCTCTCTAGCTGTTTTCAAAGGAAAGGACAGAACGGCTAGAAGTACATTTTTGTTTCCTCATTGTGATGGAATACTTCTACCACTTCAAAATTGTGGACTATAGCATTGGGATTAACACTCCTCACTGTTATCTGATGTTGGTCTCCCAAAAGATGTAACTTTCCCACCATGTAAAGGGACATCCGACCGGTGCATAAGCTGACATTTTCTATTTAGATTGTAGATAAAGGCAAAATTTGGTCGTTTTGCATCTAGATTTTAAATTTACCTGAAATGTTTATAATTTTACTGAAATATACAAATAATTGGGGTCACAGCGTGAACCTTTCTACATTTTATATAAGTGTTTTAGAAGTTTAAGAAGATTATAATATAATATTGGTAGAATGTGAAATTCAAGAATATCTAATCGAAATAAAAGTCAGGTTCAGGAGGTTTTCTGCTCTGAATCTGTGCACAAACCTTTCAATAACCAGTGACATTTCTCACAAGGCTTCCTCTCATGAATATTTATTTCTGTATGGGGAGAAATCATTGCTTCCCATCAAGAAGGGAGTTAACAATCCTTAATAGCTTCTTCTGACTTGATTGATGTTTTTGTCACTTTCTTTGGTAAATAGTTTTTCCATTAGCATACCAATGCTATCTAGATCTGTACCTTTGAATGCACTTAACTGGCTACATATTAATATCCCACCTAGGGCTTTTTGTCACTTGAGGGTCGTTCTTATCTTTAATGCCAGCAAAAAACAAAACTACGTATGTTGTTTAAGCAGCTCCTTTTTCCTCTCAGTATGCTAAAGTCAAGCGTGTTTATTCATAAGCTCGAACATTACAAGGACCTTGCTGTTTTCACAGAATGTTTGTTCATCGTCAAGCTGTTTGTTTCTTTGGCTTTTACTGTAAAGCAAAGAAGAATATGAACAGCGAGTATAAGTATCGGACCTTGATGTAATGATAAGTATAACATCCTTTATAATAAAGTATGACATTGCATGTAGCCAGGGTACTGTGTTGTGAAAGCTTCTCCATAAATCACTCTTCGTTATATGCTTCTAAAATTCATCTACCTGGATTTCAGCCTGCCCTTCAAATTAAATAGTTTATAAATGATTATTTCACAATTTTTTATTCATGATATAAAATAGCAGAAGTATGGAGTGGCTTATAATGAATCAGAATACACTTACCTTGCAGATTTTTACAGGTCATGTTTACGAGCATGGAGTTTGAGGGAACATCTGCTCTATAATAAAACATAATCTTAATGAGAACATTGCAGCCTAATATTATAACCGTAGGTTATACAACATTTAACCTTGGGTCAGTGGGGTTAACTCTAGTCCAGATGAATAATTACTGAATGTCATTATAACCTGACAGCTCCTTGCTGGGATGGTTTGTGGCCCTTTGGCATTTGGAAGAATCAGTTTACAATAACAAACTAGTCACCTCTGTTATGAAGAAAAGCTGAGGTAAGTATGAAAGGAAGTATATAAAAGCATCATTAATATTATCTTTATTCATCACCATCATTTATATTGTACCATGAAGCTCTCACAGAGCCCATTTATTATGACACATTTCTCACCAGAATTTAATGCTCATGTAAATGGTTTTACATTCACTTCTGCACTGTTTATGACATACTATTGTGCTAACAGTATTGAATCTTGAAACATTTCTTGTGCCTTTAATATCTATAACTTGCATAAATTGGATTGACTATGATTTCTACACCCACTTTGTATTTAACTTGGAGATATTTTATAGTGCACCAGTCAATGCATCTACTGCCCTTTCTTTCATGTACTTTTTGTTAACTGCTCTTTTAATGACTCTCAAGGAGTATTAGGTCTAAGGTCTCTTTTCATTCTTCTTGTGGTTTGAATACAGTCCTCTTCTGGTAGGTCTTTATGGACCCCTCATGGGATCTGGAGGACCACAGCAGATTGAGATTGAATTTTGGAACTAAGCATTTCAAAGAGATGCTCAAACACGCCTTCACAGTTTTGCAAATTTTTAAGACACCTATTCTCACATTCACTATCTCACTTCCACACTTTGTAGGTCCTGGTCAGACAGAGCTTTGGCTCCACTTCTCTCCGCTTCCCTACAAAACACAGGTGGAGTGAAGAGGAGCCTTCACTCTGTCTGACCAGGGCCTTACTTTAATCTGTAGAGTCATTGTATATATCCATTTATTATACCGCTCTGCCAAATATATTGGCACTTTGTAAGTAGGGGTTCTTCACAGTCAGGACAGTGAGGTTGTGGAATGCACTGCCGGGTGATGTTGTGATGGCTGATTCAGTTAATGCCTTTAAGAATGGCTTGGATGATTTTTTGGACAGACATAATATCAAAGGCTATTGTGATACTAAGCTCTATAGTTAGTATGGGTATATAGAATTTAATTAAAAGTAGAGAGGGGTGTATGTATGGATGCTGGGTTTTCATTTGGAGGGGTTGAACTTGATGGACTTTGTCTTTTTTCAACCCAATTTAACTATGTAACTATGTAACTATGTAATGTTTTACCATACCTGAGTAAAAAGCTCTAGAAACTCTCTGTTTGTTTAGGATAGCAGCTGCAGTATTAGCTTTGTGTGACATCTCTTCCTGCCTGTGTCTCTCCCTGCTCACTTATAGCTCTGGGCTCAGATTACAGCAGAGAGGGGGGGGGGAGGAGAGGAGCAAACTGAGCATGCTCATGTGTACACAATAGAAGGAAAGAAATGCAGTGTTTCTTTTGACAGGGGACTCAGAGCAGCACTACTTTGGGGGTTTACTGGTATATTTAGATGGACCTTTCTGATAAGGCTTACTTATTAACCTTTCCTTCTCCATTTAAATATAATAAATATTAGCAATCTACGTGCCTGTACTGCAAGACATGACTTTCATTGTATTTAGGCAAAATGTTCTAATGTCTTAGATATAGATTAGACAGTATCGCAATACATTAAATTCAAGGACTAATATATGCATCAATCAGAGTCTACTATTGTGTTGTCATGCATATTATACAGAGGAATGTATGTAAGCAGTACTAAGAAAAGTAGACCATGATGTAGAAAACTGCTGAAGGTCTCTGAGGAACAGGAATTGTTTGAAATTAAAAGGTGTCCTATTAGTGAGCAGTTATACAAAGGTATAAAGGTATATACAGTATATGCAGAAAGGCGGCACTCACAGGATTTCAGGTCAAAAGTAAAGAAATCTTTATTAATCTCAATGTTTCGATCCCCCACAGGGATCTTCGTCAGGAGTACACAAACAAACAACCAGAGGGCCCCTCCACCCCACAATTTAAAGCCATGTGTGATCAAAAGGCGCCAAAAGCTGCACAAATGGTTGCTAGGCAACCAGGAGTGCTGTCAGACCACCAGTGTAACATACAATATAGAAGTGCGGGGTAGGGAGGTAACAGCAGGACATGGAGGACACAGGGAAAGAAGAAATAAAAAGGATTAGGACAAAACCGTATCCAAAACGGCATCACCGTGCCCTTTAAAAGCCACATTGTTTCCCTTAATAAACCATCCAATCAGGACACTCGCCTGGGACGCTTAGTCCAATCACAGAGCAGCAAAGAGGTATATATACCCCTATTTTATACTTGACCATATTCAGTTTGGCTTATGTAGATAAGGTGCATAAACCATAAACTTCCAAATATGAAGTTTGACTGACATACGTACATAATTCCACAGATCTGCCTCTACTCATAGGGACCATTATTCCAAACCCCTTGCCTCAATGGGTCATCCAATCACCGCTTCACCTAGTTCCATTGTGAAGTGATGGATTGTAGGACTGGATGGCCCTCTGTTTTCCAAAGTGGGTGGTGCACAGATTCTCTGGAAAGCAAAGGGACTTCCCAGAATCTATCACAAAATTCTCAAACAGCACCGTGGATATAATCTTGTAGCGATGCACCAAATCCACTATTTTGGATTCGGCCGAACCCCGAATCTTTCCCTCCCTGTCTCTAATTAGCATATGCAAATTAGTATTTGGATTCGGTTCGGCCAGTCAAATCCTGCTAAAAAAGGCAGAATCCCAAACTGAATCCTGGATTCAGTGCATCCCTATAATCTTGGATCTCTGATATAAAGGTATCTACTTTAGAATATTCACTATTAATAATTACAGAACTGCCACTTTTTTCAGAAAGAAACACAAAATGTAATTCTATTAAATTTTATAAAAGTGTTGATTGATAAGTGGCAATTAGTTTATATTTGATCAGATAGCTGGTAGTAGATGTAAATTATTTGCATGGGAAGCCCACTATATTGCTATATCTTTCTTTCTGCATTTTTGCTATGGTTACCTACTTTCCTCCATATCAATTTGGTTATAAAAGGTAATTTTTAATTATATGAGCACCAAAGACAACATATTGGATATTGAAAATTCTTTGAAGCGTTTGTGTCAGGGGACCCAAATTAAACTGGTGCATTCATTAACAAACTGATCATAAGTTATCTATCTCCTTTGTATTAGCACATGTATGGGATCTCATATATAAAAACAAAATCCAGAAAGTTCCCAATTACAGAAAGGCCATCTGTAGTACATCTCTGTAATGATAAGACACTACATTGTACTTGAGAGTATCTAAGCTGATCAACTCATATTGGCAATAAAACAATCCAATTGGGGGTATTTAATGCTTTTATGTGTTTTGGTAGATTCAAGGTATGGTGATTCAAATTACAGAAAAAACTTGGTCCCAATAGATCCCAGTCCTGTACCGAAAAAATACATTTCACATAAATAAGGGGGATCATGGGGAGCTACTTTATTGTTGGTGCCTACAGGTTTCTGAATTGCCTTAACCCAAGTGGTTTGTGCAACATGCAGCTATCTATAGCTATGTGTGGACACAGTTACTTCTGTTTATTAATATATTATAATATTTGCAGTTTTTAGCAGCACTGCTAGTTTGGTGTTAGAAGCATCAGCAGCATCAGCCATTTTGATCCTCTATAAACAATGTTTGTGAAAATAGCCCTGGAACAGTACGTGACACCAATATATATTATTCTTAGAAGTATTATTTAAGCTATTTCATGCTAGGTCTTTAGAATTGCCTGGATGTCATGGTTATCAAGGGAATGTACTCATATTTCAAAGACACCAACACCAAATAAATATATAAAACAATAATAATGCACCCATTTTATTTTTTTTCTTCAGTCCTACATAGGAGTTATAACTTTTGTTCAGATCTTTTAATGTCAGCTCCACATATTCCTTCATTTCGCTGTTCAGAGTTTATTGCCTGTTCCATATTTATGTGAATGTGTTGCCAACGTTTATATAAACAAAATGGATTGTCTAGTTGATATAAAAGATCAACTAGGAGATAGAATTTACAGCTTGCATTGCAGAATTAAGTTGTTTTCACAGTAATAATTCACATGCAAACTCAATATGCCTCGAAGGAAGCACAGATATTTGTGGAGTATATGTCCAAAGGCATTATTTGTGAACAGGAGATACACAGAGGAAGGTAAAATTGCAAAATTAAATTGAATACGTACACTTATAGGTGGTCGCCATAACTCAAGGGTGTGTTCAAATGACGACTGGAAGTAGGATTTTTTTCTGAATGAGATCAGAATTTCTTAGCCACTGGGAAATAGAATGATGCGTTATTCACATCTGTGCAAATCATATTAAGGAAACTCATGATGATAATATTCAAAGAGGCATGTTTACCAAATATCAAATCCCAGAAGAATTCCCAGCAGTTTGAGATCTTTTCGCAGATATTAGCACTTTCCTGACTGTCAGTTCTTCAGAATATTTTTAGCTGCTTTTAAAAACGGACATCCATTTTGTTCTTATAGGTGTTAGAGCTCAACAACAGCTCTGAGATCTAGCACCCAAATGGTTAGCCCTGGAAATATAAAAACATTGTGTTTAAAATGAACACAGTGCAAGTTTATGGGGCTTAATGATTCAGTAGACATTACCATTTTTTTTTTTTTTTTTAAAAGATCATACCGTATGTAGAGTTCATTACAATGAACAGTAATGGGTTTATACAATGTTCTGTATATTTCTTTAATAGTAAGTAATGAGAGTGGTCCCATGTTTTGGAAATGTATTGTTTATTGTTACTGCTGTAAGCTGGGGCTCCTCCACTGCTGTCCTTAATGATGTGCCTGTACCTGGAAGCATTGTTTCTGGGTACAGGCAGGCGTGACGGATATTGGCAAAAAAATTAGATAGTTTGCATTTGACAGCAGATCTGCCTGTATACAAGCGGAGACAGTGATTCAGGGTGCAGACACGCACATCGCCAAGGACAGCAACAGCAGAGAAGCCGAATCTCAGCTTGCGTTTATCTGCAATGTCTGGCCCCAGCCTTAGAAAGCTGAACTAACATTAATGAATATATACAGTATATATGCATATATATGTATGAATATATATATTTATATGCGCAAAATGACAAATGCCTATTACGTTTACTGAAGATTAGAAGATTAGCATGTAGATTAATAAAAGTAAGGCTTTTTATTTGATGGAATATTTTTCCTTTAATTCTGACCTTCCTGCAATACAGAATAGTAAATAAATAAATTAGAGTTACTGTTTCTAAATTTTCTAAATTCTTTATGCAGTGAAGGATCTCACATAAATATGTTAACTTCTTGGCAGTAAATCATTCTAGATGATCTAGATGATCACTCCAAAAATCATATTAAGCATGTGTAGCGCTATAGTAAACTGCTTTATGTGAAGACAGTTTCAGCTACTTTTCTTTGTGGGCTGGGACCACAGATGAGCTCTCTTTCTCAGGGGTAAACCCTCGCAGCGGGGTGGGGGCAGGGTGTAGTGTAACTGTAACTGTGTGCAATGCACAAGAGATTGGGCGCCAGTAGTTTTATTTGCTTAAAGAGATACTGACACCAGAAAATAACCTTCCATCATAACATTGTCTTTGAATGCTAATTATAATTTTGCCTTAAAAGTATTTGCCTGGTGCTTTTACATTACCTTTCTTACCCCCATGTTCCTGTATGAGGGGGGTGCCATATTTGTGCAGCAGGAGTCCGTTAGCAGTAGAAACTCTAACTGACAGGTTAAGAAGGGACAGTCAGGTTGTCAAAACAGTCAGGTTTAGGAACTTCAAGTAACAATTACTTATAAAAGCAGAATGATCAGCAAAAAACTATCAACATGACCTATAGGTAACTTTTAATGTAGATTAATATTTTGAAATGAAAATTTTTAGTGTCAGTATCACTTTAAACAATAAACAGAGTTTATTAACCAAAATCAGAGTTCACCATGGAGCATGAAGCATAGAGTAAAACAGAGATCAATCAAGGTAACACAATATACTCACTGTATGAATATAGAACAACTCTCTAAGGAGTAAGGAGTACATGTAGAGAACAATGCAGCTTGTTGTAACGTATTTCCCCAATCTTCAGGAGTACCTTAAGTGGAACTCAGAAACTCTTACTTCCCTGAGCTTAACACTTAGGCCCTACTATGGGGTCAGTAATACCCGGGATCTTAATCCCTCTAATCTCCTCGGCGGAGCTTTGAGCTGCTCAACTAAATACCCTATCTATCACTCTTAGAGTGATCTATTAAAGGGTATAACTATCACTTCACTAAACTCAGGATGAGTTCCACCACCCCTAAACTCTGTGGCCTAACAGAGGAAAGGTTCAGCAGCCACCTAGCATCCACTGTGAGAACTGCATGGATGACATAAGCACAAGGTCCCCATAAGGACCCACTGAGGTGTCCATTTTACTAGGGATGTGCCTGTCTGTAATGGGTAAGGGTGTCTAAGATTTTCACATCCCTACACATGTATTTCAAGTATTTAAATTTTTTTTTATTTTTTCTTTGTAAGTGTACGTATTCAATTTAATTTTGAATTGGCTGTTATTAAAGAATTTATTTACTATTCTGGGATGTTCATCAGCAATACTAAGAATACTAATACTAATGTACTTTTAGAAGCAGCATGCATCCTGTCAGGTACCGGATAACACTGTGATAACACATGTGAACCCATCCAACCTTAATAATTAATCATTGTAACAATGAAAATAAGTAGTTAGGGTTCAAATGCATTTCTCTGGTTTCCATGCATTTGGTGTATCTGGTTGCAGAAATCAGGATTTATTGTTTCTATTTGGATGATGAAGTCTGACTAATGGAAAGTTACACTTTTTTTTTCAGCAATGATGGGCAATGTATTTTAAAAATTCTACATAAAAAAATCCAATCAACATGAGAATGATCAAGGGTTATACAGCGCACTGCTGTTTATGTTCATTATCTATGTATAATAAATACAGTATTATTTTGACCAAATGGCTGAGGAGAGATTAAATATAGAATTATGAGCATATTTGTGTTAACATACATTCATCACTCGGATCATGTCTGAGATTTTTCGATGCAGTTAAAGGTTTTGCAGATGAATGTGCTCATTAAGTCACAAAGCACTAAGATGCTGTAGAACATTAGTAATGCAGTTATGATGCACATGATTTTTGATGGGCTAATATCATGAGATTATTTTTTGTTCTTTGCTGGAGTTTGTGGTGTTGGTAGCAGGTATGGAATCTGTTATCCGGAAATTTCAGAATTACGGAATGGCCATCTCCCATAGACTCCATTTTATCCAAATAATTCAGATTTTTCAAAATGATTATCTTTTTCTCTGTAATAATAAAACAGTACCTTGTACTTGTTCCAAACTAAAATATAATTAATCCTTATTGAGCAAAACCAGCCTATTGGCTTTATTTAATGTTTACATTATTTTACAGTAAATTAAAGGTATTTAATTAAGGTTATTACGGAATTGTCTATTATCCTGAAAACCCCAGGTCCCGAGTATTCTTGATAACAGGTCCCATACCTGTATATCCTTTGCTGCCTGTATTTCTGAACAATACGAGTAATTTGATGACCGCAGGGCTGGGTGCAAAGTGCACAAAACAATCTGCAATGTAGAAGAATTGGTAGAAGAATTGCCATGGGTTGTTTTTGAAAACAGAGACCTGCGTGGGCATGAATACATCACTGCCTGCATCCAACAGCAGCAATATATACAGAAAATGAGACATATGCATCCCCCACATACTTGTACCCTAACTTGCTCTTCATTCAGATGCACAATTTAGGTAACATTAGAAAAAAGTTAGAGAGCAGTGGTGGAGGCAGCCCATGATAAGGCTCTATACCTACCCCTGCCCAAATGTAATATAATGTTATCATTCATAAAAAAGGCAGTTGGGTACTCAAACTCGGTTATGCCATGCCAAGCATTCTAACTCGCTTCTTCGAATCCAACTTTATTTTTAGTTTAGATTTTCCAAGCTGCTTTTTTGTTATTCCAGTGCATGGTGTGATTGGTATTGAAAAAAGCAGCTAAGTAAAACACCCAAAATAAGCAGATGGCTGTCTGCCCTCTCTTCCCATTTTACATATGTTCTCATTTTAACATGCCATGACATGGCAGTTGTTACATTCATAGTAGCTGTTTGTCTTAGTTAAAATTAAACAATACAACCATTTTACACATATAACATTTAAGCATTTTAAAATGTGCTCATCTTTACTTTGGAAGGCACCTCATTTACAGTGTCCATTATACTCGTGCACATTGTAGCTGTGCCCCATAAAAAATTGAGCATTGTGGGTGTGTCAGGCCATAACACCACCAAATATAGCCGCCATCTTGCTGCACAGCTAGGGGGAGCCTACTCTGTCACTTGGATTGAGAAATGGGGTCCACAATCCCCATTCTGACTCTCCTTTACTTTTTAATTTTAGGGTGGGGAAAGTACAGCCTGTGGTTGTGTGCGACAGGGGGCACGTGGGTCTCAAGTTAAGCTCTGTATACCTATTGATTTAGTCATTGAACCTGCTTAAAGTATATAACAAAGTACATACAAAAATATAATTAAAACAAGTGGCTCTCTACCATAGGGTAGATCTGGCTTATGTTTCCTATAGTTACTGTATAGTGGGTTCAATACATTACCACTTTATCACTTTAAAGGAATTGTTCAGTATAAAAATAAAAACTGGGTAAATAGATAGGTTGCGCAAAATAAAAAAATGTTTCTAATATAGTAAGTTAGCCAAAAATGTAATGTATAAAGGCTGGAGTGACTGGATGTCTAACATAACAGAACACTACTTCCTGCTTTGCAGCTCTCTTGGTTTCAAGTGTCAAATCAGTGACTTGAGGGGGGCACATGGGTCATAACTGTTGCTTTTGAAACTGAGCTAAATGATGAGGATCAATTACAATTTCACTGAACAGTTCTGTCCCTTGTGGCCCCCTTCAAGTCGCTCACTGACTCACTGAGAGCTGAAAAGCAGGAAGTTGGGTTTTGGCTATTATTTTAGACATTTGGTCACTTCAGCCCCTTTATATATTACAATTTTGAATAACTAACTATATTGGAAATATTTTTTATTTTGCACATACAAT
Organism: Xenopus petersii; assembly: GCA_038501925.1. Taxonomy (NCBI): domain Eukaryota; kingdom Metazoa; phylum Chordata; class Amphibia; order Anura; family Pipidae; genus Xenopus; species Xenopus petersii. Next base: position 121,153,242 of record CM076675.1, read on the forward strand.
CTGTTTACCCAGTTTTTATTTGTACACTGAACTGTTCCTTTAAAAGACCTGTTAGTGCAGTTTTCCATGATGTTGTTTTTTTATTCTGCCACCCAGGCAATTATCTTATACAAACGAAGTGCAAACTACACGCTGGTATATACATATACAGACAGACACACATCAAATATTCACTACAAAAGGTTAACATTTTCTTGCACTCCAAACAGCATTTAAAGTGTCAAAAAGAACAAGATGTGGATTGTGCAAAAAGCACCTACTTTTTAATAAACAACTGTTCAACCAGCCAAGTCCTGTTAGCAACAGTTTACAGCCGATGTGTTAAAGTGTAAAAATAAATAGATAAAACCTGCAGCATTTATTTTCCCTGTAATATAATGTACACTGCATAAAGCCTGAATATTGTCTACAAAGCTGATGTAATTTGTAATGTAATTCAGTTGTGCTGCATGATTTGCGAGCTGACAGCTGGAGCTGACATGGTTGTAGATACTCAGGTTTTATTTCCTCATAGGAATGAAATAGGGGAAAGTATTTCTTAAGATGTTTTCATCTCTGGCCTTGAAAATTTAATTGCTGCTTACCTGATATCTTAGTATGTATTATAGTACATATAAGGCAGGAATCGCAGGGAAAAAGGAAACATTCTCACATAATAATTAGGCACAAATCATACAATTATATTTACTTTAGAATTACAATGAGCAAAACTGATATTTATCTTGTTTGTTTTGTTCTGTGACCACAATTTAATTAGAATTTGTCATAGACAGAGAAAAATACTCGCAAGGCAAATATTTCAGCATAGGGGATATTATTAAGCATCATCCTGCACTCATTGAAATGGAATTCACTTTGACACATGCACCATATTCTATGGCTCGGTGTAAAGCATTATTTCATCCACGTGAACTACTTGGCCCCTTTCTTATCCTTGTGCTCCAGTACATTTGTGATCTGACTAATACAGTATGTAAATATATGAATGTAGTGGAGATGGGATCGTTCCTGCAAAGCTATAAATCTTTTGTGCAGACTGAGTTTTAATGGTGTAAAAGTGATGCATAGCTGGTTACTTCTTCTTCAGGAAAACAGCGGCTTTTGATTGTTTACTGTATCTTTGGGTTAACAGGTGCCCTACATTGCTATTGAGTGGTATTCAGTATATGTCTGCTCCCACAAGTCAAACAAACTTCTGGGGGCAAATTTACTAAAGGGCAAAGTGACTAATGCTGGCGAAAATTCGCCAGCCTGACGTCGATTTGGGACTTCGTCCTTTTACTAACAGGCGCTGGCGTAAATTTGATAGCGAAGGATATTCTACCCATACTTCGCACTCTAATGCCAGCCGAATTTTTTCTCTAGTGAATCGACGTAACTACGCAAATTCACTAAGATGCGGATTTTAATGAACGTTAACTCGTTAGGCGTCACAACATCACCCGGCAGTGCATTCCACAACCTCACTGTCCTCACTGTGAAGAACCCCCTACATTGCTTCAAATGAAAGTTCTTTTCTTCTAGTCTAAATTGGTGGTCTCTGGTGCGGTAATCCTTTTTATGTGAAAAAAGATTTCCCTCCATCTGTCTATAATGCCCTCTAATGTACTTATTATAAAGAGTAATCATGTCCCCTCGCAAGTGTCTTTTTTCCAACCTTGAAAGTCTACCCTCAAAATTTAAATAATCCCCATAACCAGTTTAGTTGCACGTCTCTGCACTCTCTCCAGCTCATTTATATCCCTCTTAAGGACTGGAGCCCAAAACTGAACTGCATACTCCAGATGAGGCCTTACCAGGAACTATTGATGAGCGAATGAATTTGACAGCCATGGATTTGCAGCGAAATTCCGCATGCAATTGTTGCACGTTTAGAATCCGCATGCAATTGTTGCACGTTTAGAAAATGCTGCTGCCCATTGACCTCAATGCGTTTCGCATTTGGACAAAAAAGTCGTAGAGACAAAAAAGTCACTGAGACAAAAAGTCGCCATAAGAAAAAACATCCATTGATTTTAATGCATTTGGAGTGAGAAAAAATTGTCGCACATTTAAAAGATTTTGCCGCCCATTGCCTTTCACCAATTTTTCACGGGTGCACAAATTTTTAGCAAGAATTTTTCGACAAATCGAAACGGAACAGATTCACTCATCACTACCAGGAACCTATAACGAGGCAAAATTATGTTTTCATGTAAAACATGTATACAATTATATGTAAAATCACATTATTTGGACTGTTCAGGAAGCCCTCACATTTTCTAACATTGCAACAGATGCATTTAACGACATTTTTAGGTACTTAAAAACCATTGCATGCTTTTCTGCATTGTCCTTTTAGAACTTAGGGGCCGATTCACTAAATTTGAGTGAAGGGTTCGAATTAAAAAAAATTCGAATTTCGAAGTTTTTTTGGGCTACTTCGACCATCGAATGGGCTACTTCGACCTTCGACTACGAAAATCGAACGATTCAAACTAAAAATCGTTCGACTATTCGACCATTCGATAGTCGAAGTACTGTCTCTTCAAGAAAAACTTCGACCCCCTACTTCAGCAGCTAAAAGCTACCGAAGTCAATGTTAGCCTATGGGGAAGGTCCCCATAGGCTTGCCTGGGATTTTTTGATCGAAGGATTTTCCTTCGATCGTTGGATTAAAATCCTTCGAATCGTTCGATCGATCACAGGATTTTGGCAAAATCGTTCGACTTCGATATTCGAAGTCGAACGATTTTAGTTCCTAGTCGAATATCGAGGGTTAATTAACCCTCGATATTCGACCCTTCGTGAATCGGCCCCATAATGTTATGCATCAAATGCCACTTGTATTTCAAATTTCTGTAAATTATATCTGTGCAACAAAAGTGTTTTGAACTCACAAAAGAAACCATAATAAAACAAAAATAACCGTTTTGTTACTGCAAAATGCATACAGTATTGTTTATAACAATGGCTTTACCAGGGATCAGCATTGAGTCCTTCAGGCTATGTTTCTCTAAAGCATGTTAGGCCTGACTGAAGGGACCAAATGCTTTTAAAAGATTTACAGCATTTTACCCAATAAGCCCGGGGTTTTATATTTAAGCTAAGAGACTACTTTTAAATGACAAATACTTGAAGTAACATTAGACTCCAATGACCAAATGCTTGAATAGATGGCAAGTTGAAATATTTTTTTTTTATTGCCAATGTAATGAAATGTCACACAGCTCACTTTATGAAGACATAATTTGTAACCAGATAGTTATCTCTTTAGTCTTGCTCTGGCTTCAACTTTCCTGATTCTCTTGAAGCTTGAAGCATATTTCTTTTAACATTAATTTCCCTGGATATGCTCTGTAGCCACTGGGCACACGTTTGCCTAAGTTACAAAACTATACCTGCTCTGATCAGTGTACTTTAAATAAATTACTTATTAAATATCCAAGTAATCTAAAACTTCATTAACAGATTATCAGTCTTTAACTTGTACTACTCTAACTACTCTACTTGTACTACTACTAGTAAGAGTGAATGAGTGAATGAAAGAGGACAGAATGGTCATTCTAACTTACAAGTGGTGTCAGATAATTACAGTATTTCCAATACTGTGAAAGCATCACAAGTAAGTTAAGACCTCAAGCAGGCCGTTGGAGCAGTCAAACCTTTTAACCACCTTATTGATCATTGATTGTCATTATTGGTTGCCCAGAGAATAGAAGAGCAAGGAGAAGTGAAGAAGGAAACCTGAGTATGGAAAGAGAGCAACAGAAAAGGTGTTTGGTGAGTGGGGGCTTTGTTACCTGTTATGTAAAAAGCTTCTATCCTCATTGGTTCCCCAGTGAGTTGTAAGCATTATATTCTTAACTGCAATGCTAAATTAATAAAATGAATGGATTAAGTTCTTTGTAAAGATCGTGGTAGCTTCAGTGGTGTAACTAGAACCTACCTGGAAAAAAAATCTTCAGAGGCACCCGGCACACTCTGAGCCCCATCCTCTCGCCTACATCCTGCTCCGCCTCTGCCCACTTCCCCGACCACACCCACTCCTGCCCAACTTGCATCCCCCTTCCTCACCTCAAAACGAAATCTTTCAAAAGTTATCTTTCAAATAATAAAAAATAAAGACTAATTACAAATTGGCCCAGAAAAGCACTTTACATCATACTAAAAGTTAATTTAAAGGTGAACGAACCCTGCATTTACTGGTCACTTGTTTGAAAGCAAACTTTCTTCCTAGTGCATTTACAGATGCAGTTTCTCCAATGCAGATTTTTTTCCAACAATTCCATTCTCATTTTTGTTGCATGTGGAGCTATGCACTCTGCAGTTGTGCTCAAAGTGGCAAAATACATGTGCCTGTGTTGGTAGATCACACAGAATTGTGTCAGACTTGTTTCATGCTACTGCGCATGGCATTAGTGCTGTTTCACTAGGCACAAGTCAGCAGTGCTACTTATCTTAGAAGGTCTTTTAACTAACTGATTCAGATAGTAAGTGTTCCTGTGCCACTTATTGATAGAGAGTGGTAAAGAGCTGTGGTACAGGGTGCAGGGAAGCTGGGGGATAACACATATGAAAATCAATATTCTCTGGCAAATGTAATCTATGGTGTTAATGCTACCCTATGGATCCAAGTAGTAACTAATGCCAACACTATGGGGTTGATATGAGATTTATCAAAGGTCGAAGTGAATTTCCAAATTTAAAAAATTCGAATTTCAAGTCATTTTTGTGTACTTCAAATAGGGAATAGTCCAAATTCGAATTTTGAAATTTATCATGTACTGTCACTTTAAGAATTCAAATTTGACTATTCGCCATCTAAAACCTGCCAAATTGGTGTTTTAGCCTATGTGGGACCTTCTACAAATTTGGAGTCATTTGGTGGACTTTTGAAAAAAAAAAATGATAAAAAAAAAATTTAATTTTTTTTTTTTGGGTGAAAAGCCTCGAATTGAATTTCATCGAATTTGATTTGCATTTGCAGCTCGGTCCTATTCACCCATTTTAAAAAAAATTTGATATTTTTAATAAATTTCAATTGGTCATTTTTTTTTGAATTTTCGAGTTTATGGGAGTTGATGGGAGTTTTTAGAAACTCCCATAAACTCGAAATTCAACCCTTGATAAATTTGCCCCTTTATCAAAGGTTGAGGTGAATTTCGAATGAAAAAGATTCAAATTTCTGGCTATTTTTTGTGTACTTCGACTAGGGAATAGTCCAAATTTGATTTGAAAAAATTTGAAAACTTAAATATCGAAATTTATCATGTACTGTATCTTTAAAAATTCAACTTTGACCATCCCCCATCTAAAACCTGCCGAATTGCTATTTTAGCCTATAGGGACCTCCTAGAACCTATTTTGACTTTTTGGGAAAAACTTTGAATCGCATTTCGATCTATTGCGCTATTAATTAGATTGAATACAGACCTATGAGATCAAAAACAGACCTATTTGACCAAAAAAAAAAACTTTGACTTCATTTTGGTTGGTCTTTTTGAATTTCGAATTTTTTTAAATTCGAAATTCGACCCTTGATAAATATGCCCCTAAATGTACACAAACTGTATTCTAAAGTCTATCTGAATTTTGTGATTCAATACAATACTGTAAAGAAAGTATTCTGTTATTTCCCCACAGGAAACAATGAAGCCTTTGCCTAGTCAGCTAAAATGAGCCAATGTCAATCACTCAGTGTGATATTAGCCTTAAACAGTGGATAAGCATCAGATTTCTTAAAAGAAAATATTTCATATCTATCTACTTTTTGTTTGCTTCACCTAATGTGTTAGTGACTGAGAAAGTTGAAGTGTTCTGTTAAACATAAACATATTAATGATCCCCTTAATCCCCCTTTATGGTTATATTTTCATTTACATCAGTAATGTTCTCTGTAGACAATGAAGTAATAAAGGATTAATTCTTTGAAGCAACTTCTTTTACAGCGTCTTTGAGTCTATTAAGAAGTGATTAAACAGAATCTCCTTGATGTCTCCTTCACAAAGGAAATCTCCCCTTTTTTGGTTCACTTGCTTGATGTGGGAGTTATCTGTGATATTTGCTGCATTTAACCTTCTCAAATGCTCATATGGCAGTGTTCAAGTGCTATATCTCATTCTCAGATGACTAAGTAGGACTTTATTCATTTTTCTTTATTTGTACAGATCAATTTGCATGTATAATTATAGTTGTAAAGAGCCAAGTGCAAATTTGTCCTTTAAAGTCATTTTATATAGTGAAACTTGCAGCGGAAACATTCAATGCAGCCGGCAACAGGCACCCCGTGGTTTACCTACAAAATGTTCTGTTTTTTATTTTGGTGGGGTAAAAGCTGAAGAGATGAAAGAGTCACATAATAGTATACATTGCATGATTTGCAGGATGGGATTATTCAATTTCTGATTTAAGAAAAACACTATGGGGGGTTATTAATTAAAGTTCCATTTTTTAAAAACTCAAAAAATTAGATAATTTTTTAATGATAATATCAGAAGTTTTAGAAAAAACTTCAAATTTTTCAAGATTTATTATACTCTGAGGCTGCAAAAAAATCAGAATACAAAAATACTCAACCTTTGACCTGTTAAGGTTCTGTAGAAGTTAATGACAGGGGTCCTATTGCAATTCAAAGATATTATTGTCTGCGCTGGGTTTCGTATGATAATCTGAACATTTCGGGCTTTTATGACGATTTCACAAAATATTCAGACTTTGCTGGCCTTTTGTGCGATAATTCGAAGTCGCAGTTTTTGTCGATCCGTTTTTTTTCATGTTTTTTATTGATAAGGGTAAATTGTGGATTCTAGTTTGGTCAAACTTTTTTTATTTAAAAAACCTGAAAAATTGGGATTTTGTTATATAACCCCATATATATATACAGTATGGGGCAGAATCCCTAAAGGGCGAAGTGACTAACACTACCAAAAATTCGCCAGCGTGACATAATTTCGTAACTATGCTGATGACTAACGGCGCACGCATCACTTCGCTAGCGAAGGATATAGACGCTAGCATTGCTTCGCACTCTAACGCCAGGCGAATTTTCTCTCTGGCGAACAGATGTCACTCCGCAAATACACTAAGATGCGGATTTTACTTAACGTTACCTCTTGTGCCAGACTAGTCTTCGCCACCTCAGACCAGACGAAGTGCAATGGAGTGGATAGGAATTCCTAGATTTTTTGTTGAAAAAAAAAAAGTCCCAAAATGTAAAAAAAATTTTGGGTAACCAACTTTCACTTCCCACCGTATGCAAATTAGCCAACGGTAGCGCAACTTCGCTTTGCTTGCCGAAGTAGCGCTAGTGTAATTTCATCAGCGCTTGGCGTCCTGGACGCAACTTTGCATCCTAGGGAAATTAGCGTTGTCCTGGCGAATTTACGCCTGGCGAAGTGTTGCGATGGCTGCAAAGCTGTTGCTAGCGAATTTTCATTGCTTAGAGAATTTGCCCCTCTGTGTGTGTTTGTGTCTTTGTCTGGACCACCAACACCGCCTCCATTACCAAAAAGGCTCAGCAGCGTCTTCACTTCCTAAGACGACTGAAATGGGCCTGCCTTCCACCTCCAACCCTCACAGTGTTCTACAGGGGCACAATACAGAGCCAGCTCTGCTGACCGGAAAAGTCTAGAGCGGACTGTCAGAGCAGCTGGCAACATCATTGGAGTGGCTCTTCCATCACTGCAGGACATCTTCCACAAGCGCTGTGTAAGAAAGGCCTCCTGCATTGCACTGGACTCCACACACCCCTCACATGGACTGTTCATGCTGCTCCCATCCGGCAGACGCTTTCACAGTATTAAAGCCCGAACAACCAGGCTGCGTGAAAGCTTTTTTCCACAAGCGATCAGACTCCTCAACTCACTGCCTGCCCTCCCACTACATTCCAGACACACCTCAACTGTGAACTTAACTTTGTGAACCGTTAATTTATTTGCACAATTCTAAAGGTTTACACATGTATATATCCAATTTCTGCCAATATATTGCACATTTCATGTTTACATATTTATTGTGTATTTTTAAGTGCCTTTTTGTGATATGTACTAGCTGGAGCCACGTCGTCTCGTCTCACTGTATATTAGTATACTGCTGAGATGACAATATATATATTTTTTAGACAACATCAAGGGGCAGATTCACTAACTTCGAGTGAAGAATTCGAATGAAAAAAACTTCGAATTTCGAAGTTTTTTTTGGGTACTTCGACCATCGAATTGGTTAAATTCGTTCGAATTCGATCGAAGTCGAACGAAATCGAACGATTCGAAGTAAAAATCGTTCGACTATTCGACCATTCGATAGTCGAAGTACTTACCCTTTAAAAAAAACTTCGACCCCCTACTTCGGCAGATAAAACCTACCGAAGTCAATGTTAGCCTATGGGGAAGGTCCCCATAGGCTTGCTAAGCTTTTTTTGATCGAAGGATTTTCCTTCGATCGTTGGATTAAAATCCTTCGAATCGTTCGATTCGAAGGATTTAATCGTTCGATCGAACGAAAAATTCTTCGATCGTTCGATCGAATGTTTAGCGCTAAATCCTTCGACTTCGATATTCGAAGTCGAAGGATTTCAATTCGAGGGTCGAATTTCGAAGTATTTTTTACTTCGAAATTCGACCCTTAGTGAATCTGCCCCTTAATGTTATGTTATTGGATCCAACGGCATGTTTTGTTTGGGTAGCAATTACACATCAGAGTTTTCTATAGATCCCGTTATTTTTTGACTTTTAGGATGTGATCTGTCCATCCGTCACCATCCTAGAAAATCTCCCATTTAGTTTTGCTCTAACTCAGTGTATTTGTTTTACTAACACGAAACCAGGCTGGTGCCATTCACGTAATTGAAGTCATACTTAGATAAGTAATAATTAAATTGCCCTGTGCTGCTGTCCAGTAGTGAAAGAGTTACCTACTGAGACTGTAGCTGTGGCAGCTCTTTTGTTATTTATTTTGCATACGCATACTACCCTGCTTACCCCCTCCTTGATCTCCTGGTGGATTAACTGACTTGAACTTGGCCGTAACCTGCAGTGTCCGCAGTTCAAATAGATTGCTTGACTAGTTTAATTGACAAAACAACTCTATTGTAACATCTACAAACAGCATTCAAATCAACTTTATTTCTAATTAAGACAGTAACTAGATCTGTCCCTTTGTATAGATTTAACGTTCAATATTTCCACTGAAAATGAGTTTTTCATCAGGCTCATAAGCTTTGGAGATAATTGTGAGCACAAGGCAGTATTTGGAGTGTAAATCCAATTACATTCTGGAACTTCTTAGTTGGTTTGGCTAAAGAACATATGCCCGGTTGATACAGATTTTTGCCAAATCTGGCAGTTTGACTTGAAATCAAACCCATTACTAATTATCAGCTGTCTTTCTCAAGTTAAATCAGTCGTATTTGAACTGTTCCAAATTGCTAAAATCTTGTCCACAAATTGCAAATGTTGTTTTAATGAATGTCTGAAAGATCATTAACTAGATTTATAATCATTTTATTTCTAGTGTTTAACAGTATATTGCCGATGCTTGTTGTGACAAAGGATGGCTCAGTTGTCTAAGCATAAACCAGCAGCATTAATTTAATTTAAATATATAGTGAATAAAGTACCCCCTCTTGTAAAATATAAAGATATTATAAATTACAGAGGAGTTCCATGACCATATAAAAACACGAGGCCAAAGGCCAAGTTTTTTTTATATAGGTCATGGAAATCTCACATGACTTCTAATATCCTCCCTGGGATTGCCCACTGCCCGACACAGTAGCACCGGTGGGCCAGCAAGGCCTAGGCCAACAAGGCCAACAACAGAAGAACATCAGTCACTAAGGGCATCCTCCTGGTAGCACATACAGCATACTGGCACAAGGATACTCTGGCCGTCTACCATCAGCCTTTCGAAGAACAGCCCTGGCCAAGTATTCTGCAGTCCTGTATGGTACAGTGCTAGCCATCGGGCCAACCATTCTAATGAATGGAGGGTTTCGGTGCTGATACCTCCAGTATGAAAAGAACCGCTGCTCTCCCGACTGCCATGGGTCTCAATTTCTGCCACCCACTGTAGGCAAAACAGGGTTCCTGTTATCTTTCCTCCGCAGGTGCATGCTGGGTGGAGCTCCTTCCGCTTTTGCTTCCAGTTGAGTCTGCACTACTTACGCTTATGCCCAGCCCCTCCACTAGTCTCTGGGCTCCTCCTGCTCCAGTCAATGACATCACTGTTGGGGGTTGGGCTGTGCCATTCCCACTCACCCTTGGTGCCTTCCTCCTTACCAGCCCCCTTCCATCTGTATTCACCTGATCACCATGGCAACCCCTGGCCCCTCTGGAAATTTTCACCATAACAGCAACTACACACAGGCCATCCTCCTCACCAGCCATTGCTGTGCCTTCCTTCTTGGCCACCTCAGGGGTGCCAATGCTCTTCCTCCGGAAGACCTTCCTCCTACCACCCACTCCCGCCACCTGGTCCACAACTATCTGATTTAGCCTACCTATTCTGGTGGCACACTTCTGGCCAGCAGTTCCTGTGCAGTATCACTGCCACTTTGGTTCTACACACAGCAGTTTTAACACACTCTAGTCACATTGTAGTACAAATCACTATTGTCACAATTCACAGGGGTCCCCCACAGCTGGATGGTTTGAATCCTGCCAACTACGCCAAAAGGGCCCCTTATGGCTAGCAGGCCTCTGTCACCTAGATGTTTAACAGTACTAGACCTTTGCTGTAGAAGGAGACACTTCAGAGTGGATACAAGAAACTCAAACAATTTTTATTGGTGTTACAGCCAACTACAGGTTTAGTTTACAGTGCAGACCGGGGCTCTGGTCCGTATTCCTCTTATAGTTACATAGTTAAATCGGGTTGAAAAAAGACAAAGTCCATCAAGTTCAACCCCTCCAAATGAAAACCTAGCATCCATACACACACCCCTGGAGTGTGGCCATGGGCCCTATTCGAACCTACTCCTGAATGCTCACTTCCCTCTCTGGTGTACAATCACCTCAGGGATGAAGCCCACACTATTACTCCTTGTTGGGACAACAGGCTGTCCATGCTCGCTAGCCATCTCTATCTTTCATCACTAAGTGAACTCCCTGGTCACTACTATCCGCTAGCTAGCCTTCACAGCACCAACCTTCCCAGGGGTCTGGCCACTTCGGTCTGCTGCTGCTTCTTGATGTTACAGGCCAAAAGGAGGAGGTGCATCAGCAAGGCACTGTCTTATATAGGCTCAATGGTGGACTTAGCGCCACCTGCTGGCTGCACTACATAAAAACGTAACTATTTACATAATAAAACCAAATTTTTTATTTCACTCCTTTACATTTTATAATTTCCTGAATGGTCCATTCCAACATCAGAGTGCAGCGCTGATAAAGTTACTGCAGTTTAATCTGATGCATTCTATAGTGTGTTTGTACTATAGGCAATCTAGTATGCAGAGACAGATGTATCACTGAAAATTTACTTTGAATATCTTAAAAAAAAAGTCTGTGAATTAATTTCCTGATGCCCTTGCAAATTTTCATATAGTTAAATGTATAATTAATGTAAAAATGCTCAACTGTATAATATTGTGTTAAGTTTTCCTAATATAAATATTTAATTGCTTCAGTTCTAATATTTATAAACTAATGTGTGCATATTTTTTTAAATATGATTACAAGTCCCACGATCACAGATGTAGCAGATGTTCAGTACTTTGTATGCAACTGGCAGAAATGATTTGTATACTCTTTTTGATCACAGTTGCAATTGCTGTGTCCTAGTGGGCAAAAGTAGTTGTTTAGAAAGAAACTTACTGTTGTTATTCTAATACTGAGTACCACTTTAGAAACATCAGTCTCTCTGGGGAAATCTGCCTGGTTCCTGCTGAATAAAAAGCAGCTTCACAAGTAAGGTATGTCAATTCACTTCTCTTTACAGTTTATAGTTAGATACTTCTTTGTGAAGTTGAGGATTTCAATCCTTAAAGAGATAGCATCAACACTCTATCTATCTATCTATCTATCTATCTATCTATCTATCTATCTATCTATCTATCTATCTATCTATCTATCTATCTATCATCTCTCTCTCTCTCTCTATCTATATTGGATGGGTAATAATAATGGCCATAACAAAGGTCCTGCTTCAAACCAACTGCAGATATGGGTTTGATTTTGTTCAAGGCAGCATCAGCAGGGAATTTGTACGTTTTCCCTTTCTGGCATGGGATTCTTCAGTTTCCTGCCACAGTCCAGAAAGAAAGTAGCATGTGTTTTATGCTTTATTACTGCACTTTTTTCAACATAAATTGTTTTCTATTGTTCAACCAAATGACTGAAGAATGTTGAGCTCTTTAGTAGTTCACATAACGAGTAACATTTTAGGACAAATTAGGCCATGTTTTTATCTGATGAGAAAAATGTATCTTCTAATTCAATTCCAAATTTTCCTATAGATTTCTATTGAGTTTTAATTAGCTAAATCAAGAGATACGTTTTCATACAATTGAATTTGGCCCATTGTCTTTTCTTAGGTTTAGATAATTTATGGACTGTTAAAAATTCACATAGCATTTACAGAAAAACAGGAAAACATTGCAAATGATAGGGAAATAGATAAGTGTTGTTACCACCGAAAAGTAGGACAACACTGTATGTGGTTCACACTATACCTGTTTGCACCTACTTTTTGTGTTCACTTGCTTCATTTATAAACATAAAAACAGTGGGTAAATTAATTTGAAAAATTGCTAGATTTTCTGTAATTACCGTATATACTCGAGTATAAGCCGACCCGAGTATAAGCCGAGGTACCTAATTTTACCTACGAAAACTGGGAAAACTTATTGAATCGAGTATAAGCCTAGACACAACTACAGCCCTGTCTCCCAGCAGCACACATTCCACCAAAGCAACCCCCCCAGCGATCAACCGGACTTCTTTGCAAAGTTGATGGTGACAGAGAATTGCCAAATGGATTACTGTGTGCATTGTCCCACTGTCCCACTACAATGTGCAGAGGGTGCTGTACGATATTGCCATCACTGTTAATCCTTCATATAACCAACAGAGGGCGCTGTGTGATATTGCAGTAATTGTTATTCTTTCATATTTCCAGCAGAGGGCGCTGTGTGATATTGCAGTCACTGTTATACTTTCATATAACCAACAGAGGGCGCTGTGTGATATTGCAGTCACTGTTATTCTTTCATATAACCAACAGATGGCGCTGTGTGATATTGCAGTCACTGTTAATATTTCATATAACCAACAGAGGGAATACTGTTATTCTTTCATATAACCAACAGAGGGTGCTGTGTGATATTGCAGTCACTGTTAATCTTTCATATAACCAACAGAGGGCGCACTGTTATTCTTTCATATAACCAACAGAGGGCGCTGTGTGATATTGCAGTCTCTCCCCAATCGAACAGTTGCTATAGGAATGATTAAAAGTGACTGAAATCTCAGCTACTGCCCACTGACTCGAGTATAAGCCGAGGTAGACTTTTTCAGTACATTTTGGATGCTGAAAAACTTACCCAATACCAGAACAGGCGCCAAGTATCCTGGTCTCGGCTCGGCTTCACCAGTAGTGTGACCACCATTGGGCTTCGGGAGGAGCCCTCAGCTTACTTGGGTGCCACCTGGACTTAACGAGGGGTACAAGGCGAGATGTTCTGGCTAGCAGAGGGGCACGGCAAGTAGATAGTCTTTTAGGCGGAAGGTCACGGCAGGCAAGAGAATCATCAGACAGGCAGGGTCGAGGCAGGCAGATATCAAGAATCGTCAGGCAGGCAAGGATCAAACCGGGTAATCAAACAGATGGGGTCAGGCAGAAAGAGTAGTCGAGATGCAGGCAAAGGTCAGGATTCGGATATCAGAATAGTCAGGAACAGGCAGGGATCAAAACCGGAATAGCAGATACAAAATACACAGGAACAGACAGCACAAGGCTTCAGGAACCACCAGAATCAAGATTCTATCACGGGCACTGGTTGGGGTCAGAATGGGCTTTATATACATTCAAAATTGGTGCCAAAACAAGCGTCAATACAAGCTGGTGCAATCACGCCAGCGCGCCTGTACCCTTTAAGAGGCGCACAGGCACGCCGCGTGCACCCTAGAAGAATCAAGATGGCGCCGGACCAGGAGCGCGGCGGCGTGGCGGCCGTCCATGCCACCGCACACCAGGTAATTTTATTACACTTGGCTTATACTCGAGTATATACGGTATGTTTGTATTACAGTTTTTTTCACAAAAAAATCTGGTGCTGGTAAATAAAACACATTTTGTTCAGGATTTGAAGCGTGAAAACTCTGACTTTTTCAGATTATTGCCTGGATACCATGAAATCTTTGGATTATTGTACGAAACCCAGAGCAGATCTGCCATTAACTTCTACATGTCCTCAGCAGGTTTGAAATGAAGTAGTTTTTTATTCTGACTTTTAACACCATCAGGATTTTATAAATCACAACAAAATTCAAGTTTTTTTCTACCAAAAATGATGTTTTCCCCTTTAAAAGCCCAACCAGAAAAAATAACCCCTAAATGGTTTGCTGTTAGTTGATCCTCTCTTTTAATTTGCTATGAAGCCTTAATTATAATGGTAAGGCATGCAAATATTCAGTAGACTGAAGAATGGTAGGATATGACATGAAGCAGTATCTGACAGGCTTACAAAAGTTCTCCATACTGCTGCATGAGGAGCGGTGAACTTTTAGGAGGTTATTTATCAAAGTCCGATTTTTTATGGTCAGCGAAATCTAATTTTTTCAAGATTTTATTAAGTCTTTTCACGCACAAGATTTTTTTGTGAAAATACATTGATAAATACCACAAAAAAGGAGTTTTAAGGACTTTAGTAAATGACCCCCTAAAAGTACATTGATGTATGAAACTCAAACTTTTAATATTCCAGGAAACAAGACAACAGCATTTATGATGCAAACCATGAATTTATGTAACAACATTCTTTAAAAATATCATACCCATCTGAATGAAATCGCTTGTCTATAATCTTTGGTTAATCCAATTAATCAGATGAAGAAGCAATCTATAACATCCAAGGGGTGTGAAAAAAACAGAACATTTAAATCCCTTTGTGGTTACCCTAAAGAGTGAAACAACAGAAGACCTGTAAGCATGCATTTATATACTTAAAAATACACATTCTGACACACTGGCATGCACCATGGCTTTACATTTAGGGGGCTGGTTGCAGAAACAGATGTACACCCACATTGAGAACAACACGCAAACACAGCAGTCCCAGCTTATACTGTTCTTATACTCCACTAAGCAACTAGAACTTTGTTTTTTTAAAGAAAGTCCAGCTGGCCCTGAAATGTCAAAACTGCCTGTTCTCATGAAGCACTACTCTACAATCCCCAAACACATCCTCCCGTCACCCTGAGTAGAAAGTGAATATGAGTGCAGCTTATATACTATTTTTAGCTACTAAAAAACTCCACATAAAAGCACAATGTTTGCCCAGGTGCAGCATCCCCTAGAAGATGTTTGCTTGTAAACAGATGACCAGTAAATACTCCCTTCAGATACTTGCTATAGATGATGAGGACTACAGCTAACCCTGTATTATATAAAGCCCTAGACACTTGTTTAATATGATTATCAGGTGCCTCCCTTCAGCGGCGATTCTGGGGCTGCTGCTGCCAGATTCCGCCCCCCTCTCTCGCTCTGTGCTTGAAAATCAGCCTTGGAGTGGGTCAAAGGGGAGCAGCATCACTAGTGCATTGAGTGCAATATCGCTCTCTGCATGAGCGGAGCCAAATTTCCTGGGTTAAAACCTGGAAATTCGGCTATTAAAGTTACAAGAGGCGGCTTTTTGCCACCCCTTGTAACTGCCCGCTCACTGCCACCTGGGGCAAGGTTCTCACCTCATGGCTGGAGCGGCCCTGCCTCCCTTGCTAATAGCAGCTTTGTATACCAGTAAAGCAGGAAGAGTCTGTCCTACATTTGAAAGGGATATTTCTTTGTGCCCAAGTCATGTTCTATATGTCTATATATACTGTGTGTGTGTATATAGTGTGTGTATATACTACACACTTAACCCCAGCACTCCAATATATAGGGAAAACCTATTTTTGCACAACTTAACACTTAACATTTAGTAAAAAGAGACACTTTTAGTTACAAAGTTTTTAAAAGTATGCATTAGCTGACGCGCTCAGTCAAGGCAGTGTCTATGCGTCCCATCTAAGTGAAAAAAGATAAAATTATCTTTGGGGGAGAAAGACCATACCTGCTTTTCTCTTTGTTTGGCTTTAGGTGGTGGTTGGGAGAGCAGGCATTTTGAGGAGAAAACCACCACCCCATAATACAGAACACACTAGAATACAGCTCATCCCCCAGCCAGGTATATATATATATATATATATATATATATATATATATATATACACACACACCCTATAACAAAACTGAAACTACTGTGCACGTGCATAAGGTGGTTGCAATAATTGTAACACCATTACTATAGCTGAAACAGAAATATAAATAACTGTGTGCTGATCAGTTCTGTGGCATGATATGCTTGACATGCGGCGCTCAGACATGGATATGGGGTTTTAGTGTTATAGATATGACTTGTATGTACAGTAACTAGAGAACATGCCATCTCTATAAAGCAGGACTCCTAACAGAAGTACATTTTAACCATAAAAAACACTCCACCCTGTTCCATGTTCCACCCTGTTTCTCAAATAAATTCGATAAGTTACCTTTGATTCAATTAAAATCAGTTGTCTTGACTGGCCACCTTACTACTCCTGTTCGGATACAGGTGGGCTGGGGTTAATAAAGTAGGGCGTGCAATGGTACACTTGTGCACAAAGAAAGTGCTGATTTTCTGTTGAAAAACAAACCATTACTTGTACTCCCTGTGGGCGGCACATTCCCCCCTCTGCCTTGATGAAGTTAAAGCTAAACATCAGCACCATCAGCATCAGAAACCTTTCCAAATGTTTACAGCATTAAATTGCAAAGCAAACTTTAAAACAGGAAGGCTTAGTTATATTATTAAGTATTTCTAAGCAGCCAATGGAATAATTAGAACCTCGGCTAGGAATGACAAGTATTATCAACAAAAATTAATCAGCCGCATCTTTTAGTGAACTCAATTAATAATGTGCAACAACAGGGTCTCTCTTCTTAAAAGGAAAATTAATTAGTGAAGGGAAGGTCACTCGGAGACACTGACATCACTCATCACAATTCTCTGGCAGCTCTAATTATTTGTCTTCCAGGCTTGGGTGATCAAAAATTATAGCAATACCTGGGCAACGTTTTAAGAAAGCATTGTGCATGGCTCTTTTAATTAGACTTGGTATGTGATTAATGCATTGGCAGCATTTAGTTCAGCCTCTTAACATTGACTGACTTCATTTTATCCAACTGTACTCCTCAAGAAGGATCTATTAGACTTAAGCTGTAATTAATGTGCTTCTTGTTAAGTATCTATTCTTTTAACCCCAGTGATGTTGAGGGATACTGTAAATTTAAGATGTACATCTTCTGGGAGGCCTCATATTGGACATACATTTTCTTTTTATGCAGTCATTTTTGTCATATTTTTGTGTGTAAAAAGATTTATATGATTTATTGAACGCAACACATTGTAAAAACAAAATAATGTTTTGCAATTTCAGCAATCTGGTTGCTAGAGTCCAGATAACCCTAGAAACTGTTCATTGATTTGATCTTTTCAGACCCTGTCATATTGATATTCCAGTCTCTCATTCAAATCAATGAATGGTTTCTAGGGCAATCTGAAACCTAGCAACCAGATTGCTGAAATTGCAAAGTGGACAGCTGCTGAATTTGAATAAAAAGTAGCAATAACAATACAGTTTACAGTAGTCTTGCAGATAAATTGTTTTTTTAGATGGGGTCAGGGACTCCCATTTGAAAGCTGAAAATAGCAAATAAAAGAAATTATAAAAAAAAGAAAATGTTCAATTGAAAAATTGCTTAGAACTATTTATATTTATACATCTCAAAAATATCAGAATGTATGCCAATATATATATATATTTTTTTACAACCTTACGATCTAACACGTGTTTATTTCTTATTTCTGGTGTGATGCTTTGACACTCAGTATATACAGTGTATATCTGAAAACGCAAACATTCTTACATTTGGAATTACTTATGTTCGGTATTACTGATTAGTATGTTTATTTCACTGACTAGCAGTGCCTTTCTTTGTAAAATTGAAAGCAATCTTCAGTATACTGAATATTAGAGCTGGAAGAGCTAAGCAGAGGCTTTATGTGTTGTGTTATTAGGTAGATTTCAATAAGGTATAACTTTTACCTTCTTTAAGGACAAATATTATGCAATTCTCCCAAAGACTACAGACAGCTCTTTGATTTTGCCAGTAGAACAGACTGAACATAGTTCCCTTGACACTACTTTCTACTTTAATTTGTGTTTTCCAGAAGGTGGAACTGCTCAGGTTGTTTTTACAGGAGAGAAATATTTTAGCAACTAAATATGCATTTAGTACCAAAAGCTCTGATTTATGTTAAGTTGACCTTTAACTAACTTAATGAAGATTTCATTTTACAAAGTACTTCACATCATTGCTTTTTTTTTTGATTTTTTGGGAACATATGATAGATGCCTAATGCCATTGTTACAGATAAGGGCTTTTTGTTATATCAGAACCTTGTAAGACCTTGTAAGACCTTACACCACAATAAACCATCAAAAACAAGACCAATACGTGACACGTTTTTCATGGGGAAATCTGCTTGACACCAGAAAGGGTTGAGAATGTGGTTAAGGTAAAAAGATATGTGTGTGTCTGTGATGGCTTTGATATGTACATGTTCACAACTTTCAATCAATAACTCAAAGTCAGAGATAAATTTAAAGGTTATCACTGTTCACCCACTGAAAATGTGTCCTAGTAGTAAAGATTTATTATGAATGTTTGTATAACTTTATTTGTAAAGAGCTGTTAAGGAGCCACAGAGCCATACAATGCATAAAAGTACAATATAAATTAAAGTACAACATAAAAAAGTAAGCAATAAATACAATAAATTTACACAGTACACTGAGCTCATAGAGCTTAAAGTTAAGTGCTGTGTGGTAAGAGACACAGTGGGAAGGTAGAGTTGGTGGGTGGCTAATATATGGGCACAAATTGGAGGGGGGAAAAGTGCAATAGTGTCCAATGGACAGTGGATGTGGATGGTGTGAAAAGAAGGAGTCTCTGAGAGGAGCGAAGACGACCAGGAACAGTGAGACAAGTGAAGAAATGTAGTGAGGAACAGAGGAGTGAAGGGCTTTGATTCTAACATTTCTGCTAACATTCAAAGCCTTTCAATGTTAGCAGAAGGATTTTATAAGCTATCCTTTTCTTAACAGGCTGCCATGCTGAGGATTTTATTTGGAGTTGAACAGGTTCTCTCTTAGAAGAGAGCAGGAGGATCCTGGTATCAGAGTTTAAGATTGATTAGAAGGGAGAGAGATGGGATTCAGGAAGAGTGGTTAGTACGAGGTTACAATAGTCTAAACAGGATAGGATAAGGGCAATTATTTGCTTTCAAAGAAGTCAGCAAAGTCCTGGGGGGTATGTTCAGATGTAAATGTTTCATTTGTAGAGGGATGGAGTAGTGACTTGAATATGGAAAACAAACACTGTGAGTTGGATTTATCATTGTTTATGAGTGTACTATAGTACTCTTGTTAAGTCTGGGAAAGGACAGTACCAAGGTAGGCCATAAGAAATTTATAGTAGAGGAAGTCCAATTTTGTACGGGATTTCATCCACATTTATTAGAAAATTTGACTCTAGTCTCTAACTTTATAAACATATTGGAATAATAATTTCTACTTGGATAACTTTGACTAACACTTCTGCTAGTACTGATAGATATAGGGGCACATTTACTAAAGGGCAAATTGTGTTGTTTTGGTGAAAATTCGCCAAAATGACAATTTACAGGTGGATAAGACAATTCACTTGCAAAAAAAGCTCAGCGCTAGAGAACTTTCACGCTGTTTTGCCAGGCAAATTTTTGCTAGGGGAATGATTGTTAATCCTCAAATTTAGCAAAGTGTAAACTTTACAATATGTTACCTTTTTCTCCAAAGCCTACTTTGCCTTGTTCACCCTGGCAAATTGTTAAGGTGAAGCTATATTCTCAACCTTACTATGTCAGTGACATCATATCCTGTATTCAAAAAAACTCATAAATAAGAAAAAAACACTGGCATTTTTTCATATTTTAATGTGGGATTACGTTTAAAAGTTCATGCCACATTTGTTTTAGGGTAGGCTCATTTTTAGGACAATAGAGAATCTCTTTTGTCTTTATTTTGCTTCCTTGGACATTTTTTATAATAAGTGGCTACTTCTGGCAATCACTCATAAAAACATAAGTATGTTAAAGGAAAACGATACCCCCCAAATTAATACTTAAAGGAGAAGGAAAGCCAAACAACTAAACTACCTTCACTTTGTTCTCCTCCTGAAACGCAGCAGTAAAAACGCTGAAGTCAGTGCTGAATCTGTGCACAAGCGTTCGTAAGTTTTGCCCCTTATATGAGTTTGCCGCAGCCATTTTCAAATAGGCGCGTCACTTACGCCTTGCGCTCCATCGTTAATGCGCATGCGCCTCCTTTGTGACCCACATCATGGCAACATCATTTACATGTATTGAGTACACTGGGTTAGACAAGACTTATGAAGACGTTTGAAGACCCGATCCTTTGCTGCCTTTTGTAAAGCTCCCCTCCTCAGCTCCTGGGCTCGCTCACTGACAGATTGTAAATTAAAACCAGGAGCTTCAAAGCTTCCCCTAGTTTCCTGGCAAAGGGGAAACTGCATCTGCTATTGGAGCTCTGATTAATGAGGCCGAGGTCAGCGATGATGCGGCGGCTGTGTCACGTGACTGCATCGTCATCGCTGCACAAGGACGAGAAAACACTCGTGCGCATGCGCAGGGCACAGATGGAAGCTAATGCGCATACATATACTTTTACAATTGATTTAAGCAAAAAGATTTATTGAAAAAGTAATGAGGGAATGCTTGCTGGTAACTATATCTACTATACATTGTCAACGCTTAGAGCTTAAATTTTTTTTTGGCTTTCTTTCTCCTTTAAGCAACAAATAGTTTACATCATATTAAGTGGCCTAATAAAGAATCTTATCAAACTGGAATATATATTAAGTTAAATATCGCCTCTTTTACATCTTTTACCTTGAGCCACCAATTTGTGATGGTCTGTGTGCTGCCTCAGAGATCACCTGACCAGAAATACTGTAACTCTGTAACAAAAGACAGAACTGTGTCAATTAATTGGCTCGTGTGACCTAATACTTGTATAGTATGTTTGCTTTGTTTGTGCAGTGTGAATTATAGGATCCCAGTGGTGGCCCTTATTTCTTATATTGGAATTTTTCTATTTATAATTATCCAATGGCACATATTACTAAAAATTATTTTATTATGAACATTGTTTACTTACTTGAAGCAGGGTTTTACATATGAGTTGTTTTATGCAATATAGTTTTATAGAGACCTACATTGTCCCGGGATATAGTTTTCCTTTAATTTAGAGGAGAGAGATGTAACTGTAAACAATTAGAGAATAAAGAAGAACCAATGACTCAGTGAGGATCATCAGCAATGTCAGACAAACCAGATTTTTGCCCAGCTGGGCTTGGGCTATCACTGTAGGAACCTAGCTGTAAAAATGGTATAGGGCTTGGTAGTCACACAGTGGAGTTACTCTGCTGTACGCCAAAAGATCACACCAAAGTTTGGATCCTTTACAGTGACTAAATGAGTGATTAAAGATTTATAGGGAACTTTGAGTTGTTATTTAATACTTGGAACTTTTTAATTAGAGTCCATTCACATTGCTGGAAAACACAGTTATTTACCTGGCTCCAGTAATAAGTGATTTTTAAAAGCATATTTACCAAATGGTGAACTCTAACTCACTCATTGATACATGCTTTTCTGAAAATCTCATAGGAATGAATAGAAAGTGGATGAGTTTTTCTATGGTGAGCTCTAATTTCACAGATAAATCTGCCCCTTGGTGTTGATATTTACATTCCAGGAACACAGTAACCCAGACAGTTCAACAACGATTTCAGTACTTATTTTTTGGAAGCATTATAGATAATATAAATAAAAGAGAATAAAGAGAAATAGATATTTGTTTTCTTTATTATGATATACTGATGGTTGATTTACTACCTACAACTCCAGTGAAGCACCGCCTTATGTCTTAGTCTAACAGTGGTACAGACAGGGGCACTTTGCATGTTTATGTTTTATGTGAATGCATATGTGATTTGTTTCTGTGAGTCTATTTTGTTCCTATTTTGCACCTAAAAAAATAGATGGAAATTGAAAGGCTGAAGTCAAATTAAAATGGTGATATGCATGAAAATCAGCTAAATACCTTGAGCTGCTAATGACAAAATTCAGCTGACAACAGGCGAAAACCAAATAAGATGGCACATGGAAATTCTCATTGAAAATTCAAAAGACACAATAAGTTCACAGTTTGCATATTAATAATGCTTCTTGCTACTAAAATGGAAACTGCCACGACTGTCCCTCAAGAGCAGGCAGTAATTGCTAGCATAAAGTTGTAGGTGATTAAGGAAACAAATCGCTTTTAGAGTAGAACATCTTAAGCATTTGTTTTATAAATAAGGTGAAAATGCATATGCTTGAATGCATCTTTTCGTTTCAGGTAGTCTGTGTTGTGATTGGGGGGGGGTACTGATGCAAACAAATTGTACTTAGTTATAATTTAAAATATGTGTCTGTAGTTGTAATTGTTGAAAACCTCATAAAGCTTTTCTGACCCCCTTTAATGTTTAAGGTTTGAGGTCAATGTGGCTTCTCTGAAAATAAAAGATTGCAAAGATGTGTTAAATATAGAAAGCAGGTGAAATATCTGAATAAAAAAAATAATAATGTTAACTAATGTTTAATACTGGATTCTTTTTTATTTCACAAAAGAGTTGGCCAGTGGTTTTTTACTATAAAATATTGCTATGGGTCTGCTTCTGCTGGTTTCCTAAATAAATGTAATAAAGGCAGTTTTATTTGTTTAATACTAATGCTGCTCCATAACTTTCCAGTACAAAATGACTTCTGGGAAACTGGCACTGAAGTCCTGAAATATAGATTGCTGTGATTACTGCAGGTATGGAAACCCTTATATGAAATAATGTTATCCAGGCAGTCCAGAGAAATTTAGTAACATCTGGAAATTGGGGATAGACATAGACCCCGATGTGTGACCACCCTAAACAAAGTCCCTTTGATGCTGAACATGTGTCAAATTAAAACATATCATCTGGTTGATCCCCCTGACAGTGACATGGAGCAAATTGTAATTTTGTGACTCTCCCAAGGCCATATCCTACTGATATTTTAGTATAGTAGGGGAATAAGACACCACTGTTGTAAACAGGACAGAAAGGTCATCCCCTATAGACTCCATTTTAACAAAAATATGCAAATACTGTACTTTTAAATGCTTTTCTTTTCTCTGTAATAATAAGACAGTACCTTGTACCTGATGGTAGCTAAGCTTCATGAATCCATACTGGTGGCAAAACAATTCTATTGTGTGTACAGTATTTAATGTATAAATGGTGTTTAGCAGCCAATTAAACAAAGATCAACTAAACTCACAAACTATGAATGTTATGAGATTTATAAACATATCTGAATAAAAAAAAGTTTTTTTGACAATTTCTAGAAAAACCTCTAAAAGTCT
This sequence comes from Xenopus petersii, assembly GCA_038501925.1. Lineage (NCBI taxonomy): Eukaryota > Metazoa > Chordata > Amphibia > Anura > Pipidae > Xenopus > Xenopus petersii. The sequence goes on from CM076675.1 coordinate 121,177,019, forward strand.
GAATTGTTTTAGATGGTCCGATAGGATCAGAGCAGCTCCCATTGACATCTATAGGACTGTGACAACTATTACCTGGTGAAGTTTCGCTTTAGAGGTTTTCGTGGTTTTTATATTTAATGATGAGTACATCATAATGAATACATTTAATGATTCATTTTTAGTGATTTTTAAAAAAATTTGAAATTCACACATTTTTAGAGATTCATGGAAAAAAAATCTAAATTTGTTTGTTCATAAATGACTCCCATAATGTATGGTGATCAATAACAAATTACTTTATTAGGAAAACCCAAGGTCCCAAGCAGTCCAGATAATAGTGTCAGAGGCCTATCGGCTCCCAGCAGAGAAGTTCGGACCAATGAGGAAGCTTAGGGAAAATTACAAGTTCACGGTATCCAAAAGGGTCAGGCGTAAGTATAGTCAACTTCGGGCAAGACTTCAATAGGCAGGGAGCAAGGATCAGAGTCGGAGTCCTAGCAGAGGGTCGGGAATCCAGGAATAATCAATTTAGGAGTTTAGGAACACCCAGGAACACAAGTCAGCAATTCCTATAATCGGGCATTGAACCGTGACCTCAGCATCAGCTTATTTAAAATTTTTGCGCCAAGCAAGTGACGTTCTCCCACCCACATGGGTCATGGGTGCCGTCATCTTTGATGCGACGCTGCCAGAGACAGAAGCGCCATCGGGCACTCCTGACAAATAGATCTTATACCTGTATTTTGGTTGCTTGCTTTTAGTGTCTTAGAATGTTGTATTGGACATATGGAAGAAATATAGAAACATGTCAATTTGCCTTGATTTTTAAACTTGATTATTGAATGAGACCTTATAATGCAGTTACAGCTTTTCTAAATCTCATTTATGAGGAAGTGCTAATATATAAAAATTTTTTTATCATGGCTAGAATCACAATGTAAGCATTGTAGGCTTTATTATAGTATCTGTTAGCGTACTGTAAATGAGCGATATATAGTTCATACTGAAAGGTGCAGTTATTATTCAACAGAACAAAATATTTTATATCACGTGGCATATCCAAATATGTGATAAAATGTTAAAAAAGGGCTGACTGATATCTCCATGAAATGAGGGAAATGTGCATTTAGTTGCCTGAATGGGGCTCAGCTGGGTTGCTCCTAAACCCAAGTGTATCACTTCAAATTACCAGTAAATTAACAGTGTAACACTTTCCACCTCAGAGCAGATTTAATACAAATAGTTTTTAAATGCCATATCTGTTCCTATTAACTTAAAGATCAGTGTAGCCGTCATTTTCTTGAGACTGCCCGGATATATAGGGCAATAATGACTACCCTGTGACAGCAGTTTTTATGATGATTTATGAGTCTGTGTTTAACTTGATTACTCTGCTGCTGACTCTGAGCACTATTTCAATTAGTGCACAGAAGGTCACGTCACAAATATTCCTCCATAATCTATTTCGATTAATATTAATACACAGAGTATCCAAATCTTTTCACCCTTGTTGATTCAAATCATCCGTATTTCTAACCACTGAATTGTTTACAAGTTTTAGCAATGGTCATATCCGATTTGCTAATTGTTTGTCCTGTGTGCATTATTAATAACCTTGCTAGTGAAAGGAGGATGCACCATTTTCCCTAGTATTTTGTGAGTGTGAATAGTAATGAAATCCCAGTTATTCTATAGAATGAAAATAAATTGGATGATCAAATCATTATTTAAAAACCCATTGAATAAAAATGAAAAACCATTTAATAAAAGCTAGCCACGGATATTTGTTTTATGAAATGGATTGTTGATTTTGTTGTCATTTAAAATGTACGACATACTGTTGGTTTGAAAGTTTACTGTGTTTTAAACACTTTAGCAATCCACATAGCCAGAGTCCGAGTCCTATAAACAAAATTAGGTCTCTCATATGATTAACTGATACAATTTTCAATTATAACTTCTTAGTCAGGGCAGTTAATACTGTTAATATTAATATATAATAGTATACATTAATATGGCTAATTAATACTGTATTAAATCATACAGCATACTATTCTGCATGGAAATAATGATACTTGCCTTTCACATCTTTAAACTAATAAAGTAATTGATTTGTTGTTTTGCTTATTTTGCTCCCAAATAATAAATTATTAATAAATTATTTGTCTGATGGTGTAAGTCTCATTCCAAAGCTTTAAACTTTAGAAAAGAACAACTAATTTTTCATTTTACATGACTGTGTTTTTCAGTGTGTTGACTATTTTGCTGTTAATATTAAAGCTATTGAATTTTCTTTAATTGACCTTTGACAATGCTGATACCAAACGTCTTCCATTCTTCAACGAGCAGACATTTTTGCAACAAATCATGCAAATAGAGTGACCTGTGTATGCCGGATCAATGTAGAATATTGCAGAACTCTTGGATTTATTTAGTAGCATGTAATTTATATTGGTTTTAATTTAATATTAACACACAAAGCATTGCGTGATTTCTGCTGATACGATGAAAATATATTGCTAAAAGCAAAGGAAAAAAAAATAAAGTTATCGCTGACAATATTTTCACTGTGCTTCTTACATGTCACAAGATATCATGAATAAAAAGGGAGAAGAAATCTAAAGCAAAGGGAAAAGAAACCTAACTAAATAAATCATGTTGTGATTTCATTAGTGAATCGAAGGGAAACTTCAACCAGAAAACATTAATTTAATAAGTGCAACTGACACGGTTAAATTGCATGTGGGAAGCCGTAGAGTTGTCATAATGACTAATCCTCCATTTTAAAGGCTTTTTTTCTTGGAGGTTCAGTTCAAAGTGACAAATCTTGGATGTGACAATAGGAAGGCTTTTGTGGAGAGAAACATTTCATAGAAATCCATTCACATCAAGTTCAGTTGCCCCTTACATTTATACTCACTATTTATTTTATACTTCTCTAATGTGCATAAATATTTCATGTAGATTTTGTTTTAAAGAATTCAGAAACCTTTAAACATTCTATATTTTTTTTTAGTGGCTAACACCTAATTTGGGAATGGAATTATCTGGACTGCCTAAAAGGGTGTTTAATTAGGTTAGCTATATTTGAGGATTATGTTTGTTTTAAGAATCTCCTTTCCTTTACGCCGTGAACATATAATGCGATGAGATAATATGGCATATTAAGTGACTAGTGACTAAGGGCTTTAAGCACAAAATATGGAAGGGTTCACCATTTTGGATTCTTTGAGTGACTGCCTCTTATGTGATTTCACATGAAGATTACCATACCCTTTGCTGAAGGTCTGATGCTGTGGAAACATGAACTACTTCTGCCAAGTTCAGCTGCTGTACATGAAAACTGTGCATTTGCCTTGCACGAGGAAGTATTTTTAACAGCACTCATGCCATGTCTTTGAAGAATGAGATTATTATAATGTCATTGAGTTCAAGATTTTCCTCTACTCTGACCAAGGTCTATTTCCCTCTTGCATCTCTTACATATATTTTCCATTCTCTTTTTGATGTGGGAACTTCCAACATATAAAGTACTGATAAACTGATAAACCACATCTTGCAATAAAATATTTTTAGTGTATTGCACTATTTTTAGTGTATTATTATATGTTGTTCTATTGCTAATTTGCTTGTTTGATAGGAGGGGATTCTATAAATATAATATAATTTAGATTAGTATCTAACATACAATTTTGTTTTACAAATAATGTAACTCTTATTTGATGAATGTAATGTAACCCTATTTTGACCCCTTCATGTATTATAGGATGTGCATCATCAATATCTTACCATACCATACCCAGGTCCTGAATCCTTTGCTAAATGAAAGGGTCTTAGGAATTCCTCCCAATGGTAATGCCTCCACCTAGTGGAATCCGGGGATACACCTTTGGGTGACCCCACTAGGAACAAATAATTAAGTACACCAATTGCAATAAACCAAGAATGAACTTTATATAACTGGCAGAGAAATTAAATGTGATTACATATTGATAGTACCCCTGCCCTAGTAGTCCCAATCCTGACAAAACCTGTTATTAAACAGGGGACATACTGGAGCCTTTCAATACCGTACCTCAGGTACAACTCACTGGGGACTCACACAGATGGCTCAGGCTGGTCTCCCAATCTATCTAAGCTATGCACAACAAACCTGCTTGACTCCTCAAGGCACAGCTCCCAGAACTATCCACAGTGCAAGCACCTCACAAGCCCCCTTTCAGATCAGCACAGGGTTGAGCTCAACAGGCTTGGACCACGTACCCCAAGCCCTCCAGGGCCTCTCCTTAGGTCTCTTACATCTTTGCTGCAGTTATTCACTCATGGCTCAAGTGAAACATGAAAGAAGCCCTGAGCACATGGCAACTCAGCTTTTTTGACTCCTTGCACAACACTGTCTGGCCAAATCTGGAATCTGCCAGGGCTTACTATGCCTGGGACCAAGTATTCACTCCCCCTTCAAGATCCAGTTTAAGCCCAACACTTAGCTGGCCACAGCAGGGGATTTCCAACTATGTGAAGAGTTTCAGACCATGAGGGAACTTAACCTTATGGGTCCCTACAGTAACATTAAAAACACCAATAAAAAACTGGTTTTCTTCATATCACATTTGTTCTCCCTTGTCACTTCCATGTTCTCCTCATACAAATAACATGTCATCATGGTAAAAGGCAATTTTCTACCAGTGTAATATATATGAGAAAATACAAACATGCATTTTATCCTGATGAAATTGGATCTAAAAGGCACATGATTTATACAAGCTTTTAAAGAAATTTAAGTGAATCGTATGTTTTAAAATGAGGATACCATTTTAGAGAAATATAGAATGAATGGTATATAGGGAATAATACAAGTAAGTAAGTTTAAGTAACAAGCAGAGTCAATTCATTTAGCTGTCACAATATGGATTTATGGTACACCACTTCAAACCATGCCTGTAGCTTGATGCAGTGTTGCCTAAGGCACCCGACCTTTTCACGCTCATCGTAGCATGCACAGTGATATTGGCAGATGTGAAGTCATAGCACAATGATTTACATGTGACATCACTTCCTCCTATGACACACACCAGGTACCCCCTCACCTCTCCTGTCAAATTTCATGGGAGAGTGTCCAGTGTCTTTATTATGCACATCCCTCCCTTTGTCTAACTAAGGAGCTGCCTGGGCATGGGTTTGGAAGAAACTGACAACACGGGAGCCTTTTTTTTTTTTTTTTTTAAAGAACAATTGTAGCCAGTTACACTTGAAGCAGGAGATACCTGGGGTATGAGCTAATTTCCTTGAGATTATCAACTGCAAATAATGAGGAAACTATTAAAATAGTGGCAGCCAATTTGGTTTTACAAAAGTTTTAACAAATGTTATTAAGTTTGCATTGAAAGCTTTTTTTCATGCCACAATAGCTAAATGATATTCTATTTCAGACTAATAAAGCAGTGTTATATTATATACTAACAATTCTAAAATTAACAAATGTACTAGTTTCAAGTTGTTACCTCCCAAATTGAATTTTTATTTAAAATGTATGCTAAGTGGGAACTCATTATAACCTGATGAAGTCCAGTATGATCCAAATCATTAAAATCACCTTGCTGCTTAATGATTCAGTGAGCATGACAGCAATATATAAATTCTACACCATTTTTATGTTCATACACCAGGCAGAGATACCTTCATATCATATGTGGCTCATTAAATTTACTGCAAATGTCAGAAATGAAATAAGAAAGACAGAAATTGAAAGATAATGCTAACATTTGCTTGAAGAAAGATACTTTACATTTAAGTCCTTGAGATTAAATAATATTGCATTCTTTAAAGATGATAAAAGTACTTACACATAATAAACTATCATTGAAAAAATAAGTTCAATTATACACTGGTGTTTGATGTAGCACAAAAAATATGGAAAGTCTGGGCACAGAAAGCAGACACTCTTTATTGAAGAAAACTATATTTTATTAACTGCTATACTGTATAAGTAAAATATCAATTTATTAACAAACCTGATTAGACTTGCATGCACTTCTTTTGCAGCATTCAGATTATAATATATACCTATGTTCATTAAGTGGATTTGACATTGGTTTCCTACACTATTTGTTGATGGGATATTTTAGTATAGTCCAAAGCTATCCTGCCATTAAAATGAATAAAGTTAATATAGATAAATATTATATTCATTTTCTATAGCTGTTTTCAGAGAATTTAATAAGATAATTAGCTCGTGTCTTCTGGATTCCAAAGTACCACATAATGATGAGGAAGTTATGTTTCCAGGTCAGGACATCTGATCTACTAGAGAACTTTGTTTTGTGCATGCATAGGTCTATATTCTGATAACCAAGAAATGGCTCTATTACTTGATATCCACTAATAGAGGAAACAAGCCAGAATTGATGGGGCTGTAATTTAGCTTGGTAGGAACAAGTAATGCATATACATACTGTTATATATATGTAGGGACCCATAAGGTTAATGGGCCTCTGTGGCTTTAAATCCCTACACTTCCTGATCTCCTTAAATGAAGGATGAGGAGAGCACCCAGAGAGCAAAAACTGCTGTGATCAAAGTTTTTAATTCAAGACTATATGATTACACAACATGATCTCCCTAGTTGCTGGCCAGATGCCCATGTAGCTAGTTGTAATTTACATATCCCAGTTATTGGCTAAGAGGTGTTGTTACCACTTCCTGTCACACTTTTGGTATAGTGAGTGTGGAGTGAGAGTGGAGTTTTCTCTTTGGCTTCTGGTTGCTAACCCAGCTGGATGTTTCCAGGGAGCCTGGGTACACCAAGGCCCAGTAAAGCCTGAAGGGACCTGAACCTCTAGAGAGATAAGTCAGGGAGCAGGGACCCCATTAACGAGGCCAGTTAGTGTCAAGGTTACTATCTGTTATAGACTCTCTAGGAGAGTAAGACAGTGAGGGAAGATAGAAAGAGCAGCTTTGTGCTCCATCAAGAGGTGTTGCAGGGAGTAGCTTCCCAGGCTGTAAGATGTGCCTACAGTGAAGAGACACAGTGGATAGGGTGTCAGGCTTTAGGTTCTCTTCCCTGACCACTTCACCGAGTGAGATCCAGACCACGTGTGAGGTATTTCTGCCTAGAGGTATTCTGTACTGCCTTGATTACATCCTCAGGTGATTCATATACAGTTGATTCTGATGCACTGTCCTAGCCTGTGAATAAAATCTGCAAATGCTTGTATGCACTGTAAGCAACCTGTGGATCATTTGTCTCTGATAGATCCAGGATTAGGTTCGGCCAGGATTACAATTAGATAGATGACATGTAAAAGGAACAGGTCAGTGTAAAAATAAAAACTAGTTAAATAGATAGGTTGTGCAAAATAAAACATATTTCTAATATAGTTAATCAGACAAAAATGTAATGTATAACTCTGGAGTGACTGGATGTCTCGCATTAAAGCCAGAACACTAATTCCTGATTTACATGTCTCTAACTCTGAGTTACATAAGCACAGAGCTTATACCCCTGAATAAATACCTTTTGCGCTATCAGGTGCTATGCTGAAGGCCCCACGCCTGCTTCAAGGGTCAAACAATCCAATGAAGAAAAGTCAGCAGCACACTGGGATCTGAAAAAGTGTGAGGTTTATTGAACCCAAAACATACAGAAGAAAGGCCTTTATAGTTCATATTCAACAAATCAGTAGGGATGCTTAAGTCACAGACACAAGTAAATGTTTTTCCATCATTCACTGATTAATTACTTTTTTGGTAATTTATTTGTTACAAAAATGGTTTACTAAATTGGCTTTGTAGAAATATCTCCTAATTCTAGGAGCCATGTAAGGGCTTAGAGAAGATGGGTCTGTCTGTTGTTTGTTGGAACAATCTATTGGATAGTATATGATAAATCGCCTTATTACCCAAGGCAAAAATATTGTATAGGTGATTGTAAAATTGCATTTGTAGTTGCTACAAACTATCAGTGTTTATACTTCACAATATGTATGCTTTTGATAGGGTACTCCTGCTATGCATCATTGGATCCACAAATATGCCACTCCTATGTTTCACTCTAGTGGTTTCTTACATCTTAAAGGGGGGAAATGTTATTTAAGGCCCATTTACGAAGCTGAGAAAAATAACTTGAAAAACAGAAAATTGGAAAAAATTATATAAATATTCACATGTAGGGGCCCGTTTACTCGAGTGAAGGAATAGAATAAAAAAACTTGAATTTCGAATGATTTTTTTGGCTACTTCGACCATCGAATTGGCTACTTCGACCTTCGACTACGATTTCGACTTCAATTTGAACGATTCGAACTAAAAATCGCACAAATATTCGACCATTCGACCATTCGATAATCGAAGTACTGTCTCTTTAAAAAAAACTTCGACCCCCTAGTTCGCCACCTAAAACCTACCGAAGTGCCATGTTAGCCTATGGGGAAGGTTCCCCTTAGGCTTCGTAACAATTTTTAGGTCGAAGAAAAATTGTTCGATCGATGGATTAAAATCCTTCGAATCGAACGATTCGAAGGATTTAATCGTTCGATCGTACTATTTGCGATATTCGAAGTCGAAGGATTTACATTCGGCAGTCGAATATCGAGGGTTAATTAACCCTCAATATTCGACCCAATGTAAATCTGCCTCATTTTTTTTTTTGGACAATGCATCAGAATGAATTCATGCAAATACTTTCATGTACTCAGTAAAACTATATTTGCCTATTTAAAAATATATATATTTTACCCTCAAAAAACAAATACATTCCCAGGATATTAGGCTAGATGAAGTCTATTGTGTTTCAGTATCCACCTTCACTGTTAACGATACTCTCTCAATGCTCCTCACACCTGATTTCTGTAATGCAGTGGTTATCAGTATGTTTACTGTATAATATACACCTTAGCATGTCAAAGGGCATTCCCATAGGCCAATGCTGTTGTCAGACAAAGAAACCATACTCTCATTGGATATAATTGTGATATCTAGAATTCAATGATGTTGAACATGTTAATGGCAAAGAGCCATTAGGAGCAACACAGCTCTGAATTATAATATAGTACATAAATGAAACTATTATATTTACAGAAACAATAATAAGAGTGAAGTGCATGTGAAGCAGTGAGGGCATGTATGTTTGGGGCATAATTTTTTGTGACAATCGAGGGAATGTAATTGTCACGTACAGCTCCCTGAATTCAGAACAAGTGCTAAATTCCCTGGACATGGCTCAATCTTCTGCCTATAGCAGCTGCCTTTGGCCTTGGGATGAGCCCTCAGCTACTCAGATGCCACCAGGTCTTAACTTGAGAGGAGCAAAGCAGGTGTTCTGAATGAGCAAAGGGGCACATGCTTTTCCAAGATTTTGGACAGAAGGCAACAGTTTAGGGAGTAGACAAAAAGCATAGTGAGGCATACAGGCAGTGGTCAGTACAGGCACAGTTCAAACAAGGTCAATCAGGCCGGGGTCGGTACAGCCAGCGTTCAAAAAATAGTCAGGCAGGCAAGGGTCAATATCAGTAGAGTTTCAGAATAGTCAGGCACACAAGGGTCAGGATTGACAGAGTTCAGAATAGTCAGGCAGGGAAAGATCAAAACCAAAATCAAAAACAAGGCAGAATCACACCCAGATACGAATTATACCTAACAACGGGCAATGCTCACAAACCCAAAAGCCCCTAATATACCTTTGAATTTTGCGACACAGAAGCGATGACGTCACGTGCATGGCCCATAAAACCCGGAAGTGCATACCACATGCACCCTAGGAATCACCAGGGGAAAGAGGCAAAGGAAACACGTGGTGGGCGTCCCTGTTGGAGGCACTGTGGGCGTCCCCGTCGGCCAGCTTGACCACCAGGGTGTGTTACAGTAATAATGGTCGCTAACGCAAAAATTTGACTTTTCCTAAATTGGTGTTTCATATTTACACACTATATATACACTCTAAAGTTGACTGTTTTTTAATCACCTCTCACAGTGTGTTTGTCATCGGGAAACCTTGATACTTTTGCCCACATATTCGTGAATTATTTCATGGGTGGTTAACCAATAAAATTGCTTGATTCTGTTTAGATTTCAGTCAGAGATCTGCCCATTTTAAGGAAGAAAAATTAGGCATATGTTGGGCAGTTTGGTAAGATTTACTGACTTCATGTTTATTGTCCTGCTAATACCACAGCTGCCATCTTCACCATAGAGCTCTCTTGTCCACTTACAGTAGGTATAGTCCATGCTTACATGTATAAATAAATCTCCTTTGTGCTACACATTTTCATTTTCTTTATCATCCACAACACATTTGTGTGCTTAAGAAAACGCTTGATTTAGGCTATGAGATATTCATTATTTGATATTCTGTAAATGATGTGCCCAGAAAACAATGTTTCCACCTGGAACAGATGACATGCTGTTTGACTAATTACAATGAGTATGGCATAATATCATTGGGAGATGTACAGCATTACAATAATTGAAATTGCTTTTCTTTTACTGTATGTTATACATAACAGGCAAGATAAATTGCATTAAAAGAATATTTGGAGTAGTAGCTGAAATTAAATGAGTGAATTCCCACAAAGGCATTGTGATCCCTGCACTTACATAATTCTGAAACTAGGACCTTGTTTCTGTCAAGGCAAATTAGGTCAGCGCAGTTAATTGCAGAGTCTGGGGATAATGAAACGTAAAACAGGACATTATTAATTGGTGCATTTCAATTATATTTTATTCTGTAACATGCAGATTTAATGTAAAGCCCTAAATAGAAAAACAACCTTGTCACCGATTCCTAGGAAAAAAAGCAAAAATAGTATATTCTGATAAAAAAAGTGTGTATTTATATAGTCTGGTATAGTTTCACAATCACAATCTGCGCATGGCCTTGAAGATTACGGTTCCACATACTGGAAAATCTAACCAGTTGATGATGTTTAGAACTGATCCTAAAAGCAATCTACTTCTGGTTACTGACATGTTTGGATCAGTTTTCTATTGATCAGTTTGGACACCAGTGTGCATAGCCATACTGACTAATGATTGACCTGCCTGTTCCCATATTGGATCAAACAGGCAGAACATCTGCCATATACCCAGATTTAATTTAGAACTTAACTGATTCAGATATGGCAATAATATAAAGCTTTTCTTGCCATTCTAATCACTGAATCAACACATTCCAAATACCATTGCATTTCCTAATTTGCTAGAAAGTCAAATCTTTGGCTTTTAATTCAGTCAAGAAAAAGTCAGCAGTTTCCATGAAAAAAAAAGAAAACTGCATATGTCAATGTCGACTCCAGCAGAGGATGGTTTGTTGTGGCCTGGGATAAGCAAGTAAACAAGGGCCCATGGCATTTACAAGGGTCTTTTGCATCAGTTATCCAGTAGATACTGTACAGTACCTAGATTTTGTCAAAAGCTGGCACAGAGGTCATGAATTCTACAGAAAGTACTGTATGGGGTATTGGAAGCAAACTAAGGCAGCATAACCCCTTTTTCAACAATGAAGATAATACTAATACAATCTGGTATAATTTATTGTTGTGGTTTGTGTAGATTTAATTGAATAAATGCAAAGATGTGTACTGTTTAAATCATGCAGCTGATCCGTAGAGACATATTTGAACAATAGGATCATAAAATATCTTTGGGAGACAGTTGCTTTGTTTTCTTCGTTTATTTATTGTTAGCAGTGCATAAAAGCATTTTAATAAATGCCCTACATAGCAAGAAAATGTGACAAGTTACTGCAGAGAGGACAGGATGTTGCATTAGATAGAACCTGAAATTAATAGAAATGTGTGCAGTGTAAATTTATTTACATTACATAAATTGTTTTGTAAATCTATAACGAGGAGTCAATGTTATATTTAATATTTTGTTGTTAAGGTATAGTGAATTAGCAAAAATTACACATTTCAAACACATTTTAAACTACTACACCATTGGATGGTATAGGACTGAGCTGACATTGACATCATATTTGAAATTAGGTTAGAGTTTTCAATCAGTTTGCTCCAACAGAAAATATCCAGAGTCTCTGGGGAGTTAGAAGTCAGAGTCCCTGAGTTAGTTGACTGCATAGTGACTAGGTATAGAATACATCGGGGCACATTTACTAAGGGTCGAATATCGAAGGTTAATTAACCCTCGATATTCGACCATCGAAGTAAAAATACCGCAAATACTTTGATCGAAGGATTTTAATCCATCGATCAAATGATTTTCCTTCAATCAGAAATAGCCTAGAAACCTTATGGGGAAGGTCCCCATTGGCTAACATTGGTGCTCAGTAGGTTGGCGAAGTATGAAGTCGAAGTTTTTTTTAAAGAGACAGTACATTGACTATCGAATGGTCGAATAGTCGAACGATTTTTAGTTTGAATCGTTCGATTCGAAGTCAAAATCGTAGTCGAAGGTCGAAGTAGCCTATTCGATGGTCGAAGTACCCAAAAAAAAATCTTAGCTAGGGCAAAAAATGTGTCCTCTAACATAGGCCACTGCGTGGATTCTTTAGGACCTTACTAAGTACACCCTATATTTGCTAACAGACTCCAAAAGACTTACATTTTTGGATTGACTTTGTGTAAAATATACACTTGCACCTGTGACAATACTTTCTATAACACTGCCCTGCTAAACATATGGTAGATAAAATGCGGGCAGATTAAAACTATTACTCTCTCTGGCTTTTGCTTTTCCTTTATCCCACTGATATGAAACATCTGCAAATCGCCTGTTGTCAAACACAAAGTCAATGGCAATAGACAAATCAGATTGTGTTTCACTTCCTAAATACTTTAGAACCCTACAAATCATTATCTCGTAATAATAACATTCGTCAGTTCCCTTACAGCTCAAGAGTTACTCTAAATTTTAATTACAATAAAACAGTGTTCATATCACAGCTTGTACAACATCTTGTGTGCTCATTACCAGATGGAAATAATGTGTCACTGTTACTATAATGACTCTCTTTGTGCTTTGATGCAATAAATTAATTTAATGTATTTTGCTTCCCACCAATCAATGTGTATATGAAAAATCAAATCTCCAATTATTGCTATGGTGAATTCATCTCAATCTCAATTGGACACTCCTGATGTTTTATTACCTAACCTTGTACTTGTTTGTATGTAACATGACTGTGAAAATGTTTGCTCTTGTAGAACATTATAAACCATAATGTATACAGGCGAACATAACACAAAATGAGGCTTTATGCAATGTTCATTTTGGTAATAAAGTACATATTGTTTTTTCCCAAGAAAGATTTCTTTCACTTACAGTTTTTGGCCCACCAGGGTTAAACTATCCCAGATCTCTTGTTAGACACATATTGAACTGCTGAAATGTAAGAGACAAGTTCAGAAGAAATTATACTTCTTCTACTTGTATTACATTTTGCCATATTCAGCAGATGGTGGGAGAAATGGAATGATATGCAAAATTCTTGCCAGGGATTGTAGAAACAACATGGACCTGTTGAATGAAAAGTGGTGATGACAGACATTGCATTGGAGACAAAATATTTTCAAAATAGGAAAGTTCTCTTTATTTTCTGAAAGCTACTCAGATCAAATCCGCACTGATCCCCCCCTTATTTATCAATACATTTTCCCAAATTTTTCTTGTGTGGAAAAAGTCACAATAAAATTGTGAGTAATCTGAATTGTGCAACTTTTTGGATTTTGTGCCTAAAACAACCTTTTTTTTGTGAAGTTGCCGAAAGCTAAGATTTTTTCAGAAACCCAGAGAAACTCAGAAAATCTTCCAGTTGTTAACAGGCACCTGCCATTGACTTTTACACGTTCTCGGTAGGTTCTGAGTTGAAGTACTTCATCTGACTTTTAACACCATCAGAAATCCAGAAAAAAAAATCAAGTTTTTTTCCTCTGAAATTTTTTTTATTTTCCCCTTTAAAAGCCCGACTAGAAATTTTTGGAGCTTCATATATAACCCCCTGAGATATATAATAAAATATACATCAAGTATTTCTGAATATCAATCTGTGGGATATCTTACCAATAACAGGTACACTTTGCAAATGTGCATCTATCCAACTGACTGATAATTACCTGCAATTGAAAAAATGATATCTAAGTATTCATAGGAATATAACATTATTCAAAGGATGGATAAGTACCATTAGTAAGTGATTAAACAAGTATTCTTTTTTTAAAACCCACTTACCCCAAGTCAACACCAGCCCAGCATTACTTAAGGGTGCCCACCATCGGACAATGCTTAACTTGGCTTGAAGTAGAAAGCCAGTTCTTTATCTCAAGATTGGGACTGCATTATCTATCAAAGGGGGTGAAATGCTATGCATACTGAGAATACTGTGGGAAATTACCCAGAGGTTAAAGTATAGGAGAGTGTCCATACTGGGCCAGGGATGTTATGGGCAGCTCAACTACCACTAGATACATAGCTCATTCATGAGGCCCTGTCCCCTGACTTCATTAAGGGCTCACTTCCCTTAGGTCATTTCTATACTGGGGGCCTTACTGTCCCAGACTTTCCAGCAGACATGCATCTTCCACAGCCGGTGGAATCCAGGAGGAAGATACCTGGGCTTCCAGTTAATTTAATAAACTATATCAAGAAAATGGTCACCACAAATGATTGTTGAACTACACCTATTTTTGCCCCTTTAAAAAAGTGAATTAGGGGCAGATTTATCAAGGGTCGAATTTCGAAATAGAAAAAGCTTTGAAATTCGGCCATCGAATTGGAATACATCGACTTTGAATATTGAAGTCAAAGTTTTTTTACATCAAATTTAGCTATTTGCGGTCAAAGTAAAATCGCTTGATCGGACAATGAAATCCTTTGCATCAAACGACTCTAAAGGGCAGATTTATCAAGGGTCGAAGTGAATTCGAGGGAATTTTTGAAGTAAAAAAATTTGAAATTCGAAGTAGTTTTTTGGATACTTCGAGCATCGAATAGGATACTACGACTTCGAATTCGATTTGAAGTAAAATAGTTTGAATATTCAACCATTCGATAATCGAAGTACTGTCTCTTTAAAAAAACTTAGATTTCAATACTTCACCAAATTAAACCTGCCGAAGTGCTATGTTAGCCTATGGGGACCTTCTAGAGCATGTTTTTTTGAAGTCGAAGAAAAATCGTTTGATCAATGGATGAAATCCTTCGAATCGTTCGATCGATTTCGAATTCATGTAAGTCTTTCAAAACTCAATCTGCTGAAATTTATTAATAAAATCAAATTATTATAACTCGGACGATTGTAAACAACCTGAAACCTGATCGATTCAAATTCGATCAAACTCGAAGTTTGTAAACATCTCCAAATTGATCCCTGGACCTCTCCCATTGACTTAAACAGTAATTTGGCAGGTTTTAGGTGGTGAATAGTTGAATTTGAATTCTTAAAGGGCCAGAGTATGATAAAACTCAAAAAACAAATGAATATTTTTTTAAAAAATACTCAAATTGAGTTTTTGATAATTCCCCAGTCGAATTTGAGAGTTTTGACCATAAAAAAATTAAAAATTCTAATTCAAATTTTGACCTTTAATAAATCTGCCCCTAAGTGTTATATTTATGTTTATATTTCTCACAAAATATAAATATCGCTGCATTATGACACGAACAGCCGATTACTTTTTGGTGCTACCTTTCTTTCGGTTTTAATGCATTTACTTTTCTACAACACTCTGTATTCCTGGCTTATATACTGTAAATGCGCATTCACATTGTGCCTTTTTACTCTTACACATACTGTATATATATGAAAATGATAGTTATTAGATATAAATACATTATCAAAATAATTTTATGCTCCATGTAAATTTGTAAAGCTGTGGATTGATATTTTCCTTGACTACAGTTGTTTTTTATTCAGCCATAAAATCAAGCTTTCATAAAGAAATCCACTTACATGTCTTCCTTCAGTGAAGGTTATTTGTTGACTGAAGGTCTTTTCTTGTCAAGATATGATGAATACCATGTGTGAAGACAGAAGAGCATCAGGACCGGTATTAGCCAGAAAACCCACTGATCTGTGAATAACCTAAAAAAGAAAACCTGAAGATTAGCAGCATTGCTTTTAAGAATGATCCATCAAATTCAACAAGCAGATTTACAGACATGAATCATCCAGTTCTTTCTATTTCTACCATATAGTAAAGGTTATTTTTTTCCTCCTAAATAGAAGTTTCAAATCAAAGAAAAAGAAATTATTGCGTTTTGTGTATGTGTCAACAAAGAGGTTCTTGTAGGTCTCGACTTTGCAGTGCTTTCCAAATCCACTTTTATTATTGATCATAACAAATGCTTTTGACAGAGGTCCTTGTGATGGTGCATGATGCTGTCTTTTTAGTAAATTAGAGTTGTCTATGTGAGCAGTAAAATCTAAATCCCCTGGTCAAGCATGCGTTTAATATGAAATTAGAGGAATAAATCAAAAGAAAAGTTCCCTTCGCCCATTCAATGAATTATCCTTTAGTGTGTAATGCAGTCCGTTTTAAGGTTTCTTTCATTTATTCTGATTTGACACTTTTTTAGCCATCTTTTTATTAAATATATCGTATGGAGCAAGTTTCAGTAGAGCAGTGATCCCCAACCAGTAGCTCGTGAGCAACATGTTGCTCCCCAAGCCCTCGGATGTTGCTCCCAGTGGCCTCAAAGCAGGTGTTTCTTTTTGAATTCCAGGCTTGGAGGCAAGTTTTGGTTGTATAAAAACCAGGTGTACTGCCAAACAGAGCCTCATATAGGCTGCCAGTCCATATAAGGGCTACCAAACGGCCAATCACAGCTCTTATTTGACATCCGCATGGACTTTTTCAAATTTGTGTTGCTCTCCAACTCTTTTTACATTTAAATGTGGCTCACGAGTAAAAAAACGTTGGGGACCCCTGCAGTAGAGGATAATGGTTATTTCTTTCCTTAAACTGTTGCACATAGTGATGTGCAGAGTGACAAACAATTGATGTGTTCCATCCTTAACATGCCCTGGCCTAACCTGCACCTAATCTGATGAGGCCTGCTCTTTATTTATATACTCACACCCAATCCGCCCATCGCTGATGCCACCAGAGGGGATGGGCTGGCACAAGCATATAAATAAAGGGATGAGAAAGGGAAGAGAAATATTGTATCACTAGTCCCACTAGGAATGTATTGTGTTGACATTGGTCTTGTGCAGCAACACTAGTTGAAAACTCTTATAGACACCCAAAATAAAGGCAAAATCTTTATTTCAGGCTTTTCTAAACATAGAACACAAATCTTGCCCCCCCCCCCAGCAGCCTAACAACAGAAGAATGGGAAGGTAACCAGATAACAGCTCCCTAATACAAGATAACAGCTGCCTGGTAGATATAAGAACAGCACCCAATAGTACAATCCAGGTCCCACTTCGACACAGTGACATTGAGTAGGAGAAACAACAGCCTGTCTGAAAGCAGTTCCATCCTAACGTGCTGGCTCTTTCTGAAAGCACATGACCAGGCAAAATGACCTGAGATGGCGCCTACACACCAATATTACAAGTAAAAAAAATACACTTGCTGGTTCAGGAATGGAATTTTATATTGTAGAGTGAATTATTTGAAGTGTAAACGGTGTCATTTAGAAATAAAAATCATGAAAGAATCCCTTTAAACAATAAAAACACCTTTATTAGTAAATATATGGCATAAAAACAAATATTTAAATAACTTAAAACTTTAGGGATCAGGGTTCACTGTTTACTTTTTCTGTATATTAAGCCAACATAAATATATCACTATACAAGCCTATTTATACAAACATGTAACTACAGGTATGGGATGCCTTATCTGCAAACCCGTTATCCCAGAGCTCCAAATTACTGGAGGGCCATCTCCCATACACTGCATTTTAATAAAAT
The DNA here is from genome assembly GCA_038501925.1 of Xenopus petersii. Lineage (NCBI taxonomy): Eukaryota > Metazoa > Chordata > Amphibia > Anura > Pipidae > Xenopus > Xenopus petersii. The sequence goes on from CM076675.1 coordinate 121,194,870, forward strand.
AAATCAGATTTTATGTATTCCTTTTTCTCTCTAATAATAACACAGTACAGTGTACTTGATCCTAACTAAGATATGATTCATTCTTATTGGAAGTTAAACAATCCTGTTGGATTTAATAAATGTTTAGATGATTCCTTAGCACAGTGCTGTCCAACTTCTGTGGTACAGAGGGACGGAATTTTTCTGGTCTACATGGTGGAGGGCCGATAATGGAAGCCAGTGTTATCCAGTTTTAGTCCACACTCACTTTTAACCACAGGCAGCACCCAAGGTGTGAGTATGGCACACCCAAGGACAATAGGACAGACAGAGTATGGCACACCCAGGGAACATAGGGCAGGCATAGTATAGCACACACAGGGAGCATAGGGCAGGTAGAGTATTACACACACACAGGGAGCATAGGGCAGGCAGAGTATGGCACATGCAGGGAGAATGGGACATGCAGAGTATGGCAGACACAGGGAGCACAGGGAAGGCAGAACAGAGCAGGAGACAGGGAAACCCATCAGGGCCACTCTAAGATGTACTTCATAGAGTGACCCAGTGCTGGTGCCCCATTAGCAATTTGAATAAGGTGTGAACAGGTGAACAATATGGGCAGTTTCATTCTGAGTCTCAGGTATGAACCGTACAGGTTTTAGGATGTGAACAATAGAGATACCACAGGTGTGAACAATGGAGAGAGGATTACATGTGTTAACAATACAGTGGATTACAGTCTCAATCACAGTTCAAGGAAAGCCAATGTATAGGATGCAAAATTTGCATGTCTTGGTCATCATTTCTGCATATGCATGATGGTTACCCAAATCAAAGGTGTCACTTGCTAATTTGCCAGTAAATACTTAGTACTTAAGTAAAGTGCCTAAAAAAACTTATTTACCACCTTGGAGGTTTTATTGTCATAGAACATTGAATTATAATAGTTTTAACTATTTTTTTATTTTTTTTCACACAAATAGATTCTTTTGATAATCATTTTTGATGTTGTGATAAAGCAGGGTAGCACAGCAAGGTTTCCAGGGCAACATCTTGTGTAGCTCACTCTTCTCCTGTGAGTGATCGCCAACATTGAACATGTGCAGTTGAAGCAATCTAGACCTCTTACTCTCCATGTTTTTAACTAACAGACACATTTATCAAATTCCATACCCGTGCCAGTTATTCAGAAGGGCTTTGAGTGCTTTGACCAGTCAGACACTGTCTTATAGTATGGGAAGACGTGTCACTGATTAGTAGTACTGGTCTGAGTCTTGACTCTCAATAGTGCAAAGAATCCAGTGTCATAGTTTGGCCAATCATTTTTCAAATAAATGGATCCAAAGTAGAAAATATGTTATCAAATGGAAAAACTAAGTCAAGTTTTGCCCAGCAATCATAAATCAAAAAGCCGTATTCTGAGTTAAAGACAAACTCAAAGGTTTCAGCTGACTATACCAGAGAGAGCAGGGTTAAATGAATAACCCATTATTTACAGGTTGTAAGGCAGAAAAAAACCCAAACCCAATATTTAGAGAATTGCTGTCCGCCTCTCCCCTCTCCTATTTCCAAGTAGTGTATATTGGATAAAAGGGTCAGTAATGACTATATTTTTATAGGCATTGTGCAAACACAAATTCAAAATAAAGTTTGTTTATAGCATGAGCATTAGGTGCATATTCATTATATTGGCTTAAAAGCATGAAAATGATCATATAGGACATTTTATATCATTTTCAATATATATTTAAAACATAGTCTTACTTTTCTAACTGCAAGAAAACATGACTAAGCATAAGCAAACTTGAAGTAAACGCTTGTTTCATTGTTCTTCTGATCAATTTTCATGACAAACATTTTCTAGTTTTCCTTTGCCACAGTTGGCTTAGTTTTGTAACAATACCAGAAACCCTACAAGATGAAGATGAAGCCTTATAAGTTAACTGATGCTTGTCACATAAAGCTTTCAATAGCACTCAGACCCTTCCCTCATGCATGGTTAGCTAAATCTAATACTTTTATTGGTTAACTGAGGCTTTTAGATGTAAGCTTTCAGGGCTACTCAGCTCCATCTATCACGCTTAATGAACACACTTCAATGATCTTAAAAGCATGCATTTAAAAACAACATTTAGCTAATAATAGGATCATATTTATTCAAGCCTTTGTGGGTTTACCCATATAAACTTTTTCTTCTGTGGCTTTATACTGCATCTGCTTTCAAATGACTTCTTAATGCACAATCACATGCACAGGATGTAATTTAATTTTTGGTGTTATTGGACCCATTGACTGGAAAAATCAAGCTTTCAAAGACAAAATATGTTGCAATTTGATTTCAGCACAAATACATTGTACACTGGTATAAACTGACTATACGTTTCCTTGTATGAAATGCTCTTATAAAAAATTATCTCTGTACAGAAACAATACACGTTACATTATTTCAATATGCAATTTTCACAAGGGTCCTACAATGGGAAGGGCAGAGTTTAAGAGTGATAATATAAGTGCAGTGAAATCAACACCGCACAGATCTGTTTGAATATTAACAATAAGCTAAGGTGCAAATATTGGATTTATTGATTCTTGACCTGTTATTTCTTGTACTGCATTTTCAGCGACCTTGGATATTTTATTCCCTTTTAGATGACTAACAGTAAAATGAAATACTCAACTAAAAGCAAAATAGATCAATTATATTAGCACTTAATGGTGTTTGTCATAATAAAACATCATTGACGGTTCTTTATTTATGGTACTAAAACTTAAAAAGTCATTTTTACTGGCTTCTTTCACATGATCTGATTGCTGTTGGGCTCATTCTAGTATAAATTGGAAATGGAAGTGCACATCGGGACAGTGGGACATCCATAGATTCTTTAAGCTGAAGCTGCATGTAAGTCCTGTGTTGAGATCCAGCATTCTGGAACTTTGATCTAACTGGACGTGTTGGGTTTCACAATATTACTAGATACCAAGCAATACAATTTGAACTACTGTATAGTGCAAGTCTGACTTCAGTTGGAATGAAGAGTGCAGTGTGACGAAAATGTTGGAAATGTCCCTTAATCATTCAAGGGAGAAATCTAAAGTCTTTCATGCTTTTTTTTTTTAAAAAAAAAAATCTTATATATTTAGTATTTCTGGCATCAATATTATTCCACCCACCATTTTGCTTTTAATTATATCAGGTGTGAAGATTGAAACAAGAAATAGCAAATGTGTGAGGTCATTGTAAGCTTCTGTTGAGAAAGTCACAAAATAATGGTGTGGATGTCTTTGACGTAGTTGGCCAGCTTAAATATATTGCAATATATGGACAAACAATCCCTGTTTTGTTTAAAGGGTAAGGCATTTTTTAGTAGCAGTATGCACAAAATGTCGCTGTCTTAAATATATTGATAATCCCATTGAATAGCTTGGTTCCAAAATGTTAAGGTGAGAAAACAATAGTGAGAATATGTGAGAAAACAGACATCACAGGAAAAAATCTTTCTCTGTGGATGAAAGGCAATATCTAGTCAAAGCTGAGCCAAAGGAGACTTCTCAAGCTTTGCTTTACCCACTAGTAGCAAAGACTATTGTTTCTATATCTGCATGATTCTACCAGCCACCAGGGCCATCTTTAATCTTTACCATTGCCTACAACCATTTTACATAAGATTGGGGGATACTGTACTAATTATAGACTACAAACTCACTGTAAGACTGTCAGCATTTACAGTTTTTGAAGTCCCAATGGTTGCAAGGGATGCTACACTATACCAACCATATACTGTATGCAGAATAATTATCTAGCTACGGCATCTGATGCAGATATCAGTCCCTACAAGCAATTATTTTGCCAACCGTCTACCAGGGCCAAGCAGACTGCCAATGACTGCATCAATGTCACATGTTTAGAAGGGCATACTAACCTCAGATCTGGTGATCTGAGCAATAATGCCAAACAACGAAATCTGTGAGTAGTAAACATGAGACACATAAGAACACAAGAATATGGCCCTGGGTGCTCATTTAACAGCACTGGAGTCACAGCTCATCACTGTCCTTACTGTTTGCCTATGGGCCTTGATGTGTGCTGAGCCTCCTTCCACTCCCTAAATTGCATGTGCAAATTGTGTGCAAATGCAGAGAGCAGCATCTGGATATGCTTGGTGCTCACTTAACAGCACTGGAGACATAGCCCATACTACCTGCCTATGGACCCTGAGGCGGGCTGCATCTCCTTCCTCTCCCTAACTTGCTTGTTCCTCCCCCCACCCTCGCCTTTATAATCAAGCATGGTCTAAAGCAGGCCCCACTCAATTCTAAGTGCAAACCCACAGGTCTCAAAATGGAGTGCAAAAGCCTGTGGCTATTTACAAATTGCCATTCTGTGCATTGAATATGCCCTGTATACCATAATAAATATGTTTTGAGTTATTTTTCCACCCTGCAGATCTTTTAAATGATTTTATGAACTATTGAACCTCATTAAAACTGGTCCTGATAACAACGCAATGCAATTAAAAAAAATACTTTTTAAGGAACTAATCATTTCTATATCAGTATATATGGAAGCAGTATAGTTCACCCTCCAAACAAACACAACAATAAATCTTACAGTTGGATTTGGGCTTAATCCAAATTGCGTGTAGCTTTTTGTCTGCATCAACTTTTTTAAGGTACAACAAAGCTACTAAAGATTGATATCACTTTTATAACTGGAAACTTAAGAGAAGACTATATCTTTTCCATTAAACTTTTAGTAAGTTTTCAAATAAGAGAAAAAAAATCAGGGATACTGAAAAGAAAAGGGGAAAGGGAAGCATATACAATCAAATCACAGTCCCAGACATAAGCTGTAGGTCAAAATATTATCATGCTTTCCAATATAAAGGTAACAAAGGAATGTACAAGGTCTGCGGAGAAAAGAAAGATGGACAACTAACATGTTATACAGAGGTCTATTTATAATAAAAAGACTCCAACAAAGAGAGCCAACAAAGCCACTTCACGGTATAAGCATCATAGAAATCTGCCAAAAAAAAAAAAGAATATCAGTCACTTACTGTGGGAGCTATAGGTTGTTTCCATTTTAATGGAATTAACAGTTTAGCAGCGTTGAGTAAGTGAAGCTAAATCGTTGAAGTAAAAATACCAAGTGGTTTGTCCATATGAAACAACAAAACATAAACATCCGGGATATCGAAGTTTAAAATCTCATGTATAGCCTGTCTCACCCCATTCCAGTAAGGTTTAATCAATGGGCAGGTCCAGAATATGTGAAATAAGAAGCCTTTTTCTATACCGCATCTCCAACACCTGTCACTGGTGTTTTGGTAGATGTGTTTCAGCCTGGCCGGAGTAAAGTACCATTGTGACATTATTTTGTGATTGGTCTCCTGTACTCTTAAATAGCTTAGTCATGATATCACAGAACTGTTCTTCAGAAAGATGTGTATCGAGATCAGAGGCCCATAAGTCAACAAATGTGGGGGTAGTAGAAGCCTGGGAGTGGTGCAAAGTTTTATAGATTTATGAGATTGTATGCATAGGGGGAAGCTCAGCTGAACACAGGATTTCAAATGAAGTCTGGTCTCTATCCAGTACGGAAGCACCTCCCTAGGAATGGAAGAAGTGCTTTATTTGCGCAAATTTCAGGTGGTCAATTTTCGAGAAAGGTTTAACAATTTGAAACTTGTCAATGAACTCTCCCTTTTCGAAAAAATTAAACAATTGTAGGTTATCTATAAACCAGCCAATGTGAGAAATATTGTGGCTGTTGCCCTAACGGAAATGCCAGGTTATTGATTATCGGTGTAAGTGGAGAGGGGTATTGCGTTAACTTAAATTTTTGGCGGCATTTATCCCATACCGTTAGAGTATGTGAAAGTAAAGGGGGATCTGCATACCAGATACGTCTGTGTCTAGTATCTAGCCATGGTAAGTGGAGTAGGTAGCTGTAAGTGGCCTGTTGCTCTATCTCAACCCACAATTTGGAATCGACTTGGTGAGACCAATCAACAATTCTACCCAATACCACTGCATACTAGTAAAGCTTGCAATCAGGAAGAGACACTCCTCCTTGTTCCTTATTCTTTACAAGGGTTTTATAGCTCGATCTGCTCTTTTTGTTTTGCCATATATATTTTGTAATGGTAGTTTGCAGAGAGTTTAACATATGATCTTGCACCGGTAAGGGGAGGGGTTGGAAGATATACAAAATGCGAGGGATAATATTCATTTTGATAACATTTATTCAACCAAACCATGAAAGGGGTTTATCAAACCAAGAGTCGAGGTAATAGTTGTCAGGAGATCTTTAAGATTTCTCAACATCTATTCGTCGTAGTCTTTGGTAATTTTAAGCCATAAGTATGTAATATATTGTTGGGACCATTTATATGGAAAGTTCTGTGATAAAGCTTGTATAGTTCTTGCGGGTAGGGATATATTCAATGCCATAGACTTAGAGAAGTTGATTTTAAAGTTGCTAAAATAGCCATATTGAGTTAGTAATTGGTTCAATACTGGGATAGAAACTATAGGTTGTGTAACAAAAAAAGAAGGTCGTCAGCATAAGCTTCATTTTATGGTGCAGTTTATTGATAGTCACGCCAGTAATGTCTGGGTGTAGACGTACATGGCAAAGGAAAGGCTCTAAAGCCATGATAAACAGAGTAGGGGATAAAGGGCAACCCTTTCTGGTGCCATTGCGTATATTTATGTAGTTAGATATCTGACAGTTAACACGCACCCTAGCGATGGGGTTATCATACAAGGAATGTATCCAGTTCAAAGTTCTCGGGCCGATTCCAATGTATTTCAAGAATGTAAACATATATGTCCAATTGACACAGTCAAAGGCCTTTTCTGCATCCGTAGAGAGTAACATCAATGGAAGTTTGTGTGTCTTTGACCAATGTAAGATATTTATCAGCCTGTTGGTGTTATCACGGCCTTCTCTAACCTTTACAAAGCCAACCTGTTCTGGGTTAATTATTTTATGAAAAATGGTGTTCAGCTTGTTGGCTATAATTTTCGCTAGAAGTTTAACATCCCCATTCAGTAAGGAGATTGGTCTATAGCTACTTGAGTCATGTTGATTCTTTCTGGGTTTCAATAAAAGGCTAATATGAGCTTCTAGAGATTGTTTATGGAAATAAGACCCTTGTTGGATACAGTGAAAGGCTTTGAGTAGGTTAGGGAGTAGACTATCTTTAAATGTTTTGTGGTATACTGTGGTAAGGCCATCGGGTCCAGGTGCTTTTCCCACTGGCGTGCTTTGGAGGGCTAAAGTTAATTTTTCTAAAGTTAAATCTGCATCCAAAATATCCGTCTCAGCGGAGGAAATTCGTTTCATTTGGGAAGATTGTAAAAAATCGTGTAGGGAATGACCATATTCAGGCATATCATCTAAAGAGTTGTCTGGCAATTGGTAAAGTATTTTGTAGAATAGTTCAAAGGTTTCAGCTATTGATTCTGGAGTGTGTGCGAGAACCCCGTTTGCTTTTTTGATAGCAGGGATAAAATTCCTACCTTGCTTATGTTTCAAAAACCTAGCCAATAGCCGACCACATTTATCCCCATGCTCATAGAACCTATTGGACATGTTTACTAAAATTGGAGATACATATCTGGAGAGATTTCTAGAGATGTTGCTCATGGCAACCAATCAGCAATTAGATTTAAACAGCCATCTATAAGTTAGAAAACAAAATCAAAGATTTGATTGGTTGCTATAGGCAACATCTCCAGAAATCTCTCCAGATATTTATCACCAATGTTAGTAAACATACCCTTATGTCTGGATACAGTAATAGCTTTAAGGGTAAAGAAATTAAAATGAGTGGAAAGTGCTTTTCCGGCCTCCGTTAACTGTGTAAGGATGGCATTACAGTGTGTCTGTTTATGATTTTGTTCCAATTGTTGTATTATACGGATTAGGTAATTTCTAGTTTGTTGGGATGGGTGTATGAAGAGATATCATCGAATGGTCTGACCACGTCCTAGTAAGGATACTATTATCTAAGACATTGTTCAGTGCCATGTGGGATATGAGAATATAATCAATTCTGGAGTATGTGTTGTGTCTATGAGAATAGAATGAATAATCTCTTTCATTGGGGTATAGAATGCACCAGGGGTCTTTTAGTTGAAGTGAGTGTAGCGTATGTTTGCAACGTGACAGCTGACGAGGTGTTATACTAGATTTGCCTTTGTATTGTGGGTCTAGGGGTAAGTTAAATTAACCACCCACCACTAGAGTACCTTCTGCAAAAAGCGACAATACATCTTGTATTCTTGTGAGTTCTTAGTCCTGTTCGCTATTGGTATATATATATATATAAGTATATGTTGGTTTTATTTATTATTATTTTTTTCAATATTTGATTCTGTTTTAGCTGCTAAGGCTATATATGTTATAGTTTTGATCCATATGTTTTGTTATTATTGTTACTTTCATAAACATGTATTTTTATCTTTTTTAAATTTTATATTAATTATATTATGGCTAAGGAATGTTGGCAATAGGTCTCTCATTTGTGAGTTAATAGGGACTCTTTTGACTGAGTTTTGGTTTATTTATCCTTGAGCTTGTTCCAGACTTTAATACATTTCCAGATTACATTTATCTGACCCTTTAAGTACCTGAACATTGCTCTCTTTGCTCTGCAACTCCTTGTACCCAGACTCCTCCTTAGTCCTTACTTCTTGGTCCTGATTGCCTTGTGGCCTTGACACCATTACAGAATAAGACTTCTACAGGCCCATAGCTTAATATTTTACAGGTGTTCAGATTTATTCCACAAAGTACTATGAGTAAAGAAAATAAATTCTTAAAATTCTAAAGCACTTGTTTACCTTCAATTACTGTTAAGCATAGTAATTGCACGTGGCCTATGACATTATCAAAAGTCATGCACTTCTAATACATCAAGCGAAGACTTCCAAATGGACCATGATCCTTAATATTGACATATATACGCTTATGATTTACTGGTATGTTCTCATGTTTGCACAGATTATTTAGACACACTGTTCAGAGGAACATAAATTTATACACAGATCCTTCAGCTAATGCTAGGGTTTAGTAGGTTGAAATGCAACTCAGTCAACAGTTATGCAGAGTTGACTGAGCCAACAAAAATGGAGTTAAATAAGAAGCCTACAATTATTTGGTGTGGCTGGCAAATAGCCCTTTTGCCCCTGGCAATTGCTGATGCATGCTGTCAGTTTAAAGGGAGCTCTGCACTTCTGCCAAAGTTCCACCAACAAATCACCCCTTTTAGACTCTTTGTAGCTCTAAACTGCTCAAGTGTTTTCTAGATTATTCTTTTGTTCAGAACATTGCTGTACCAACTGTTATAAATGATCATGTTTCACTGCCTTTTCTTATAGATGTTTTTCAAAGCACTCACTTCTGTTCATGTGTTGCCAATGCAACAGTCACAGAGTCACTTTGTTACAATTCGAATTCTGGTGCAAGGGGGTGGCTCCATACAAAGATCCCCCTTTGTAATTTTTCTAAAGTTAAATCTGCATCCAAAATATCCGTCTCAGAGGAGGAAATTCGTTTCATTTGGGAAGATTGTAAAAAATCGTGTAGGGAATGACCATATTCAGGCATATCATCTAAAGAGTTGTCTGGCAATTGGTAAAGTATTTTGTAGAATAGTTCAAAGGTTTCAGCTATTGATTCTGGAGTGTGTGCGAGAACCCCGTTTGCTTTTTTGATAGCAGGGATAAAATTCCTACCTTGCTTATGTTTCAAAAACCTAGCCAATAGCCGACCACATTTATCCCCATGCTCATAGAACCTATTGGACATGTTTACTAAAATTGGAGATACATATCTGGAGAGATTTCTAGAGATGTTGCTCATGGCAACCAATCAGCAATTAGATTTAAACAGCCATCTATAAGTTAGAAAACAAAATCAAAGATTTGATTGGTTGCTATAGGCAACATCTCCAGAAATCTCTCCAGATATTTATCACCAATGTTAGTAAACATACCCTTATGTCTGGATACAGTAATAGCTTTAAGGGTAAAGAAATTAAAATGAGTGGAAAGTGCTTTTCGGGCCTCCGTTAACTGTGTAAGGATGGCATTACAGTGTGTCTGTTTATGATTTTGTTCCAATTGTTGTATTATACGGATTAGGTAATTTCTAGTTTGTTGGGATGGGTGTATGAAGAGATATCATCAAATGGTCTGACCACGTCCTAGTAAGGATACTATTATCTAAGACATTGTTCAGTGCCATGTGGGATATGAGAATATAATCAATTCTGGAGTATGTGTTGTGTCTATGAGAATAGAATGAATAATCTCTTTCATTGGGGTATAGAATGCACCAGGGGTCTTTTAGTTGAAGTGAGTGTAGCGTATGTTTGCAACGTGACAGCTGACGAGGTGTTATACTAGATTTGCCTTTGTATTGTGGGTCTAGGGGTAAGTTAAATTAACCACCCACCACTAGAGTACCTTCTACAAAAAGCGACAATACATCTTGTATTCTTGTGAGTTCTTAGTCCTGTTCGCTATTGGTATATATATATATATATAAGTATATGTTGGTTTTATTTATTATTATTTTTTTCAATATTTGATTCTGTTTTAGCTGCTAAGGCTATATATGTTATAGTTTTGATCCATATGTTTTGTTATTATTGTTACTTTCATAAACATGTATTTTTATCTTTTTTAAATTTTATATTAATTATATTATGGCTAAGGAATGTTGGCAATAGGTCTCTCATTTGTGAGTTAATAGGGACTCTTTTGACTGAGTTTTGGTTTATTTATCCTTGAGCTTGTTCCAGACTTTAATACATTTCCAGATTACATTTATCTGACCCTTTAAGTACCTGAACATTGCTCTCTTTGCTCTGCAACTCCTTGTACCCAGACTCCTCCTTAGTCCTTACTTCTTGGTCCTGATTGCCTTGTGGCCTTGACACCATTACAGAATAAGACTTCTACAGGCCCATAGCTTAATATTTTACAGGTGTTCAGATTTATTCCACAAAGTACTATGAGTAAAGAAAATAAATTCTTAAAATTCTAAAGCACTTGTTTACCTTCAATTACTGTTAAGCATAGTAATTGCACGTGGCCTATGACATTATCAAAAGTCATGCACTTCTAATACATCAAGCGAAGACTTCCAAATGGACCATGATCCTTAATATTGACATATATACGCTTATGATTTACTGGTATGTTCTCATGTTTGCACAGATTATTTAGACACACTGTTCAGAGGAACATAAATTTATACACAGATCCTTCAGCTAATGCTAGGGTTTAGTAGGTTGAAATGCAACTCAGTCAACAGTTATGCAGAGTTGACTGAGCCAACAAAAATGGAGTTAAATAAGAAGCCTACAATTATTTGGTGTGGCTGGCAAATAGCCCTTTTGCCCCTGGCAATTGCTGATGCATGCTGTCAGTTTAAAGGGAGCTCTGCACTTCTGCCAAAGTTCCACCAACAAATCACCCCTTTTAGACACAGCACTGGCAATAGCAGGAAGCATAAAATTCAGTTAGAGATGCAAATCTTCCATCCTTCCAGCCTTTGCACTTTGAAAATTGCTCTAGAATTTGTAAATTGGCCACTGTTTAGTTGGTATGGAAATGTACAACATGAAACCACTGTTACCATGTTTAGAGTGCACATTGAATTAGAATTAGCACATTGAATTAGCCCTTTATTATAATCTTTAAAATTGTATCCTTAGTACTGACAGTTTACTCCCTAATGACATCCCATTCTCTTCTACCATTGTGGATTTCTGTTTCAGCCTGAATATCAGCAGGAAAGCACCTTGGCTCAAATTGTCATGTTTGGCAATCCCAAACTTTTGACTTTGGGCCTGGCTCGCAGCTACTGGGGTACCAGCAGGTCTTATTGTATGAGATTTCAAAGAATGCCATAGAGGCAATCAAGGGAGCCAAATGTAAACTGTATGAAATCTGCTGGCTCAGAACCAAACAGCAAGTTTAGGATTGTGAGGCAAACTCATAAATAGAAAAAAAGCAGAAACAAGTCAAAACCAGGAATCAACACAAGGTACAAGGCCGGAGGAGCAGAAATCAGGATTTAGAGCACCTAAGAACATGATAATTTGACCTACAATGGACAATAAGGTCTTTGCTGGGGATTATATAGGCAGGCTGATGGATTAGCAAATAAAAAGAAGGACTGCACCCTGGTTAAGTGCAGCCATGTAGATTTATGAAAGTACAGGTATGGAATCTGTTATCTGGAAACCCATTATCCAGAAAGCTCCAAAATACAGAAAGGCCATCTCCCATAGACTCCATTTTATCCAAATAATCAAATTTTTTTTAAAAAGATTTCCTTTTTCTCTGAAATAATAATACAGTATCTTGTAATTGATCCAAACTAAGATATAAGTAATCCTCGTTGGAAGCAGAACCAGCCTTTTGGGTTTATGTACTGATTTTCTAGTAGACTTAAATTAAAGATCCAAATTACGGAAAGATCCATTATCTGGAAAACCCCAGGTCCCGAACATTCGAGATAACATGTCCCATACCTGTAATAAAATTGAATTTACAGAATTGTAGTGACAACATCAAAAGTCAATGCAGCAATGTCCAACACGTTTCTTCATTGTAGACTTCATTGGGGGCAGAAAATATTCATTAGTTTGCTCTGAGCACCTGTGGCCAGATTAGTAACTGCTGCAACGATAATGCCTACTTGGAAACTAACATAAAACACAGCACTAAATTGGGTGTATATCCGTGTCTCCTCAAATATAAAGAATAGAGGCGCTGCAGACTCCATAGCAACCTACAGGTCACTAGTTCAGTTTCAGGCAGGATGTTATAAATTGAAATATTCATAATAGAGAGATTGATAGACTGACAGACGGATTAGTAAAGAAAAGCTCTAAATTGAATTGTTATATTAGCAGATTTAAGGTTGCATGTATTTTGATTTTACATAAAATAGAATGTTATTTATCTTGAGGGCTCAGCTTATTCTTTTAATGAAAACAATTATTAATGGAAAGCTCAAGTATTTGTTTCAGGAATCATTTTGTTTTATTTAATTGAGCATGTTTTAAAATTGTACAAGCACAACCCACACACATCCATGAAAATGAGTATAATTGCCAGACACAAAGGCAATTTAGAAAGCCTACCCAGGCTTAAAATGTTGCTATTGCTATCTTTTGTGTTCAATGAAATGCCATTAATGATAGCATGAAAGCCAGAGATGCATTTCATGTTCAGCACTGATATAGATCATAACTCTTTGTAGCTCTAAACTGCTCAAGTGTTTTCTAGATTATTCTTTTGTTCAGAACATTGCTGTACCAACTGTTATAAATGATCATGTTTCACTGCCTTTTCTTATAGATGTTTTTCAAAGCACTCACTTCTGTTCATGTGTTGCCAATGCAACAGTCACAGAGTCACTTTGTTACAATTCAAATTCTGGTGCAAGGGGGTGGCTCCATACTTACAGTACAAAAGTAATAATTTTCATAATGATTAATGGAAAGGTTTTCTTTTATAATACAAATGGAGTGATGACTTTCCACCAAAACCCTGTCATCTCCATCTGGTTTCACATTGCCCTCTGGTTTTAAACTATATTTGATTGGTAATAATCAAATAAGAAAAAAATGAAATTCATCAATGCTTCAGTCCTTGGGCTGATACAAAAGCCCAGAACAAAAATTGTAGCAGCTCTATTCTTATTTTTTGTTGATCGATAGTTCTGTAAAGCACATGGTTCAAGAATCTTTGGCTCACATGTTCTGTTTATGTGGCATATTACCTGTGTGCTCCCATGTAGCAAAGTTTTGAGTCCTGAGGGGCAGATTCACTAAAGGGCGAAGTGACGTTAGAGAAAATTCGCCAGCGTGACGTCATTTCGTTACTTCGCCGATAGCGGGCGCAGGCGTAAATTCGCTAGCAAAGGAGATAGACTCTGGCGGCAATTAGCTCCCTTACGCTTGCCGAAGTTGCGCTCTGACGAATGGTCGTAACTATGCAAATTCACTAAGATGCCGATTTTACTGAACGTTACCTCTTGCGCCAGACTTGCCTTCGCCACCTCAGACCAGGCGAAGTGCAATAGAGTAGATAGGGCTAAGTCCCAAAAAACGCTGGCGATAGGCTGCAAAAGATCATAAATTTTTTCTGGGGTACCCAGCTTCCCCCTACATTTCCTAACATATGGCACATAAACTATACACTGGGCTCATGTGTAGGGCAATATGACAACTCTATTTTATTTTATTAAGGTTTCGCAGGCTTGTGTAGTGTAATGTATTTGCTGCAACATATACGTCCATTCAACTTTAACTTCCTGCTGTATGCAAATCTGCCAACGCTAGCGCTACTTCACCAGCATTCGGCACCCTGGACGCAGCTTAGAATTTTAGTGAATTAGCGTTGTCCTAGCGAATCTACGCCTGGCCAAGTGTTTTGATGTGAGTGAAGCCTTCGCTGGCGAATTTTCGGAGGTTAGTGGGAGAGCCCTAGTGTTCTGGTGAATGTATCAATGTTATTATGTAAATAAATATTTAAGACTTTTTTACAATGTACTTTACATTTTGTAATATTGAACTGTACCTCTGTCTCCACAAATTCCCTTGTAAAAAGTAGAATTTATTGATAAGAAACTACAGTTTCATATTACAGTGGAGGGAGTGTTGGAGGGTATTACTTCTGAATAAATACTTTCAGGTTTACCTAGAATTACACAAGTATGCTTCCTATATTCTCCTACACTCCTTTGTATTTGCTGCATAGCAGCAAGGAACTGGATGAAGCATAACTAAATTGGAATATAAAACACGAATTACAGAATTAGTTAGTCTCCATGGAATTACAAATACAAATACATATAAGCAGTGTCAGACTGGGGGGTCCGAGGCCCACCAGAGCTTCTGCCACAGGGGCCCCCCACCCTTCCTTCAGGACCCTTGCCCCAACTGCAGGTCCCAGGCCCCCACCACAGCCATAACCAGACACCACCCCCTGCACATACCTGTTCTCTAGTTGTGGCCGCAAGAAGGAGATAAGGGGGCAATGCAGGGCATCAGACATGTACAGGTCGAGGTTGGTGGGGCCGATGAGGCCCATTGTAGCATGAAATAAAGTGATTAAAACTGATTCTTAAATTGTTGAACCTATATAAAAGATGTTTATGACCCTTCCTCAGTACCTTATTCACATACAGTAAAATATCAATGAAGGACAAGATCACATGTCTAATTGGAAAATCTAAGGTTAATTCTAGTTGGATCTTAAAAAACTAAGATTAAATCTAGTTGGAGTTTAAAAGTTGCTAAAAATATCATTCAGATGCACAAATGGCACTTTATTGCATATACTGTAGCAACATAGAGGTCCTTCTATGAGAACATAGAGCTTGTTTATAATACAAATAAGCAATTATATAAGTATATATTCTTATTAATTTTGCAAAAGGAAATCATATGTCCAGATCTACAGTACCTGTGTCTGAATCTTAAAAATATGAGGGATGCAAAGGTAGATTTGGTTTTGGGATTGGATTTTTATCTTCATTTATTTCCTTTGTACTCAGTTTAGATTTAGAGTTGGCTTGAAATAATCTTAGCACTCACTTTGTCCTCCTTAATGCACAGTAATAAATCAAGAAATACCATTCTTGATGGTAGCCTGCTAATTCTAATTTTTTCATTGCATTATGTAGCATAAAGCCAATAAATTACTCTGTATTCTCATTCAAATAATAACAAAATATATATCAGCAGAGAAGTAGGATTACTCAATTGAAATCAGTCAATTAGACTAAATCTGCCTCTTATACATTTACAAAACATTGATGTAAACAAGTACAAACACTGGTAAATTTCTCTCTAATAAATGCATTTTGCTATAAACAGTAACAGCAGACTCTAAATATCAACTCATCAAATATCAGTCCTGACAAGTAGAAACTCTTTTACAGTTATTATTAAATTGTACATGAACAAATACCATTGGTTCAATATAAACTTCAAAAAATGTCCTACCATTGTAATTAGGGGCAAAAAGATTGATAATAGGTAGATTCAGGAGAATTACATATTGACAAAATACAGTCTGTTTGTGGCACCGGGACAATATCAGAGAGACCAGCAGGAAAGATTTGGGACATAATAAAAAAAAACTTTAGTTTGCTATTATGCTATTGGTGACTGTTATCACAAGGCAAAAAAATGAGTGCCAAAAAATGGAACCCATACCTATTCATTTGTTATAAATATACTCACAAACATTTATATGATGAATTCAAATACGTTGTGCTCTTCCCCAGTCTTGCTCATCCACCTTTTTAGTTTGGTAGGGTGTTCTGTATTGCTGGGAGGCTCAGCAGCCAACATATCCCCATATTTGCAACAGGGGGTGCATGATTTATAAGTCAAATGGCAGAAATGTATATCATAAAGCACCAACACCAATCACTCTCTATAATGATATAATTTACAGGATATTCTTAGCTCTTTTGTATTTAAGTAATTAACAATATGATCAAGAGTGCCATCTTTTAGACATGGATAACAAAATGTTTTCTGAATGTTTTTTTTCATCTTAAATTCGGTATCATAGGAATTATATACTAACAAAAGTCTTCATCTGTAAAGTATTTTTATTGATTCAAAAAATGGGACATTGGTTATTGTGTTTATTTTATATGAATCCTCTCTCTCTCTCTCTATATATATACACACGTATAAATATAGTATCTTTATCTCTCTATCTACAGTATAGTGTATATATAGATACATGTTCAAATATAATATGTGACATATTGTTATTTGTTTCAAAACTTTTTACTTTCTGCAAGCAAAGTTTGAGCATATCAGCACAATTTCTGTTAATTTCATTACAGTCTTTAAATTAAAATTAATGAGGCTGACACCCATGATTAACAATGAAAAATGCAGATAGTTATAATTACCAAAGCAATAACATTGCATTACATAGAAGATATAAGGTGCTCGACATATTATTTAAAAGTCTTACATAGAACATAAAAAAATGACATTTTCAATTTATTTTGTCAGTGTAAAAAAACAAAATTCCTTACTAAAACCTCTCTCTTTTGGGAATCTCTCGCCATGCATAATTAAGCAAATTTGATTGCAATTAAACTGAGCTTCTACAGTGGAGTTTTAATTAATGCAAATAAGGCATCTACATCTAAGATTAATTTCAGTGAATTAAAAGAAAACAACAAAGAAAAAAGTGTTGCCTTTTGTGTAGAAAGCAGACAGCAAAACTGAAATATTTTAAAACTTTCCTTATGAAATGCTTTTGATTTCTCCTGTAAGTAGGCTTCTTATAAATTCATCCCACTTTGAACATTTTATTTAATATCACCATCTAAAGGAAAGGGAGGGGTGCTGGAAGAACAGTGAAATGTGTGCTCTTCTGACAACATAAAAAACATTATCTACCAAAATCTCTATTTTTATAAACAGAGGAAAACATTGAATATTAATTTTTAAAGACTGTAAATTTATCAAACCCCAAATCAAAGAAGCTATCATGTATGTCTAGCTTGCCTTTCAATATGAAAATTAGTAGGTGATATTACTCTAACGGCATTAAAAAGGGCCTGGGTTGGTAGTACTTTAGAAGCCACCTATTCCACTTCTGCTAGGGGAGTTGCTATATTGACACATAAGAACCTTGGTCTTCAGGTAATAATGGTCAAGCAGGATCCAAACGGATGCTATGTAATTATTCATGCCCAGGTTCATCGCCTTCCACTCACCATTGCATCTATATATGCACCTCCAGCTGCAGAATCTCAGTTATTGACACATATTACTACTCAACTTGCAGCACTACCCCCTTCCCCAATAATATTATTGTGTGATTTTAATGCCTTCCTGAATCCGGTCTTAGATACGGTGACAGGAAAAAAATTATAGCAGATTTCCATTAGGCAGTTGGGCGGATAGCTGTGCCTTAACAGAGCTCTGGAGGAGGAAACACCTGACAGAGACAGAATATTCATGTTACTCAGCCACATATCAATTGCACTCGCGAATAGATATGGCTTTTGCCTCCCCTGAAATTATCCCACTCCTTAATATCCTTCACAAGGTATTTCGGACCGTTCCCCTTTAGAGGTTCTACTGACTCTTCACCAAAAAAGCGCCAGACAGGATTTGGAGGTTACCCTCCAACTGGATTGGCTCTACCAACATCGAGTCTGTTGTAGAACCGGCGTTGTCCCAATATTGGCAGTTAAATCCTGGAACAGCTAAACCATGTATAGTGTGGGATGCTTTTAAAGGAAAACTATACCCCCAAAATGAATACTTAAGCAACAGATAGTTTATATCAAATTGAATGACATATTAAAGAATCTTACCAAACTGGAATATATATTTACATAAATATTGCCCTTTTACATCTCTTGCCTTGAACCACCATTTCGTGACTCTATATGTGCTGCCTCAGAGATCACCTGACCAGAAATACTACAACACTAACTGTAACAGGAAGAAGTGAGGAAGCAAAAGGCAGAACTCTGTCTGTTAATTGGCTCATGTGACCTTACATGTGGTTTGTATGTGTGCACAGTGAATCGTACGATCTCAGGGGGCGGCCCTTATTTTTTAAAATGGCAATTTTCTATTTATGATTACCCAATGGCACATACTACTAAAAAAGTATATTATTATAATAATGGTTCATTTACATGAAGCAGGGTTTTACACATGAGCTGTTTTACTCAGTATCTTTTAATAGAGACCTACATTGTTTGGGGGGTATAGTTTTTCTTTAAGGCGACCACACGTGGTGCA
Organism: Xenopus petersii; assembly: GCA_038501925.1. Classification (NCBI taxonomy): domain Eukaryota; kingdom Metazoa; phylum Chordata; class Amphibia; order Anura; family Pipidae; genus Xenopus; species Xenopus petersii. The sequence goes on from CM076675.1 coordinate 121,213,685, forward strand.
TATATTTCAGGCATTTCCCGGGCAAAGAAGTTATTGAGGAATACAATTAATACATTGGAGCGAGAAGCATCAGATAAAGAGCTTGCATATCTAGCTGATACTACAGATGATACCCAGAATGATGGCTTCAGGCCACACGTCAGCTTTCATTGGACAACAACGAACAGGCCCAGGCTCAAATACAGCGACAGGCCTATAGACATTTTGAAGATGGAGATAAGGCAGGCAAACTTTTAGCCATGTTGGTTAGGGATGACTGGAAAGGTAGCCACTATTCCTTGTATAAAAACTAAAACACAAGACTTGGTAACGGAGCCACGTCAAATTCTAAATACATTTAAAGTTTTTTTCATCAAGATCTATATGCCTCTAAATTTACCTGCTGTGAAGCAGATTTAATAAATTATTTGGAAGCCATTCCATTGCCCTATCTAGCTGATCAAAACCAAAGCCATTTAGATGACCCTATTACACCAGAGGAGGTGCAGGGGTGGTTAAGGCTCTTCCTACTGGTAAGACCCCAGGATCAGACGGCCTACCAGCTGAATTTTACAAACGCCATCTGCCCTTGCTGTTAGGCCCATTGACTACTCTCTATAATGAAATTGTGAATAGAGGTAAGATACCAGAATCCATGTCTTAAGCATATATTACAATAATACTTAAAAAAGGGAAAGACCCACAGCTATGTTCTTTGTATCAGCCCATTTCCCTTATTAATTGTGATGCTAAGATATTGGCCAAGGTCTTAGCGAATAGATTGCAGATATATATGAAAGATCTTATGCATCCAGATCAGACTGGTTTTATTTCATCTAGGGCTATGGATATAAATATATGAAGGCTATTTACCCATTTGCAGATACAACATGAAAATATAGGTACTAGGGCCATTGTTACGTTAGATGCAGAGAAAGCTTTCGACTAGGTTGAATGGCCTTACCTGTGGCAAACTCTACGGAGGTGGATACTTGAGATGGATACAGGCACTATATCACTCTCCTACTGCTCAAATAAGAGCTAATAACATGCTTTCTCCTTCAGTTTTAGCCTTGGAACGAGGTACTAGACAGGGATGTCCATTGTCCCCCCCTTCTTTTTTGTCTCGCCATTGAGCCACTACCAGAGATACAACAGAGATAGTAGGTCTTGTTAAGGGCAACCTCAAAATTTCTCTGTATGCAGACGATATGTTAGTATAGCTTCATAATCCAGGTGATGCCTTGACTAGTCTCTTGCAAGTGATAAACACTAACGGGAAATATTCGGGCCGTCTGGTAAATTGACCTAAGTCTACTTTGTTTCCAGTTGATCAAGGAGCCTTGGCTTGTCTATACCCAGATTCACCCCTTCAGTGGGTTGACTCCTTTGTATATCTCAGGGTCCAGATTACCAAAAATATTACTCAATATAAAATTGTTAATGTTAATCCCATTTTAACTGATATGGAATTTAAGCTTAGACACTGGGCTCATTTGCCACAGTTGCTATATGGCAGAATTAACCTGCTAAAAATTAAATATATCCCTAAGTTTTTATTTGTATTTAGAAATACACCAATCTGGCCCTACTCAGTAATATTTTAAACAGGTAAATTTGGTGATAAACACATTTATTTGGGCAGGAAAACAACACCGGATTAGTGCGACTATCCTGCAGTGGTCTGTTTCGACAGGGGGGCTTACATTGCCAAATTTCTATTTTTATTATTTGGCGGCTGTACTGGTGACTTCCCGTTGTTGGTTTGAAACAGATTGTACTAATTCGGCAGCAACACTGGAAGCCTCTTTGTTGGGCTCTAGAGAAACTTTGAGGTTGCTACCATATAGGGGCAGGGAGGCACACCCAGAAATAACTAGATCTATGGAAACTACACTCAGGGCCTGGAAGGCGGCTCAGAAAATTTTAACACCCCATGGACTACAGTACTGCTGGCCACACGCTCCTCTCTGGCACATTAGTACTCTCGGGCACTTTATGGACATGCCAGACTGCAAGTTTTGGGCCAAGGTGGGACTTATGTTGGTTAGGGATTTATATCCAGAGGATCAACTTTTAACTTTTAATCAGATAAAATTCTCATTCCAGGTGAAATATACCACTCAATTTAGATATCTGCAAATCTGTTATGCTGCACAAGCACAGTTTTCGACTCCACACATTAAGATTGCAGTTACTACACTGGAAACAGGCCTACAATGTCAGGTCAACAATGTTTGGTCAACTATATACCAAACGCTTTTGTTCATAGAGGGAAAAAAAGAACTTGCTTGTTATTATAAATGTGCTCAGGACATCAGGGGATCTAGACCAGGACAAGTGGGGTGAGATACTGAGGCACTTGTTGACATCTACTATATCATCCAGAAATAAATTGATACAGATTCAATTTATTCATCGATCTTATTTGACCCTGGAGCATTTCCATCAAATGAACCCTGCAAGGGATTTTTTGTTGTTCTCGTGGGTGTGGGTCCCTAGGGTCATGATTTCATACTGTATGGACATGCCCTAGGCTGGTAAATTACTGGTTGCAAGTATTTGCCTTTATTTCTAAGGTACTGGTGAATATGCAAAGTTGTAGCCTCATTCTTTCTGTGTACTGGTATAGTTTTGCATATTTTCCAAGAATGGCCTAATGGTTTTGCTTTACTGATCCATATGTCAGCAGTCTCACATACTGATATCGCTGGGTAGAAAACCCTGCCAGTCCAGAGACATGTTGGACCATGCATGCTGTGAGGTACTGATTACTTTGAAAGTGCTTTCCATCAAGTGTTGAATTACTAACTTTGTGGCTTCTACTGATTTGGTGGTCAAATTGTACAAAGATCTAGTATATTTTGTGGGCAAAGTATCTATCTATCTATCTATCTATCTATCTATCTATCTATCTATCTATCATCTATTTTTATACAAAAATTGGCAGCACTCACTATTTTTAATATCAATTTACATCTGAGCAAAAATACTCTACAGTCACCCGTATATCATATTTTGGGCATACAGCATGGCCTTATATCAAGCTTACAAAAGTTTCAACCACTACAGGCCTATCCTAGAGACTTATAAAAAAAACAATACAAGGAGTGAAGTCATCACCGTTCCTAGGAAACAAATACATATAATAAAGCATGCCTTTTCACATCACAAAATCCTGTTTTATATATTATTAATCTTATGTCTCATCAAATCAGGGCATTAAAGTGTATTAATATTAATGATAAAAATATTAATACTAAAGTCATAATTCCTGCTCATCCATTTGGAGCAAGTGATTTCAGTTTATGTATCTGCCATACTAAACTTTGTTTTAACGTTAGTTTTTGATTTCCTCCATGTTTAAAGGGTTAGATGCGTTAAAAGTATAAACTTAAATTGGTCTACATTGTGAACCATATACATAAAGTGCTTTGATACCAGCAAACTAGTATTTCCCAAATTAATTAATGATTTATGCTGAAAGTGACATGACTATTTAAGTTATCTCACAATATAGATGTGCCTGTTTGGACAAGTTATGGCATATTATTATTATTATTAACATGTATTTTTAGAGCACCAACACATTTCACAGAGCTATAAAATAAATTTATTTATACAAGGAAACATACAGAATTACATACATAGAACATACATAATTACATACATAGTGACCAGTAATCAATAGAATAGGTGAAGAAGGCCCTGTGAAAAACAGCTTACAATAGCAAAAAGGGAAGGGATTGAGACACAAGGTGTGGGAGTGGGAAAGGCCAGAAATAATCAATTTGAGAGCATATGTTATTGCATTTGGTAGCTAACAGAAGGGTAGGCTTCTCTAAATAAGCTTGTTTTAAGAGATCTTTTGGAAACAGAAAGGTTGGGAGAAATTTGGACAGACCATGGGGAAGAGCTCCAGAGGAGGGGTGCAGCTAAACAGAAGGTTAGGCTTCTCGAAATAAGTTTGTTTGAAGAGATCTTTTGAAAACAGAAAGGTTGGGAGAAAGTCGGACAGACCATGGGAGAGAGCTCCAGAGGAGGGTTGCAGCCCTTGCAAAGTTTTGAATGCAAGCTTGTGGGGAGGTAAGGAGAGAAGAGTTGACGAGCAGGTCAGTAAAAGAGCGTAATAAGTGTTTGGGTGAGTATTTAGAGATAAGTTCAGAAATGTACGGTGCGGCAGAGTTATGAACTGCTTTGAATGTCAGGGTCATAAGGTTGAATTTTATTCTGAAATTTAGTGGAAGCCAGTGCAAGAATTGGCAGAGAGGCATGGCAGAGGAGGAGCAGTTGCTGGGGTGTTTAAGCCTGGCAACATTGTTCATTATGGACTGCAGATGTGTCTCTGGCAGGGTAGCTGATTTAATAGAGAGTTACAGTAGTCTAGGTGTGATATGATGAGAGAGCGAATAAATATTTCGGTGGCATTTTGGGTGATAAATGATCGTATTTTGGATATGTTCTTTAGGTGAAAATGACATGATTTCATAAGTGACTGTCAGGAGTTCTCTGTTGCAGAGCTCTCCGCTTCATAGACAAGTTGTCGGCGCCTAGTGATATCATCACACCGCGCCATGGTGGGACATCATCGCACTGAAAACTGTGCAACAATTAAACCAAAGAGACTCCGAGGAGGCAAGTTCAATGCCCGATTATTGGTCACTACTACTCATTTTCCTGGGTGCTCTTAAATTCGTATTAGATTGATTACTGGACTTTTGACCCTTTCGTTTGACTCTGACTACAATCCTTTGCTGAAATAGAATGCAAAAGGAAGCGCACACATAGAGCAGTATTGTCTCAATTAAGATAAGTAATTAAGCCCATAGAGCCACAGAGTGTTTAAAAATGGTGCCTGGAGAGCTATATTGCAGAATATCCATCAGTGTGATATTCTTCAAGATTCCACCTTGCGGTATGTACTCTCAAGATTTCTTGGATTTTTGATGCATATAGTAATGTTCGTTCTTTGCCTTATAAGTTTTCTCCAGTCATCCACCAAGTAGTATAATGAAGATATAAAGCAAAATATAGTATAATATTGCTTTAATAGGATCGCCAGATCATAAAGCATGTAGTACCCAAAGTAAAATAAAAGTCCGGACTTCTCTGGGACCAAAAAGGCTTCTCCTGTTGAGTCTGTGATCGATGAATAAATCAAACTGCTCCAATATCCAACATGTTTCGCAGTCTCCCTTGACCGCTTCCTCAGCGTTGGTGTGATGATCACACAAGTCCTTGTGCGTTGGATATTGGAGCAGTTTGATTTATTCATCACAGACTATGCTCTGCTATGCCATGCTGAATTGCACATGAATGATGCTCAAATGCACATGAATGTCTTTGGAGAGATTTTGTATGAACAGTATGCCAAGGTTGAAGTTGTTTGGGTCTAGCACATTTAGTTTTGACAGGAACAAGCTCATTAAGGGCAATGGTGAGTGTGACAGAGGTATATTAGAACAGGAGGTGGAGAGAAGAGAGTCAAAGGTATTAGCTAAACTCCCTTGAGCTTGTTGTATACATTTTCTAACCCTTTACTTAAAATTTCTGACATCAATCTCTGTTGTCTTTTTTTTCTCTTGTGGGACACTTGCTATCCTTTCCACTCTTGCAAGATCACTAACAGGTATCAACTTGTTTATGTATTTAGGGTGGTTGTAGGATAATGTTAGATTTGATTTGGGTCAGTGGGTATCAAATATACTGATGTTTTTATACCATCTTCTTGATTTTTGTATACTAACACATCCAAGAAAGGAATCGGTTGCATATCAAATTATAGAGTAAAGAAGATAGAAGGATGTATTTTCTCCTAACTTTGTAAAACCACAATATGGATTTAATGCCACTCCACAAAAGTACATATTATATGACTCATTGATGTATCTCCACCAAGCCAAACAATGCCTGGTGTAGTCTATATCATGATAAATGTATTAATCTTCAAGCTTTGCCAAAAAGTCATTAGAAAATGATGGGGCGACTTTGGACCCCATTGCATTTCCATGTAGTTGTAAGAAGAACTTTCCTTGAAAAAGTCATTACAACATAGAATGACGTCTAACATCTGTGGAAAAGACAAACGCTGCTGTTCAGAATATGTTGCCCTTTCTCTTAATGCCCATTCACATGAATGCCCTTAATATTTACATATATTGTAAAGGGGCAATATACCCCCTTGTTCAACATGATTACAAAGAATAGGGCTTGTGCTGAACATATTTTTGCCTACTGTTTCAATTATAAAAAAATCTATGATAATTCCTTGAACTATACAGGACAAATGAAAAGACTAAAGCTATTTAATGTATAATACTTGCAAGGTAGAAAATTAAATCTACGCACTGGGAATCTAATTTTCAACCTCACAAGGGCCAAACATGGAGTAACTTCAAGTACCCTGTTTGCCCTTTGAGCTCAATAAATAACACAAACCATAGCTTTCTCTTGATTAAAGTGGTAGTTAACCATTAAATGTGTTGTTCACCATTAAATTGACTTTTAGTCTGATGTAGAGAGGGATCTGAGACAATCTGCACTTGGTTTTAATTTTGTATCATTTCTGGTTTTTGAGTTATTTAGCTTTTTATTCAGGAACTGTCTAGTTTGCAATTGTAATATGATTTGTATGCAGATATACCTCACTAGAGGGTAATTTGTTTATTTATCTTCCTCTACTCCCTATACCAACCCTGTCAGTATCCCTTCTATAGTGGCATCACCTTCCCATACAATAGCTGGAAAAAGTATAGCAGACAGCAAGGCCAATTGTTATTTGGGATAAAGAAAAACTAAACCCCCAGAATGAATACTTAACAACAGATAGTTTACATAATATTAAGTGGCATATTAAAGAATCTTACTAAACTGCAATATATATTTAAGTAAATATTGTCCTTCTGCATCTTTTCTCTTGAGCCCCCATTTTATATTTTTGCATGGACAACCCCCACTGCATACAGACCTTACCATTTCTCTGAACAGCGTATTCATGCAGTATTAATACAGTAACTAAAAATCAAAAATATAGCATTAGTCTTGCAAAAAGGTATAAAATAAGAAAATATAGGAAAATTAAGCTGGTTAATTAATGCTCCTTCTCTAAGCGGCAAATATCCTGCCATATAAATGCAGCAAGCAATTTTGTTGCAACTGATTAAGAAAACGTAATAGAGAAGCTTTTTTTTCTGCACCAACCAATTAAATATAAATATTAATCCCAACGTGATAAAAGGCCAATTCCCTGATCTCCAATCTGTTTGCATTTTGCATGCATTAATTATATATACAGAGACTGAAAGTAGAGGAAGATAAATAAACAAATGACACTCTAGTGAGGTATATCTGCATGCAAATCATATCACATCTGCAAGCAAAAGCTCCATAAATCGATTTGCTCTTTCACATCACAAGACAAACAGTGATGCTAGTCAGCATTTCCTTTGTCAAAGTCACACAGATAGGCCACTCTTTACAAATGCATCCTTACAGAGCATGGATTCATACCATTTGATGATTAGCATTATTGGCAGCTCTTCAAAGAAGATTCATCAAGTGATTTGCAATTGGACTGGCTGCCCTTCTGCTTTTTGCCTTATTCCTTAAAATTCAGCTCAAATTGATTGATATCTGAGTTTTGACTTAGCAGGCAAAGACAACCGAATCGTTTTTTTTTAAAAAAATGTAATCACTTAAAAAGCTCCTTATGCGTTTTTTATACAAGCGTTCTCACTGGGATATATTTTGAACAATTTGGGATGGAAATTGATTTAGATTTATTCTCGTATTAAGTATGAGGACAAAAAATTAACATTGTTTTTAGATAAACATGCATCACAATGCTTGCAATATGTATATTATCTGCAGTTTAAAGGGATACTTCTGTCAGAATTAAAGTGGTTGCTTCACCTTATATACTACATAAACTATGGTAAGGATTGTGGCACCTGAAGCTTTTTCATCTCTGGTACAAGTAAAGGCAATGCAAATGCAAGGGATCTCTGTATACTGTTGGAAATGGCAAGGACCAGAACTAATCACAAACCCAAGTGAAGAAACTACCCAATGCCATTTCCCACTTTGTATAATGGGAATCATTTGCCACTCGAAATTCTTGCAGTTTTTAGGCCACTTGATCTGCTGAGAGAATATTTTCCTAGCGCTAACATGGAAACATGAATGATAACACACTACATGGTATATTTGAATTTTAAGTAAATTAATTCAACTAGATACTTAATATTAAATATAATTAATGTACGTTTTTACTAAATGAATGATTTTAAACCATTTAAACCATACCTAGGGGCAGATTTATCAAGAGTCGAATTTCCAAGTAAAAAATACTTCCAAATTCAACCATCGAATTAGAATACTCGATTATCGAAGTCGAAGGATTTTTTCACTGAATTTGGCCATTGAACGATCGAAGTAAAATCGGTCGATTTGAATGATTTTAGCGTACAATCGAACGATTTTACTTCAATGTGTAAAGACTTAGAAAAATGGTCTAGAAGGTCCCCATAGGCTAACATAGCACTTCGGCAGGTTTAATTTGGCGAACTATTGAAGTCGCAGTTTTGTTAAAGAGACAGTACTTAGATTATCGAATGGTCGAATATTCGAACGATTTTACTTTGAATCAAATTCAAAGTAAATTCAAATTCGTAGTATCCTATTCGATGGTCAAAGTATCCAAAAAATTACTTTGAATTTAGAATTTTTTTACTTAGAAAATTCCCTCGAATTCACTTTGACCCTTGATAAATCTGTCCCCTAATGTACAGTATATATTTCTGACATTCTTGCACTAGGTGTGTTGATCACCATCATATATATTTTTATATTTGGACTGTTGCCCTGCACTCATAAAACTGATTTGCTTCAGAAACACTACTACAGTTTATATAAGCAAGCTTCTGTGTAGAACTGGAGGTAATGGAAATAGGGTTTAATGGTACAGGTTAAATGGTAGATAACAGATAAGCTCCGTAGAACAGATTTTTTTTTATCTTTTTGCTTCTGACATCCTCCTATTGTTTTAATAGGTATTATTACCTATTACCTATTACTATTATCTATTTGTTTTTTTTTCAATTATTGACCTATTGATTAATATTCTTTTATATACTTTATTGGCAACTAAGGCTAAATCTTGTCCATTTCTGAAAATTGGGCCCCCCTTTTAATCCATTCTTCATGAGTAAGATTGTTTTGCCCCCAAAGGAACTCTATGGTATGTAAAATATGCAAACACATTTTGATTGGTTGGTGTTCCTTCTTTTCGTTATTTTTACCTAAACTATTTGAGTAAGTTATTTTTTAAATAAAAATTGTGTACTTCTATAGTTTTGGAGTTTTCAACTGTACCTCTTTTAGCAGTGAGGCGTTCGAGGAAATCCATTTTTGTTTAGGTTCCTTGTAGCACCATATTTGATGTTATACAAGCTTGCAATACATTCAGTACATATGTGCTAACAAATTAGCCATAGTCTTTATATAAATATACAGTATATACTTACTGATATACTCACTGAATATACATATTCAGGTGTAGACACCAGATGAGACCTGAGCCCTTAAAGCAGTGATTTTCCAGTGACTATACTACTCAATTGCTTTCTGTGATTGTGGCATGGCTAATAACTCAAAAACACTATCTTAGAGAATTTTGTCTTTGCTCTGTATCCCCAATAACATTTTACTGCCTTTAATTTGGCTCAAAACCACTGTGTAATACCTAGTCACTTTTAATAATCTGTTCAAGTAACCCTGTCTGCTTTATGCTATATACCTTGGAGAAAAGAAAATTGCACTTTGAAAAAAAAAAAAAAGGCAGACCTACTGCCCTATTGAGAATCCATTATCACCACACCCTGACCACTCTGCTCATTCAATATAAATATAGTGAGCACTCACATGCTGGACCAGTAAAATGGGGCTTGCTGCAGACTTTATAAGTGGGCTCATGGCAAAGTAATTTTTATTCTGGCCCAATCAATATATGAATGTGCCCATATCAGATATTCAATGGTAAGGCAATCATTTGGTCCAATACAGGAGACAAAGGGGCATTGATTATGGAATTAGACTGAATATTGAGTGGTAAGTAGACCACAATGCTCACGCTTGATATTCTGATCTGTGTTACACACAATAAACTGCAAATCCATGTAGGTTGGGCCATTTTAAAATACCATTCTTAGCTTTACAACTTGTTGAAACACTCATACTTCTCAGCCAACAATCTACCGAATATGTAAGAAACCTCACACAGATAGAATTCCTTGCAGTATTATGAAGAAAATAAAGTACTCTGAAATGGATTCACATGATAAGCTGTCAGTATTTTCTCTGTATATAGTAAAGATAATAGTTTCGTGGAATATGCTCCAAGTGACATGTTTCTTTATATGAAACTGTATATACAATTTGTACTTGTTAATACGTTGCTGCCCTTTCTGCTGTATAGGGATGGGCACATGTTTTTGCCTTGTTTCGCCCACAGACTTGTACGGCGTCGTGGGGAAAAAAAATTTGCTCGTAAAAAAACATTTTTTTTGACACCCATAGACTTTGACTTTAATGGACATCGGCGACATTTCCCCCGGGCTGTGAATTTTTGGCAAAATAAAAGGGTCAAAGTCGCCCATCCCTACTGCTGTACCTTTTCTCAAAAATGACTTAAATCCCTAAATCATTTAAATAAACATTTTGATTTTATATACAGTGAAAAAAATCCTGTAATCCTGGACATATTTCCATTAAAATCATGATTAGATACATTCAGCAAATCAGTTGACTTTATATGAAACAAGGTGCCTAATACAATACACAGTGGGGCTCGTCTCACCAATGGGCAAATTTACATTTTGGCAGTAACTCGTGGCAGCCAATCAAATGTTTATTTTCCTGCTTCTATATGAAATATTTAATCACTGGTTGGTTGCTATGGGTTACTGCTATGCAATACTACTATATGAGCAGAGATGAGCAATGCATAACATTTACAACTAGAATTTGAAGCCTAGGTCTAATTTTAATGGTTGTAGAGGTTTTTGAAACCATGATTAAATGGCATTTCTCTAAAACCACGAATGCCAATAAAATTATTAAAAGATCTGAATATAAAAAGGACGATTGAAAAAAAAAATGCTTTTTGAAGAGCTAAAAAATACAAAAACCTATACAATCTTCAGATAATTTATCCAGATAATTACTAGCAAAACAATCTAATCTGGATTTATATTATTTATTGTGATTTATTTTCATTTTTATGTTTGTTTTGTGTGTGTTTTTTAATTGTTAGAACACACACAAACATATAGGAAGAAGTTTGGAAAAAATGGATTTTTGCTGCTGAAGAAAGTCTTAATATTATCATATTAATTTACCATATTTTTATTAGGTATGTAGGGAGATGCTATGATCCTCCTGACATTGTATACGTGATTTCTCAATGCCATTCTCAATGGCAAACACGTCAGAAACCAATTGGCCTCACTGAGAAGAACTGCTCTTCTGCCTCTACCATACACCTTCGACTTTGGGCCTGGCCCTCAGCTGCTTGGATGTGGAATCGTGTGGCAAACTCAATAGGACAAATTCACTGGCAATTTTTTTCACCAATGTACGCTCTGCCACTTCGCCAGGCGTAAATTTGGTGCCACTATGCCAATTTACTAAAATCTGAAGTTGCATCTCAGCAGCCAAGCGCTGGGTAAGTTTTAATTTTTCAGTGCGAGCATTTCTTAGCGATTTTTCACTAGCGTTCAATTCTGCCTGGTGAAACTTCATTAGTACTCTTAAAGTGGCCACATATTATTACACATGTCCAAGGAATCTAAATAAAGACAAAAGAGATCCTCTAATGCCCTAGACATGAGCCCAACCTAAAACAAATGTGGCATGCCCCTCAAATTTGTAAATAAAAATTGTTAAAACAAAAATGTTTAATAGATAGAACTTTTGAAGGCAATCCCACTTTAATATATCATAAAACGCCAGCATTTTTTTAGAACTTTTATGACTTTTTGGCATACAGGATATGATATAACTGACATAAGGTTGAGGAGGATACAGCTTCATCTTATAAGTTCACCAGGTCTAAGGTGGTGAAGGAAACTCTGGTGAAAGAGGTACCGTTCTGTAAAATTCACACTTTAGTGAATTTGCGGATTAACGATCATTTGCCTGAATGAAAATTAGACAGCGGATAGGGCGCAAACCTATGCTAGTGACAGTCTCTTTAGCTAGCGAATTGTTCTCTACACCTGGATTTCTGGCGAATTTTCCCTAGCAACGGACACTTTGCCCAAATCTGCTCCAATGTCAGGAACAAACCCAGAAGTCACACAGAGACAGGAGCAGGTAGCTGAAGTCAAAGGAACAACAATCATTACAAACAGAGTGCTTAGGACCAAGCACACTTGTCCTATAATGCACAGTTGCTGAACAGGGGGTTATATAGGCAGACTAACGGCTAAAACTGAGCACAAGTATCTAAATTAACAACAAGTGAAACTAACCATGATTACTTGCAAATACAGAGATAACAATAGTAGGGAACCAGTACCGTTGCTGTCTGCCATATTGAGCAGAGGTAATACAGACAGCATGAAAATACCAGGTCACTTGTTCAAGCCCAGGCAGGATGTTACAATACTTTACTTTTAATATTTGCAAAGGCTCCAGTTTGGATGTGAGAAGTCAACATATGATAACTATGTATAAATATACATATACGGGGATCATATAATAATCTCTCAATTTACCAGTCGGTCTTTCCAGCTGACGCAAAGTCACCCATTCTGATTAGAATAAAGGAGGTTCCGTTTAAATATTTGGAAAGGGGGTTTTTTGCAGGGAGAGCTGTGCTGCTATGGAATTCTCTCCCTGAATAAGTGGTACAGGCTGATACATTAGATAGCTTTAAGAAGGGGTGGTTTTTTTTTTTAGCAAATGAGAGAATACAGGGTTATAGGAGATAGCTCATAGTACAAGTTGATCCAGGGGCTAGTCTGATTGACATCTTGGAGTCAGGAAGGAATTTTTTCTAGTAGTTAGGTAGGTTACATATAGATTTAAAAGGTTGAACGTGATGGACGTGTGTCTTTTTTCAACCAAACTTACTATGTTTATATGTTCTATGTTACCTATGTAACATATCATATTTTCTGTTGGAGCACTGCAAGTCATAATGGGCATGTTGCAGGCCAGAATTGCATTACACATACTTCACTACAAGACAACAGTCTACTTTCCATTTTAAGCCTAATTACTCTGTTAACAATATACCGGTAGTTCTTAAATATCCAGAATCTTAGGAATATGGGATAATATCTGGGATTGCGGGTAAGGGACCTTTTTTTTAATGTAGAAAACAAAAAGGCATAGTTACGTTGTATAATAATAAGTGTGTACTTTTTACTGTAGGCTAATGGGAAACAATCCACTATTTTAACACTTCTAACAAGAAACATTAGCCAATTAAAGTCAGTGAGACAAATTATGCCAGCAAATAATTGTTGGCATCCAAAATGTAAAATGCTGTAAATACAATGGCTAGTTCAAATCTAACACCTATTTTTATGACAAAAATGTATGCTGGGCTACACATGTATATGAAATAGTAACAAAACTTTACAAAAATGTCTGATTTTGCATCAAGGAGTACTATGGTTTTACAGTGGCAATGTTTGTATTATAATTCCATATTTAATATAATACACACATATATATGTATCTCTCTCTCTCTCTCTCTCTCTCTCTCTCTCTCTCTCTCTCTCTCTCTCTCATATATATATATATAAATATGACGTCCCCTGATTTTAAGTTTTCACTTATTTTACATTGCTGTTTTGTGGTCCCACATATACTGTATACTATGCATAATACATTTCCCTGGTTTTACATTTTCCTGGATTTTACATCATTTTATTCTGGTCCCCTGAAAAACGTAAAATGGGGGTTCTACTGTATATATATATATATATATATATATATATATATATATATATATATATATAATATATATATATACTGTCAGTTTACACATCAACTGCACAGCTGCTCAATATTTCTTAGTGACCAAAGGAAAGAAGGCTTTTCTGTAGTGCTAATAGAACATCATTTTATCTTCAAATTTTCATTTATTTTCCATGGTCAATAACTTATTTGGTTTTCTTAACTGCTAAATAGATGGGTATATCAATCACAAGTCAAATGGATTTGTCTTAAGTGTTTTCATGTGAAATACAATTATTAGGCATGCAGTGACTATGAATTATTAATAGCATGGCAATAAAGCTAACTGCTTTAGGAAAGTACTCTTTGAGTTATTATTCATTGCTAGGACTGGCAATCCTGAAATAAATGTAAATCAATAAAATAAATCCAAATATGAAATAATTATAATATATATTTTGTATTTGTTTACCATGTTGCTTATTTTGCTGATTATGTATTGAAGCTATTAGCCTAATTCATTAACTATGTTAATCTGACATAAGTAAACAAGAAGAATTTGGCTTAATGTTAGATTTGTAAAAGTACACAGATATTCTAAGTATAATGTTTGCCTTGCCTCAGTCAAAAAGAGTTGTTTTTGGTCACATTTGCAATTCAAGCATACATGTCCCCTTTATTATGGGAGGCATTGTAGATACAACACCTAATAAAAACATGTAGCAATACCAACAAACATCTGCATTTGCAGTCTTGTAAGCTGCCTTGTTTAACAATATGCTCTTTACTGCAGAATTATTCATTAAAATAAGTGGTCCATTTACAAAAGACCAATAGACATTTGGAAATGTAAAAATACCAAAACAAATTGCTGCTAAATACATAGGAAATAAGTCAGTGGATTGCAAAGTTTAGAGTGGCTTACAGTATGTATAGTTGTTGGCATTATTCCGGGGTTGGAGCCTAAATAATACTAGCATAACAGAAAATATTGTTTCTTTTTGACGAATTGAGGACAATCAATATTCCATGTATGGATGCTGGTTGTGTATAGAAATGAAAATTGCACGAAAACCAACCCTAAACACTATAGAATATAATGTAAATCTCATATGTAACAGTTGTAAAGCAGAGAACTAATTCTCTGTTATATAAACCCATTTTACATGTCACTGTAAATCTATGGCTTCTTTCCGCTCATGATTCTGAGACATCTAATTGGTATATGATATCATGCATCTCTACCATGCATATGGATTTTTTTTATGGAGGACTGTGTATCTTTGGTTTTGTAACTAATACACAAAAGATCATTTTATAATAAGAAATAGTGCTCTGCTGGCTTGGTTTCAGTGATAGCTATAAAGTAAACTTGTGTTAATAGAGGTCAACTTTGTAGACACAAAAATAAAGACTTTCCTATAAGCATTATAAAAATATAATCAGACAGATTGTAAATAATTCTCTTACCGTGTAACTATCATGCTTATTGAGCATTATGATTTAAACTTAAAAAAAATAATCAATACTTTTTCTCTCCAGTCAAAAGAAGTTAAGATAATCTTCATAAGACAATGAATATAATAAATTGATGTTGAAATAACAATTTGCCAAATGTTTAAAGTTGTCTTCATGGTATGGCAAAGAACACATACAAGAGGCGTTATAAAATCTCTGAAATGCTATCTACAGAATAACTTACAATATATAAAATATCAAAGCAAAATACTAACTGGACAGTAATGCACAATCCAAAAAAAGAATCAAGAATAAGCCTAAATGAAACACTTACTAGGCACATTTATCTTTTTGTAGTCTTTGATACTAGCATTCTTTTTCTGGAGTGGTACAAGCAGAAAGTGAATCTGTTCCCCAATTTGTTAAAAGCCTCTGATTGTTTAGGAAAAATATATTGGCTTCCTGTTTGGTACTGAAGATGCAAAAATACCTTGTACTTCTAGGCTTTACATAGTGTTCTGCAATTTCTGAAGTTGATATTGTTGGAGTTTCCTTCATTACCCTGATACCATTTTTATACATTTCCTTAAATGTATATACAGTATATGTAGCATTCCCAGCAATGATGTGAACTATATAACTTTATGTTGCTAGAAGCAATATTTACTTTATATATATGTAACTATACTGTACTATGCATTGATAGTTTGGACACTTGAACTAATCCAATGCTCATTCAGTAGACCTATTTTTGTAACTTGTTATGTGCATGACAGGAGAATCGTTCAGAGAGTGCTATACTTCACCAATGTTTCTCAGAAAAGTTTTGAGAGGCATTAAATATTTAGTATCCTGCTGTACAAACAAGGTGTAATAAAAAAAACTTGAGTCCTTATACCAGGCCAGAGGTCAAGGGCAGGCAGCTAGTACAACAAGTTCATAGAACAGGCAGAAGGTCTGGATGGGCAGCAGTCAATAGGGAGGCCAAGGTTAAGGGCATTCTGAAGACAGAGGGTACTATAGAAAACATGCCAAGGTCAATATGGGTTCATAGAGCACTGGGCTGACTTTTCGTTGGGGTACAACTTATACAGCCGTGACGGTTTGCACCTCAATGGAAGGGGGTCCGCGGTGCTAGGGGAAAGAATGGCTAAGAGGTTGGAGGAGTGTTTAAACTAGGCAAGGGGGGGGTGGGTGAGAGAAAGGATTATGGGGAAGCTAGTGTAGACGGGGCAGTGGGGTTAGTAAGGGGTCATGGGGGAGGAGTGAGGGGGGCATACAGTTTACCAGCTAAGGAGGTCCCTCTGTTACAAGGAAAACAGAATAATACTAACTTAACGTATAATTCTTTACCAAGTAATGCACATTTCAAAAGTAAAAGTAATAACCTCCGCTGTATGCTGGCAAATGCACGGAGTTTGTCAGGTAAAATGGGAGACCTAGAATTAATTGCATGCTCTAAAAATTATGATATAATTGGTATCACTGAGACCTGGTGGGATGAAACATGTGACTGGATTGTGAATTTAAATGGTTACACCCTTTTTAGGAGGGATAGAGGGATTAAAAAGGGTGGAGGAGTGTGTTTGTATGTAAAGCCTGAATTAAAGCCATGCGCTAAAGAAATAAAAATAGCTGGCACTGGTGAGGGTGTAGAATCACTCTGGGTAGAGATTTCGACTGGGCAAAAGGTAACAAAAAGAATTATCATTGGTGTATGCTATAAACCACCTCGTATAAGTGTCGAGTATGAAGCCGAGCTACTCTTGCAGATACAAGCGGCTTCACAGCTGGGTCAAGTTGTTGCTATGGGTGACTTCAATTATCCAGACATTGACTGGGGTAATGGGGTTGCTAAGACAGAAAAAGCTAGTAGGTTTGTAAATATGCTGAATGACAACTTTTTATTCCAGCTCGTTCAAGAACCTACTAGGAATAACTGTCTTTTGGACCTTGTAATAACTAACAATACTGAACTCATCTCTAACATTTGTGTGGGTGAGCATTTAGGGAATAGTGATCATAACATGGTCTCCTTTGAGATTCTGTTGCAGAAGCAATTCTATAAGGGAGTAACTAAAACACTAAATTTCAGACGTGCAAACTTTGACAGTATAAGGGCATCTCTGCAACATATTAAGTGGGAAATGCTTTTCACAGGGTTAAACACAGAACAAAAATGGGAAGTCTTTAAAATGCTGCTTAATAAATATACTTGTCAGTATATTCCACTTGTAAGCAAGGAACGTCGTTGCAAAGCAAAACCTTTTTGGTTCAATAGAAGCGTTGGTGTTGAGGTGGGTAAGAAAAGACGTGCTTTTAAGGCTTTCAAGTTAGCTGGTACAGCCGAAACATTTATAAGGTACAAGGAGGCCAATAAGTCATGCAAAGAAGCTATAAGGCAAGCTAAAATTGCTATAGAAAAGGATATTGCAGCAAGCAGTAAAAAAAATCCAAAATTATTTTTTAAATATGTCAATAGTAAAAAAATGAAGCAGGAAGGGGTGGGTCCCTTACTATCAGAGGGGGGTCAGCTGGTTGATGAAAACAAAATAAAAGCGCAGATTCTGAACTCATATTTTTCATCTGTGTACACAAATGAAGAACCAGTAAGTGAAGGTTTCCTTCTTAACACTCCCAATTCTACTAATGATGCATGGTTCACACATGAAGAAATTCAAAAGAGACTTGAACATGTTAAGATTAACAAAGGTCCAGGGCCAGATGGTATTCATCCCAGGGTAATTAGCGAGCTTAGCTCTGTGATTGCCAAACCTCTTTACTTAATTTTTCAGGATTCATTGAGATCTGGCATTGTGCCGAGAGACTGGCGAATTGCTAATGTGGTGCCTCTATTCAAAAAAGGATCCCGTTCTCAGCCTCAAAACTATAGGCCAGTTAGTCTGACGTCAGTATTAGGAAAGCTTTTCGAAGGGTTAATAAAGGATAAGATACTGGACTTCATAGCAAATCATAATACTATGAGTTTGTGCCAGCATGGTTTTATGCGTAATAGATCTTGCCAGACTAACTTAATTTCTTTTTACGAGAATGTAAGTAGAGACCTCGATTCTGGGATGGCAGTGGATGTGATTTACTTAGACTTTGCTAAAGCATTTGATACAGTGCCACACAAAAGGTTACTGGTTAAATTAAGGAATGTTGGCCTGGAACATAGTATTTGTACCTGGATAGAGAACTGGCTAAAAGATAGACTACAAAGAGTGGTGGTAAATGGAACATTTTCTAATTGGACCAGTGTTGTTAGTGGAGTACCGCAGGGCTCTGTACTAGGTCCCTTGCTTTTCAACTTGTTTATTAATGACCTGGAGGTGGGCATTGAAAGTACTGTTTCTATTTTTGCAGATGATACTAAATTGTGCAGAACTATAGGTTCCATGCAGGATGCTGCCACTTTGCAAAGTGATCTGTCTAAACTGGAAAACTGGGCAGCAAACTGGAAAATGAGGTTCAACGTTGATAAATGCAAGGTTATGCACTTTGGCAAAAATAATATAAATGCAAGTTATACACTAAATGGCAGTGTGTTGGGAGTTTCCTTAAATGAAAAGGATCTAGGGGTCTTTGTAGATAACACGTTGTCTAATTCTGGGCAGTGTCATTCTGTGGCTACTAAAGCAAATAAAGTTCTGTCTTGCATAAAAAAGGGCATTAACTCAAGGGATGAAAACATAATTATGCCTCTTTATAGGTCCTTGGTGAGGCCTCATCTGGAGTATGCAGTTCAGTTTTGGACTCCAGTCCTTAAGAGGGATATAAATGAGCTGGAGAGAGTGCAGAGACGTGCAACTAAATTGGTTAGAGGGACGGAAGACTTAAATTATGAGGGTAGACTGTCAAGGTTGGGGTTGTTTTCTCTGGAAAAAAGGCGCTTGCGAGGGGACATGATTACACTTTACAAGTACATTAGAGGACATTATAGACAAATGGCAGGGGACCTTTTTACCCATAAAGTGGATCACCGTACCAGAGGCCACCCCTTTAGACTAGAAGAAAAGAACTTTCATTTGAAGCAACGTAGAGGGTTCTTCACAGTCAGGACAGTGAGGTTGTGGAATGCACTGCCGGGTGATGTTGTGATGGCTGATTCAGTTAATGCCTTTAAGAATGGCTTGGATGATTTTTTGGACAGACATAATATCCAAGGCTATTGTGATACTAAACTCTATAGTTAGTATAGGTATGGGTATAAAGAATTATAATTAAAAGTAGGGAGGGGTGTGTGTATGGATGATGGGTTTTCATTTGGAGGGGTTGAACTTGATGGACTTTGTCTTTTTTCAACCCAATTTAACTATGTAACTATGTAATATCAGAAGATCTAACAGGAATCAGGCAAGGAACAAAGGTACAGAACATGGAACCAGGCAAGAACTCAGAACTAAAGCAAGAAATAAATGAGGAATCATGCAAATATGAAACAATGCAGGTAGGATCAGGCTATGAGGCTTCAATGATAACACAATGAGGCAGATTTATTCAAGGGCAAAGTGGCTAACACTAGTGTTAATTGGCTAGCGTTACCACCCGCAGGGTCATCACCAATTTGCTTTGGCGTCACTTCATTAGCAAAAGAGATATATGCTAGAGGTCATTCACACTCTATTGCCAGGTGACAATTCGTTCTGGTGAATGGACGTTACTCCGCAAATTCAATGAAATGCTGATTTTACTGAACGTTACCTTTCACTAGACTTTCCTTTACCAGCTCAGTCCAGGCGAAGTGCACTGGAGTGCATAGATCTTACTCAATCCAATTCCATTTGACTTTTATGGTGATCAAATAGTGATTCTGTTTGAAAACACAAAAGATGTAGCTGTGATTGGGTGCGAAGGAACAAGTTAAAGGAAAACTATACCCCCCAAACAATGTAGGTCTCTATTAAAAGATACTGAGTAAAACAGCTCATGTGTAAAACCCTGCTTCATGTAAATGAACCATTATCATAATAATATACTTTTTTAGTAGTATGTGCCATTGGGTAAACATAAATAGAAAATTGCCATTTTAAAAAATAAGGGCCGCCCCCTGAGATTGTAAGATTCACTGTGCACACATACAAACCACATATAAGGTCACATGAGCCAATTAACAGACAGAGCTCTGCCTTTTACTTCCTCACTTCGAAATGGTGGTTCAAGGCAAGAGGTGTAAAAGGGCAATATTTATGTAAATATATATTCCAGTTTGGTAAGATTCTTTAATATGCCATTCAATTTGATATAAACTATCTGTTGCTTAAGTATTCATTTTGGGGGTATAGTTTTCCTTTAAGGAAGGGGAAATCTGGGCTGGGGGTGGAGAAATAGAGGTATATGATGTCAGGGGAAGAA
This sequence comes from Xenopus petersii, assembly GCA_038501925.1. NCBI lineage: Eukaryota > Metazoa > Chordata > Amphibia > Anura > Pipidae > Xenopus > Xenopus petersii. Next base: position 121,234,445 of record CM076675.1, read on the forward strand.
GCAGTTCACTTCCTTATCTTCTGAGCAGATAGAAACATCCCACCCTCCCCCCAATTTTTGAATATTTTGTGAACTGTCAGGAGTTTCTCTTCTTTATGTTATCATATTATCTATTAATAACCAAATGTGGATGTTTTCCTGCATGCACTGTTATATTGTGGTTTCGGTAGGGTTATACAGTATAAAAGTGAAAGTCCACATGGTATTGTTAAAAATGTTAAATGAATAACAAATGCTTTATCGAGGGACTGTTTCTGATCGCCATTGGGATCATGAAGGAATATTTTCCCTCTTGAGGCACAATTGGAACTGGCTACAGGCTGGGTGTTTTGCCTTCCTCTGGATCACAAAACAGTGGATATAAAGTTTTTATATATAAAGTATTAAAGTTTTTTTTGTCACAGCAGCGGTAGGACCTTGCCAGAGTACTGCATAGGAAAATTTAGAAGAAGGAGAAAGGAGGTTCTCTCCTGTGACTGCACAGTGGGTTGATTGATACAGATGCTACTACTGCTTGTGCTAGATGACAGCCTGCTTGGATTTCCTACCATCGACACGCTACAGATTCAGGGCCACCAGCAGGGCTGCTGAACCTCTCTTATGGTGGGAGATACAAAGCAGATTTGGGGCCATCATCTCTGTAGGTAGAGGCAGCCTAATACTCAGTGGTGGATATAATGACATAGTGCTGACCTCAAGTCTTCACAGAGGAATGGCAGAGCATAGTAGTGATCTTTTATGGAATCCTGGCTTTGAATATTGCCTCTGGGTGAGGCTGGCAAGGTCCTATTTATTTAATAAAATGTGAATAAATTATTTTGCCATTTTTACCCTATTTCTGGCTCCTGTGTTTCATTGAGATATGTAACAATGGGGTTCAGAGGAATGGCAGAGGAATGGCTGAAAGCGAAGGTCCAGTTGAGGAGACCTTTTGTCACAGAGAATTTGGGTCTGAGTGTACACCTCTTACTATCTGTGCATGCTATCCTCTTATCAGGGGCCTATCGTCTCCTAGCGCATACCTTCCAACATTTTGGAAATAAAAAGAGGGACAAAAAGTGGGCGTGCATAGTGCAGCAAATTTTTTTGACCACGCCAATTTTTGTGGCCACCAGCCAAATTATCACATTCATTTTAAAAAATTGGCAGGTTATGAAAGTCTGAACATATTTCTGTGTTTTTTTTCAGTTATTACAGTTTTGCTAATGAAGGTGAATTGCTGTGACTCTAACTTTTCCCAAGGAACCTGTTATCTTATATTGTTACCATTACTCATTTCCTTATCTTGAAATTGTTACAAAAGTATCTCATAAGCAGCTGTGGCTGTTCTAGACTCAATGCCAAAAGCCAAAGAAACTTTGTTTCTTTTTCTGGCTGTTCAGTGCAGAGAAAAATGTGACTTCCCAATACAAATGAGGGACTGCAGGTTGAGCTGTCAAAAGAGGGACTGTCCCTCTAAAAACGGGACAGTTGGGAGGTATACTATCGGAGAAGTCCAGACCAAGAAGGAAGCTTCAGGACAAAGTTAAAGTTCACAGTAATCAATAGGGATCAGGAGTAGACAAAATGTAGGCAGTAAATCAATAGTCAGGCAGAAAGAATCAAAGTTAATGAGTTCAGGCAAGGTCAAATGTCTAGGAATCAATAAGGAACGAATTAAGGAACACCAGCATCAATTCCTATAATCGGGCATTGAACCCGTGACCTCTGCGTCTTGTTATTTTGAATTTTCGCACCTGACACGTGATGTCATCATGCCGGCGATGAGGCACTGGCAACACTACCCACATGGCTGCCATCTTGGAAGTGGCACAGACGGAGACAGGAGCGCCATCTGGCTTTTTTTTGTTTGCTAAACTGCATTGCTTTGTGTCCTCACAATCAATTAAGCACACTGCAACAAACAGAACATGCCAGATATTGCAGATGTTAGATCCTATATATATATATATATATATATATATATATATATATATATATATATATATATATATATATATATATATATATATATATATATATATATATATATATATATATATAGAATGATTTTCTGTTGTATTATAATTATTCCTAAAAAAGCAGCAATGGCAAAAAATAAATCACACTTAACTCATGTGACCTTTTTATAAGAACATAGTTAAAGTAACAGTCTTTGCTGATGACTCTTTTCAGGCAACAATAATTTTGGTACACAAGTCTAATAAAGAGCCAGGGTTTAAATGAACTGAGTCAATTGATGACCCACCTACACTCAGATAAAATGTCCTTAGTGTTTTTAAATGTCCTTGAGAGATTTTCTTCCAGTCCTTGCCATACATTTATTACGGAATGGAAAAATCAATAATAATGTAATCTTAAAACAGTAACAACTAATTTAAGCTCCTAGCTATTCTCAGAATTTTTCAGCACTGTAAAAAACATAAAGCAATTTTTGTTAGATCGGTTGGGGTTTTAAAAAAGAGCAGAAATAATGAGATATAACTATCTGTATTGATCAGGAAACATTAATAATATACATTAATATTTTATCTTCAAAAACATGTTTCTATTATTTTCATGCCAAACACAGTGTGCCCAACTTTTCCTTATGCTGTGATTCTTTTTAGCCACAGTTCAGCTTGTCCATTGTGGTATTTATTGTATTTTCCATTTTTGATTTTTAATACGGTCACATGAAAATCGGTTAAATCTTAACAAGGGATTGTGTACTGGGTAATCAAAATAAGGCTATTTTGAAAACATTATTCTAACCAGACACTGTATTCTTTCAGGCACAATCCTATTGGTGAGTATGTCTACAATTACAAAGACTGGGATTTTGAAGTTTAATTTGGCAGCAGGACTAAAGTTAGGTTTAAATTTAGGAGACCTTTTCAATCTATATGATTTCCCGGCTCCTGCCTTAAAAGAACTAGGTTATATCTTACAGGCAAAATCATTTGTTCCTTCAGTTGTTAAAAGTTTGCAGATGTAAATTATGATATAGTTGTCTTATTCAACTATTTTAATTGTCCTAGAGTTGGAACTTCAGACATCCAAACTTTTTTGCTTCTTCAGGTTGCTGCCCTCTGTTCGCTATGGAAGTGAGAAGCAACCCGACTTCCTTAGACACTCCATACCGAATCAGCTCCCACACTTTTGAACTGCTGATGAGGGTGTGAAGTCATGTGCTCCTGTTGTATTTTATAGAGGGGAAGTGATAGCAGTAATAAAGCTAAAAAAGTATAAGAGAGAGAGCACAAGGGACAGTAGTGGAAGATTAGTCATAGTATGCCATGAAGGCAAGGTGACAGTGGAAAAAGAGCTGAAACATAACTTTTTTTTAGTAGATAAAGCAGCCTGTTAAGGCCTGGCGTGATAAAATACATTTTACATTTGACTGTGGTCAAAGAGTTAACACTCAATGGCATGAAATGTGACAGCATAAGAAGTGCAGTCTCTTTGTTTCACATAGGAGATCAGACAAGGGGAGAAGAACTGATATCATGCTCTATAATGGTGGAAGTGACAGCAGGAAAAGAGCTGTGGGAGCAAAGCTGTTACTCCAGTTTACAAAGGAAAATGCAGATGCAAGAAAAAGATGGGGGCAGTAGGAATAGAGCTGACACTCTTCAAATCCTTACTGTTATGCAATATAATATATTATACTGTCATATATGCAATGCATAAATTACAGCAACATATAAACACCCAACACATGTCCATAATTTACAGGTGAGACCAACATCATGCTGAACTGTATAAACCACCAGAAAACCTACATACGAATAGTGTTGTCATTTCACTAATTTAAAGCAAAACATAAATAACAGCCTAGTGCTGAGTGGTTAATTAGAAAGAAAATTTCAATGTGATAAATTTGCCATGCAGAATTAGATTTCACTGCATTCAGATAAAATGATAATCTATCTTTTGTATTGGACCAGTGGGTTTTTATCTTTACTAGTGCAATAATTAGGGTAGATTCATTAAAGGAACAGTTCAGTGTGAAAATAAAAACTGTGTAAATAGATAGGCTGTGCAAAATAAAAAAATGTTTCTAATATAGTAAATTAGCCAAAAATGTGATGTATAAAAGCTGGAGTGACTGGATGTCTAACATAATAACCAGAACACTACTTCCTGCTTTTCAGCTCTCTAACTCTTGAAGGGGAGCCACATGGGACATATGTGTTCTGTGAGTTTGCAATTGATTCTCAGCATTCAGCTCAGATTCAAAAGCAACAGATATGACCCATGTGGCCCCCCTTCAAGTCTCTCATTGGCTACTGCCTGATAACCAGGGTAACCAGTCAGTGTTAACCAAGAGAGCTGAAAAGCAGGAAGTAGTGTTCCTGCTATTATGTTAGACATCCAGTCACTCCAGCCTTTATATATTACATTTTTGCCTAACTAACTATATTAGAATTTTTTTTTATTTTGCACAGCCTATCTATTTACCCAGTTTTTATTTTTACACTGAACAATTCCTTTAAAGGATCGAATGATAAATTTGAATTTTCAAATTTGTTTCGGTCAAAACTCACAAATTCAAATTTTAAATCACCAACTCAAATTTGAATTAGAATGTGAGATTTATCACACCTCAATCCCGGAAACAGTTCTAATTCAAATATTTGCCACCTGTAACAGTACCTGGTGGTCTAGTGGCACGATGGGGGCGACCTCCGAGGTATCAGCGGGGACGCCTGCCACGCTGCTCCTCTTCTGCCACTATTCCGGCTTCCTAAGTCGTGCGCGCCCGTGCCTCGCTTTAGTTATAGGCACGCTGGCGTGATGACCCCAACACGCAACTTGAGGCGCAGTGGCGTGAAAATTTAGGTTTAAAAGGCCAGTTCAGTCTATGCAATTTGCCCGTGATAGAAATTAGTTTCTAGTGGTTTCTGAGCCTAGTGCATCTGTTCCTGTTATTCTGTTATCTTGATTATCTGTGTTTGACCCTGCCTGTATCCTGACTACTCTGAACTCTGTATCCTGACCCTTGCCTGCCTACAACAACTCTTCCTGCTTAACCCCTTGATTGACAACCCGGTTTGACCCTTGCCTGCCTGACGATTCTGATATCCGCCTGCCTTGACCCAGCCTGTCTGACCATCCTTCTGCCTAATCCTTTTGTACCGTGACCTTCGGCCCAAAAAGAATTTGCTAACAGCCGTGCCCCTTCGCCAGCCAGAACATCTTGCCTTGCACCCCTCCTTAAGTCCAGGTGGCACCCAAGTAAGCTGAGGGCTCCTCCCGAAGCCCAACGGTGGTCACACTACTGGTGAAGCCGAACCGAGACCAGGGTGCTTGGCATTTGTTCTGGTATCGGGTGCCGGCCGTGACACCACCTTAAACCTGCCGTGTTCATTTACAAGTCAATAGCAGAGGTCTGTTGAACCATTTGAAGATGTTAATTGACATTTGAGTTTTTTTTAGGAGGAAAACTATTGTATTATATATTGTATTATATATTGTACTATACTATTTGTATTAGATTCGGGTTAGGAATATTATCGAATATTAGATGTTTGAGTTTTTTCATAAATAACCTCCCATTCGAGTTGTGAGCACATTCCAATTTATTAGAGTAAAAAAAAAATCACATAAATTCTAATTCTAAATTCTAAATTCGACTTTTAATAAATAACCCCTTTAGTTCTTCCTTGCTAAAACTACAAATCTAGCAAAAATATGGTTCCCTCTAAAGCCTATTTCTCAGGATGCTGTTGCTGACATCAGTAGAATGTTCAGTACAATAATAAGGCAATTTTACACTTTGTTTCACTACTTTAAATTATAGTGATATTTGAAGGCAAAAGGTACAAGTTGAATAGGTTTGAAAATACAGCATTTCAATCCACAGTAAATCCAAGTTTCCTGCTAGCCAACCAAATATCCATTGACAAATTGCACTTGTCTAATTTAGTGTTCAAGACTGGACTTGATAGATAAAACTGTGGAATTAATTGCCCTGAATTTGTATTTTGGTTGAACAACTGTTGACTAAACGGGAACTGAGTTTGGTATTTACATAGTGGTAAGTATTCACTTAACTGTATCTTTGAAATTAAAAATGTTAGCTGTTTTACGTAGTCACCTCTGCAGTTTTAAACAGTGTCAGATCTTCCACTAACATTTCATGTCTCAACTTTTCTTTTTTCCTCTTATTTCCCCTTTTCTCTTTATACTGTACAGTATGTCCCTGTATTTATATAAAATGCAGCATCCTACTTGCATGCTACTGTACCTTGTTGTTTTTTTGTTTTCTGCTTTTCTGTGGTTTTGATCTATTTTTTTTATCACATCCCATGTTCTGTTGCTGTCAAGACCTACACTGTCTAGAACTGGACCATGTTACATTTCTCAATTGCTAACTTGAGACTGAAAAGTAGCTAGCAGAATAGAGGGAAAGAGCAATTTTTACACGGCCACTGCCTTTTCCTTTCTGAATTCTTTCCATTTCTACATTATATATTCTCTTCTTTTATTGTTTATGGTTCCTCTCCTTGTCATTTCTCTTATTCATCTCGTTCTTTACTGTTCTTTCCTGTGATTTTTCTGTACACATTACCTTTTTGCTATATTTACATTCCCCTTTTCCCATTGCTCAATGTATCGCCATTCTCTCCTTCACGCCCCTTTTTTAGACTAAATAACAATATAATGAATGTTTTGATCCACCTGCCCAGCTTGCCCAAGCCTGCAAGTTATGTAAAGGTTTTCATGCCAGATAATTTGAACTGCTCTCTACCTATAGCACTGAACAATGCAGCACGATGGACTGTAAAGATTATCTCCTGCATACTGTCCAATCTATCTGCACTACGCTCACAAGTCTATAGTATCTCCTATGAAAAGTATTCACTTCCATGAAAGGTTCAAGGTAGACTGGGTGGAGGACTAAATTGTTCTACCTAAATAAAATTATTTTAAAAAATTGAAGTTGATGCAATTTTCATTTTTATCAACTACCCTCTCACCACCTGAGCTCCATAAAAAGGCACTAGAATAACAAAAACATGTATTTAGTTTAAAAAGTGCCATAATTGTATAAATGTGCATTTTTTTTTATCAGTAGGTAGTCTCCCAGTTTTATATGATTGCAGAACTCCTTATTCACATCTCATCCTTATATTTCACTGCAGGGTGTACATTACTCATAAATTCTGCTACTGTCAAATAGCTTTACTTAGATCATTTTATCTAACCACTACTTTTCCCAAGGGATTATCTTACTCTTAAAATTACATAATGTAGCAAAGAATTAAAATGATAAAGGAAAGGAAATGCAAAGTAAAAATATCATCTGAACAGAATGAAAAGCCATGCATTGATTGTTTGACAGATGGATGTGCATAAATCAAATGCTTGAATAAACATGCATCAGTTTATTTTAATTTTTTTTGTCTTTTTCTATTTGTTTTAACAACCTGAAATGAAAATTGTTTAGGGAAAGGGGTTCTAAAAAAATCAAGTTGCAATGGGACCAAAGGAAATATTAATGTATACATATATTTCCTAGCAATATCCCAAGAAATGTTTCTGTTTGATTTTGACTGTGTTTTTCTAGTAAATCTCACTTCATGTTGCTGGATTGTAAAATTAACATTTGAAGATCTCACAGTGGAAAGAAAGTTTTTTTATTCTTTACATTTCAGTTTTACGTTGCAGAATCTCCATATTGGGCATAATTCAATTCTGCCTTTGCACCACAGTGATTTCAAGTTAGCACTTTTATTTCCCTAACTTACTGAAGCTTCCAAATCCAGCTGCTGTGGCATTGTGGAAATACATATGAAATGAATACTTCTCTTGCATTAGGTGATGTAGATAGAAGAAAACATGGAGGTAAGTACTTCCTGTGACTTCAAAAGAATTTGAAATTGTCATTATACCGTGTTATTACATTTCTCAGTAGATTAACCAGAACTACATTTATATTTATGTAACATTTATTATATTTTACCAAGTTTCTATAAAAGTATTACAAGCTCAGTTTTAGTTTAGGCCTTGCCTAAACAGCCATATGTTTATTTGCAGGATGGCCTCCCACAGTGCTTCTAAAGCCAAAATTGCCTGTTGTGTGAAGGTAATGAAGTCATTGGCAGGTGAATATGGCAATAAATGGCACTTGCATAGTAGGGCGATATAAACCAAAAAACGGTCAGCTACTAATAAGCTCAGGATCCTGGTTCTAACTACATTTTACAAATGATCTAAATAAATTGTGGGTACAAAACATAATGATAAAGTGTGCTTTATCCCATATTAATCAGACATTTGCATTAGTAAGCGGGCCCTCAGGCTTGAATGTTGTCTCTGTAAGCATACTTACAAACCTTCAAAAATTTCTAATTTGGTTTCCTTACTACTTCAGTCAATATCTGAATAACTGAAGAAGAAAAGACATGTTGTGTAGTGTTTAGTGCTTGTGAATTGTTTTTTTTAGGTGATTAAGAGGAGCTGTGTCAAGTGTATAATGTCATTGTTTCATTTATTTAGCATGCATCAACTGAAACAAAGATTAATGGGCTTTGTAATAAAAGGTGTACATTTTACTGTATCACAGAAAAAGAACATTAGAAGGCGCATGCCCATACATTTTATTGTCTAGTGAGCTATAGCAACAATCCAGAGGTAGCAATTATTGGTCACCTTTTGAAATCAAGCATTAAATTGGTTGTATTGACTTAATGCACATAGACAAACGTTGCATCTTTTATTACCTATAGAGGTAAATGTTCCCAAAAAGTTAGATGGTGCAGCCAATTCTGCCATGTTTATTTATATACCTTATGATATATTTTCTCACAAGCATGTTTATGTTATGTAGACATTTTCTTTGAGTTCAATTTATTAAAAATTTTTCCTGAAGGTTTTTTTACACATAACTAAATATACTTCTTTTTTTTACAACAAATCAAAATGTACCTACAGGATTTAAGGATGTGAAGAAAAAAGGGGTGTTTATTCAGATCAATGTTTTGGTCCTTATAGGGGCCTTTCTCAAGACAAACAAAGAGGGCATGGATAAAGAGAGCCTTAGTTCTTGCTTTACATCAGGAGTGCCCATACTTGAGATCTACTGATCACCGATCTACCTTTGGGCACCCTTGCTTTACATTGTGAACATCCCTCTGGCCAGGGCCAGAATTACATAGTCGGCACACCACCGTTCATTGCCCCTGTCCCCTCCCCTTAATTCGGGCAAATTTTCGTCATCTGGACTGGAGCAATGGGGATTGCCACCTCCCAATTGGCATATAACTCCAAGAGTGGAAACAGTGTCAGACTGACCCACTGGCATACCAGGAAAACTCCCGATTGGCCCAGGTATCAGTGGGCCCTCTTGCTTCTAACCATTTGGCTTATTTCATGGTCATTCCCTATTTCTTTATGGCAAAAAAGAGGCTTAATAATGGAAGAATAGAGTATAGTAAGTAGATATAAAAGACTAGGAGAATAAAGAGGTTAAGTTAGAAGAGGAGGAATTATAGTTTGGAAAGTGACCCATGGTCTAAGGTTTTCTAGTGGGCCGCTGGCATCCCAGACCATCACAAACTAAGGGGACTTGGAGCTGCACACTTAGGGGAGAATAAACTGGAGGTCCACATGATCTGCAGATGAATTCAGGAACAACTTTATTTACAGTCACCATATAGCTTCTCCAATGGCAATGATTTGTCATTGGAGTCCCCCCCCTACAAGTTAAACAAAAATCATTGGTGGTCAGGCTTCCACCCTACATGATAAAACATTTTGGTGGTCAGGCCCCCCCCCCCCTAGAACTGAAACAAACATCATTGGTGCCCAAGATTTTTTTTTGGGGTACCCTTACATTTGGCACCTAAACTTTATAGTGGGCACATGTGTAGGGCAATATAAGACCTCTATTTAATTTTATTAAGTTTCCCTGACCTTGTGTAGTGTAATGTAGTTGCTGCAGCATACACGTCCATTGTACTTTAACTGCACGCCATATGCTAATTAGGCATCGCTAGCGTAACTTTGGACTGCTTATCATATTATCACAAGTGCAACTTCGCAAGCGTTCGGTAACCTGTGCGCAACTTCGGATCTTCATGAATTTGCAATGTCCTGCCGAATCTACGCCTGGCGAAGTGTTGTGGATGTGAGCAAAGCCAGCACTGGCGGATCTTTGGAGGTAAGTAAATTTCCCCCACTGGGTACAAGGGTCAGCATCAACATACTAGAGCATATTTAATATAGTTCCCTCTTTCTCTGGATCCCTGTCTGGCAAGGTACTGCAGAGGCACTGGCCCTTTCTTAAATCCTCCTTGGAGCCTCAACTGCTTGATTAATTGGCCTATCACTAATTCTCACAAGCTGCATTGAGCTCCATAATTGTAACCTGTCACTATCAACTAGGGATACACCGAATCCAAGATTCCGTTCAGGATTTGGCCAGGATTCGGCCTTTTTCAGCTGGATTCTTCTGCCCGGCCGAACCGAATCCTAATTTGCATATGCAAATTAGGGGTGGGGATGGAAAGAACGTAACTTTTGGAAGGATAAGGAAGTAAAAACGTTTTCCCCTTCCAACCCCTAATTTGCATATGCAAATTAGGATTTGGTTCGGTATTCAGCCGAATCTTTCGTGAAGGATTCGGGGGTTTAGCCGAATCCAAAATAGTGGATTTGGTGCATTCCTACTATCTGCGTCTAACTAATGATTCCAAGTTGTACTTTGCCGATGAGGAAAGCATCAGGCTCCCTGGTGTCATTCATATCTTCTCACATCAGCCAAAGAGGAAGTGGCACACAATTCTCTATTAAGCATAAGACCTGTGAATGCGGTTCCTCTTGAACTTTTACATTTGGTTAGATACGGTCCTGCACCCAGGCCACTTTATTTATTACTTATACTTGAGTGCCTACTTCATTTTATACTGCCTCCCTCTAAGGGATATGATTATCTCCCTCTTTCTATGCTCTTTTGTACTAGATGTATATCTTTCCAATTTTATTTTTTAAACAATAACACAATGTAGTCTTTTTTTAAATGTATGTATGAAAACAGATTTTCTTTTCTTTTATTTCTGACAGAAAATGTTCTACTTCAGCTATTATGCCAAGGTCATTCTTAACCCACTTAAGTTTCAACTGATGCACATACAAATGTTAATATTACAGCTTTCATACAAAGCAAAGACTGATGATGAAACACGCGCTTACACAAGACTGACTCTTTTATCTTTTATAAGCTAGTGACATAAGAAAGCATTAAGGCTATTGTCAGCCAGAGACAGAAAGTGACATACTAGAAGGAATGGTATTCTTCTTAGCTGTCATACCAAAGGATCTGAAGACATGCACAAATGTTTTGCCTCTTGGTCATATTGGGAGATTACAAAGTGACTCTAATAGCTTTCACTGTAACATTTTCACATGGGCTAAGTGATTGCAATACTGATGTTTTCCATTTACACTTTACTGCTATAAGAAAAAAAAATCAATGACTCCTGCTACTCAAGTGGTTTAAAGTTTGCTAGTGGGTGAGCGAACAACAATACCAAAAAAAAAAAACCATCATTATATTTAACATCTAAATGTGTAGATGTCTAATATAAATGACAAAAATTGCAGTAGTTAGTCAAGACTTTTCTTTAAATTGTGGGACATAATATACTTGCACCTTAATACACAAGGTTTTATATTAATTTAAATCATGACAGGTATCAGTGCTGAGCACTTAATTTGCCACTTATACAACATACTGAAGCCCACAGTTTGCTGAGGCAAACAAGAAGAAAATAAGGCTAATCTTATTTTCAGGCTTTCACTTGTTTTATGCTATTTTCGTTAAATGATAGAAATAAGAAGGCATTACGATGAAAAATATTTTCTGGAAAAATAAAGGTATAATGTTATTTTATATTGAAGATGTGTAATGAGCTTTGGCAAGCAATAACAAACATAAGAGGTCCTCGGCACTCAACCCATTATCAATATATTTAAGACAGAGACATTTTGTGCATACTGCTACTGAAAAATTATTTACCCTTTAAACAAAACAGGGATTGTTTGTCCATATATTGCAAAATATTTAAGCTGGCCAACTACGTCAAAGTCATCCCATATCTGGCCAGTCCTATGCTCATCTGATTTATTAAGAATTCTAAATTTACACAGGGACCTTGTGTAAAATGTATAATGAAGCAATTGAATTCTTAATGAATCAGATGAAAATTAAGCATAGGACTGGCCAGATATGGGATGACTTTGACGTAGTTGGCCAGCTTAAATATATTGCAATATATGGACAAACAATCCCAGTTGAGTAAGGCATTTTTAGTAGCTATATGCACAAAATGTCTCATTGTCTTAAATTGTCTTAAATATATTGATAATAGGTTGATATTAAATATCACTGAGATATAATCTATGGCGATATGTGGCAAGTTCTCATTGAACACTTTTATTTTTGTCAGCCTGTGTAGTTTGAAAGGATCAGATCCACAATAAAATAATGACTCCACATTTTTTTTTGAGTATTGGGGGATGATCATTATTAAAATTATGATTGCACTTTTTACTAGGTATACACTGAATCAAGGATTTGGTTCATGATTCGGCCTTTTTCTGCAGGATTCTGATTCGGCTGAATCCAAGTGCCTGGCTGAACCAAATCTTAAAAATTAAGTGACTGTTCCACACAGCAAGGAATTAAAGCAAAATGTTTAACTTGTGCTTTGACCCCTCATTTCTATAATTTGCATATGCAAATTAGGATTCAGACTTTGCTACTACTCAAAATGTATTATATTAGTGGTAATTTTATCAAGGGTAAAGTGAGAAAAGTCTCCAAAAATAGCAAATAGTAGTGAATAGGGTGATCAAGTGTCCTTTTCTGAAAATATGACCCCCAAGTCAATGTGACACAAACCACATTTATTATTTATGTCAGCACTGTGACCTTGCAAATCAGTGATCCATTATAGATTGACAGCAAGCAGTGTTAGGGCAGGAAGTGTGTCAGAGGTCCTACCTAATGAGGGTTTGGAATTATTATCAGAAATCGTAACTGCGATGAGCCAATCACTTATTTACCCATCAGCCCCCTATTTTTTGACTACAAAAACAGATCCATAACTCAAGCTATAATTACCCCACAAGAGCAACAAAAATGTCACCTCTTTAAAAGTGGCATTGCAATAAATTTATCGAGGAAGTATAATTGTATACGAAACGCGTTGGGCATTGTACTGTTAAAAATACTTAATTATAATAAATTCTTTAAAGGCAAAAGATTTTGCCGTAAATTTATTTCAACACGAACTCCCTTGAGTTAAAATATCTAGTAGAGAAGTGGAAAGCAGCGCCGACAGCATTTCCAGGCGAGATTAAAGGCCGCGTGGAGGAGAACGCCGGCCTGTGAAACTGCGGGAAACATCAGAGCAGCGTCTATCGGAGGAGAATACATCACCGCCAGAACCCAGACATCGGGCCGTGATCGGACGTAAACCCCAGCTAGTGCCATTCATCCAACCCGTGCAGAGGTCGATCTGAACACGATCCAGACAGCGTTCTATTAAGCCATGAGTATATATACTTGAGGTAAGCGCATTATCGGCTTAAAACTATCTCTCTGCTAGCTGTACTACACTATCCGGTATCCTTACTTAACAGGCGAAAGAACCGACCGGACACGCTATCCGCATACTAATCTCACACTGAAGACATATGCGATCAGATCTCTTTTGCGATATGACCTTTTCACAAATGTGAGTAGATCTGATTATTGAATATCCGCTAAAGTGTACAAAGGATACTACTCTAGATAGGCCGTGTCTCCTTTTCTCTACAGGTATCCCCAGCGCACCTTCCATTCCCTATTTTCTTTTGAATAAATTTACAGTACACTGTGATAGTAAGTACTTTGTAAACATGTTATCATACCAGTTTAGTAACATCTAATTATTGAAAAATATTTGTATGCATGTAAATGGAAAAGTGTTATTTTACCTAAATTAGTGAGTCACTGGGATAAAAAATAGTCCTTCGCCTATAATCACCATTCAGGAGAAAGATGAAAATATTACATAATTCATACTAGTTTTTTTTATAATAGAAGTATATTAGCTGTATACATACTAATCACCCTTGGATCATTATTACAGAATAATTGAAATCGTTATTAATATTGTATATTTCAGAATTTCTGGCTAGTAATGAAAAAGCACAACTACACTGCGCCCTTTCCATATTTTTGGTCACTGGGGAGACACTGGGATTTGACTTCTCCTGCCTTATGGGTCAGAAATGCCATTCCTATATGAGTAAAGTAAAGTAAAATTAAAATAAAGTAAAATGAAATAGATCATTTTGTTTATGACTCTCCATGTAACTTAAGTCTTTGATTCCCATTTGAAAAAAAATGTAAATACAGACCACATTTTGTAAATCAAAAATTATGCAAGATGTGACTCCATTCATAAAAGGTTCTTGCACCATACATGCTTCCTCCATAGTTACTACATATTTCAACTATATACTGTATATACCAATATCTATACTAACTACATAGGTCTTAAGATCACAATAGCCTTCGATATTACATTTGAAAGTAATTGCAGGAATATCTAGTATAGGTAAATCTAAAACAACTGGACTTGCTGAGTAATCATTGAAGACGTTTCACTACTCATCCGAGCATCTTCAATGGTTACTCAGCAAGTCCAGTTGTTTTAGATTTACCTATACTAGATATACCATGACCTGGATGAATAAAAATCTTCATAGTCATGACTGCAGGAAGTGCAGGAGCAGCACACTACACTGCTTAGATGGTATCAAAAATTTCACAATGCCCCTGTGTTTGTAAATGAGTCTTAGGGGCCAATTCAATTAACTTCGAGTGAAGGATTTGAAGTAAAAAAACTTCAAATTTCAAAGTTTTTTTTTGGCTACTTCGACCATCGAATGGGCTACTTCGACCTTCATCTACGACTTCGACTTTGAATTCGAATGGTTCAAACTAAAAATCGCTCAACCATTCGATAGTCGAAGTACTGTCTCTTTAAGAAAAAACTTCGACCACCTAGTTCGCCACCTAAAAGCTACCGAACCCAATGTTAGCCTATGGGGAAGGTCCCCATAGGCTTGGCTAAGATTTTTTGGTTGAAGGATAATCCTTCGATCGTCAGATTGAAATCCTTTGAATCGTTCGATTCGAAGGATTTAATCATTCCATCGAACGATTATTCCTTCGATCATTTGATCGCAGTATTTGCGCAAAATCCTTCGACATTCAAATCTGAAAAGGGAAAAAAGGCACAGGATACACAGCAGATAACAGATAACAGATCTGTAGTATACAATGGGATTTTTCAGAACTTATCTGCTATCTACTGTGTGTCCTGTGCTGGAATGGCTGCCCCCATGGCTACACGGCAGCTTGTTTAAGTATAGTTGTATTTCAGAAGTGAACACATCAGTTTTACCAGTGCAGATCAACAATACATTATATTGTCATACATTATGCAGTGGCTAAATCTTCTTAGCAGAGGTTCGGGATTTATAATTTTATAAATCATTTGCTTCAGTATAGGAAATCTATGGTAGTGATGGGAGGAAATCGTTTTATTTCAATAAGGTTAATGCGCTCCTACTTTAGATAAGGGGTTAGCTGCACCACTGAACATATGTGCCAGTTTGAGAAACTGACTGCTGAAAAGGCATTTTGGTGTGGTACAAGAGGCGTGTATCTTTTACACACCTGACATAGGGTAGTGCTGGGTGAATCATAACCATGCACATAAAGGATAGCATTTAGTCTGTGTATTATACAGATACTACACAAAATCTGTGCATTATTAGAGATTTCCCAGGCATCCTTGTTATACTCTCATATAGTAATCAACTAATTGGGAGATATTTTGGATCTTTCACTAAGAGATTTCTCTCCTATGTTTCATCTTTTATGCTGGCAATGTCTTTCTAAGGTCTTAAAAACATAAAGCATTTCCTAATTGTTGGCCAACTCCATACCAAAACAAGCAAAATAATATTTGCATGCAAACTGAGGGATGGGCTTTTTTTAAAATTGATTTCTTAGCTACATTAAAAGAAAACTATATGTTCAGAATACTTACCAAAATATAATTGATATCCTAATATTCCAACCTAATGTTATCAAATTGAAATATATATATATATCTGTCAGTAAATATTGCCTTCTTACATTATTTGCATTGAGCCACAATTTTGTGATATAAGTAAAGAAATAATACTGATTCTAACTGTAGCAGGAAGAAGTGTGGGAATAATAAACACAGGAAGTCCCTTGCGGTACTCCACAAACAAATTTCGTTCAACTATAAAATATTCCATTTACTTTTTCTGCTGTCCTTCAGTCTGGCCTCTAGTGTTGGGCTAATTTGTCAAATCGCGGTTGTCAAAATTGATACCAGCAACAATTCCGACGCCGTTAATAAAGTCAATAGGTATCTGTTTAATTGTCGTCTGCGATAAAAATTGTCACTGAAACAGGGACATTCACTGCGAATTTGCACCTGCCGAATAAATTCGCCCATCACTACTAGTATGTAGTAATAGTATCTTTTTAGGTCACTATCCCTAAATGCATTTAATAAACCTCCATTTCTGTAATACTATATATCACAACCCAAACCAGTGCAGCCATAGTCTGGAATTTATAACCTCGTACAGTACTTTAAAAAAACCTTTACTGCATTTTTTTATGAACAAAATGTCCCATTAACAACTGGTGCTGGAAAAATCATGTCCCTATCAACTTATGAGATATGCATCAGTCTAAGGCCTAGTGAAAACAGTAGTTAACAACCTTTGCTGTTGTATTGGACTAAATACTTAATAGATACGGGATCCATTAGCTGGAAATCCATTATCCAGAAAACTCTGAATTACGGAAAGGCCATCTCCCATAGGCGCAAATTCACTAAGCGCCGAAGCGCCGAACGCTAGCGTTAATTCGCTAGCATTTGGCATTTTTCGTTACTGCGCAAATTCACTAAGAACGCTGGCGTAATTTCGCTAGTGTTACTTCGCACCCTTACGCCAGGCGAATTTTCGCTATGGACGTAACTACGCAAATTCACTAACTTGCGCAGTGTACTGAACGCTACCTTTTACGCTAGACTTCCTTCGCCACCTCAGACCTGGCGAAGCGCAATAGAGTAGATAGGGATTGTTTCAAAAAAAGTCAAATTTTTTTCTAAGTCCCAAAAAACGCTGGCGTGTTTTCTACATGATGGGTGATAGGCTGAAAAAGATCGAAATTTTTTTTTCTCTCCTTCCCCCCTACATTTCCTGACTCATGGCAACTTACCTAGACAGTGGGCACATTTGTAGGGCAAAATAAAATTCTGATTTGAAGGTTTTCTAGGCATTTGAAGTGGTGATACGTGTTCCTCCATTGAAATTTGAATTTCGCGCCGTATGCAAATGAACCATCGCTAGCGAAACTTCGCTTTGCTTGGCGAATTAACGCTAGCGCAACTTCAAAAACTTACGCTACCCCTGTGCGCAACTTTGGATTCTAGTGAATTTGCGGAGCGCTGGCAAAATACGCCGGGCGAAGTGTGGCGAAGTGTGGCGAAGTGCGGGGAATTTGCGCCTGGCGCAACTACGATTCTTAGTGAATTTGGGCCATAGACTCTATTATAATTAAATAATCCAAATTTTTAAAAATGATTTCCTTTTTCTCTGTAATAATAAAACAGCACCTTGTACTTGATGCAAACTAAGATATAATCAATCCTTATTGATTTAGGCAAAACAAGCCTATTGGGTTTATTTAATGTTTAATTTATTTCCTAGTAGAGAGCATTCTGGACAACAGGTCCTATACCTGTATTACAAGACTGTAGCAAATCTACATATCACGTTATATATCATCATCATCATTTATTTATATAGCGCTGTCAAGATATGCAGTGCTTTATATAATACACAATTGCTCTGATTATATAGTATGATGCAGCAATGACTTTATTCATAAGCACGGAACCTGCAGCAATGGTTTTCAAGGTGGAGATTGATTGATTTCTCCCATTTCACGAAATTTCCACACAATTCATGAAAAACATTCATGAAGAAATAGTGAAAATCAGAAATTGACGAAAAAGTCACTCACGTCAATTTTGAAATCAATGGGCATCCTAATAGTGGTGACATGTGGCGACTTTGACGCGATTGGGCGCGTGTCCAGAATTTTTTGAAAGCAGGCGAAATTTCGTCCGCAAATTTGTGAATGTATTTGCCGGTGGGCGAAACGCAGAAATTCGCCGCAAATTCATGCCAGGCGAATTTATTCGCCCATCACTAATATCTAATATAAGTAATTCTAAAACAACTGGACTTGCCAAATAATCATTGAAGACGTTTCACAACGGTTCATCCGAGCAGTTTCTTCATTTCAACTGACTAGTGTGGGAAGCCCTTGGCAAATATACTCTTTTCACTCTTTTTTAATTGGTGGAATTTATGTGTGTTAGGAGTAAATGTGTTGGGGCAGGATATAATTTATATGTATATATGGAGTCGTTAGTGTGGAGTGCTTTTTGAGGTTGGTTTTATTGGAAAACAATATTATTCTGCATAATTACTGTATACCAGTAGAATGAAAGAGTGAGAAAAGTAACCTGCTTTGTTTAATACTATGAAGAGCTTACACAGTATGAATGATAACTATTTTACTGCATAATGTGGTTATCTTTTACAAAGAATAATGTCCTGATGCCCTGTCACAGTGATAAGTACTCTTATAAAGTTAAAAAAGAATAATGTATGTCACAGGGTGTTGTTTCCATGATTATGTTTACTAATATGTTCAGCAAATTGGAAAGGCAACCCTAAGGTGATTAGCAATGAACACATAGGCAAAGCTGCTGTACACTCCACTATGACTGAGTTAGTCCAGTCAATCAAAGGATGTCAAGAAGAAGAGATGAAGAAACAAAATAATTACAGTAAATATTATGAAGCATCTCTTCTCTATAATTAGGACTGAGAACACAAGGCTTTTAAAATTAAAATAAAAGTTGTAATTTCTTTTTAATTGTAAGGTTAATTGATCAATAATATTGATCAAAATATCACTTTTGCATATAGTTGCGAGAGTTCACTTTTATCACTAATGTTGTACAGTTATGTAAAGATTATCATATTTACATAATAACTGATTTTGAGTGTAGATTTTTTATATAGCTAAAGAATTGTAGCATTGTAGCAAAAGCTACTGAAAACATTTTCTGTGTGTTTTTGAAATAAAACATACATAATTTATTTGTTTTTTTATCACAAATGTATCTACTGTTTTGCCCTTTAAAGTGGACCTGTCACCCAGACACAAAAATCTGTATAATAAAAGTCCTTTTCAAATTAAACATGAAATACAATTTCAATTTTTTATTAAAGCATTCATAGCTGTTATAAGCTCATTTAAAAATCTCGACTGTCAATCAAATATTGTCTGCCTCTCCTCTATGCCAATGGCATAGAGGCGGGGCAGACAATTACTTTCACTTTCAATTCAGCACCTAGATGTCACTGCTCTCCACACATTCCCCCCATTCTCTTTACCGGTTAATTGTGTAGCCAGGGCATGGGGATGGACATCAGGTCCCCCATTCTGGTGCACAAAAAAGATTCTGAGATGATACAAGACTTGTCTTAATAACAGTGTCCACAAAATGGCTCCTGCCTGCATGCTATAATTATGAATTCCCAGACTGAAGGAAACAAGATTCAAATAATTTATATAGTGTAATTAAAGTTCATTTTGCTTGACTAATGTGATAAAATAGGATTTTGAATAATTTTTTTGGGTGACGGGTCCCCTTTAAACCCACCAGTTAGTATAAACAGAGTTAAAGTGCTCTGTATAAACTAGCCATTTCCTTCTTCTTATTGCTGTCCATGTCTTAGGCTTACAGATAAGGACCTCATTTTACATGGGATGTAACTGGAAAAGGTAAATTTATTAAATATCTTCTGACTCTCTCATAGCTGCTCAGATGAACCAAAAGGTCATATTCGGTGTAGACGTAAAAGAGGCATTTACAGATTGCAGGGCAGGGTTAAAAGTGCAAAAAACATTGCAAACCACCATCTTTCCTTGCACTTTTGAGCCTGTCCCAAAGCTAGCACCCTCAGATACAAATATTTGTGCTCCATAATACAGTGTTATTTGCAATCAGTATCAGACTAATGGAGGCATGTAGGTGTCCCCTGTCCCCCTTTGACTGTTTCATCATTCAGATTCAAAAGTTAGGGAGCTCTGAAGTGATTCTTGGTGCAACAGAGGCGCAGCAGTGCGCCATATATTGTATACAAGGCAAGGAGCACCATTTTGCACCATTAGTGGTCTAGTCATTTAATTTTTGCAACATGTTTAAGTGCAAAAATTACAAACATTATGGGGCCCATTTACTTAACTCAAGTGAAGGAATAGAAGAAAAAAAACTTTGAATGTCGAATTCTTTTTGGCTACTTCGACCATCGAATTGGCTACTTCGACCTTCGACTTCAAATGGAACGATTCAAACTAAAAATCGTTCGACTATTCGACCATTCGACCATTCGATAGTCGAAGTACTGTCTCTTTAAAAAAAACTTCGACCCCCTAGTTTACCACCTAAAACCTACCGAGGTGTCATGTTAGCCTATGGGGAAAGTCCCCATAGGCTTTCTAACAATTTTAGGTCGAAGAAAAATCGTTCAATCGATGGATTTTCGTTCGATCGAACTATTTGCGGTAAATCCTTTGACTTCGATATTCGAAGGGTTTACATTCGGCAGTCGAATATCGAGGGTTAATTAACCCTCGATATTCGACCCTTTGTAAATCTGCCCCTAAATAAATTAAACAAAAGGCAAAATGAATGCCCAACACAAGAGCTATTTAATTAGCCCAAATCTGACATTGAATTGTTCTTTCAATTCTGCCTGTGGTTGCTTCTTTCCACAATAATAAGTAAGTCCCTTTCCCCTGTAAGATCTATAAAATCATGCCCAGTGGTTGAAGGTCAACAACAGCTGGATCACTCTTAAGAAATAATGTGAACTTAGTCCCCATCTGTAGCTAAACTGCAACTCTCCAAATGCAAGAGCATGGAACAACCTTATGTTCTGTACATTTCACTTTCAATTCACATTCTGTGATTTCACATTAATTAAGGTTTCTTGCTGCTTAATAAATCACAGCCTTTGTTTATCAACTGCAATTGTTTTTTAAACTAGTTTCAAGTATTGTTAGGTCAATGTTTTTGGTTAACTACTTCATCTTTTTAATCACTAAAGTTCTGTCTTCATGAACTTGCGCTAAAAGACTGAGTCGGCTAATTAAAATAAAGCTTTACTAGCAAGTACACAAATTAGATCCTGACAGTAAGTTTATTCTGACTATTGGTCATTTCCAAATGCCTTTATAATCCTTTAATTTTTACATTAAAATGCAAAAGCCTAGCAATCTTAATCACCTCTACATCAAATTCATCATTAAGAATAGGAAGCCAGATGGTATAATTTTGATTTACCGGACTTCACTGTGGATTAATGTACTGAGTGCCAATAATGAATACATCAAACCTGATATTGCTGTAGCTTATGAATGTGGCATGTTAAATTAATAACATACTTTGAGCAATTAAATCACGTTGTATATTCTTACATAAAAAAGAGAAATAAAAATTACTTTATTCTTAACTGTTCCTTTTACTCACATTTTATTACCAATATGACCCAGGTTCGGCAATATTTTATCAATACCATTTTGCGCAAGTGAAGTCTATGTGCAAACAAAAAAGGAAAATCATAGGGACAAACTATAAAATATAAAAGTGACAATTTTACAAGCTGTGAAGATTTCCAATCTTTTCTATGTACTAATTAGTATGCAAGCTTTATAGGCTGTGTAGCTGGAAGAGTTTGATTAAAGATATATCTGCAGTAAATATATACTGTTAAGCCAAGGCATTCAAAGTTTTTTCAAGAGCAACAAAACTGGCTGCTGTTTTTTCAATCTATGATATATTAAATAAACTTACCCAACATGGGCACAATTACTTCTGTGGAAAACTCCTGTTCAATCCCAGAAAATGAGAACTTCCATCCATATCACCTGCCATGCCTGCAGACAAATAGAATCCACATGCCTACAGTAGAGAGGCACATGGTTTGGGCAAATGCACAGCCAAATTAAAAAAGCGTTTTAAGGTATCAGATTCTAATTACTTCATAAAGCCATGGGCTACTCTAAGCAGATCACTAATTGTTTGAAAATTAATTTACTTTTCCAAAATATGGGTTGATTATAAAATTATCTAAATGCTTAAAGAGAAGAATTCATCTAAAACATGGAGGCTATGGTTACCTTGGCACCTCTTGGAACACATGCTGCAAGTTGAATGCATGCGTTAAGGATTGATGTGCAGTCATGCATCCAATGGCAACTTGTGTATTTAATAAGTGTCCTACTTCAAAGGGGCAAGATAGTAACCCTATTTGAGGTTATAATTGACTACTGAAGTCAGAGCAAGATCTGGAAGGTGAAAGAAAATCTCAAAATGAAAACTGCATGAGTATAATTTTGAGGAATAAAACAAAGCCATATAGTGTGTGTATGATACTGTAGGAATTTTGTACAAAAAACAAAAAATTAGTTCTTAAGGAAAGAAATATGAAGGAGAACCTCACACATAGCTAGAGAGATTAATTCTTTTTCAAATTCAAGGGCTTATTTTTCTAAATTGTATCATTAAAAAAGTGAATTAAACCTGATCGTTTTTTCCATAGTTACAAAAAAACTTGAATCATAAAAATTTGTGTCAATTAGTTCAAAAACTAGATTGCAACTAAAAACGATATTGTTCCTTTTATTTTTATAACTGTAAAAAAATAAATAAATAGCTTGGACATTGAAAAGGACCTCTCTACCTGTGACGTTTGTAGAAGCTTTCCAGGTTTTAACTGGTGAACAACATTCTAGAATATTTTTTGCACTAATACATCTTGAAAATTAAAGTTGAAATTGTGTTTTTGCTGTAATAGTCTCAAATAAAAAAACATATCTTGAATTTTAGATGACCTAATGTATTTCTGGGAGAGATTTGTTCTTTAAACCACAAATATAGAATTTGAATATGGGCAATATATGATTGCCTTGTAAAGGAAACTGTGTCCATTGTTTTTTTTTTTTCTGTAAATACCAATGTAAATAGCATTTTTCGTTTTTTCATGTTTCTAACATAAAACATCACATTAAAAAGAACTTCTGAAATAAAAGTATCACAGAAAATGAAATTTCAGTTTAGAATCTGTTATTAAGTAAAAAAAAGAGAGCAAAAGAGAGCGAGTAAGTGTATTTGCAAGGCAAAGAGGTTTACTCTGAAGGTAAGGGAGGGCTCAGAGTAACCGTTGGTCCAAAAAGTGTGGCATGAATCCAAATACTGTAGTATAAAAACCACTGCAGTTAGATGTTTACTAGCTGTCAAGCTGAACTTGTTTCTTTTTGTATGACTGTAACTATTGTATTAAGGCTTTTTTACTACTTACATGACTTGTGTTTTTAGATCATGTTTGCAGTTATCAACAGTGGCATGACTACATGGCGCCTGGCTCCCCCACAGAAAAAACTTCAGAAGGGCCCATCACCCATAGCAACCCCTAACTGTCCCTCTGCCCCACTGCCTGCTTGCTCGCACACGCTGTAACTTTTCAGTTAGAAAAGCGGCCCGTGGGGATGTATTTTTAAACACTAGACCCTACTGTACGGACTCTTCTGCCTAAAACCCAAAATTGGTAAACTTAATCTCCATGGTTTTTTTTAATACACAATGCAGCTCTTTTCCCCAAATTCATGCACATTAGAGTCCACTTTGGTAAATCATTTGCAAGTTGCAGCGCTGATAGTACTAGAATTGGGGAGTCATTCACAGGGATGCCATCTCTCCACTTCTTTGTTTCTGTGAAATAGCATCCCCTCAGGGGGGTTGCAAGAGTTTTTAATACCGGTGTAGCGCTATAGTAAACTACTGTGGTCAATTTTAGCTACTTTCCATGAGGTGTGGAATCACAAATGAGACCCTCTTTCCTCAGGGGTAAGCCCTCACAGCAGGTTGAGGCAGGGTGTAGTGTAACTGTAACCATGTGCCAATGCACAAGAATATGGCGCCAGAGGTTCTTTATGCTTAACCAAGAACAGTATTCATTTACAATAGCACAGATCTGCAATGGAGCTTAGAACACAGATAGCATAAAGGTAGCACATACTCACAGTACCAATATAGGCTGAATCCCTACAGGCCAGGGACACATCAGCAGAGGGTTATGCAGCTTGTGAGAGGTATTGCCCAGTTTTCAGGATCTCTTTTACTGGCAGTCTAAGGGAATATACCTTTATACTATAATATGTGAGGGTGTCTACATTTTCACATCCCTACACCTGTAATGCAGGATCTTTCTTTTGCTCCTCCCCACTTTAGCATGCAAATAAAATGGAGAGGTTAAAAAGCACACGTTAAAAGAGTTTATAGAAGATAAAAGATAAAGAAAAGATTGCTGGGAGAGAAGTAGGGAAGAGATGGAGAAGTACTATACAGATGAACAACGTGGAGGTATGTTAAAGGGTTATACAGAACAGGAGAAAAGAAGAAACTAGGGGAAACAAAAAGAGAAAATTATACTTCGGCAATAAGATTAATAGCGAAACACTGGAAAGATCCATTAGCCCCCACAGAACAGGAACTAATAGGATTCAAGATGTCAGAAGGATGGAATATCTGACAGCTGTGAAAAACTCTACAGTAGAACGTTTTAATAATATATGGCAGTGCTGTCCAACTTCTATGGTACCGAGGGCCGGAATTTTTCTAATCTACATGGTGGAGGGTCGATAACGGAAGCCAGTGTTAGCCACTCCCTGTTTTTAGACCACACCCACTTTAAACCACACCCATGTTACCGCAAGACCATGTCCACATTAATAGCACAACAAAAAACCAAATGGTTGGTGCTCACTGCAGGGATCAGGGCCGGAACTAGGGGTAGGCAGAGTAGGCAGCTGTCTGGGGCGCCATCATTGAGGGGCGCACTTTTAAGGGGATTTTTTTTTGTTTTTTCAATCGTTTATTTAATAATTTGTTTCAGTAATCATGGTCACCCATTTGGGTGGAATTCATCTCCTTCACCTTCTCCCTCTTGCCGGCAAGTAACAGCTCCTTCTGTGCGGTGCAGCACGATGTCCGTACACGCGTTAATGACGTCACTGATGTGTTGGATGAGAGGCAGAGAGCTGGGGGGCTGCTTGGTGTGGCTCTTGCTGCTCTCAGCCTTACACAGTTGCACTGAACTGAAGACATTCTTTCTATTACTGTAAAGTGTGAAGCTTCCTGCTGGCACAGCCAGGTAAATATTTGGGGCCCATATGTTTGCTGTTGCTGCTGGGCTGGGCGCTGGCACAGGTATATAAATACCTGGGGGCAATATGATGTGATCAGATTTATTTTTGGCTGCTGCTGACACAGGTAAAGATTGGGGGCAATGTGATGGCTGCTGTAGGGCTGTATAATGAATGGCTGCTGAGCTTGCTGGTACAGGTATGGGGGGGCAGTAATATAAATTAAAAAATGTTTTACATTTTCTTGCTCTCTTTATTTAAAATCCATCATGGTAAGGAGGGAAATGGTAATGCAGGACAGGGGGGCACTGATTAAAGCTCTTGCCCAGGGAGCCGAACTATCTTGTGCCTGTCCTGGCAAGGATGTCACTCATATGTGATAAAAGCTAAGTCATATTAAGACATACCCATAAATCCATATGCCTCCTCCCCTGTGTATAATACAGTACCCCAGCATATGATTAAACACCTTAGGGACCACTAACAATAATTTTCAATTGCTAACAAACCCCCAGAACAAATACTAAAGTATGACACACACAGGGAGCATAGGGAAGACAGAACAGAGCAGGAGACAGGAATCAGGACCAGTCTAATATGTACTACATACAGTGACACAGTGCTGGTGCCCCATTAGCATTTTGAATAAAGTGTGAACAGGTGAACAATGTGGGCAGTTTCAATCTGGGTCTCAGGTGTGAACAGTACAGGGCTGTGGGTGTGTGAACAATACAGGGGATTGCAGTGTGAATTTGAGGTTTAAACAATGCAGGGGCCAGTCAGTCTCTGTAGTGATACCTTTTAAATGTTACATATGGTAAACAGACACAGCAGGCAGACTTTGATGTGGAGGGCCATATAAAGGGGGTCGCAGTTGGACATGTTGCTATGTTGCCCTGCTGCATGTGAATAAAGGCTTTTTTATTCTATTTTGGAGTGCTGCCCATCTCTTCTCTGGCTCTAGCAATCAGGTGTGGAAGGACACCACGGGAGGTGCACCCAATCAACCAAAGTAATTAACCAGGTGTGTGCCCCTCAAATCTTTTTCTGGTCGCAGTTGGACAGCCCTGATATATGGTATAACTGGGACACATTGCCCCTTAGGGAACAATAATCCCCCCCAGAACAAAAGTTTACAGGTAAACTGCAGATAACCGAAAAGTGTAAAAGTGTAAAAAAAAATAGACGCAAACCCTACATAACCGATGCTTTACCCTGCAAAGAACACTGGTTACATCCTAACTAATGTTATAACTATCTGACTTGAGTTGGAAATCTTTCTGTATTATATGCTATTACTTCTATATGCTTTTATTCTGATTTTATATACTTGATTTTTCTTTCTTTTCGTTTGTCTAAAATGTCTAACGGAAAAAAACTGATAAAACCAAATAAAAATTAAGTTAAAAAAAAAAAGTTGATGAGTGAGGGTTATTATAACAGTGGGTGTAGTTTATAATTGTGAGAGTGGCTTATTGTTATCACACTCACTATACGCATGGCAAGCAAAGTATTCCTCTGCTTTTGTCTGAGTGCAGACTTTTCTTGATGAATTTTGCATGAACTTAGTTGCTTCTGTCCTGAAGCATAAATACAGGCATGGGACCTTTTATTCAGAATGCTCGGGACCTGGGGTTTTCTGGATTATGGATCTTTAAGTAATGTGGATCTTCGCATCTTAAGTCTACCAGTAAAACATGTATACAATAAATAAATCCAATAGGCTGATTTTGCTTCCAGTAAGGATTAATTATATCTTAGTACCAGGTACTGTTTTATTATTACAGAGAAAACGGAAATCATTTTTTAAAATTTGGATTATTTGGATAAAATGGAGTCTATGGGAGACGGCCTTTCCATAATTGGGAGCTTTCTGGATGACGTTTTTCCAGATAACGTATCCCATACCTGTAATAGCATTAGCATGTGATTTATAGGGTATAAGCCAGTTGCCTGTGTAATCATAAGAACAAGACACACCGGCACAGCATGGGTGTTGCATGCTGTGCCGGTGTGTCTTGTTCCTACGTTGTTTTTGAGGTTGCCCATTCCCTCTGACATCGAGCACCTGGGAGTCGCTGAAGTCTGGACGGCCAGGGTGTGCGAGTGTAAGTCTTTCCTTTTACTGTGTAATCATAACCCACTAAGAGAACCCTGGAATAAGAGAACAATCGCCTCAAGCCGTTAATTCATTTACCTTCACATAACCTGTAGTTTGCAGTTGTGTGCAGCTGAGCACAACCATCTAGACATTGGTAAAGGGTGTGCATGGGAGCATAGTATGTGTAAAGTACTATAATGCATAGTTTTGTATCCATTTTAGATCTTTGCACTTGCATTCATAAAATAACAGGTTAATATTTATAAATATGTCAGAAATGTACACAGCCTGGAAAATATGATTAAACTATGGTTTATCAATAGTAATAATAGCTCTTGTTCCTATTATCTTTAAGAAACTATGGAAACAGATTTGCGTGACTGCTGGGTGCATATGTTATTCATTTCTTATCTCTTTGTACTTTTGCTTTTGACAACTTGCAACAAATGCAAATGACTTGTCACAGTAACTCCAGACACTCCTTTTTACGCAAGTTTGCACATTTGCACAAAACTCTTTCGCATTAACATGTCATTTTTCATAGTAGACAAGTGGTGTCAGTGTTGAGCAACCAGAGAATGAATAATCAGCAAAGGGAGGTAAATGTTTTCCAAAAGCTTAAATGGTAACTGCTGGTAGAACTTGCAAGAACATGCAGCAAAGAGGTACAGAAATGCATTAAAAGAAGACCTCACTACCCATTTAATAACCATTAATACAAATTATAAGACTCCTGACAATAGATCTAATTCAGCATAAACAAATTGGCTTGTAAGGAGTGGAATGAATTCTGAAAATGCTACCAACATTTCAGCTAATTTGTGACAACAGAACTGCCAGATTTGTGAGAAAAACCACAGACAGATGTGTGACAGCTAAGCATTTAAAGCCCTGGGGTTTACACAGTTCAGTCTGTTCCTGCTTCAGGGACGTGATTGATCCTTAAATGTTATTCTGGGCAAAAGTATTAAAAAAAAAACTGCTGCTGCTGAAAGTTCTATTGATTCAACTTGCATTTGATTAACTTTTTGGGCTAAAGGGATTTTTCCTCCTAAAAACCTTTGTTGGGCTTCTTAATTTATAGAAGAGGATTCTATAGCCAGAACTGCATACAAACAATTGTAGAGCTGTATCTTCATCTGTTCTATAATGACTGTTGCATGCCATCAGTTATCCCCGTATTTATCACCCCATACCTTACTATCAGGGTTTCTGAAAAAACGGACGCCGGTGTAAAAAAAAACGGGCGCCGGCGTCAAACGGGCGCCGGCATCAAAAACGAGACGCCGGCGCCGTTTTGCAAATTCGCCCATCACTAGCAGCCAACACCATTATGAATTATTGTGGCAATTAAATATCTAAAAAACAGCATCTGTATACAAAAATATCCTAGTAGCTTTATATTTGATTTTTACATAAAAAGATTATCCATCCACTGATTATAAAACATATTGCATTCCTGTCAATTCTTATAATATTTAATCCCTGTATTCATGAATATATTAAAAAATACACACACATTCATCTAATTACATCAACTTATTTGAATACGGAAATTAATTTTGTCTTTTAAACTTTTTGAAAATGATATTGGCATTAAAAACTGGTACCCAGTAAGGATTAATTTATGTATGCAAGCGCAGGTGCAACGTTCTAAAATTGAATTGTGTGTTATTCAGAGAGATATTGTACATACATACTTGGGATGCTCATTTGAAAGCAGCTGAGGGTGCCAAAGATTGCCTTCACCCTTCTCTATATAAAAGGGTATTTACTGAAAAGGAAAGCCCTGCAATTATCATTAGTGAGAAAATGGAGGTAATTCCAAGATTAGCCTAGGAGGTTGCATCAATTACCACAATGCCTTTCAGCAAGACAATCAGATGCTTACACTCATATCAATGCAATATTCCAGAAGTTAACGCCATTCAAACACAAATGCAGGGGAAAACTGTGCAATTCACTTATTTTGGTGCATTACATGCAAGTTGTGGTAGATGCAACTTTGGGAACTGCTATAATAATGTTGGAATTGTGCGGGAAAGTACTGCATTGAGGAAAGAAACATGGCAATTTGGGTCTGAATTCTTGCAAAATAAGCCCTTACATGCCACTATAATGGTATAATGCAGATTCATGGGGCACATTTACTAAAGCGAGAAGTGAGTAACCGTACTTTGGAGATTTAATAACGTGCGTAAACGTCATTTCGCAAAGGATATAGACGCTAGCGTTGCTTCGCGCTCTAACGGCAGATTAATTTTTGCTCTGGCGAATGGATGTAACTCCACAAATTCACTGATTTTACTGAATGTTACCTCTTTTGCCAGACTTGCCTTCACCAGCTCAGATCAGGTGAAGTGCAATGGAGTGCATAGGACTTCCTCAATTTTTTAGTGGAAACATTTTCTAAGTCCCAAAAACGCTGGCGTCTTTTCCTTTTTCAGAGTGAAAATGTACCCAAAAAATGTTTTTTGGGTATCGGGGTTCCCCCATTTATTTTCTTACATATGGAACATTAACTGTACAGTGGGCTCATGTGTAGGGCATTATAACAACTCTATTTTCTTTATTCAGGTTCCCTGGACTTGTGTAATGTAATGTATTTGCTGCAACATATCCATAAAACGTTATAATTTCCCACCGTATGCAAATTAGCCTGAGCCAAGACCTCTAATGATGTTGTGCTAGGAATAATTGAACACTAGCGCATCTTCTCTTTGATTGCCGACGTAATGCTAATGAAAATTCGGCCAGTGTTCGGATCCCTGGACGCAACTTTGCATTTCAAGTAAATTAGCATAGTCTGAGCGAATTTTCGCCTGGCAAAGTGTAGCGATGGGTGCGAAGCCGCCGCTGGTGAATTTTCGCAGGTTAGTAAATTTCCCCCATGGTATTTACATGGTAAATTAATACATTATGGCTTATAAAATTATTTGCAGCTATCTTGGGTGGTATTAGACTGATTCAATACAGATGAAGGGGCAGCAACACTACAATGTATAGAAACATTCAACTCCAACAACATTCTATTTTGTCTCATTAAAGGAGAATTAAAGGTATAATCAGTTGGCACCTCCCAGTGCTAATACATACTAACCTCATACTCCAGCCCAGTGCTCATGTTCAGGGTTGGAACTAGGGGTAGGCAGAAGAGGCACATGTCCAGGTACAGCAATGGGGGTCATTAGATATGAACCCCATCTATCCTCATACCCCTTGTCTGGGCCCTTGTCCCCACCATTGCCACTTGTCATCACATGTGTGGGGAAGGGGCAAGGTAGCTGGCCATGGTTGTCTAGGATACCTGCCCAACTTGGCCCAGTTCTACTCCTATTTGCTAACAACTGCACTGGTTTGGGGTATTTCTGTAGTGGCTCACCATCTCCATTGTCTTAATCTTCTTTTGTCTTCACTTCATTCAGGTCCAGGTAGGTGCATCCACTGTAAAGTAAAATGTAAAAAGCTATTCTCTTTACAATACAGTGCATGTACCTGCCAGAGCCTGAAGTAAATAAGACAGGATCAAAAAAAGATTACAACAAATGAGCTTCTACAGAACTGCCCCATGCAGTATTGTGAGTCAGAGAAAAATGTTTTACTCCATCA
The DNA here is from genome assembly GCA_038501925.1 of Xenopus petersii. Classification (NCBI taxonomy): domain Eukaryota; kingdom Metazoa; phylum Chordata; class Amphibia; order Anura; family Pipidae; genus Xenopus; species Xenopus petersii. Next base: position 121,265,542 of record CM076675.1, read on the forward strand.
CACACACCTACAAGAATGTCTTGTATACACTTCTAATAACAGTCAATACTGCCATACTGTAGGTTGCTGTTATAACCAAGTATAAAAACTAGGGATGCATCAAATCCACTTGGGATTCAGACAAATCTGAATCAAATTGCCTTAGTAATGTGACATAAATTCATGTAATTTTAAGGGTTCAGATTTGGTTTGGCCAAGCCCTTGGATTTATCTGAATCCTGCTTGGATTTGAATGAATCCCAAACTGAATCCTGGATTTGGTGCAAACCAGAAAATCAAGTTACTATTTCTTTTTTAATACAATAATATGACAGTAAACACTGCTGTAACATAGTGCAGAATTAGCAGTTGATTTTGTCTTTAAAAAAACCATAGAATATAGAAATAATTCTCTTACATGAAGAATTAAGACATTGGTGTTAGATAAACTCACAAGATTGCTCTCTTTTGCAAAACATTTCAAATTGTAACATAGTATAACAGAGTATAACAGAGTATAACAGAGTTGCATCTGCTTGATTTCATGGTAACTAAAACGTAAATGCTGCTTTATTAAGCATTAGGAATTAATAGCTTGGTGAGGTTATTTAAGCATTTTCACTGTTCTCACTGAAAAAAAACTTGAAACTTGAACTTAGATTTAAAAAATTTTATGAGTAAAAATTTGACTTGTAGCGCTATAACAAACTGACTTTACTTTAGTCAGTTCTAGCTACTTTCTGTGTGGGAATAATACCACATATGAGGCCCTCTCTCTCATGGGTAAGCCCTCGCAGCGGGGTGAAGGCAGGGTGTAGTGCAACTGTAACCAGGTGCAATAGCACAATGATGGGCGCCAGTACTTCTTTAACATTTAAACAATGAACTGTCTTTATTTAACATAGCAAATAGCACATAGCACATATCCACAATGGAGCTTAAAACAATCAGACAGCATAAAGGTAGCATATACTCACAGAACAAGTATAGGCTGAATCCCTGCAGACCAGGGAATATACAGCAGAGAGAATTGCAGCTTGTGAGTAGGGATGTAGCGAACTGCCGTTAATGTGTTCGCGAACGCCGTTCGCGAACACCGGCAAAAAAGCGAACAGTTCGCGAACAGTTCGCGAACTTCGAACGCTCGATAAAATCGTTCGATCGAAGGATTTTATTCGTACGATCGAAGGATTTTCGTTCGAATCGAACGATCGAAGCTATTCGATCGAATGATTTTAATTCAATCGAATGCTTATAATCGTTCGAACGAATGGAAATCGTTTGATTTTAGCGATCGAACGGTCGAATGGTCGAATGGTCGAACGAAATTTTACTTCGAATCGAACGCGAACACCAATTGGCGAACGTCGCGCGACGTTCGCGAACATTCGGCGGACGCGAACAGTCGAAGTTCGCGCGAACTAGTTCGCCGGCGAACAGTTCGCTACATCCCTACTTGTGAGGGGTATTGCCCAGTTTCCAGGATCTCTTTTAGGGAATTCATACCATCTCTAGTCTCAACACTTTAGTCCCTACTAATATCCTCGGCGGAGCCTTGAGCTGCTCAACTATATATCCTCTCTATCACTCCTAGAGTGATCTATAAACGAGTATGTTTTCTAATTACTAGGGCCAATGCGCCTAGGGTCAACAATACCCATTCCCTTCCAGCCTGCTTGGTTGGTCTAAAGTAATGGACCCAGACCTCATTGCTTCCAAGACCTTTATACTCTGACACAGTGCCATCTGGTGTACACTGTGAGAACTACAGGGGTAACATAAGCACAAGGTCCCCATCAAGACCCACTTAGGCGTCCGGATTACTAGGGATGTGCCTGTCAGTAATGTGTAAGGGTGTCTAAATTTTCACATCCCTACAGACAAAAAATAGAAAAATAAAAATAGAAAAATAGTAAAATAGAATGGAAAATATATAATAATAATAAATAATAGCTTGAATGTTAAAACTACACCTCCCACTGACTAGTTTTAGTTGCCAATTTTTTTCTACGTATTCTTAAGAGTATTTTTCAGTTGCTAAACTTCAAATATTTGAGTTACAAAAACCTGTATTTGAAAAAAAACTAATTTTTGCATTTTAAGGCATGATTTTCCTTGAATTGCAGCAAAAATGTGAGTTCTTATTTTTCATAAATGTGTCCCTTGCTGTAAAATATATCATGAAACTACATGGTATATGAAGCATTTAGTGGGTCATGCATACACTGCTAATATGGGGGGGTGTGGCATCCTGCCTTGATTTGAACCAGAAACCTACTGTTTATTATGCAGTGTCCTTGCCACTAACCTATTTGAGCAAACTGATGGTTTCCTGATTCACTTCAAATATATCATAAGTTTTCCAAGCAGGAATAATGGATATAGATGATCTCTATTTTCCTACACCTGTTCTAAATCTTCAATTATCCAGCCTATAAATCCTTAACTTTCAGTTCCTTCGACACCTGTTCTAGGTCTATCTAGCATAGTTCCTGGGTGTGCTTTCTGTTTTGTTTCTCTGATTTTGACAGCTGCCTGTATCCTGACTTCAACTAAATTCTTCCTGGATCAGCCCCTTCGCCTGCTTGGCTTCTTTTCTGGATCCCAATTTTGTACTGTGCTGTATGTTCTAGTTTCAGACCTGGCTTTTTTTTTACTTTGACTCTTGTATGTTGCCTCAGTCCTCAGCCCTATGATCTGGTTCCCTTGCTTGTCCAGAACCTTTGCTTTGTCCTCGCACTTTAAGACCTTAAGGCACCCAAGCAGTGACTGGGACCTTGGCATTTGTTCTGGGTTGTGGGTTATCGATCATGACAGGGGGCTTATGGTTGCAAGTTGCTTTTCTCTCTCTCTCTCTTTCTCTAGACCGACTCTTACTTTATTAAAGCATGAAAGTGTAACTTTATTTACTCCAAAAAATGAAATACTGCATGATAATGGCACACTAGATTCCTTACTGAAAAGTATAATAGTTTATTTTACCATGAGCCCTTTTTGTATTTTTTTTGAGTAAAATACAAGGAAAATGAACAGTCATGCTTGAGGCTTTGCAATTTTTGCTTCCTCTCATTCAACTGAATGCTTTTTAAATGCATTACAAATCAGTGATTCATAATTACATTGGAATTACATCATTTTAGAATCCATTAGGGGGAGGCAACCTAATATTTTTCTTAGCATGATTGTTCCATATGCACACCCCCTTGATTTAAACCATTCAAAAAGAAGATGCTTTAATTCAGTGGATGCAATCCCTTTTGCTTGTTACTTAAATACTGGGATTTATTTTATTCATTTATTTTAACAACACACAATACAAGCAAATGGGTCCCAGGTTGATGTTAAGTGTAGCTCAGTGGTATATGGGGCATACAGTGATGCCTGTCATTGTTACAGTGACTTGTAAAGCTATTATATAAAAATAGAAGTTCCTAGATAAGAAACTATATTGACATATATAATAGGGAAGCTATTAGAAGGCTTATTAAGAGATAATATCAGGAACACATTTAAAAAGAAAATAATGTAAATTGAAGCTAGAATGGTTTTATGTGAGATAGATCTTGTCAATCAACATTAATAGCTCTCTAGAAAGTACAAACTTAAATCTAGTTACTGTCATGGTTTTTTTTTTATAGATTCTTAGACCATATTAAAATGGCAACCTTGTAAATTAAAGAATATGTATATGCAAAGAAAACTTTCTAAAGTATAGAAACAGAGTGTAGTATGGGTCCTTGATAAATAGAGAGTTGTGACTTATGTAAACATGGAAAAGATGAGCCAGGGTATGGAGTCGCTTCAGAGCATTCTTTTTTTTAAACATTCCTTGTTGTGTCTGCGCACACTACCATTTACTCGGCAATGGAGTGTTGATTTTCAGGCTCTGGAAATAATACTTTCTTTTATAGATTTTATGGATGCTGTTGGTGGATCTTGGTTCTAAATATGCAAATGCACATGGAGCCACTCCCATAGGTTTGATGTACTGAAAATGCTCCCTTGTCTATCTAAAACAGCTTCCTTTCATGAAAAAAAAAATGCAAGAAAAACTGATAAATGTTTTGAATGATACATTTCCCCTTAGAAGTCCCAGGCAACCCTTTCTGGTAGCACTCACGATCATAATGGTAGTATAGGCAGAAAAGTAGATCACTTGTCTAGATAATTACATAACTGATTCAACCAGGAGGTGTCTTATAATATTGCCAAGGCTGTTTTGTTGTTTTCTAGAGTTGAAGATGTCCCAATAATTCTAAGGCACTTAGATACACCCGACACACCTTTTAGATAAATTAAAACTTAGGTTCTATTCTAGAAATGAGATGTTTACAACCTCTGCCTTTATTATATTGCCAGTAGCACAGTGTTCCAATATTGATGTCACTCCAACTTACACCAATTTATTACCATATCCAAATCTTTTCTGCACTGTAAAACTCTACAATAATTTTAAGTTAAAATATTTCAGCCACTGCAGTCATATTAAATTTACAGCAATGTTACCAGAATCCAGCACTGATAAAGCGACTGGACTTGCTGATTAATCTTGAAATGTTTCGTCAGTTAAACTAAATGGTAAGGAATTTCCTGGCAATTTAATTCCTTAAGGGTATTACAGTCACCAAAACCTTAGGGGCCGATTCACCAAGGGTCGAATATCGAGGGTTAATTAACCCTCGATATTCGACTGGGAATTAAAATCCTTCAACTTCGAATTTAAATCCTTCGAATCAAACGATTCAAAGGATTTAAATCCAACGTTCGAAGGAATATCCTTCGATCAAAAAAAATTAGGAAAGCCTATGGGGACCTTCCCCATAGGCTAACATTGAGTTTGGTAGCTTTTAGATGGCGAACTAGGGGGTCGGAGTTTTTTCTTAAAGAGACAGTACTTTGACTATCGAATGGTCGAATAGTCGAACGATTTTTAGTTAGAATCCTTCACTCGAAGTTAGTGAATCGGCCCCTTAATGTTTTAACTGAATTTATTCACACAGGCATTAGCTGAAAGTATGAGAGTATGAGCCAATCACAATCATTCCATGAATCTCACTTGTACAATGGTACCATTTAGCAGAAGTCAAATTTTCAAGTTTTATCACTGGAAGTTTAATTGTTGTACCTTTAACGTGTTTTGTTCTGGTACATAGAGGTTTAGAATTTCTGTAAATTTTGTAAAGTTTTTGGCAAATCAAAATAGGACAGTTTTGTTCATCACAAGTAAATAATAATGCAAAATATTAAAAAAACAGACTGAGCATTTCTGTTAATGGCCCTTGAAACTTTCAGACAAAAAGCAAATGATCTTGCTTTGTGGTTTGGGATGGATGTTGGGTGGTGTCTTTGTTCCTGAGCATATAACAAAAATCCAAATAAAACAATAATTAACAATAATAATAATAATAAACAAAATGATAACTCTGTTTTTGCCAGTGGGACACTGGGAAAAAACCTGGCGTGCCCCTGTTTTTGTCCTTCATTTAGCCAGGCTCACTCCTCCTGCTGGTTCCCCTGATCATGGGGGGTGGTATTTGGAGGAACTGGAGTTTGTTACTGGGGTGGGGGCCCCCAGGCAGCAGCCTTAGTGGCCACAAGACACCAGAGTGGGACACTGGTTGAAAGCAAATATAAATGTAGTTACATGAGCACTAGTAAATAGATTCTTCTATGCAAACCTATGACAACATTTTTTCTGAATTAAAAAAAAACAACACTTTTTGAAAATGTTTGCATAAAAATGTTTAATTTCTGAATACAGAATCCCTTCAAACTAACAATAATGGTATTATTGTCCTACTTGTCACAACAGTACACCCAGGCACAACACCAAACACACAAAAATATGCATATAGACAAATGCCAGCTGATTTACTTGAGCACAATCATCTTATGGATTTTATAAAGTTTCCCTGTTTGTCAACGATTTTAGTTCATCAGATTTAATGGGAACAAAGGGAAATGTTTTTCCAGCCCTAGACCATCATTGCGCTTTGAATGTTACTTGTCTGTTTTGTACTCCAGTTATTACCTTTTCTTTTCCTCTTAAATCTCTTCTGTGGAGCTCATTTGACAAACCTATTATACAATAAATAAATGCGTCACTCTGTGATTTGTCAATTGTCAACATGCTAGCCCTATTTACTGTATATAAAGGTGGAATGACGAGGGGTGGCTGAAGGTGTTTACCTTGCAGAGTAAAGAAAAGGAATCTCTTTATTCTTTCGAACTTCTATTTTTTTGTACTAGTTCAGAGGAGTATATACAATTATCTATGACTTTCTGATGCAAAGGAACAGAGCATTTAGTTTCTTGTCACTGTCTCTGAAATTCCTAAAGGTACAATTAGCATTTCATTTGACATAATGTTGAAAGGTTCATAGATTGATCTTCCCTAAAATGCAGCTAGAATTTTTTGAAATGCAAATTTTGACATTTATTAACTTTTATTCCAGATCTGTTTATAGACTGTAAAACTGTGCATATATTTAACTCAAGGAATCTAAAAGGACAATGTTTAGGTGGATATTCTGTGTTATAATAAAACTCTCTTTTATTGTTTCAACAATGAAATTTTTACTGTCTCAGATTTATGATATCAGCACAGAAGTTTTTACTGCATGATTCACAATGTTTTTATAGATGTGTTTTCCAGCAAAACAAGTGAAAAAAAGCATTCCCCATTGAATCCGTACAACCAGTACAACTTCAAAGCAAATAAATCAGTTAACAATTCTAAGGGGCAGATTTACTGAAGTTGAAGCTGAAGTGAATAATTCGAATAAAAAAATATTCGAATTCCAAAGTTTTTTTTTAGGTACTTCGACCATCGAATTGGTAAAATTTGATTGAATTCTGAAAAAATCTAGAGATTCAGGAAAAAATCTGAAAAAATTGGAAGATTCAGGTTTTCGTTCGATTTTATCTGTTTTTTTTCCCCAAACTGATTAATTTGAGTCTTATAAAGTCAAATCAGGCATGGGAGTTTGGACGTGTTTTTTTTTATATAAAATATGAGATAAATTCAGAGTTTAATAAATAACCCCATAATGTAGAAAAAAGACATGGTGCTGAATGAAAAAAAACAGGGCTTTTTAAAATAATTGTTTAACATTTAAGTCAGGGTAAGAGACCATTTTCAAGAACAAACAAAATAAAACATTGCTGTGCTTAGACTCCACCACACCTCAATGTTTAGTACTAAAAAACTGTAGTTTCTTTGCTTTTTGGCAGGCTGCAGCCACACCTGCAATGCTACTGTTTCTGCTGGTACTTCTGGTTCTGATTTAAAACCTTAAATGCTAAGTTTTGGGATGTCAAAACATAGTGTTTTAATCACATCCCTGACCCTGGATGTATTTTGTTTTCAAGTGATGACATGATGATTTCTTTTTGGTGCCAAATTCACTAGACTGTATTGCATAAATATTACTGTCATTTTGTCTTGATAAAGGTATCCAATGTGAATGAAACATATTTTGACATACATATATATATATATATATATATATATATATATATATATATATATATATATATATATATATAGGAGATAGCAAAAAAGCTCCGCACACACAGGAGTTGAGTGAAGAAAAACATTTTTTTCTTCACTCAAGTCCTGTGTGTGCGGACCTTTTTTTGCTATCTCCATAATATGTTCAGTGGCTCCAGCACCTAGGCATCCATTTTGTGTTCTGTGTGCACCGACCCCGTGGTTGTTTATATATATATATATATATATATATATATATATATATATATATATATATATATATATATATAGGTTTTGGGAAGTCTGTATAGTGTGACCATTCTGAAAATAAATTCTGATTTTGATGAGGGGTGCACTCCAGATCATCTAGTGAATGTTCAGCTAGGTGAATGGGGTGGCATCTGATATTGTTATGGGTTTTGTTGGCAATGTGTATGAGCACACTATTAAATGATGAGTTACAACTAATTGCACCATCTAATGCATCGGGTTCTGTAAACTTGCCTCACATATTCCCAACTGTGAAAAGCAATATTTGACTTAAAGTCTTCCACAAGATGGTTGTCCAAACCATTGTGGATCAACACATAATTGTGGAGGAAGTAGAGACAACTCATCAGACCAAATTACATTTTTTGTACTGATTATTAGTAGGGATACATTGAACCCTGTAGTTGGGGGTTCATGGGTGAAACCCTGAATCCTTGGGAAGGCCGGAACTAGGGGTTGGCAGAGTAGGCACATGCCTAGGGCGCAAAGCTGGGGGGGCGCCAGGCACGTACCTTCCCTGATGCCTACTCCATTGTCCGGTCCCCGACTGCCACAAATATTTTTTTTGTAATAACGCGCTTCTGCACATGTGCGCACACATTTTCACGCATGCGCTCTCGCGCGCACTTTTGCGCATGCACACCAGAGAACGGTTTTGCACATGCACACCCAAGCAAGCACTCAGCCGGCGCCATGCCTGGCCAGGTTGCCTAGGACGCATGGCTGGTTTGGCCCGGCTCTGTGGGAAAGAGTCAGCTGAATACCTTGGTGGTTCCTGAAATTCCTGGGACACAGCCAGAAAAAGCAGCTGCAAAGCCCCATGAAACACATTTTACTGATATATAGGGTTCAGATTCAGTTCGGCCAGGCTCTTGGATTTGGCCTCATCTGAACTCTGCTAAAAAAGGCTTGGATTCTGCGATAGTAGTATACTGTAGCTTCTGTGATGCCAACATTACATAATTAGCCTTTGTACAATGTCCTTAAAGGAATTCTGTCATGATTTTTATGATGTCGTTTTTATTTCTAAATTACAGTGTTTACACTGCAAATAATTCACTCAACAATATAAAATTTCATTCCTGAACAGCAAGTGTTTTTTTATTTGTAATATTGGTGTGTAGGCAGCCATCTCAGGTCATTTTGCCTGGTCATGTGCTTTCAGAAAGAGCAAGCACTTTAGGATGGAACTGTTTTCTGACAGGCTGTTGTTTCTCCTACTCAATGTAACTGAATGTGTCACAGTGGCACCTGGATTTTAGTTTTGAGTGCTGTTCTTAGATCCACCAGGGAGCTGTTATCTTGTGTAGGCAGCTGCTATCTGGTAGTAAAGAGCGACTGAAGTTTATCAGTGCACATGTCACATGACTGGGGGCAGCTGGGAAACTGACAATATGTCTAGTCCCATGTCAGATTTTTGAGAAATGGATTTCAGTACAGAATTCTGTTGGAGCAGCACTATTAACTGATGTGTTTTGAATTTTTTTTTTCCCCGTGACAGTATTGCTTTAAATACAAGTCTTTTCTTCTTTTAGGATCCAAGTTGTTTTCCGCCCTCATAGCAATCACAATGTGTATGCTGATTAAAGCAATTAAAACTTGTTTTGTTTGTAAAAGGAAATACTTTGAGATATTTCCCTTTGTTTACTTGTATCTTAATAATAAACATATGCAAAGCTCAACAGAATCCTTCAACAGTTGGCAGAATAATGGGTTTTTAGACAAGCTGAACATTGTTACCTTTTGTGTTTCTCATGTCTATCATTGATACTATGTATGCTTCCCCCATTTGTACAAACAAAAAATAGTTCCCATTACTGGAAGATAAAACAAATAAATACATATATTTTAAAAGGCATGTTATACTGAACACTGAGGAATTGGAAAACAAAACAATTAACTGATCAAACAATCATTCTGCCCTATTTGTAATAATATTACACACTAGAGTTACTGATCCATTGTCTAGTCTAGCAGTCTACTCTATTGTCAAATCTAGCCATGAATTTCCTATATTGCAGCAGAAGAAGCATTATAGCAGCTCCTTAACATGGTCAAAAATAGAAATGCACAGAGAAATTAGCATTTCTATGCAGAAACAAATGATTATTATTTTTAAGTTAACTTGAGGATCTGGGTTTTATGGTTGTTTTTCACACCTAGTGGTGTCAGGCAGCGAAATAGAAGTGGAATAAGAGAAGATGACCAGAAATAGCTGTTAGTCTGCGAAATGAGCTAAAGTGAGGGCAGGTTAGAAAGGAGAGGTAAATTTGAGAAATATTGATGTATAAATGATAATGAAACTTAAATGATCCTGACTGACCCAGACCAGGGGTGCATATTGGAAATTAGAGGTGTCCAAGAACAGAGCCTTTTTTATCAAAAAAGAGAAAGTGAGGGGGGAAAAAAAGCTCAACTTTTGCTATTTATTAAAGTCCAATTTTCTTCTGGTTGGAGTTTTAAAGGAGAAAACATTTTTTTCAGAGGAAAAGAAAAACTCGAATTTTTGGTGATTTATTAAACCCTGATGCTGCTAAAAGTCAGAATAAAAAAGTACTCCATCTCAAACATCCCGAGGTCATGTAGAAGTCAACGGCGGATGTCCCTTTTACAATTGGAAGATATCATGATCTGTGCTGGGTTTCGTACAATAATCCGAATAATTTGTGGTTTTCGGTGATAATCTGGGCATCAAATTTAAAAAAATAGCACGAGTTGTATTGTTTTATGATTTTATCAAGACTTTTCTCACACCAGATTTTTTCGAGTAAATTTATTGATACAGTAAAAATATGCACAGGTGTTTGGCGAAGTGTTTTTAAGAAAATAGTGTTAGTAAATAACCCCTCAGACTTTTTTACCCTCACACACTACCTAATTTATAAAAAAAAACCTCAATCTCCATTCATTTTCTTCCAGGCTGAGAACCTCTAATGTTTCAATAAACTGGGAAAATAAATAAAGTTGCTAAAAACAATTCCCTTAACTTAATTAGAAAGACGTCAGCATTTTCTTGTTTTTTATGGCACATTTTTGCTGTTTTTATCTTTAATAGATCCCAACTATTTAAGAAAATATTTGCTTATCTTTTAAATTTTTTGCAAATAGAGATATAAACACCAAAATGCCAAAATCAACCCCTTGAAGTACCTCAGCTGGAAAAAGAGCATGATAAAGAGGTGGAGGTGGCATTGGAGACACTGAAGGATCAAACTGAAATATAGGACAATATCCCCTGAATCCCCTGTCAGAATAAAGTATTAGGGATGTAGCGAACGTCGGAAAAAAAGTTCGCGAACATATTCGCGAACTTGCGCAAAATTGCGAGCGGTTCGCGAACGGTTCGCGAACCCCATAGACTTCAATGGGAAGGCGAACTTTAACATCTACAAAAGACATTTCTGGCCAGAAAAATGATTTTAAAGTTGTTTAAAGGGTGCAACGACCTGGACAGTGGCATGCCAGAGGGGGATCAAGGGCAAAAATGTATCTGAAAAATCTGCCTGTGTGTGCTTGGAAGAGATAGTGTAGGGCGAGAGCTGTTAGTGATTTCAGGGACAGATGATAGTAAGTTTGCTGGCTAGTAATCTGCGTGATACTGCTCTGTATTGGAGGGACAGAAGTCTGCAGGGATTTGAGGGACATTTTAGCTTAGGTAGCTTTGCTGGCTAGTAATCTACTGTTCTCTTTAAACAACTGCCATACGTTGACCTTGTAGGCATTGTTTGCCCAGTTTTTTTGGACGCAGCCACTGAAGCACAGTTGCCAGAAAAAATATGCCATATAAATGCTGAAAATAGTCATTTTTCGCCATACGTTGACCTTGTAGACATTGTTTGCCCAGTTTTTTTGGACGCAGCCACTGAAGCACAGTTGCCAGAAAAAATATGCCATATAAATGCTGAAAATATAAATTTTTTTGGTTGCAGCCACTGAAGCACAGAGGCCAGAAAAATTATGCCATATAAATGCTGAAAATATAAATTTTTTTGGTTGCAGCCACTGAAGCACAGAGGCCAGAAAAAATATGCCATATAAATGCTGAAAATAGTCATTTTTTGCCATACGTTGACCTTGTAGGCATTGTTTGCCCAGTTTTCTTGGTCGCAGCCACTGAAGCACAGTTGCCAGAAAAAATATGCCATATAAATGCTGAAAATATAAATTTTTTGCCATATACGTTGAGTCAAGGTATGGCAAAAAATGACTATTTTCAGCATTTCTATGGCATATTTTTTCTGGCCTCTGTGCTTGAGTGGCTGCGGCCAAAAAAACTGGGCAAACAATGCCTACAAGGTCAACGACGTTGACCTTGTAGGCATTGTTTGCCCAGTTTTTTTGGCCGCAGCCACTCAAGCACAGAGGCCAGAAAAAATATGCCATAGAAATGCTGAAAATAGTCATTTTTTTGGTCGCAGCCACTGAAGCACAGTTGCCAGAAAAATTATGCCATATAAATGCTGAAAATATACATTTTTTTGGTTGCAGCCACTGAAGCACAGAGGCCAGAAAAATTATGCCATATAAATGCAGAAAATATGCATTTTTTTGGTTGCAGCCACTGAAGCACAGAGGCCAGAAAAATTATGCCATATAAATGCAGAAAATATGCATTTTTTTGGTTGCAGCCACTGAAGCACAGAGGCCAGAAAAATTATGCCATATAAATGCAGAAAATATGCATTTTTTTGGACGCAGCCACTGAAGCACAGTTGCCAGAAAAAATATGCCATATAAATGCTGAAAATAGTAATTTTTCGCCATACGTTGACCTTGTAGACATTGTTTGCCCAGTTTTTTTGGTTGCAGCCACTGAAGCACAGAGGCCAGAAAAAATTAAACCAGTAGGGTTTGCACCCTAGTTTGTAACGGTGGCGGAGGGAGGAGGACGCTAAAGGACAGCTGTGTGTGGAGTCATGAGGCTTGAAGAGAAGGACAGCTGCATAGAAGTCAGAACAAGTCTTCCGGCGTGCAGTAACCCTCCGAGATCCACCCCTCATTCATTTTAATAAAGGTCAGGTAATCGACACTTTTGTGACCTAGGCGAGTTCTCTTCTCAGTTACAATCCCTCCTGCTGCACTGAAGGTCCTTTCTGAGAGCACACTTGAGGCTGGGCAAGACAAGAGGTTCATGGCAAATTGTGACAGCTCTGGCCACAGATCAAGCCTGCGCACCCAGTAGTCCAGGGGTTCATCGCTCCTCAGAGTGTCGATATCTGCAGTTAATGCCAGGTAGTCCGCTACCTGCCGGTCGAGGCGTTCTTTGAGGGTGGATCCCGAAGGGTTGTGGCGCTGCCTTGGACAGAAAAACATTTGCATGTCTGACGTTACAGACCGGCCAAAGGGCTTTGTCCTTGCAGGTGTGCTCGTGGCAGGATTACTGGCACCTCTGCCCCTGGAATGTTGATGAGTTCCTGAAGTGACATCACCCTTAAAAGCATTGTACAACATGTTTTGCAGGCTGGTTTGTAAATGCCGCATCTTTTCGGACTTGTGGTATGTTGGTAACATTTCTGACACTTTATGCTTGTACCGAGGGTCTAGTAGCGTTGCGACCCAGTACAGGTCCTTCTCCTTAAGCCTCTTGATACGGGGGTCCTTCAACAGGCATGCCAGCATGAAAGACCCCATTCTCACAAGGTTGGATGCAGAGCTATCCATCTCCGCTTCCTCATTATCAAGGACTGCATCATCCACGGTCTCCTCCCCCCAGCCACGTACAAGACCAGGGGTCCCCAAAAGGTCACCACTAGCCCCCTGGGAAGCCTGCTCCTGTTGGTCCTCCTCCTCCTCCTCCACAAAGCCACCTTCCTCCTCTGACTCCACTTCTGGCACCTCTCCCTGCGTTGCAGCAGGTGCCTGGGTTCGTTCTGGTGATTGCGACCATAAATCGTGCGCTTCCAGCTCCTCGTCACGCTGGTCTACAGCCTCATCTGTCACTCGTCGCACGGCACGCTCCAGGAAGAAAGCGAAGGGTATTAGGTCGCTGATGGTGCCTTCGGTGCGACTGACCATATTTGTCACCTCTTCAAAAGGTCGCATGAGCCTGCAGGCATCGCGCATAAGCACCCAGTAACGGGGGAAAAAAATCCCCAGCTCTGCAGATCCAGTCCTACCACCCAGTTCAAAAAGGTACTCGTTGACGGCCCTTTGTTGTTGCAGCAGACGTTCCAACATAAGGAGCGTTGAATTCCAGCGAGTCTGGCTGTCAGAAATCAAACGCCTGACTGGCATGTTGTAGCGCTGCTGAATGTCAGCAAGGCGTGCCATGGCTGTGTAGGAACGTCTGAAATGGGCCGACACCTTTCTGGACTGGGTGAGAACGTCCTGGAATCCTGGGTACTTGGAGACAAAACGTTGGACTATTAAATTTAACACATGTGCCATGCAGGGCACATGTGTTAAATTTCCCAGTCTCAACGCTGCCAACAGATTGCTTCCATTGTCACACACCACTTTTCCGATCTGCAGTTGGTGTGGGGTCAGCCACCGATCGGCCTGTGACTGCAGAGATGACAGGAGTACAGATCCGGTATGGTTTTTGCTTTCCAGGCACGTCATCCCCAAGACAGCGTGACAACGGCGTACCTGGCACGTCGAATAGCCTAGGGGGAGCTGGGGGTGCACAGGTGTGGAGGAGGAGAAGGAGGACCCAGCAGCAGAGTAAGAAGAAGAAGAGGAAGAAGACGAGGTAGAGAGCGATGGAGGAGTAGAGGTGGTGGCAGAACCGCGTGCAATCCGTGGCGGTGACACCAACTCCACTGTTGTTGTTGTTGTTGAGCTACCCATTCCCTGCTTCCCATTCCCAGCCATTACCAAGTTCACCCAGTGGGCAGTGTAGGTGACATACCTGCCCTGACCATGCTTGGAGGACCATGCGTCAGTAGTCATATGGACCTTTGGCCCAACACTAAGTGACAGAGATGCGGTAACTTGGCTCTGCACATGTTGGTACAGGTGTGGTATTCCCTTTTTAGAAAAAAAATTGCGGCTGGGTACCTTCCACTGCGGTGTCCCAATTGCTACAAATTTGCGGAAGGCCTCAGAGTCCACCAGCTGGTATGGTAAAAGCTGGCGGGCTAAGAGTGCAGACAAGCCAGCTGTCAGACGCCGGGCAAGGGGGTGACAGTCAGACATTGGCTTCTTACGCTCAAACATGGCCTTCACAGAAACTTGGCTGGTGGCAGATGACTGGGAATGGGAACAGGTGGTCAAGGTGGAAGGCGGAGTGGAGGGTGGTTCAGATGGGTCAAGGAGAGCAGAGGTAGAGCAGTAAGATGCTGGACCAGAAGGAGTGTGACTTTTAGTTTGCCTGTTGCCTTTGAGGTGTTGCTCCCAAAGTGCTTTGTGCTTGCCGCTCATGTGCCTTCGCATAGAAGTTGTACCTATGTGGCTGTTGGGCTTACCAAGGCTCAGTTTCTGACTGCACTCATTGCAAATTACAATGCTTTTGTCAGAGGCACACACATTAAAAAAATGCCACACTGCTGACTTTTTGGAAGTCTGCGATCTGGCGGTAACAGTAGAAGTTGGCGGCATTGGCGGCAATGGCGGGTGCGTTGGCCGGCTGAACACAGGTGCCGATACATGTTGTTGCCCTACTGATCCCTGCGGGCTGGCCTCCCTGCTTCTTCTAAGTCTTATTCTCCTACTGCCTCTCTGACTCTCCGTCTCTCCATCTGAACTACCCTCCTCTTGCTCTCTTCTACTAGGCACCCACAAAACATCAATCTCCTCATCATCATTCTCCTCAGATGCATCAATTTCTTCTGACACATCACAGAAGGAAGCAGCAGCGGGGACCTCCTCCTCCTCCTCATCACTCATCATTATGTCCATCTCTGTCGTGTTCTCTGCCAGAATTAAATCTGGTGTAACGTCCTCATCTCCTTCATCTTCTTCTGCCAATAATGGTTGCGCATTACTCAGTTCAAGAAACTCATGGGAAAATAACTCCTCTGACTCCAGTGAAGATGGGGCACCGGTGGTGGAGGAAGTGTTACGTGGGGTGGCCATAGCAGTGGAGGATGAGGAGGATGTTGTGGTAAAGTTAGAAACGGTAGAGGATGGGGTGTGCTGTGTAAGCCAGTCAACTACCTCTTCAGCATTTTGGGAGTTCAGGGTCATTGGCTTTTTAAAACTGGGCAATTTGCTAGGGCCACAGGATTGCATAGCAGCACGGCCCCTAGCACGGCCTCTGCGTGGCGGCCTGCCTTTGCCTGGCATTATTTTTAAAAAAACAACAACAACAAAAACTCAGTTGGTTTTTCTGGAAACGATAATACACACAGCTAGATGGCAGTTTGAAGAAAACAGTGTGCAAATAATGCCTACAAGATCAACGTATACACTACTACAGCGGTGGATACGGATTACGTAAAATATATGAATGCTGCTTGAAAAAAAGTAACTCAAGTGGTTTTTCTAGAGACGATAATATTATCAATATTTAGACAAAATGTGAACAAGCTCACACAGCTAGATGGCGGTTTGAAGAAAACACTGTGCAAATAATGCCTACAAGGTCAACGTATACACAGCGGTGGATACGGATTACGTAAAATATAAGAATGCTGCTTGAAAAAAAGTCACTCCGGTGTTTTTTCTGGAGACGGTAATATTATGGATATTTAGACAGAATGTGAACACGGTCACACAGCTAGATAGCAGTTGGTTGAATAACACACTGGGCAAAAAATGCCTACAGGGCAAATAATGCCTAAAAGGTCAACTTATACACTACTACAGCGATGGATACGGATTACGTAAAATTTATTATGGCTGCTTGAAAAAAGTCACTCCGGTGTTTTTTCTGGAGACGGTAATATTATGGATATTTAGACAGAATGTGAACACGGGCACACAGCTAGATAGCAGTTGGTTGAATAACACACTGGGCAAAAAATGCCTACAGGGCAAATAATGCCTAAAAGGTCAACTTATACACTACTACAGCGGTAGTAAAATAAAAAAAAAGTTAAATAAAAAAAGAATGAATATTAAAAAAAAAAAATTAAAGTTGGTGCTGCTGAACTACTAGGAGCAGCAGATTAGCACACCAGTCCCACT
The DNA here is from genome assembly GCA_038501925.1 of Xenopus petersii. Taxonomy (NCBI): domain Eukaryota; kingdom Metazoa; phylum Chordata; class Amphibia; order Anura; family Pipidae; genus Xenopus; species Xenopus petersii. Next base: position 121,282,352 of record CM076675.1, read on the forward strand.
CCCCAACACTGCTAGACTAATAGCACTGGGCTCTTATAGTAGTAGTAGTAGTAGTAGTAGTAGTAGTAGTAGTAGTAGTAGTAAAACAACAAAAAAATAAATAAAAGCAGTCCTTACAAGGACTATTGCTATTGCAGCAGTCAGCAGATGAGATCAGAAGCAGGACAGCTGCCCACTGCAGCTACATACAGAGCACTGCAGTAGAAGGTAGATTACTAGCCAGCAAAGCTACCTAAGCTTAAATGTCCCTCAAACCCCTGCAGACTTCTGTCCCTCCAATAACAGAGCAGTATCAAAACGATTACTAGCCAGCAAACTTTCAACTGTCCCTGAAATCACTAACAGGCAGCAGCTCTCTCCCTACACTATCTCTTCAGCACACACAGGCAGAGTGAAAAAAAGCTGCAGGGCTTCGGTTTTTATAGGGAAGGGGAGTGGTCCAAGGGAGAGCTTCCTGATTGGCTGCCATGTACCTGCTGGTCTGGGGTGAGAGGGCAAAAAAAAGCGCCAACAATGGCGAACCCAAAATGGCGAACGTCGCACGACGTTCGCGAACTTCCGGCGAGCGCGAACACCCGATGTTCGCGCGAACAAGTTCGCCGGCGAACAGTTCGCGACATCTCTATAAAGTATGGAGAAAGAGAGAATGATAGACAAAGTCTGCAAAGGTATATCAGAATTAAGAGAGAGCACCTTGCATTTTTTAATGTTTTTACACCTCAATAAATCTAATATTTTAGACTTTTAAAAAAAGTAATGTAAAAACCACAGATTTTTAGAGATCCATGAACACAAACACTAAGGGGCCGATTCACTAAATTCGAGTGAAGGATTCGAAGTAAAAAAACTTCGAATTTCGAAGTATTTTTTGGGCTACTTCGACCATCGAATGGGCTACTTCGACCTTCGACTGCGACTACGACTTCGAATCGAAGTATTCGAACTAAAAATCGTTCGACTATTCGACCATTCGATAGTCGAAGTACTGTCTCTTTAAAAAAAACTTCGACCCCCTAGTTCGGCAGCTAAAAGCTACCGAAGTCAATGTTAGCCTATGGGGACCCCCATAGGCTTGCCTAAGTTTTTTTGATCGAAGGATATTCCTTCGATCGTTGGATTAAAACCCTTCGAATCGTTCGATTCGAAGGATTTAATCGTTCGATCGAATGAATAATCCTTCGATCGTAAGATCGCAGAATTTGCGCTAAATCCTTCGACTTCGATATTCGAAGTCGAAGGATTTCAATTCCTAGTCGAATATCGAGGGTTACTTAACCCTCGATATTCGACCCTTAATGAATCAGCCCCAAAATGTTGTATGTTAATTAAATAGACCTCTAAGAGAAAAAAAAACTACATTTTTTTAGATATATTATGCCCCAAAACAGCATAAAATCAGAATCCAAATTACTCCAGCTAAAACCTGTCGAATGCATGTAAAAGTCAATGCCAGAGGTCTCTATAATCATTTGAAGATGTTTTTTGTATTCACAATTTTTGGGTGTTTTGGGGTGTTTGATTCTCACTTTCACTCAAAAACTCGAGAGAGATATCTGAGGAGTTTTTAGCCTATAAACTTGAAAAATTTGAGTTACTTTAGCCTATACAAATTTGAGATATAACTTGAATTTTTCCATCCAATTTTTTCAAATTTAATTATTAGTTAATTAGCTACATTCGTGGATGGGAGTTAGGTCAAGTTTGTTTCTGGTAAAATATGAGAAAAAAAGAGTTTTAGAAAATAACGTCTTAGTTTCCATATTTGTATGTATGTTTATGTACATTCTGTGCTAAAAAATGCACTTGTCATCTTTAATTATTATATACAAACTGCATGTTGTCAAACATAAAATATTTTTTATTCTGCAAAGATGATTTTCTTATCAATGTAATTTCTATAAATTATTTACAAAAACCCATTGAGACAGATATATATTTAAAGTATCTGAGCTTCATGCATGATGGGAATATGTATAATAGCTTTGTTAACTGAAATGTTTCTTGCTGTGAAAAAAGGTCTTAAAATGTTTATTCATGGAAATTATTTAAAGAGCCCAAGAATCATATACCATCACACATTGCTCATGGGGATACATTTAATTTATTTATGTTCTATTGTACTTATGTGTTAGGAAAATGCTTAACATCAAGAATGTTATTATCATGCTGACATAAGAAATTTATCAATATAAAACAAAATCCCTATAGGTGTCATTGACAAACATATTCTCTGGAACACTGTCTCAGAGGAGGGGAGTGCAAATACATTTAGCATTTTTATTTCCCATATTTAATTTAAAGTCATAAAGGCTGCTAGCAGGTTACTTTGCTAGATAGGACATTTGCAGTCAGCAATAAGGGAGCTAGACTTCTGAAGATTTTTGCTGGGTAAAAAAAAATCTTTAATTATTATTCAGTGGCTTTTAAGATAAACTAAGGGGGTTATTTATCAAAATCCAAAATGTTCTCACTATTTTCTGAAAATTATTTTGACCAATTCTGCACAGACTTTTCCCCCCCCCGATTAATCAATACATTTTCACAAAAATGTCTTGTGATGGAAAAGACTCGATAAAATTGTGAAAAAAATCCGAATTGTATGATTTATTTTTTATTTGATCAAAACTCAGACTTTTTAAGATTATTGCCCAAATACCACAAAATCTTTGGATTATTGTTCGAAAACAAGCACAAATCAGGATATCTGAAAAATGTCAATGGGAAATCTGCCATTGACTTTTACATGATTTTGGCAGGTCTGAGTTAGAGAACTTTTTTATTCGGACTTTTAAAACCATCTGAGTTTAATAAACGAAAATGTTTCCCCTACCAGACAAATAACCCCCTAAATGTTCCATTGCAATATAAAAAGGAAAAATAAATCCTGGAATGTTTAAGGGTCACTCCATTAATATTATTTGTTGCTTTTAAGAAAAGACCTGGTGTAAAAAACACAAATGTTATCACCTATCATTTCCCACTGTAATCAATGACCATTTTTGGAATTATATAGTTTGCGCCAATGTGCAGTCAATGTAATAAAACTTCTTAATGAAAAAGTCGTTATGTTTGCTCCAAAAGATTACAACACCTTCAAGCACTTCTTAAGAGAGTGCAATTAAAATTCGCAATGCGCATTTTATGAATTTCTGAAAGCATAGGATCAGGTTTTATGACCTGAGATGAATGCCAAAACACCAAAATTACAAGTAAAAATACCTTTATTGGTTCAAGAATACATTTTTAAATGGTAGAATTAATTATGTGCAATATACACAGTGTAATTTAGTAATAAAAACGACATCATAAAACATGACAGAATCATTTTAAAGTTGGGTAGGTGCAAAAATCTACAAATAAAATGCCCATCCCTTTAAATATAAAAGCAATATCAGTGAACCAGTCACAGACACTTTATAGTGTGTTTGTCCAAGTGAGACTGCAAACTCTTCTGTCAACAGTTGTCTAAGGTCAGAGTGATCTCTTGCCTTTAAATGCACTGTTTCCAGGCACTCTCCTTTTAGTCAGGCCATACTTGGTTTAACATGGGACACTATGCTCTTGTCATTAATACAGTATATAATGGTGTGTTATTAGGCCAATGATCCCAAGAAGGAAATCAGATAGCACTCACAATAGCAAATGTGTTCATGTGTTTCAGTTTATTGAGATCTTCGTGCAACATTTTGGGGGATCTGCCCCTTTGTCAAGTGCTCTCTCTGGAGAATGTTATGACATCAGGAGTCCTTTATGATTCTCATAAGTTATTTTCTGTGTTTATTTTGGCTCCAATATGGATTTAAATGCTGTCTTCTAGCCCTGGTCCTTGTCCATTCTGATGGGTCTGATTATCTCAGTTCCTGCCAAATCCCATTATTCCTTAAATTGCCCCTGGTCTCAAACTCTGTCTCTACGTTGACCCAAATCCTTGCTGTCCATCCCAACCATTGACTTTTACTTTGTTTCCATCCCACCCTAACCTGTAACATGCTATTACTGGTTTTATCTCTGAAATTAGTGATTCTCTGTTGGTATGGCAGAAAAAAAGTCCAAGACCCAAAAAGGCGTTTTTATAATATTTTTAGGTTCAAATTGATCATTTGGTGAGCTTTTACTTTTTTTTTTACTTTTACCCTTGGATAAAAGTGCCCTAAAAATCACATAAAATGAATTAAAAGCTGCTAAACTTCCCTCAGCCAAACTGTGGTGAACTTTTATTTCACCTTTTAATAATTATGCCCCCATGAAAACATGAACTCCAAACTGTCACGTATGGCTCCCTAAATTCAGAACAAGTGCTATGCTCCCGGGTCATGGCTCAATCTTCTGCCTGTAGCAGCAGCCTTCGGCGTTGGGAGAAGCCCTCGGCTACTCAGATGCCAACTAAGTCTTAACTTGAGAGGAGCAAAGCAGATGTTCTGAACGAGCAAAGGGGCACATGCATTTCCAAGGTTTTGGATGGAAAGCAACAATTCAGGGAGCAGACGAAAATCATAGTCAGGCAGGCCGAGGGGTCGGTACAAGCAGGGTCAGACAGGCAGTGGTCGGTACAGGCAGAGTTCAAGCAAAGTCAATCAGGCTGGGGTTGGCACAGGCAAGCATTCAAGGAATAGTCAGGCAGGCAAGGGTCAGAAGTGGCAGAGTTCAGACTAGTCAGGCAGGCAAGGGACAAAACTGGAATCAAACAAGACAGAACTCGCACCCATGATACTAAGAAGTTAGACCTAACAACGGGCAATGAGTTTGGATTCAAAGCCCCTTTAAATATTTGAATTTTGTGCCAAACGAGGGTGATGACAGAGTAGAGGCAATTTACAGAGTAGAGGCACCATGTCACGGGTGTCCCCACCGAGGCACGGCAGGCATCCCCGCTGGCCCACTAGACCACCAGGGTGAGTTGTTACACAAACTATCAATATGAAGATACATATCCCATGATTTCACCAAGATGCAATCCACAGAGAAATTAATATGTAGTATTTGCATTTCAATTTAGGAGTTTCAGATTTTGTGAATTCAATGACAATTTGCAGGGTATTTACTTGCATATGTTTAGGGGCCGGATTAACCAATAACTTGTTACAAATTACTAGTTGAACTTGGTTATGGTTGTCAGGTAATCAATAAAAGCAGCCGATGCATAAAGTTTCAGCAGTGGGTTGTGGAATTAAATTTACAAAATACAAACTACCTTACATCTTAGAAGGTACAGGTTGTACATTAGTTACTGGGAAAATGGATGTATTATTTATAAAGCTAATAAACAAATTCTTCAGTAAATGTTGCACTTTGTTTCATCCCTAATATGTCCTGACTCAACATATACAATATCTAGTATAGTGTATCTGTTTTATATGTTTATATATAAAACATCATATATGATGTCTCTTTGGATTTTGTAAGGGCATTACTTGATGGTTTATGAGGTGTTTGTGATGTTCTTTTAGGGTCCTTATAGGGCTTGAGAGGCATGATAGCTAAGTATTGCTATTTCAATAAAGATCTTTTATGCTGAAATAAGAGAATGCTTGCATAAGTAAAACATAAATAGATGACATTACTAGGCTCAGATGGATGGTGGAAGAGTTTGTCAATACATCTTCTAATGCGATGTAAGATAATTTAATATTCTCTGTGTAAAATTGTATTAGCCAATGCTTGGCTTAGACAAACCTATGCTATCTTAACTCACAGATTTAATATCTTCATTCAAGCTATTTAGCAAAGTAGCAAAGTAATGATGACTTGTCAAACTCATCCGAAAATCATTTTAGGTTGTCAGGTGGATTCTTTATTGAAGAACGATAGAGAACTTTAAATGAAGGATTAGTTTGTGAAAAAAGTTTCACAGAAAACTCAAATACTTACCAAGCACAATATATGATTGTTTCAATTGTTTTCAGACCCAAAGCACTATGGAAAAAAACACAAGTATTTGGTAGAGACTACAATGTCATTGGCTCCTACCCTCTTTAAAAAGAACTACAAGGTGTTTGGATCTCTTGAGTTTCTTCATTGACTCTTGAAATCTGTTGAAGTTTTTTTTTTCATGGCGTGGATAAAGGCTCTAAGGGATCTCACAGAATCTAAGTTGTTTTGCATTGTGGTAATGATGAGGGGAAGCAAAGGGGAGGCACAAAGTTGTATCCCCTTACCACAGCCTTCCTATTCCCTAAGTCAGTCCCTAAGGGCATGGTTAGCCTGTGCCAACCAACACTGCGCTCTACACCTCATGTCAGAGTTAATATCGGGTGCAAGGCACAGCCAGACCTGAGGAAGATGTGCTGCCTGAATAAGCACTAATGAGTTATTGCACGTCTTTCCTGTGCCTTTGTAAATTACCCCTATTATGTTACCTCCATCCATGTATATTTAAGTTTTATTAGATCTAAGCACCCTACTGTATGAGGAAGTTCCCATGGCAATGATTGATTGGAATAGACAAGCAAAGACAAACATATACTGTAACACAAACACACATACTGTATACACACTTACACAAGTATACACAATGTTCTGCTCATTGCACAATTTGTATATAGGCCAAAATGCCGTCATTTCAAATTTAAGAGTTTTATTGTATTATTATTTATCAAGAAGACATAATACATCAACTGAACCAGTTGATGTCATTGAACAGATTCTAGCAAGTGTCCCTAACTATTGCCAAGGTACAAGCAAAAGTTCACTCTGGAGAGCCAAAATAAATTCAGTGTACTTTATTTGAACACAACATGTTTCGGACAGACATGTCCTTCATCAGGTGCTTAATTTATTAATTGGAGTGAGGGACCACCCGATAATTAATTGGCCTAACTATTGCCATAATAAATCATTAACTCATCTGTCCATTAATTCTTTGTGATTTCATATAATTTTGTCCTTAAAGCCCCTTCTTCTTATTAAACATTTTCTTATTGAGGTATAACCCTGAACATGTCAACCTTTTACTGTCTTCTGAGAAATATATGATATTTGCAGAGCCAAACATCACTTTTTTCTGCAGTTTCTTTTACATTTGCCTTTCATTACAACTGTTAAAGTTAAAGAGATACTAATGTCCCAATATATTCCTTTTTGAAATATTCATATTTCATTATGCACTTGCAGTCAAAAATGAACACTGTTCTTCTACTACATCATCTCATTTTTATAAGATTTAATGCATTAAAAAGTAGTTTTTTCTCTTTTATGCCAAGCCCTCTCAACCACTCTGCTCCTGTATCCTTTTAAGGTCCGTTAGCTTCATAACTTTTAATAGACCTTTCAAAACAAATTGCTGAATTGTTGCCACTGTACTTGTGCACTTTTGCACAGTTATGTCATAATTCAACCTTTAGTTCTGACCTCAAGGGGTATGACATATAGCACAATTGAGTTTTGTCACCCATGCATTTTGGGCATGGAATGGAGCTGCCCGGACCCAAAGGGTAGAGTAGGGGAGCCTTGACAGGGTTTACGAAGGCAGGGGGCTAGAGGGTGAGATTAAGGTCATGGTAAGAAGGGAGGGGGGAAGGAGTACCTGGTTGCTAGGCAACCGCAGCATGAGATCTTCACTTTGGATCGTCAGTGAGAGCAGCATCCCACCCGCCTATAATGGTTTGGCGAGAGTGCTTTATGGGTTTTGGAAGCTTTGGATTTTTCTGAGGCGGGTCCTAGTTATGTCACAGCATGGTGGCTTGACGGGGGAATGCTTGCCATAGGGGAAGGGGACAGTACCCCTGGTGTTTATTGTATGGTTACCTCCTTGGGTCATGGTCCCTGGAGGTAGTAGTTCGGAGTGAGGCCTCCTTCTGCTTTCCCTTGCCCACCTCAGCAGCTGGGGTGGCCAGCATGGCAGGGGAGGCCCGTTCACTCCAGTGGAGTAGGCAAGCATTCCCGGTTGGTAATATTGTTATTTAACTATGTAACTTGTTAAACTTGTTTTGTTGTTAATAAAGCTGTGGCCTTTTTACATCCATCCTGGACTGTGGAGTGTAATTCTTCGGGAGTAGAAATAAAAGAGGTAAGTGGCAAGGAATTGGTAAGTGGGAATGGATAGGTTCAACAGCTAGATGCCTTGACACTGCCCTGGTAAAAAAAAAATCACAAAATCACAGCATTGAATAGGATTTTGTGGCTTTGACCAACACATACATGGAATGGTTTTTTAAAGATGTTTTAAAGATGTCAAACTGGGATCAGAATATTGTTTTACTACCTACAGTGCTCTTTATCTGGCTATCCTGTGAGTGGATAAGGGAACGAGGATTTTAACAAATAAAGCAACTATACTCATGTTGTTATGTTTTTGTTCAAACTCTTAACTGTTTATTTCCTGTTTAGTTCAATAATGAAGCCCTGAAAATAGTATTTTTGTAAAACAAATGACAGCAAATGACAAATTCAGATTATATATATATATATATATTGACGCAAGTCTCTAAGTATGATTGAGTGGCTGAATTAAGGAATAAAGTCATATTTTGCAGTTGAAATTTCATCCATCTTAAGGACTTCTCCTATATCTTTTACAAAAGGGAGTAAGAAGGAATAAACTATTTTAAGATAGTATCAACATCTGTATTGATTTGATATTTTTTGTCCTGCCATTAATCTCTGAGACAACTTGATGGCCTTGATAATATGTTAAAGATCTATGAGTTTTGCAGGAATTGTGAGCACTGGGTTAGACAAGTAGTAATTTAACTCCTTTCTGTTTCTAATTCATTTTCAATATTCGTCATCCTTGATTTAATGTATTTATCTGCCAGATCCTGAATATAATATGTTGGATTCAATCCCCAACATTACTCATAATCTCCATCATATTATTTTCTTTGTTGAGTATGTCAACATTTCAACCTTTGTCAGCAATAAAATAAAAACCAAGATTCTTCAGTAGTCAGAACAGAAAGCATCTCAACAGGATGAACATTGTTGTCTTGTAGCCATATCTTGTAACAAATTAGTGGGACTCAATCACCAATATGTACTATTTGCATTGGTGCATACATAATATGTAATTTTAACAGGAAAAGTATTGGAAAAAGAGACATTTTTTTTAGAACGTTATGTCTACTAGTGAACAGTGCAGTTAATTACCTTTACTATGTCTTCCTCCTTTTCCCAAAGAATTGCAATAGTGTCCTGCTTTTATGACCAAGATTTTGGCCATATTTATAAAGAGTATTCTTTCACTTTTTAGCAAGTCCATGGGTTACTTCCTGAATCATTCTCCGGTCTTTAGAGCTCTTAATTGTTGGCTTATCAATGTTACAATAGGAGTCCCAAATCCAGAACTAGCTCCGAGGTCCCTGTCGCTGTTCACTCTTCCAAGTATAACAGCCACTTTTCTCTTGCGGGAGGAGCCCTCCACTACTCAGGTATTAACATGAGAGAACCAGGGAGAAAGTTCTGGGCAGGCACAGGAACCGAACGTTGTAAAGGGAAAGGAGAACAAGGAGTGTGGTCGAGGAACAGGTCGGGTCAACACCAAACAGGAGAAGCAGTACAAATTTACAAGATTAGAGAGTAGTCGAGGTCACAGGCCGAGCCAAACAATCTTATCCAATGCAAGGACAGAACCCAAATAGGAGTCTGCTATATTTATGACCCCTGGGAGGGGGTCATAACCTCAGGTTACTGATACGTGCAGTTGGTTGGCCGATAGATTAGTGTTGTAAGGCACAGGGGGTAATAATTAAGCTTTAGAAACCAAACAACAAAAGTGTTATTCAAAACCGCAATTTTAATAAATAAGATTATTTGCAAATTGTATTCGAATATTACTGTCTGACCCATATTAAAAGTAAGACGAGCAACCCCTTTAACCCCTTTTTTCTACGTCTCAGTGTTTTAACTATTCCACAATCCATTTTCCATTTCTGCCTCACTCCTATTTTCTCTTTGTTTTATTCTTTTTCACACATTTTAGTTTTAAGTAGTGACAGAGATGTCTTACAAAAGTTTTTCAGGTGGCTGTTGCAAAATAAATGTAAAAAATAATTTTTATTTTCAAAATAATTAATATTGTACTTTTTTTAAAGAAACAGTAACACAAAAACATTAAATTGTTTTAATGGAATGACAACATACTGTACTGTTGCCCTGCACTGGTAAAATGTGTGTATTTGCTTCAGAAAGACTACTATAGTTTATATAAACAAGCTGCTGTGTAGCCATGGGGGCAGCCATTCAAGCACAGGATACATAGGGTTAGAGTTATCAAAGTGTGAAGTTAGAGATCTCCACAGTTCGCAGAGTTAAATACCGCCTCTCTCCATTCATTTCTATGGGATTTTTTACAGGCGTAGTTATCAAATGGTGAACTTTCACTATAACCCTTTGATAAATGCGCCTTTAAAATCGCATAGAAATGAATGGAGAGTGGCGGAATTTCACTCTGCGGACTGTGGAGATACAGTATCTAACTTCACTCTTTTATAAATCTACCCCATAGTAGATAACATACGTTCTGAAGACTCCCATTACTACAAAGCTTATCTGTTATCTGCTGTGTAGCCTGTACCTTTTCTCCTTTTTCAGCTCTGAATGACTATGGCTACAGAGCAGCTTGTTTATATAAACTATAGTAATGTTTCTGACGCAATCACACCAGTGCATGGCAGCAATACATTTTATTTTCTTACTTTAATACACTTGAATTTTTTGGTGTTACTGTTCCTTGTGTGATGGTGTGTGGACAGCCATCTCTGTTCATTATGCACAATCGCATTAAGAAAAAGCCAGCATCATGCAAGTGTTTTGAGACAACTTTTGCTTCGGCAGTCTAATTCTTATATCCCTGTTGTACTATTTATGACAGGACTTTTCATCCTATTTCTCCTGCTGGATTCTGTTCTTGTATCTGCCAATAGGTGGTGAACTGATCAGCAGTGCAGATTATACTTGAGATAATTTTGAACTGTATGATGCTGAAACCTACTCCAGTCTTCAGCTAACCTGCTTTTTGGAAGTGTACTTACTGTATACAATGTATTTAGAGTTGGCATAGTCTAAACTGCATTTAATATATATTGGGTGTTAATACCTCTTTCACCAGATATAGTGAAATATATAGAGAAATCCCGGATATCACCCAATATGTTTTCCCCTAAAAACATGCATAGCTGCACTGACAAGCACAGCGAGTACAGCTACAGATTCAGTGGAGATCAGTCCAAATAATGCAAAAGCATGCATTTTCAAACCAATCTCTGCTTCATGTAGCTCTACATACTGTATGCCTGTCACACTGTCAGTGAAGATGCACAAAGATTCAGATGAGAATGGGTCTACTTCTCTCCTCCTGCCTACAAAATGCTGGTGGAGAAAAGCAGACCCTTAAGGTCTCCATATGCGGGCCGATAAAAGCTGCCAACAGACCGAGTCGGCAGCTTATTGGCCCGTGTGTGGGGCCATCTGATGGGCTTCCCCGATTGATATCTGTCCATAAGTCGGGCAGGTTAAAAAATCCTGTTAGATTGAGGCCGGATCTGTGTGTTTATGCGATTCCGCAATCTGACCGCCCAGATCAGATGCATTATGATCCGATCGTTGGACCCTACGGCCAGTGGCATAACTACCGGGGGAGCAGAAGGTGCAGCGGGGTCCGCTCCCCCTCGGGCCCGCTGTGACCCCCCCAGAATTTTCCTCCTCCACTGACTTTTTTTAAGTTTTTGCTTTTTTTTTTTTGCGCTGGTGTGTGTGACTGGCTTGCTGGACGGGCCCCTCCCCCATCAGATCCACTTCACACCAGCACCCCAGCCGTTGAAGTGGAAGTGGCGAGGGAAAGGAAGTCCCTTCTGCCACAGTCTGTGGAAGCCTGGAAGAAGAGGAGGACAGAGCAAGCATTGCGTTGACTTGAGGAGTGGCGCACATCCGTCCTTCCATCCCTTCACTTCCCAGGTCTCTCACAGTCTCTGTCTCACCTGCAGAAACCACCTCATCAGGCAGGTCAGTGGCGTAACTAAGGCCCCTGTAATGCGGGCGAGGAGAGGGCGAAATCTTGAAAGGCCCCAGGGAATACACAGGCAGCAGTAACAGTGGGATAATGGAAGGGAGTGTGACTGTGGGAGAGCAGGTATAGTAGGGAGAGATGGTGCCTATAGTAAAAGTGGGATAATAGTCTCTGGGAAGGGACTGTGATTGTGGGATAGCAGCTATAGTATTGAGAGATGGTGCCTATAGTAACAGTGGGATAATAGTCTCTGGGAATGGATTGTAGGATAGCAGGTATAGTAGGGAGAGATGGTGCCTATAGTAACAGTGGATATAGTCTCTGGTAAGGGAGTGTGACTGTGGGAGAGCAGGTATAGTTGGGAGAGATGGTGCCTATAGTAACAGTTGGATAATAGTCCCCAAGAAAGGACTGTGGCTGTGAGATAGCAGGTATATTAGGGAACGATGGTGCCTATAGTTACAGTGGGATAATAGTCTCTGGGAAGGGAGTGTGACTGTGAGATAGCAGGTATAGTATGGCGAGATGGTGCCTATAGTAACAGTTGGATAATAGTCTCTGGGAAGGGATTGTGGTTGTGGGATAGCAGGTATAGTAGGGAGAGATGGTGCCTATAGTAACAGTGGGATAATAGTCTCTGGGAAGGGAGTGCGACTGTGGGATAGCTGGTATAGTAGGGAGAGATGGTGCCTTTAGTAGCAGTGGGATAATAGCCTCTGGGACGGGACTGTGACTGTGGGATAGCAGGTATAGTAGGGAGAGATGGTGCCTCTGAGATGGTCCTCTGAGCAATGCCACCAAGTCCCTCTTTACACAGCAGGACTCCAAAGGCTGGAGCTGCCTGCAACACTAATCCTCGCCCTACTACTTACTCTCCCAACCCGGTAATGCTGTATTCCAGCCCAATGTCTGGGGGGGGCAGTTTTAAATTTCCATACCAAGTCCCTAAGGGGTCTAGTTACGCCACTGCCTACGGCCCACGATCAGATCAGCCCGATATCACCCACCTCAATGTGGGCACATGGTGGAGAGATCAGCTCATTTGGCGACATCGCCAAACGAGCGGATCTTTACTTCTATTGCCACCTTAAGCTTAATGTGCTCTAGGTCTAAAAAGACATGGTTTTGGTGGTGGTACTCACAGAAGTAATTAAAGACTTCAGGGCAGCAGTACAAAAAGACGTCAGCTTATTAAAACACAAAGGTGTGTTTTGTTCTTTGCACTAGTATACAGTGTATTTAATGAAGGGCTAAATTAAATTTGACCGAAATTCATATCAAATGGAATCTGGCCCAAAATATCTTTTAGTTATTGCAATTACTTGTGGAAAAAATGTATGCCAATTAAAATTTGCAATGTAATAAACTGCCAGTGAAAACTGTGAATTATTATTTTTAGATATCACTCTATGTTGAAAAGTTTGCAAAATACTATGCTCTATGCCACATTCCTGGAAGAGCTGGACAAATGCCTAAGACGAAAAATTCATTTGAGCCCATTTCGTTTTCTAATAGTGCATTATTTTTTATGAATATATCTTATTCTGGCAAGGAACAGCTCAGTGTTCATAATTCTTCTTGACAGAGGAGAAAAGGTCATCATCATGTCTGTCTCTGTCAGATCATCATTTAAATGGTGAAAGATACAAGAGATTCTCACTACCATAAAACAAATTAAAATTATACTTCAAAATTACAAAACATGGCCAGTGTTTTGGTATAATATTCAGATATATATATCAGACATACATTTTACATTAAAATGCAAACATGTATTGATGCCAAATGTATCCCTCTTCGAGGAAGTGGGATCACAATAAAATATGAATACATGTATGGGACCTGTTATCCAGAATGCTCAAGACCTGGGGTTTTCCAGCTAATAGATTTTTTCGTAATTTGCATCTTTATACCTTGAGGCAAATTTACTATAGAGCGAAGTGACCAACGCTGGCGAAAATTTGTCAGCGTGACATAATTTCGGGACATCGCTGATTTGCTAACGGGCACTGGCGTAAATTCGCTAGTGAAGGTGATAGACTGCCAGGCGAATTTTCGCTCTGGCTATTGGAAGTAACTACGAAAATTCACTAAGATGCCGATATTAATGAACGTTACCTCTTGCACCAGACTTGCCTTCGCCAACTCAGACCAGGCGAAGTGCAATAGAGTAGATAGGAGTCCCTCCAAAAAAATTAGAACATTTTTCTAAGTCCCAAAAAACGCTGGCGACTTTTCAGTTTTCCAGGGTGATATGCTGCAAAAGATGGTAAATTTTTTTTTAGGGTACCCGGCTTCCCCCCTACATTTCCTAACATATGGCACATAAACTATACACTGCGCTCATGTGTAGGGCAATATAACAACTCTATTTTATTTTATTAAGCTTCCCTGGGCTTGTGTAGTGTAATGTATTTGCTGCAACATATACGTCCATTGAAATTTAACTTCACGCCTTATGCAAGTTAGCCAATGCTAGCGCAACTTTGCCATCATTCAGTGCCCTGGACGCAATTTTGCATTTTAGTGAATTAGTGTTACATAGTTACATAGTTCCAAGTGTTGTGCTGGCGAATTTTCGCCTGGCAACGTGTGGCGATGTGAGCGAAGCCGTCGCTGGTGAATTTCCAGATGTTAGTGAATGTGCCCCAAGAGTCTACTAAAAAATCATGTAAACATAAAATAGACCCAATAGGCTGCATTTGCTTCCAATATGGGTTAATTATATCTTAGTTTGGATCAAGTAAAAGGTATTGTTTTATTATTATTATTATTATAATTGAGATAAAGGAAATCATTTTTAAATACAGCCATCTTATTATTACGGAGAAAAAGGAAATCATTTTTTAAAAATTTGGATTCATTTATTATAATGGAGTCTATGGGAGACGGCCTTACTGTAATTCGGAACTTTCTTGATAACGGTTTTATAATATATAGATAATGGATCCCGTACCTGTATATGGATTATTTGGGTAAAATAAAGTCAATTGGAGACGGGATTTTTGTTTAATTTGGAGCATTCTGGATAACGGATTTCCAGATAACGGATCTCAAACTGTAAGGAATACTTACCTCCGACACTCAGGCGCTGCTACCGCCGCTTTCTCCTGCCTTCCCAAGATGATAACGCCCAGGGAGTCCACGCGGCTTGATCTGACGCCGGCATCAGAATGGACGCAGCGTTGTGACGCCAGTGTCAGAATGGACGCAGCGTCATGACATCATCACGTTCGTTTGGCACCAAATGAGGCCTATTTAAGGCGCCAGAACATTACAGACATTGCCCTAATATAGGTTCTACCTTATGTGTTCCTGGGTGTGCTTTTCTGATTATTTCTACTGATTCCTGTGTTTGACCTCGGCCTGTTTATTCGTCTTTGAACCTTCTCAGCCTGCATTGACCCATCAGCCTGGACTTGACTATTCTTCTGCCTCATCCTTGCCGGTTACCTTGAACTATGTTGGACTGGTGTTTCCTTCTTGGTCCGTTATTCCTGCCCGAGCCTTCGGGCCCGTTACACAAACCTGTAGCATTTAAAGAATTAAGCTTTTGGAATCTATAGTAACAGTGGGATAATAGTCTCTGGGAAGGGAGTGCGACCCATTTTCACCAAATAGATTCTATTCTATATATAGGTTCTATAAATAGAAATGTATCTGCTAATAGTTACATGGTTGAGTTGGATTAAAAAAGACCAAGGTAGATAAACACACACTCATATGGATCTATCTATATATCTATAGACTAGCATAAAATATATCTGTACCTATATTTTTACTAATTGTAGATTTTACTATCATATGCTTGTATAATTAATCACACAAGCCACTCTTAAAAGCATTAACTGAATCAGCCATCACAACATCACTCGGCAGTGCATTCCACAACCTCACTGTCCTCACTGTAAAGAACCACCAAGTTGCTTCAAATGAAATGCCTCTTTTCTGAGCCTAACTGAAGTCTTGGTAGGTGACTGACAGCTCTATTACTGTTCATAGTTGCTTGAGGGGGCCCTTGGCCAAAACCAAAATTCTATTCTGATTATCGCTTGAGGTTTATATATAAGAAACTAATTGGCAGACCAACTCTGCATGCATAAGGCATACTTTATTCTCCACTGGCATTTATTGATATGCTTAAGAGTAAAGGGCCCAACCACAATGAATATGATTAGGCAGTCTGACCTATTCTGGCCTTACTGTCCAACCACTGGTAAATGTAATCTGCATTGGACTTTCCTCTTATGTCAAATGTGAGGCAGCTCTGTCACAATTTATTTCAAATTCCCCATTCAGGCCAAAGTCTGAACAACTGAATCAAAGCCATTTGGCCATCCCTATAAGTGGTGGAATCAGAAAATATCTGAACAGGCAGCCAATCAACCAGATATCTATTTCTAGCATCTCGCTCTTGTAATAATGAATTTACTTTAAAAAAATAGAAAAATGGGACTATATGCATAAAAATGAATTAAGTCAAGAATGGCAAGGCTTTTTATATACACTGCCTGTACATAATTTGCATTGAATTATATACCTACATGCTTACATCAATGACTTGGCATCACATGTACTAATCCAAGAACTAGGAACCCTTCATTTAAAAATATGATAATTTTCTATAAAAGAAAACAATAGAACAGTAATACAGTATGACAGCAGACTGGATTAAAATGCCGAATACTGAAAAGGTCAAAGCAATGTAGTGCTAATTTTAATTCATGTAGTGTAGGAAACATTAAATGACTAATTTTCCATACTTCTCAATTAAAGAGCGCCGTTTTTGTCCTCTGTTATATGCATTTCGCAAGTAAGCTTGCATTTCAATTCACAGTTGCCTAAAGAATATAATTTCAGCATCATTTGCTAATTAAGTCAAGTAGATTTATACAATGAAGATGTCAGGTTTCTTGAATGAATGCAGAGCTTTGCACCTGTGACGTGTAATAAAACTTTTCTTGTACATGAGTTGGGTGATCTATGAAGCTCAAAATATTTTTGAAAAACCCAGAATGCCTTTTTTTCGCAAGATATCAATTTTGTTAATACCATATAATTAAAACATGTCAGTGCATAGCAAGTTGTAGTCTAAATTAATGACTATGTGAATTATTTTAATTAAATAACCAATTACAGAAAAATCATAAGCATGAGAGCTGACATTTAAATGAATGTCATTTAAATTGCTTCTGAACAGTGTCTCATCTACAACACTAATGTGGAATGAACAATCATATCAACATACATTATCATTCTTAAAATATGAAAAGGTGATAAGCTATCGCAAAAATAAAGGAAACTGCAACAAATTGTTTTACAGCAACACATTTCTTTAATTAAACACATATATTAGAATATTTCTGTGCATGCTAGGATATCTTACTTGCAAACAGAAAAAAGCTCAGAAAGACACCATTTTGATGCAAATCACAGATGATTCCCTTGTTTTTCAAGTAGAGTTCTATACACTCTGCCACTGAAAGTAAGCAAATTGTGTAACTACCATACAACAGATCCTGTGACTGTCAGGGAACCCTAGGATAAATATGACTCAGACCAGGGGGTTCATTCTCAACCCCCTAATGCCCTGAGACAGCTTCCATGTTGCCACCCCCGCTCCCCCTGTTCTTACCTTTCCATGGAGTCCAGGGTATAGAGTCCTGTTTGGGTCCATTTTCTAAGACAAGTATCTGACCAATTCCTGCAACTCCCTCATTAATATGCTACACGGCTCGCAAAAGGTCAAATTACCTTCGGATCCGTGACATATGAAAACAGATGTGATGTGGACCACTGTGGACCAGAAATGACATCACACCAGTCCCAAATCTGCAAACAAATGGAAGCAAACTGAGTCCCCCACATCTTATCCAGCTAACAAACCTGCGGACTGAATACACAGCCAGGAAATCATGGACTTTTTACCCAAAAGCTGACCACATTGCTGGTATTCTGTTGGTACCCAACCCAGTGCAGGACTTTTCCTAGGGGGTCTGGGAGGGTCCACAACGCTAGTGAGTCTGTTATATGGTATTACCCCTCACAGGTGCCTTGAAGTTTGCCGCCAGCCTCAAACAAGTAAATGGTGGATAGCCAACCAGGGTGGAAAGAGGGTCACCGCTACAAAAAGAAAAACCTTTAGAGGTGTCCAGCAAGCACCTCTGGGCCCCACTGGGGTCCAGTTGGTCATAGTGACATCACTGATGTCTAATATTGTCAGTATGGCAATAAGATTTATTATGAATTAATGTTCAGGATCGGATAAAACAAGGTAAAAAATGCAAGTGAGTGTTGCTTTTTTTATGGATAAAAAAATAAGAAAACTTATCACCTAAAACCTGTTAAGCTTCTATTTTTGATTCTTTAAATGAAAACAATGTGATTAATGAACAAAGGGATGGAGTACAAAAATGCGTTTTTTCCCCTTGTTTTACTGAATCCTGAACATCGATTCATAAGGAATCAGCACCTAAGCAATGGAAGTCATAGAAGGGAAGGTTATGATTCTTTCTGACTTGCGACAAAATTATCCTTAAGGCTACGGTAATGGCATGCGGGCTCTGCTGCCTTCTACACTATGTTTGCATGTGCACTGAGAAGCATGTAATGACCTGTCACCACACACATTGGGGCAAATTCACTAAGCGATGAAGCGCCTAACGCTAGCGTCAATTCGCTAGCGTTGGGCATTTTCGTTACTTTGCAAATTCACTAACGAACGCTGGCGTAAATTCGCTAGTGTTACTTTGCACCCTTATGCCTGGCGAATTTTCGCTAAAGACGTAACTACGCAAATTCACTAACGCGCGCAGTGTACTGAACGCTACCTTTTACGCTAGACTTCCTTCGCCACCTCAGACTAGGTGAAGCGCAATAGAGTAGATAGGGATTGCTTCAAAAAAAGTTCAAATTTTTTCTAAGTCCCAAAAAACGCTGGCGTTTTTTCTATATTATGGGTGATAGACATTTCCTAACTCATGGCAACTTAACTATACAGTGGGCACATGTGTAGGGCAAAAAAAAATGTTATTTGATGTTTTGAAGGTTTACCAGGCATTTGTAGTGATTCTACGTATTCCTCCATTGAAATTTGAATTTGGCGCCGTATGCAAATTAACTATCGCTAGCGTAACTTCGCTTCGCGAATCAATGCTACCTTACGCTACCCCTGTGCGCAACTTCGGATTTTAGTGAATTTGCGGAGCGCTGGCGAAACTACGCCTGGCGAAGTGTGGCGAAGTGCGGCGAAGTTACGCCTGGTGCAACTACGATTCTTAGTGAATTTGCCCCATAGTGAGAATGCATTTGTGTGCTTAGCCTGCAATCCACTCTTTGTGTGTGCAATAACAAGCTAATCCCATGCGTCAGCACAGAAACAGCCTGTAAGCCATTCGTTTACAAGTTTTATTACCAGGATTGGCACCCTAAAGGTCTTATTTCCCAATGTAGTGGCAACTGTGCAACAGGGCAATAGTAAGAAACATCATTATCCCTGCACTTGGAACAACGTCAGCTTTGAGTGTTTATTTCTCTACATAAAGCTTCTTATACTAGTTGAAAGCAAACAACTACTTCCTTTGTGTCACTCCCCAGACAAGAAGAAACTCCGAGTCTATGTCAACCTGACAGTGATCAGCAACTCAATTTACAAGGTCTACTACTTGTCATAAAATGGTAATCATCTATTTTTCTGTCAAACTTTCAAGTCAGAAAGGTAATTTTAAAAGTTAATAAAAACCCTGTTGAACTATTTCTCGCATTCAGTAGTGTCAGAATGACTCCGTGCTTCTGAAATCCCCATTGTCTTGTCTAATCGTCTGATGTGGAGTATATCAAATCTAAAGAATATGATGGCTTTTTTTTATTTTCTTTGTCGAGGAAACAAAAATGTACCTCTGACAAATTTTTCCTTTGATTACTCTTGTCTTCAAAGGATTTAAACAGTAGTGAAAGCCTTTGAAATCTTCAGAGCAGGAGAGACATGATACGTTTTTTTTTTACCTGTGTACTGAAGGAACAGATGTCATGGTCTTTCATATTAAGATGGGAAAGAATGATTGCTAATTCCACCACAAACAAAAAGATTCTATTCATAATAAATGAGAAGAGGAATGGGAAATCATATTGTTTACTTCTGTAGAACTTTTAAATGAGATCAGTAGTTAGGAAAAATGCTTTTAACAAACAAACAAATAAATACAATTGGAGGAACTGAAATCCATGTTATGTCATTATTTTGACAAGCCAACAGTAAAATAGTTATGGTTTACTTTCCGGTGCTGCTTTCCACTCATAAGTATACAACATCTTTACATTGCATACATTATGTTGAATATTTTCTTTACTGTTAGAGAATTCTGTATGATGAAGATAAAAGAAGCAATTTCCGCGTAATGTTTCTAGAATGTACTGGAATACTTGGTTATCTAAAGAAAAAAAGCCTTTGGGACATTTTTAAGTAAATTTGTTCATTCCCACAAGAAATGCAAGTGATTGTTTCCCGAAAAAAGATAATTAGCTCTAGATACAAATCTTCCTTTTTTTATGAACATTAGATTGAGCATATTGTTTGGTTATTCAAATAATCTAGCTTTGTCTATTAGATAATTAGAAGTAAGTTAAAATATGTCTGAAAGAGCCTGTCTAATTACTTGAATGCTAGATGTTTATAAAAAAAATAATTTATTTTATAAATACTTTATTAGACATGCAGGAAGAAAGTATATAATGTAGTATACTGTACTGTAATTCTCTAGAAGTACATAGTTTATTATACTGCATGAGTGTGTCAAAACTTGGGGAGGGCAATTTATGAATTTTTGAATTGTAACATCTCAATCACTTTAATTTGCAGGGAAAAACACCATCTCAATAAAAATCTGATTGTATTTGAATGTTTAAAAAAAAAAAAAAAAAAAAAAAAAGAAATTAAAGATAATCGCTTAAATGCTGAAAATATACTTCCCATTGACTTCTTTAGAAGCTTGTCAAGTTTTATTTGGCAAATTTTGAGAGTTTGTTTGGGAAAAAGTTCATGTTTGGGAAAAAGTTTCCCCCTCACTCCATATTAGTTGTCTAGTGCAGGGTGCAGCCAGACTCAAGACCAAAGTGCTCTTTGAATGAACTTTGCATCAACAGCAGGCACAATATCAGGCACATTCAGACCAGGTAAAATACATTTCTTGCAATATATTAGCACAAAAGCAAATAAATCCAAGGAATCAGGAAGGGCATTTTTTAAAAAGAGGTCTAGAACACAGCTCAATTTTCCCCATTCTCAGCCTGGCTCTGTCTGTTTGATAAAAAAAGTATATTTTAGTGGGAGCACTTACCGGACGCTGAAATCAAACGTGCTGCACTGCAGGCCGCCATCCCACACGGTCACAAAAATTCCAAGAACAAAAAAGGCGGAGCACCGTGAGAATCCAGTAAAATTTAAAAGGTGAAATTTTATTCAAAAGACATATAAAAACAAGTTACAGCAGCAGTGAACCCATGGCTGCCCGCTTAACGCGTTTCGTGGCGTCCTGCCACTTCATCAGAAGCTGTCGACAGCCAGCCTTCAACTCTTTAAAAAACCCCTACAGACACACCCACCACAATGTCGTTAACCCCATGTGAACCAAACATGTGAAATAATAATCCCAAATGACCCTCCCCCGCAATCTATAAAAACCAAATTATACATGGAAATAATAATGAAACAAATATATATAGAGTAACCAATGTAGACATAGTTACATAAATTGCAACAATATAATATAACTGAACAAACATTATGTCCATTCAGTAAGTAACCCAGTGCCTAGTAATTCCATCCATTGTTCAAAAGGATATCCCAAACCTTCCAAAACACTTAAATAATAAACATAAAAAATAAAAAATAAAAAATAAAAATAACACCAATACATAATGTAATTTAACATTCATAGATTAATTAGCTGAAATTCCAATTAAATACACCAATTATATCGTCTAGAGCCACCAACATTACCCATATGACATCCCATAATAAAAACTAAAAAGATTGAAAAAAATGAAAAAACATTACTTAAACCCAATATCAATAAAAGCATGATAATTCCCATTCCCTGTTCATCCCACCATACGCTTCGATGGTTCTCAACTGATGAATCCAGAACGCTTCCCTAACTAGCAGCCTCCTATCGAGATCCCCACCCCTCACATCAAAAAGGGGTTCATCTATAATTTGATATTGAATATCCATTATTCCTTCATGTTTCTCTAAAATATGTTTAGCCACGGCAGATTTATGATCCTTTCTACCCACCGCCGAGGCATGCTCTAAAATACGTGTTCCTGCCTTTCTCAATGTTTTACCCACATACTGGGACCCACATGCACATGTAACCAGGTAAACTATTCCCTTAGATGTACAATTGAAATATTTATTAATCTTAAAAACTCTCCCTGTATTTGTGGCTGAAAACTCTTTCGAAACCTTAAGAAGTCTACATGATTTACACCTTGTTCTACCACACCTGTAGTTCCCTTTATACTTTAGCCAATTGTAAGAATTGCCATGATCTTTAGAGCTGTACAAACTACGTGAAATCCATGACGCTACGTTCCTATTCTTCCTGAATACAAAAGACGGTTGTGTATCCAACACCTTAGCCAGTGTCGAGTCCTGAAGCAACACCCCCCAATATTTTCTGACACTGCGTTGTAGTGACCATGTTTCTTTACTATAAGTGGTACAGAATCTGACACCCATACCTTCCTGTTTCTGAGTATTCGACTTCTTATGCCTTTTGGGGCCACTGTCAGATAGCAAACTCTCCCTGTCTAGAGCCACGGCCCTCTCATAGGCTGACCTCACCACCTCCATCTCGTATCCCCTTTCGATAAAACGGTCCCATAATGCCATAGCCTGGGAATGAAAATCATCCCAAGTAGAGCAGATCCTTCTTAGTCGTGTAAATTGACCTATGGGGATCCCTCGTACACACGCGGCCGGGTGTGCACTCTCTGCATGTAGCAGAGTATTGCGGGTAATAGGTTTTCTGTATAAATCCGTGCAAATCTTACCTTCCTTCATCATTAACAATACGTCCAAAAAAGGAATACATGTATCGTGTGTTTCCATAGTAAATGCCAACCCCATCACTTTGTCATTGCAATATTGAACAAAGGCTTGCAACGAAGCCTCATCCCCATCCCATACCCCTATACAGTCATCGATGTAGCGATAGAAACGAACTATACTAGCTCTAAATGGATTTATATTGTCAAAAATGTGGAGCCGCTCGAACCATCCCATGTATAGATTGGCATACGTGGGGGCGAAGGAGGCACCCATTGCGGCTCCACATTTCTGAACGTAGTAATGGCCATCAATCATGAAAAAGTTGGATCCAAGCAAAAATTCTATCGATTGTAATATAAAAGCCGACTGTTCCCTATTAAATCTATGTTCCAAATTCAACCAAAACCTTATAGCCTCAATGCCATTGGCATGGTTAATTGAAGAGTAAAGGGCTACTACATCCATTGAGAACCATCTATATGTGGGTTTCCACTCTAAATCCTGGAGTTTATTAATGCACATCGTGGTATCCCTCAAATATGTCGGGAGTAATTCCACTAAAGGTCTTAGTAGTTTATCAACATAGGAGGACAACCCCTCCCCCAGAGATCCTATTCCTGCCACAATCGGGCGACCCTTAACCTCATTCAAGGATTTATGCACCTTGGGAAGTACATGAAAAATGGGCATAACTGGAAAATCACATCTCAAACCATCCCATTCACTTTGTGACAGGATACCTTGGGCGAGACCATCATCTAGTAGGGCTTCTAGTTTCTTTTTGAAAAACAATGTAGGGTCTTTATCAAGGGGGGCATAGGTGTTCTCATCGCCCAATTGGCGCATGACTTCTGTTACATAATTTTTCGCATCCATAACTACCACTGATCCCCCTTTATCAGCCCGCTTCACCACTATGTTCTGATCTTGGCTCAAATTCATTAAGGCTTCTTGTTCGCCCCTTGTCATATTGCTCCACTTGTTTCGATTCTTAATATCCAAACCCTCAATATCAGCCTGCACTAGTTTATGAAACATATTTATTTGTGGGCTTTTAGCTGCAATCGGGTAAAAATCTGACTTTTTCCTTATATCAGTGCGTATAACCCTCAAACCAGAATCATCACAATTCTCTCTTTGTAAATCCTGCAGATCATTGATTAGACATAAATCCCTGAAATCATTTAGATGGACATCATTAACGTCAAAATCAGGGGAGTCTGCCCATTGTAAATCAACAGCATCATCTTTATCTATCAGTTGTACCTCCAGTACATCAGGATTATCTCCCCCCCCCAACTCCCCCATATCCATACTTGCAAAATGTCTCTTAAGAGTTAAAGTCCTGATAAATTTATTCAAATCTCGGATGAGGGAGAATGTATCCACACTCCTGTTGGGAATAAAGTTCAGGCCTTTTGACAATATCGAAAGTTCGTTATCTGGCCGAAGCTCGAATGATCCTGGGCTAGATCCGCTCCTACCAACGTAGGGATCTCTTGCTCTTGCCTCCGCGCCAAGGCTGGTGTCCTGGATTTAAATCTCCGCCCGCCTCGCCTCCGTTTTTTCCGTAGCTGCGGGTTCTCATGTCTGTTTGATACAAACCAAAAACCCTAACCATGCTACATATGTATACACACAAGAACAGTGGTGGGATTCACATACATATTGTAAAATGTTACATCATTAGATTATATTAAAAGTCATTTTAACTGCAATTCCAAACATGTTGGACTAGGTTATCTAGTACCTGCTTGGATGCTGCACATACTTTGCACGCACTTTCTAAAAAGTCAAAACCTCCAAAGGAGCCTTTTGCAAGAACAGCCTTCAAAATATTTGAGAACACTGTCAGCAATACCCAGAGATCATCAGTAGGCATTTACATACAGTGAGAACTCAATTTTTTATTGATTTTAAGGGCACATTTACTAAGCTCGAGTGAAGGATTAGAATGAAAAAACTTTGAATTTCGAAGGTTTTTTTGGGTACTTCGACCATCGAATAGGCTACTTCGACCTTCGGCTTCAAATCAAACGATTCAAACTAAAAATCGTTCGACTATTTGACCATTTGAAGTACTGTCTCTTTAAAAAAAACTTCGACCTACCTACTTCGCCACTTTAAACCTACCGAGCATCAATGTTAGCCTATGGGGACCTTCCCCATAAGCTTTCTATGCTTTTTTTGATCAAAGGAAAATTCATCGATGGATTAAAATCCTTCGAATCGTTCAATTCCAAGGATTTAATCGTTCAATTGAACGATTTTTCCTTCGATAGTTCGATCGAACTATTTGCGGTAAACCCTTCGACTTCGATATTCATTTAACCCTCGATATTCAACCCTTAGTATATGTGCCCCTTAGTATAGTTACATTTTACACCGTACAATAGACCCCTGTGCTTATGCCCTTTGGGTACTTTAACATATTTTCTTATACATATTTCTCTAATTTTACCTTTTGCCAGAAGTTACGCAGTTTGTTCCTTGTCCCCTGAAAAACATAAAATGAGTGTTAATGTATGTACATATGGGTGTTTTACAAGTAATTAGATGTGGCACAATTGTCTCATCAATTGCTTTCATATTTGACTATGTGTCAACACTTCTAACATTATACAGCTAAAGAAGTACAAAAACCTAAAGCAATATTGCTACAAATTCCGTCTTCCATATGCTAAACTTACTGAGGTTCGGCAACCCTATAACAGTAGTGATCTGTGCCTTCAAAATCGGCCACAGGAGCTCCTCATCTTCTGATCTTGTAAGACCTCTTCTGAATGCCAGTGGTTTTGCACATGCTCAGTGTGCTGTAGCTGCTGTTGTCAAAATGTTTTAGGGTAATTTGAAATTACCGTACTCAAATCATTATTCAAATTATTATCAGAAAGTGATTTGTTTCGTCTTTTATAAAAGCTGGTGCTATAGTTCTGATTATTAATCATTTCTGATGCATTGGGTTCTTTGCTGCCATGCAATTGTAAAGCCATGTTCATCTGCTTTGCATTGTAAATGTTATATAGTTAATATACTAAGTTGATCCCAAAGCTCCAGTAAGCAGCCAGGTCATGTGATATGCATCAACAAAAGGCACAATGGGGAGCTATTGGGGTCTTCTTTGGAGACAAAGATCTTATGGATCATTTACCACTGGAAAGGCAGTGTGCAAAGTATAAAAACTGGGTACAGTTTGACATTAAACCCTGCATTCCTGAACAAATGAATTGCTGCAATTCCTGCACTTCCTTCCTTCCAGCACTACTGTATTTATGAGGGGTGAGCTCAAGAAGGCACATAGGCTTCCACCCCCTACCTGTCATTCAGACACACAAGTTAGCAGACTTGCAACAATGGCTTGTTCTTGCTTCTATTGCAGGAGAAAGAACAGGACTGGCCTGCACTTCTGCCCAGGCTTTTAGTATATTACCCCTATTGACTTCTAAAGAGCAGTGGTGGCATTAGGTAAGGTAAAGGCATCTTTATTATATTTGTTAGTTGAAAATGTCACTACATTTCATATACAACAAATTACCTTAAGGCTCATTTATTCACAATATCATACTGTATTTTCTTTTCAAATAATCTAAATTAATCTAAAAGAATTATGTCTACACATTGCAGTAGGCTGACAGTAACATTTTAGCAATGCTCATGCAATTATAGCACTGGGAATTCTCTACAGCCACAGTTCTGTGTACACACATACAATGGTAACATTTAAATCCCCTGTGTTTCCCTTTCAAATGCAAATTATTTTGATTATATATGTAGAAGAACTTTGTTAAAACATTCAATTTCCTGTTCGTTTTACCAGAATAAGTTAAAGCAAATGTATGGAAACATGTGTGAGATATTATTGATGTTTTGTATAACTTTCCACCATAGGATTTCCTGGATTTTCTTTCAAGAAAGAATATTTAAAATTAGCATTTAAATGCACAAAGTAAAAGAGCATCCTTTATATAAGTTCTTCTACTCAGTGGCCACAACAGCAGTTATTTCTTATACTAAAAACAATGAATGGCTTCATTTTACTGATAGGGTATTGCTTATATGATAATGTATTGCTTTGGCTTAACATACCCATTATAGCTAATAACTGCGGGTATGCGTAAACCAGGTACTACAAGGTAGTCATTTATTTTTTTTAATGGTTGGGAGAGAAATAACCACTTTGTAAGGTCATGTTTTTGGCATTTTCTATTGACTGGTTACTAATCAAGCCATAATAATTCCCAGGAAAAGTTGCAGTGTCCATGTGAACCAAAATATTACAGGATCAGCAAATGAACAACATAATGCAATTTCAAGTCTAGTTATTTTAAGAAAAATGTATCAGCAACATAATCTGACACTCACAGAATATACACATTCAGATGCTAGGAAGTGTAGGGTATTGTAGATATACTTCCGACATATGAAATCTATTTTAGTGATGAACTGATTATGATTAATAAAAAGTGTAAAGATAAAAGTGTTGTAAACATAAAAAAAAAATCCTTCACGACAGTGGAAATCTTTAGGTGTGATCAATTGCAGAATAAGTATTCTATGTATCTTATTCTACCCAAACTAATACCCCAAATCCTTTTTATATCACCTCAAAATAAGGAAAGCTAAAATGATCTTTCACTTGGTGCATTTTTATGTTGTTTTCAGAATTTTTTACCAAAAAAAAACTTTCTCAAGTACTTTTTATATTTTCCATTTGTGACTGTAATATTGAAGTGTAAAGTTTCATTTTTGACCTTCTTATGTCTTTCTAAAGCAGCTCGGGAGGGTCACCATTTCTGCAATTGTTATAAATTGGTACAGTTCGGGCAGATGTATCAAGGGTCGAATATCGAGGGTTAATTAACCCTCGATATTCGACTGGCGAATTAAAATCCTTCAACTTCGAATATCGAAGTCGAAGGATTTTGTGCAATTCGTTCGATTTGAAGGATTTTAATCCATCGATCGAAGGATTATCCTTCGATCAGAAAAAACTTGGAAAGCCTATGGGGACCTCCCCCATAGGCTAACATTGACCTCGGTAGGTTTTAGGTGGCGAACTAGGGGGGTCGAAGAAATTTTTAAAGAGACAGTACTTCGATTATCGAATGGTCCAATAGTCGAACAATTTTTAGTTCGAATTGTTCGATTTGAAGTCGAAGGTCATAGTCGAAGGTAGAAGTAGCCAATTCGATGGTCGAAGTAGCCAAAAAAACTATTCGAAAATCGAACTATTTTTCCTCTATTCCTTCACTCGAACTTAGTGAATGGGCCCCTTAGTGTAATGACTCACCCTGGTGGTCTAGAGGGTCGGCAGGGACGCCCATCGTGCCTTTGGCAGGGATTCCCAATGCGTTGATCTTTCTTTCCCAAGTACCAGTTCTCTATAGTGCGTGCGGTCACTCACTTCTGGGTTTACGTGTCAGACATGTGACATCATCACTCCGAGTGGTGTGAAATTCAAATATTTAAAGAGGCTTTGAGCTCAAACTCATTGCCCGTTGTTAGGTTTACTTGCTAGTATCCTGGGTGCGTTTGATTCATATTTGATTCCTGTTTTTCTGATTATCCTAACCTGTGCCTGTATGACCATTCTGTTTCTACTGTTATTGACCCTTGCCTGCCAGACTATCCCTGAACGCTGCCTGTATCGACCCCAGCCTGATTGACCTAGCCTGAACTCCACCTGACCCGACCACTTCCTGTGTCTGACCATCCCCGTACTCTGCCTGCACTGACCCCAGTCTGTCTGACTAGGCTTTTGTCTATTCCAAGAACTGTGCCTTCTGTCCAAAGACTTCATAATGATCAGGCCCCTTTGCTCGTCCAGAACTCTTGCTTGGCTCCTCTCTTATTAAGACCTGGTGGCATTGATTAGCGGAGGGCTCCTCCCGAAGTGAAAGGCGGCTGCTACAGGCAGAAGCGGAGCCGAGACCAGGGAGCCTAGCACCTGCTCTGGATTTAGGGAGCCGGTTGTGACAGTTAGTTGATACATTTTATTTCTTTGTCCCTGCTAAGCAGAATCCCTGGGTTTCATTAAAGGCAGCAGCTATTATTGATACAATAGTTGCTAATATTCCACAGATACAGCTGAGAAATGTATCAACTAATGTAACAAATCTTAACAAGTAATTGTAACAGTTCAAGAATCAGGATTACAGAGTTGCAACTAAAGACAGGAACATTAAACTTTAAAACTGTAATTTCTGTATTTCTGTGAACAATCTGAAAAAAACTGAACTGCAAAAAAAAAGTGTTTGGGAGGTGAACAAACCCTTTAACTGAACTAGACTATGCTTTCATTTTCTAATAACATACATTGACTTCTATTATCTGGAAATCAGTTATGCAGAAAGCTGAAAACTATGGGCAAGCCTTCTCCCATAGACTTCATTTTATTAAATCACTTTTTAAAAACATGATCTAATTTTTCTGTGCAAAAATAAGTCAGTACCTTTTACTTGATCCCAACTAAGATATACTAAATCCTCGTGGCAAAACAATCATATTGGGGATCTCTACAATTTATGCTAGGAGATTTATGGGATGATCCCTTATCTGGAAGACCCTGGGTGCAAAGCATTCTGGATATCAGGTCCAATACCTGAATTGTCAAATAAAAGTGCAGCATGTATTCCTTGTAATAATGTGTGTAAAGGAGCCAGGCATGTGTGTGTGTGCTGTTTAGAATAAATGGATACATTTTTTCATAATAATCATGTAAGAGTTATAACTCCTATATCATGTACAGAACAAAACAATGTATAGAGATACAGACCAAGACAGATATGTGATAGCCAAGTATATTTACATCCATATATGCACTACCACAGTCATCTGACTGCTGCAATGCATGCTATTGGTAATAAATTAACATAGAAATGGCTCATCCAAGCAAAAATGTTTTACCAGTATGCATATTAACTAGAGCAGTCAATAGTCTCATCAAATTTGGCGCTGTCCCAGGACACGAAATACAGACTACAGCATCGGTGCAAAAGATAGGCTTTATTTCAACACACACATGGTCGGGATATACAGCGGTGGGTGTACAGGGCTGTTAGACTTACGCGTTTCTTGCCGGATCCCCCGGCACTTCCTCTACCAGTATGCATATTAACTAGCTCACTTAAGGTAATTCAACATCTAACAGATATGCCTGGAAGCCTAATTGGTCAGAAGCAAGACACTTTATCTTATTACTGAAATCATGCTTACAACAAATAAGTAAATGAAGAAAAACACTCAGCAAACTGGCTCACTGATTGTATCTGCTCACAGTATGCTTTCCAGCATATAACAGCGGTATTGTTTATCAAAGGCTGACATGGGTGTCCTGGGATCATAGAGATTATAGGAGCAAGACCCCAATATGGAAAAATAAAAGTCTACAAGCAAAGTCAGTAATATATTTATAGATGCTCAGCACAACCAAATGGAATTATTCATTTATCTATTAATAAATGTATTGATGCTTTGCCCACTGAAGATTGGTGGATATTTTCATTATCATTTCATAGCATCCACAATTACTGTATTGGTATTTATTCCTATGTGTATTTCTCAGGGTGGGGGTGGTGGAAGAGATTTGTCAGGAGAGGGGGGCCCCTTGATGTCGCAAAGGGAGGCCTTGTGGTAACAGCCCCGGTAGGTCCTGAACATCCCAGTCAAACGCTGGTCCTTCTTTTCTTGTTACATGTTATCTAGGGGGCAGCCTAGTTTTATGTAGATTATTAATTCATATAGATAGAGTAGAGCCTTGCAAAGATCTTAGTAAGTGAGTTCCAGGAAAGAGACATGGGTCTGTAATGCCCAAAGAGCTGTGCATCCTTTAATGACAGCAAGGATCTCTATAGGGCATGAAATGACACATTACTCAGTCTAGCTGCATATGTTGTATGTTGATGTTGTATGATGAAGATTTCCAAAGTGAAATTTGGCCCTTAGTAAAAGTGCCCTAGAATGAGGAAAAAGTCGAGTTCTAGTAAATAACCCCCTATGTTAACTGCCAACTCTCAACTCTAAGGGACATATTAAAAGCTGTATAAAAATGTTGAATTTATCAAAGGGTGTATAATTTTACACCATGCGAATGGGTGAATGTGGAAAACTGTATGCCCTTTTTTGTAAATAAAGAAGCCTGACGATGTGTGGTGTATTATCCTGCTGTTTTTTACACAGCATAAAAAATATGCCCCTAAAAATATGTTTTGCATGCCTTGCATGTATCTACTTTGTTTGGGGCCAATAAAGAAAATTTGATGCAGTGATCTTCAAATGTTTGTCATATTGTGGGTTTTTAGTAATCGGTATCAACTGCCAGTTGATCCAGAGGAAGGCAAAAAAAACCCATCTGAAGCCTCACCAATTTGCCTCAGAGGGGGAAAAAAATTCCTTCCTGACTCCAAAATGGCAATCGGACTAGTCCCTGGATCAACTTGTACTATACGCTATCTTCCATAACCCTGTATTCCCTCACTTGCTAAAAAGCTATCCAATATTGTTCCTTTAGACTGATTCAGTAGCTTATCTGCCAGTGGATGGGGGCTTCTGACGAGTCTGCCCAATTGATATGTGAACAAGATTTCGATCAGGGAGGTTTGATCTTTCTAGGGGCCGAATGTTCAGATCACCCTACCGTTGGTGGGTATATAGGGAAAAAACCCACTCGTTTGGCGAGTCGTGTATAACCACCTTATAAATCTTTGAAATCTTATAAAGCTTAACCCTCCTGAAAACACGCCATTACCCTTTTGCCAGTTCTGGCTTTCCCCCCAATGCCATCATTTAAGGTTGCAAGTTGACCTGAAAGAGACCGTGTCTGGAGAATGACGATATTATTAACAATAAATGGCCAGAGACAGAAAAAATAAATATAAACCATTTCACAAATATCTTCCAAGATAAATACATATACTGTATATATATATACAGTATATTCCAACATATATATATGGTGTCTAATACAAGGGCAGCCAAGTATGGAGGTTTACTTTGAAAGCAGCAAGTAAGTTGCAGGTAAAACCTAGTCCCTTTGTAAAATGTATAATGAAGCAATAGAATTCTTAATGAATCAGATAAAATTGAGCATAGGACTGGCCAGATATGGGATGACTTTGACGTAGTTGGCCAGCTTAAATATATTGCAATATATGGACAAACAATCCCTGTTTTGTTTAAAGGGTAAGGCATTTTTCAGTAGCAGTATGCACAAAATGTCTCTGTCTTAAATATATTGATAATGGGTTGAGTGCAGAAAACTCTTGTATTTGACTATATGTATTTTGTGGTCACAGCCTCAATGCACCCCCTCCTAATGGTTTTAAAAAATAGTGGTGAGCACAACTTTCCCTTGTTTGTTATAGTATATATACAGTATATATATATATATATATATATATATATACAGTATATATATATATATATATATATATATATATATATATATATATATACTTTTTTTATGAGAGAGAGATGTATTTATTTTTATCAGACAATGGAAAGCAGGCGCCATTCAAAGCAAAACTAGAAAAACGCATTTTTTTCTGAAGAGGCAGGCTACTCATGTCTTTGGAGATCATTCTGCAGCCGATATAAAATAGCTGTAAATTATTTGTAATACCATCTGGGCTTTTATAGAGATACTAACTCAAATAAACACGTTGTGCACTGCCGTGCATAAATCACACCAATTTTAAAATTAGTTTGGTATTTGAAGGAGAGCCATCCTAGTTCCCTTAACAATAGAATAGATTGGCTAGTCAGCATGGCATGAGTCAAAGCCCTGGCAGTTAGCCTTCAGAACATGTTGAATTCTATGAAGAGTTTTCTCAGGAAGGCAATAAATCCAGGCATCTCCATCATAAAGCTCTAACCAAGTTGTTAGCAACATGACTTACAGTTCAACAGAAAGCTCTGTTACCACTAGTTGAAATGTTGGCACGTCTCCATGAAATGTTTGAAGAACAAAGCACAACTTCCTGTGACATTGTGAAGCTTAGCACAATGTAAGACTTCATGTAAATATCTAGATGAGAATTCACAACAACAATAACCTGCCCCAATAACATCAGCAAAGATGAATGCTTCCACATAATCACTTGTATACTGTATTAGGCGTATGTAAAATCAGAAGCGATTTTCCCACATTAGTTAATTACTTCACTGCTGGTTTCTCTTTCTTTTTCTGCTCAGCTAGTTATAGCAATTTGATACTGTGGTGTGGCTTGAATTGTTCCTTGCAAATCTGACTGAAAATCATTAATTAAAACATGTGTAAGGACCCATCGCATTCAATCCACTACTAGTTTGGGAAATCTCCTACAGGTATTATATCTCTCTCCATTTTCTAAAGGAAGTCATGTTGCTTGTAACCTGGATACTTCGGTGGAATAGCACTCCCTATTGGCACAGGAAGCTTATGATGACTTCCTGTGAAGGTTTAATATAGTGATTGGGAGCCATGTCTCTTCCACTTCAGAAAGCAGTGGATGTTGCTAGAGAGGGAAGAGGCCTCACTAAGGGCCGGAGGTGAAGAAAAGCCTCAGGAGAGGATAAACGCTAACCTTGGTGTCCAGGGAGCCTGTAGATGAGGACCAGTTAGTGGTAGAATAGCTCCTGATATACTGTAGTACAGGTCAGGAGTGTAAGATAATGAGGGCTAGTGAATAAGAGCAGTTCTGGGCTCCATCGAGGAGGAGTGGTGGCAAAAGCTGCTAAAGTATGGTTATAGTGTGGCAGGGCTCAGGGTAGAGTATAGTCCTTTAGAGCACCACTGAAAAATCTGATATGCAGGGGCTGACACCTGTGATGTGATTACCCATAAATGTGCTATATGGTGTATTAATGTGCTGTATGGTGTATTAAATGTGCTTTATGGTGTAAATTAAAAGTTCATGGTTAGGAACCTCTGACATCCAAAATCCTGTTTGGGCATCTGAGAGGTGTAGTTCAGCAACATCTCTTCTTTCTTCCACACTCTAATGCAAGGGCCTTTTGGTACTCCAGTGTTCTTGTTCAACTGATGGCTGCATCTGACTCTTGTGCTGTGCCTATTGACACCAGGTGCAAAGGGAACTATGGAGCAACCCCCTAGTCAAGAGGTGCCTGTAGCTCCAGAATTCCCTTGTGTCAATAGGAGCAGCAGTGCTCAATTCAGAATGGAAGGAAGTACTAAGTGGTACCAAGCAGGACTATACATAAGTGCAAGGAGCACATTTTGACAAGTACCTTTAATGAAAGGAGTTGTATGTGCAACTGACTGCAGGGAACTGCAGACGTAAATAAGCCCTATGTAGTTTTTTGGGGGACTCAGTAGGCTGTTAAAGTTCAGTTTTCCTGCTAAACTCTAAAACCTTGGAAAAGAACAGAGTTCAGACTAACTTCCATATTTAAGAAAAACATAGCAACTTGATATAAACAAAAGGAACACCAAGAGCCCCAATAGTGTAATATGTATTGGTAAGGGATAATGAAATAAGAGTAGATAACATATACTCACAAACCAAGGTTACCAACAGGCAACCACTGTAAAGGCAGGTGGGGAGATTGTCCTGACCCCACTCTGTGTGTATACTACTGCCAGATGCTGTAACTCCTATGTTTATTGCCTGAAGAAGCGGGTCTGAGCCCGTGAAACGCGTTGCACTGATTGGAGTTCGTTAATAAATTTTGACTGCTTAATTACAGTAGTTTTGTGTCTGCTTGGAGGAGGTAAGTCCACTACTGCCTCCTCTGATTACCAAGTTTTGGTTTTTAAACTCGTTTATATCCTTTTATTCTTTTGGCGCCTCTGTTCTTTTTATACAATAGCAACTTGATAAATGTGATAATTTGGTAGTAACTGTAGGGATGAACCAAATCCATCATTCAGTTTGGGATTCAACCAGGATTCAAAGTTGCCTGGCAAACCAAATCCTAATCCTAAAAATGATGTGACTTTTTTTGTCACGCGAGCAAGAAAGTATAAAAATGTTGAACCCTGCGGTTCTCTTTTACCCCTCATTTCCCTAATTTACATATGCAAATTAGGATTCAGATGCATTGCAGTATTCGGCCAAATCTTTTATGAAGAATTCAGGATTCAGCCAAATCCTTAATCCTTGTGGATTCAGCATATCCTTATATAACAAAATTTTTAAATTTTGAATGCATCTGGAATAATCAGCTCAAATATTAGTTATTCTGTACCAAAATAATGTTTATTTATTAATGCATTTATAATTTGATTATCTTGAATGTCTACAAAACACGCACATTCTTATAGTGATGTGCGGGCCGGCCCGATACCCGCGGGTTGGTTGGGTTCGAGCCAACCTCGCAGTCGTAGCCCCATTTGCGGGGTGGCAGGCAGGTCCGGGTCGAGCTCTTTTTCCTGCTCTCCCCACCCGTCTCCTTATACTGCCGGCTCCCGACTTCCAGGTTCCATTTTTATAGCCGTTCCCCTGCTCACCCCGTCCCTGCTGTGACATCATCACCTGGGTGGCGCGGGTCTATTAAAGGAACCTGGAAGTTGGCCTCATGGAGGTGCAGGTGGAGGGAGGGTGGATATCGGTCGGTTTTTTCCATCACTAATTCTTATATACCCAGGTTTATCAAAAGACCACAAAGGCAGCTGGAACATGAAGTCAGGTTTACAGATCAAATAACAAAGGACATTCTACTACATTTATATTTATACTACTTGATTTCTATTCCTGATTGTGTCTTATTTGATTGCATGACAGTTTAGACATATCATAATGAAAGGGGCTCTCATATGAATGTGATTTAACATTTCTTCATTTAATATGAACAAAACCTTATTACACTTTATTACTGTGCTTTCTCCATGCTGTGAACTCTGCCTCTGCTGAATATTTATGGCAGCTTTATTTGAGGTGATAAGAATTTGTCAAATAATCATAGTCACTCTGAGCTATAAAAGAGCAACTGAATTAATAGTTTCTATTAATTTACTAAATCATTTCCTATAATACATAATACATCAATTCAGTGTATTCTCAGTGTTTTTTATTTATTTATATAATTTGATATTAATCTCCAAAATCACACATTTATATTTGTTTGTCAGATAGATGCTTGT
The DNA here is from genome assembly GCA_038501925.1 of Xenopus petersii. Classification (NCBI taxonomy): domain Eukaryota; kingdom Metazoa; phylum Chordata; class Amphibia; order Anura; family Pipidae; genus Xenopus; species Xenopus petersii. The sequence goes on from CM076675.1 coordinate 121,318,427, forward strand.
CCTTGAAACTTGTTGTTATTTTACTAAATGTATTGGGTTTCAATTACATTTCTTTTTACCCATTTGCCATCTTATAAAGGGTTAATGGTTCAATGAATTTTGCCATTTTGAAATGTCTATCTTATAGCATTTGTGAATGCAAATAAATTCAGAGCAATTGTTGAATCTGCAAATTAATAGGGGTCATTCATAACCTGGGGGGTGCAAAAGCACTAAGGGGGACAAGAGCGCACCCTTACTGCTCATCTATGGAACGTCATGCCCACTCGGCAAAGAGCTCAGTGTCAGGACACACACCTAGGGACAGATTTACTAAAGTTCGAATAGTAAATTCGAATTTGAATTTTATTTGGTGAAAACTTACAAATTCGAATTTAAAACCACCAACTCGAATTTGAATTTGAATGTTATATTTATCACATGTTGACCCTGGAAACAGTTCTAATTTGACTATTCTCCACCTGCCGAGTTCATGTAAAAGTTAATGGCAGTGGCCCATTGAACTACGTGAAGATGTTAACAGTAGCGATGAGCCCAATTTTTGCCAAGTTCTGCTTAAAAAATGACGCCCCATAGACTTGAATTGGAGAAAAAATATGTTGCGCATTAAAAAATATATATATATTATTATATCGCACGGCAAAAAAAATTGACACACAAAAGTCAACGTTTTTTTCAGACTATTCAATCAAATTTTAGAGATTTGAATCAAATTTATTAGATTTAAAAAAGAAATTCACATTACTCTAAAATGTATCCTTTGATAAATAAGCCCCTAGCATTGTCCTATCGCCAGCCTTTAGACACACCTTGCACACTTCATGGGATATTGTACATGAGACCTAATTTTTCACTGTAACTTCACTTTCTTTTCACAACCTCAGCACTCTGTAAATGGGCCCAGTAACGTAACTAGAGGGGGCGGGCCCTGGTGCATGACGCACAGCCGGGCCCCCTTCCGTATGAAATTTTCAGGCCGGATTACAGTGGCACGCGAGCTGTCGGGTAGCCCTGAGGGGGTGCGGGCCCTGGCCCGCTTGCACCCCCTGCTCCCCCGGTAGTTCCGCCACTGAATAGGCCTCCAAGTGTGTGGATAACATATAGGCACAACAAGAAGGACAAAAATGCACAAAGGTTTGGGCCCTTATGTGGTTTGAATATACTGTAATATACTGCAAGCGATTCAATAGCCCCAATGTCTTAGTCCTCCTAACAAATCTCCTAACAAATCTCATAATTAGAATATATTTTGGGTTGTACATTGAGTTTATTTTGGATCAGTGTATGAGAAACTGAATTAAAATGATGACAAATTTAAACAAACAATAACTAAACAAATATATTGCCATTGTGAGAGTTGCACAAAACATAACATGCTGGGGTGAAAGGGAGCCCTGTGCCTGATGCCTGCCTTTAGCACCCCCGTAATCAGAACAGAGTTCCTTAATAAGGCTGGTAGAGTTTTCACTAAACAGTGGAAAAACAATTGTACTATGGGGAAAAAATGGAAAAATAATTGTATTATGGGCAAAAAAATGGCGATCTGCACCTGTTGTCATAGCTTTTTGTCTATGTCTCTACAAGCTAAACTGTGGGTGTAAATTGTCATTCTGAACCAAACTTTTACACCCCATGTCATATTTGCTTGAATTTTATTTTGTTAGAATACATCCTGAATAAATAAGGCTAAAGTCCTTTAAATAAAAAACAGATGAATAGCATTCTCCACCCCCCAAAGAAAATCTAAATAGGTTTGCAAAATAAAAAACCTGTCTCCAGAATAAATTCAATACATTTATGGCATTTTCTGTAACTAATTGCCCTTTAACTTTTATGATTTTGTCAAAGTCACAATATATTATTTCTCCTGTTTGAGAAAAATTCTTTGATCACTTGAATTATTATTTAAAAAAAACTGAGAATTTGGAATCTGAAAGAGAAACAATAAACACAGCTTTTTTTTTTTTGGATGAGAGCTTTCAGTCTACTTAAAGGAAAACTATACCCCCAAAAATAAAGACTTAAGCAACAGATAGTTCATATCATATTAAGTGGCATATTAAAGAATCTTACCAAACTGGAATATATATTTAAGTAAATATTGCCCTTTTACATCTCTTGCCTTGATCCCCCATTTCGTAATGGTCTCTGTGCTGTCTCAGAGATCACCTGACCAGAAATACTACAGCTCTAACTGTAACAGGAAGAAGTGTGGAAGCAAAAGACACAACTCTGTCTGTTAATTGGCTCATGTGACCTAACATATGGTTTGTTGGTATGTTTGTGAGTACAGTGAATCCTACGATCCCAGGGGGTGGCCCTTATTTTTTAAAATGGCAATTTTCTATTTATGATTACCCAATGGCACATATTACTAGAAAAGTATATTATTATGAAAATGGTTTATTTACATGAAGCAGGATTTTACATATGAGCTGTTTTATACAATATCTTTTTATAGAGACCTACATTGTTTGGGGGGTATAGTTTTCCTTTAAGTCCGAATGGCTTTTTATTAGTTTCTATAAACTTACTTCTTATCTTCTACACAGCTACAATGACCACAATACAATTTGTACATACTAATTTTAACAAATTTTCCTGCTGCCATTAATAATTTGACAGATTTATTTTTCACCGAATGCTCCCCATTATTTATTTAGTCTGCTTTCTACAAACGAAAAAAGCCACTTATGGTTCTGCTTTATTTTCTCTTATCAAAAGGCTCCAGAAACATTTCCATCTGATCACAGTAGAGACGCTCCACCACTCCACCATTCTTGTGTATCTGTTTGATTCCCCCAATACACATTTCCTATGATTATGGTTAAAGGGATGGAAGACTTAAATTATGAAGGTAGACTGTCAAGGTTGGGGTTATTTTCTCTGGAAAAAAGACACTTGCAAGGGGATATGATTACACTTTACAAGTACATTAGAAGACATTATAGACAAATAGCATTAATATAATATTAATGTATCACTGCACCAGAGGCCACCCCTTTAGACTAAAGGAACACCACTTTCAATTGAAGCAGCACAGGTAGTTATTCACAGTGAAAAGAGTATGTTTGTGGAATGCACTGCCAGATGATGTTGTGATGGCTGATTCTGTTAATGCCTTTAAAAGAGGCTTGGATGATTTCTCGGACAAGCATATTATTTTCTTTTTCTCTGTAATGATAAAACAGTAGCTTGTACTTGTAATTTATCTATTTAAAATATTGACTTCGACTATTCACCATCTAACACCTGCTGAATTGTTAATATGATCGAATGAGCTATTCCTTTGTTTTGAATGATTCGAATATGGACCTACTCAATCCCAAAAAAACTTTTACTTAATTTCGTTTGGTCTTTTTGATTTAGAATTTCGAAGTTTTTTCAATTCGAAATTCGACCCTTGATAAATCTGCCCCTTAAGGTATGGAGATCCAAAATACACAAAGACCCCTTACCTAGAAAACCCCAGGTCCTAAGAATTCTCAATACAATTTTCCATATCTCTACTTCTTCAACACTTCCTGTTGTCTAATGTGTCCTTGGATTCACATCATGATTTCCAACAGGAAACAAATATGCAATTCAACCAAGAAAGGTAGAAAATATATTCATTACACCTGATTAATTTCGTAACTATTAATCATAGGCATGCCGAAACAGAATCTTCCAAACAAATAAGCAGAGAAATACGGCTGCAGAGAAGTGTCAGATGATACATATAATACATTAGTTCCTTATGCACCCACAAGCCTATTCACACAATGAAAAAACATACAAGTGTCACAAATGTTACTGTAGTTTATTACATTATCCCCCAAATAGGGGAAAAAACAACAGAAGAACCTGAGAATATACAAGAGGTAAATAGAGGCTAAAAGTTCAATGATGGCAATTATACACAAAGGTCAGGAAGGCAAAAAGAAAAAGAACAAAATTGAAGGGAAGATACAGACAAGACTAGGCAGCAAACATGAACAGAGAAAAAATTGTGTTAATAATAAGAGATGCAGGAAATTTTCTTGCTAAAGTAAGCAGTCACTGAGTGAGGGAGCTAAACCACAACAACTAATATCCTGCTCAACTGAAAAAGGGCAACATTTTTATTGGCAGATAATCGCCTGTTATTGCACCATGTAGGTTGTTGGCACAAGATGACAAAGCACAAACAGTTTTGCTCCCCCACACACAGAATGCACTAGTTACAGGCACTGTGGAATCATAGGAGCAGTACCATCTCTTGGGAACTGTGCAGTTTAGATATGATGGATGGAAGCAAATGCTAGACATGAGCATAAATATGCAGTTTTTGTTGTTCTATTAACCACCCAAACAAATTACCATATTATAATTACTTTAAATATGAATGCGTTTATCTTAAAAGGTTCATCCCATGGTTGCAAGAGCACAAGACCTAAGGGTGATTTTTTTTTACTTAGGCTCCATCCACTAAGCAATCAAATTTGTGTGCTCTCCATCTTGTTCTAGAGTCAAATTCCTGAGTCCAGCACTCATCAATATATTGTACAGCACTGCCAAATCTGATGGAGCTCTATACATATATTTATAATAATAGTTAAGCCTTTTATCAATTCTAGATACTGAATGAATTTTCCTTGTGTCTTTTTTTTCTTTTTCTTTTTCTTTTTCTCAAAACAGCAAACAAATAAAGACTTTTTTATTCCTAAGAACTGAATTTCAAATATTGTAATCTAGATTCACTAATATTTAACAAGTGGTTGACATTTTAAGAATGTGTTTTCTTCCAATTAATATCAATCATCCATCAGGTTTAGTATCATGTACAGCAGATAATAACAATGTGACATGTAGAAAGGTAAACAAAAGAAGGTACCTTAATTATAGCTGAATACTGAAGGCATCTCCATAGGTGGTATAGTCAGGAACGATATCAAATATTGTACCAAATCAAAATCTAAAATCAAATGGTCCCCGGACTTAAAAATTCCACTAAACAATTTCCCAGTATTTTTTGTAAAGAAACATTTTAGCGAGCAGTTATGGATTTTACACAATAAATAGATTGTGTTGCTTTTCTTGCACAGTAAGCCAAATATTCTCATGTTTCAGAGACTCTGTATTGCACAATAAATCAGACAACAATGCCATTTATTGTGACAGGATGTCCAATACAGGTAAAAAAAAAGTGGAAGCAGTAGGTTGCTTCAATAGGTAACAGCATGATAGCTCCAAATGATCTGAAGGAACAGCCCAGTGTATAATACACTTTTATCTTTAAGCACAACTACAGCACATATTTTCTGCTGCAACAGAAGTGACAAACTGAGCTTTATGAAAAAAATGTTTATTTTAGTGGGGCATTGGGTAAAAAATTATATTTCCACCATTTTCACTTCTTAGATTACAGATTTAAAAAAAAAACTTTTCTGGTATAATTAATAAGGAGGATTTAATTTGACGAGAAAAGCTCACCTCTTCTAATTCTAGATTTTTCCTAGATCTAGATGCCGTAAGATTTCACTAGAAACCCTAAAACAACTGACCATGGAGATTAATGAGGGTGTCTTTATAGGCAGGAACAGGAAAACATTGATTTGGCTGCATGTTTGTGGTGACTCCTGCTAACCAGTAATAGTGTAGTTGTTGGTGGTATAGCTTTTTCATCCTCCTTAATTTGTCTCACGGCTATATACAGCATAGAGTAAATATTAACACAGGGCCTCTGCAATTATATTACCTATCTGCCTAGGAATGGTATAGGAGAAAAGGCTTTCATTGGTCTTTGTGGTGGCTATAAGGGGTTACTTAGGAACCTCATCAATTAATAGTAATTTCTTCAAAATATTAATGTACATTAATATTTACCTAAAGCTCATGTTGATCGTCTTTCACTGATAGGTCTGCATTTGTAAGTAATTGTTACTTGAAGTTACTAAGCCTGACTGTTTTGCCAACCTGACTGTCCCTTCTCACCCTGTCAATTAGAATTTCTATTGCTAACAGACTATTGAAGTTCAAATATGACAGCCCCCTTATAAAGGAACATGGGGGATCAGATAGGTAATGTAAAAACATCTGTAAATACTTTTATGGCAAAATTACAGATAACATGCAAAGACAATATTATGACAGATGTAAAAAAGAGAGCTTAATTTCCGGTGTAAGTATCTCTTTAACTTAACAGAATTTAGGAATTTACTTTAAAAAAATATATATATACACCAGTCTAACTAATATGAATTCTAATGCAGAATTTTCAAATTTAATTTCCTCTTTGCCTGAGAGAAAGAAATGGTCAGCGTAAAGTCACCAATAAAAACCAAGTTAATTACTACTGAAGGTGCAATACACCCTATTTATTAGCAGTTTATTTGCCTATAACTGCTCAATAAAATATATTGGCACAGATTGTTTTACACAGAGACCAAACCAAAGCAAACTAATAAAGGTAACAACCCGTGTCTGTTCATAAAGCCTGTCAAATAACAATATTAAGACAAGAAAGGCAGTCTAGCTATTGTTTACGAAAGTTTTTTTTTTCCTTATTACAGACTTTGCTTGGTTATTGTTTTTTTTTTTACCTTTTCTGGCATAGATTACTATTTGATTGCCCATGCTATGACCTTGCTACAGCACCAATATCTCTGGTTTTGGGATGCTTATGGCCTCTCCTTGCATCTTGATTTCTATTTTTTACAGTTTGATAGCCCTTAAATTAAGTTGGTATATTAATACATGAATTTCTTATATGGGCCCTGAAAAATTATTTACCAACACATTTTACAGATATTTAGTTTTTCAGAGATACTGCACTGTCATGATGTTGGTTCCTTTGCATCCTAACTAAGAGTGCCAGATCTTAGCTTTTTCTAAGAGGAAGGACTAATCGCTAAGTCATTTCCAGCAGGGCCCCCAACCCTGACCACTGTAATTAAAACCCTTCTTAGGATTTTCATCAGCAGATTTATCAGTCATTGCACACTATTCTTTTCCTATTGCACTTCCTTTTTAGATCAGAAGTCTAATTCTCATAAGTTTTTGATTTTTCCAGTAGATCAAAATACAATGAAAAACTTCTGAAATCTATGGTGCAGGTCTAATATCTTTTCTCCACCAAGCCCATGATGGTCTTTAGGGACTTCATTTTGAAACATGTTTTTTTGGAGAATAGAGATGCATTGATACTATTCAGGTACAGGATTTCTCTTTCACCTTCCACTTTGCTATATTTGGTAGCCTTTGATGCATCCCAGTACCTCTGGAATTGATCATTAATGAGGCAAAACATTTGGGCAGCCACCTAGCCTAAGTGGAATGCCTGTAGAGAATTTGTCTACAGAGAAAATCAAAGGAATAAGATGTTTAGGACTTTTGTCCTCTTAAACGAACACTCTACTCTCACTTCCAAGAGTAAGGTATCTGCTCTATTTGGCCTATATGGATTATAATGACTAAAATTATGTCTATTTATACAATTGGACTGCCAAAAAACTCCACTGTTTTCCTGAAAATTACATTGCTACAGCAGGACTTCTTGTTGATAACTTGTCTTCTTGATAACTTGAAGTTTTCTCATGACAGACGCAAACATAAACCATAGAACAGGGGTGTCCAAAAGGTAGATCATGATCTACCAGTAGCTGGGGATCAGTAAATCTCAAGACACTGTCAACAAACAGCTTGTCTATATCACCTTCCTGTTTTGTGCTTTTCATTTAGATATTTATTATGTTAAGGTTACATAAGAAATAGATGTGTGTTAAATATAGCACTTATGATTTTCTCATAAATCAATATTAAGTCATATTTTCCATGAAACAGAATGCTAACGTTTTTATGGATGTAGATCATAATGGGACAACATCACTAAAAGTAGACTTCACCATAGAAAAGTATGGGCATTCTGCCTTAGAAGATGTATTGGCAGACTAGGAGACTAACCAAAGAGTTTGCTTAGCCACAGCAGATGTAGCCTTAACTCAAACCAAAAGGTGTAGGTGAGACAAAATAGGAAAAACACATTGGTAGACTCTTTCCAGGCACCTGGAAATTATAATGGGAGGAGGCAACCATTATTAAATTGCCATGGGAGGAATCATTGTCCTATCATACCTGACGGGGTGAGTTATTCAACTGTCTGCATTAAATAAACAATGTAGAAATAGTACACCCGTGCTACTATCAATTTTCATAAGTAGATAGTTTAATGTATCCTTTAGCAAACCTGTAAAGTTATAATACGTATTTCACAAACTGTAATTTACCCAAGTAGTACCTATTCATTAGTGATGGGCGAATTTATTCGCCAGGCGCGAATTTGCGCGATTCGCCGCCAGCGAAAAAATTCGCGAAACTCCCGCGAAAATTCGCGTAAAAAATTCGCCGGCGTCAAAAACGGGCGCCGGCGTAAAAAACGGGCCGTTTCGAAAAATTTTCGCAGTTTCGCGAATTTCGGGCGAAATTCGCGAATTTTTCGGCGAAGCGAAACGGCGCAAATTCGCCCATCACTACTATTCATTTAAAATTGACACAACCTTGTAAAATGTATTTTATATATTAACATACCGAATCATATTAAAGGGATACTGTCATGGGAAAAAAAAATTTTTCAAAATGAATCAGTTAATAGTGCTGCTCCAGCAGATTTCTGCACTGAAATCCATTTCTTAAAAGAGTAAACAGATTTTTTTATATTCAATTTTGAAATCTGACATGGGGCTAGACATATTGTCAATGTCCCAGCTGCCCCAAGTCATGTGACTTGTGCTCTGATAAACTTCAATCACTCTTTACTGCTGTACTGCAAGTTGGAGTAATATCACACCCTTCCTTTTTCCCCCCAGCAGCCAAACAAAAGAACAATCGGAAGGTAACCAGATAACAGCTCCCTAACACAAGATAACAGCTGCCTGGTAGATCTAAGAACAGCATTAAATAGTAAAATCCCATGTCCCAGTGAGACACATTCAGTTACATTGAAAAGGAAAAACAGCAGCCTGCCAAAAAGCATTTCTCTCCTAAAGTGCAGGCACAAGTCACATGACCAGGGGCAGCTGGGAAATTGACAAAATGTCTAGCCCCATGTCAGATTTCAAAATTGAATATAAAAAAATCTGTTTGCTCTTTTGAGAAATGGATTTCAGTGCAGAATTCTACTGGAGCAGCACTATTAACTGATTCATTTTGAAAAAATGTTTTTTTCCCATGACAGTATCCCTTTAAACTGTAATGACATGGAGATAGATTACTTACATTTTATTTATTCCCACATGTTTTAAGAACATAACATGGGCCATAATATGGAAATCGTAATATGGTTTAATTGAGCTGACTTTCAAGTAACAGATAAACGTTCCTTTTTCTGCTTTACAAAGGAGCTTTGTTAGTCTGAAACAATGGGAAATAAATTGACACACCTGTTTATTTGAATGATTAACAAGACTAAAAGTTTTGAATTTAAATAGAATTACTTTTATATTAAGATACCCTGGCTACGTGTACTACTGGGTAAAGTAAGATCAAAACCAGCCCTGGAGCATTTTAAAAAGCAATCAGCCAAAGTAAGAGGAAATTAATTCTTTACTTTCCCATAGCAACACTGTCTCTATTCTTTATTTCTATTGCAAAATAGAAAATTTCAATTATGGGTATGCACAATAATAAAGCTAAACCTATAAAAGAGAATTGTTAGTATTTCTCAATAGTTTCCGATAATGGGATACACATTTTAGCCAACCAAAATGTAAATAAAGGCATTTTAAAAAGAGAATTGTTATTGAACCACTAATGAAAACATTTTTTGTTCTCATTTCTCTTAATAAATGAATAATTGAATGTTACCTTTTGGCTTAGGGTGATAGTCACCAATAAGCAGGAATAAAAATAACATTAATGAAACATGTTTGAAGTTAAAAAACATTTAGTGTTATGTACAAATTATTCCTCTTGATACATATTACTAAAATGTAAATATTGTACCCATACTCAACAGGCATAATGTATTTTTAGCCCAGCATTTTAATATCTTTCTTGGGTTTTAAGTGATTCACAAGGGGATTATTAGTATTTATGATTTTGTTTGCACTAGATTTGAGTCTCCTGTACCACATGGTGCTGTTATTGCACCTAAAATGGGTTTATGTGATATAGTCTATGCAAGGTAAACAATAACTTTAAAGGAATATTTTACATATTGTGATACAACAATAGGGATGCACCGAATCCACTATTTTGGATTCAGCCGAACCCCCGAATACCGAACCGATATATGCATATGCAAATTATGGGTGAGAAGGGGAAAACCATTTTTACTTCCTTGTTTTGTCACAAAAAGTCACATGATTTCCCTCCCTGGCACTAATTTGCATACGCAAATTAGGATTCGGTTCGGCTGGGAAGAAGGATTCGGCCGAATCCGAATCCTGTTGAAAAAGGCAGAATCCTGGCCAAATCCCGAACCGAATCCTGGATTTGGTGCATCCCTATACAACAAACAATGAGGTGGGAGGGCAGTAAATTGGTATTTACATGTAGCTGGATACAAAATTCTATTTCCTGGATTTTTTTACTGAATTTTGTATCTTTTCTATTTGCCTTTGCATTGAGTGCTGGATGGAATTACCAAAACTTGGCAAATTGTTCCCCAATGAGTAAGGATCAAATGGAGGGAAGGGAATGGGAAGCAACAATATTTTCCTCTTTAAGGGTCAGTTAACCCACCCCTTCACCATTCGCAAACTTCAGTGTTTGTTATCCTCATAATAACAACACCTCGGTGGATTACACTTTTGCTACAAGCTCTTCAGTAGCTTACTATAGATGATGATGATGCAGCCGCATAGATACCAGTTATATACACCTACACTCCACCATTTACTATTTGCTCGACTGCACAGTATCTTAACAGGAGAGAATAGCTGGCCAGGGTATTTTATGTGGTTTGTTTCCTTTCAGCTAGCCACGCTGAAGTTCCAATGGCTACTGGAATGCTAGGCATCTATTAAGTGCAATCCAATGCAGTCCTACAATAAGTATTTAGAGTAGGAGAGTTATGGCTGTGTTGCTTGGACTCTTTGAGGGTGGATGAATTGCTTACCCTTGGAAGTCACAAGGCTGAGATTGTTAAGTTTAAAATATAACTTGTAAAGGGTAAAATTAATATGATACAAAATAATTAATGGTAAGCTTAACTTTACATCATCTGTTAATTGATGGAAATGACAAAAGTAGTGTTGCAGTAATAGTGGGAGTGAAAATGTTTCCTAGAGAAAATATCTGCTCTATCTGCTTCCCATAGTAATCAATCAATGGCAAACATAGAGAGAACATTCCCTGGATCCCATGAAATGACAAAGATGAGGGAATGCACAGTGACTGAAAATAAAACAGCACTATACACAGAATATTATGTGCTAGACTTCTTCCAAGTATTTATACATGGAAGAACTGACTTGACTGTTGCAAAACTACACCTAACCCTCCACCCATGCACGTTTCACATCCTCTTACTTGCAGCTGTGATTGGGGGTGGGGTAGGAGGGCCTGATTTGGATTGGGCCTTGGTTGGTGAAGAATACACAGTCCAGGACACACCTTTTTTTCCCTAGTGTCTATGCACATTCCTGGAACCCATGATTTACTAACAAACAAGTCCGTGCAATTGCATATTTTCACAAACAGCTATATACAGTACAATTGCCAAGCCACCATACCACGTCAAGGCAAAAACTGTATTCTCTAATTGTAGGCATGTGTATATGAAATATGGAAAGAGACTATAATTTTTTTTAAAATGAAGTACATTCCAACACTAATCTTATTCATAAAACATTACTTTCAGGCAATAATGCTGTTTTATGTTGATGATAGTGTACCCCAAATTTTCCCAGCAATATTCACCCCACTCAGTTGATTAACTTGATTAAACTGATTCAACTGACAGACATAACGCAAATAAAAACCTTCAACCATATAACTCATATGGTATAATTCTAAGAGTTTCAGAGAATGTGGAAGAGAAGAGAACTACGGAAGATGGAAAGACTTCTTACTATTAAATGCACTCTTTCTGTTGTTTTTAGTTCACTGTTAGATTAAAAAAAGGTTGAAACACTTGAAAGTGTCTTGTTGTTGCTGTAATTTTGGTATAAATGCATATATCCACTCAGTCATCTGCACTACATTATTTCCTTTCCATTACAGGAGAAAATTGAGATCATTCAATCTGATATTGTCATCGACGGATCACAAATCAGTTTGACATTCCGTCCTATCTTAATCACTCACTACAGTTTTGTAAAATGTATAATGGCTTGGATGAACAAGATGCACATCAACCCTAAGCTATGCTAATATATACTAATACATTCTATACAAAATGCATAAATCCAAAAGAAACATTCTGTATCTATCTCCAAAGAGGTTGCATTTCTCTATTACAGAATTAATATAATAATGTTACTGCTGCCTTAACAAATATAATACTTACAGTATATGGCTTCACCAATACTGTCTTTAACTTGGTTTGGCTCAGTGTACTTGATAATGAGTATACGGTCAGTAATTAATGAAACAACCAAGTCACCTGACACCCATTATAATTGTTGGCTTTATGCAATAAAATGATTATCCAGCAGTTGAGCATAATTTTTCCCATATATTTTTACAGTAAGGGGCAGATTTATCAAGGGTTGAAGTGAAATCGAGGGAATTTGAAGTAATTTTTTGGATACTTCGACCATTGAATAGGATACTACGACTTTGAATTCGATTTGAAGTAAAAAAATTTGAATATTCGATCATTTGATAATTGAAGTACTGTCTCTTTAAAAAAACGTTGATTTTAATACTTCGCCAAATTAAAACTGCCAAAGTGCTATGTTAGCCTATGGGGACCTTCTAGAGCCTTTTTTGGAAGTCGAAGTAAAATCATTCGATCGATCGCTGAAATTCTTCGAATCGTTCGATCAAACGATTTTACTTCGACCACAGTATACCCAAATTCAATGAAAAAAACTTCGACTTCGATATTCGAAGTCGAAATATTCCCATTGGATGGTCGAATTGGGGGCAGATTTATCCTTTGCGGTTGAAGTAAAATTGTTCGACCGAACGATGAAATCCTTCGAATCGAACGATTCGAAGGATTTCATCCATCAATCAAACGTTTTTTCTTCGACTTCAGAAACTTAGAAAAATGCTCTAGAAGGTCCCCATAGGCTAACATAGCACTTCGGCAGGTTTAATTTGGCGAAGTATTGAAGTCAAAGTTGTTTTAAAGAGACAGTACTTCGATTACCGAATGGTCGAATATTCAAACAATTTTACTTCTAATCAAATCCGAAGACAAAGTCGCAGGATCCTATTCGATGGTCAAAGTATCCAAAAAAATTACTTTGAATTTCGAATTTTTGTACTTAGAAAATTCCCTCAAATTCACTTCGACCCTTGATAAATCTGCCCCTTAGTGTTCCAAAAGGGTTTAGTAGTTCATGAGAAATGTCTGTGATTAAAACCTATGGCAAGCGTTAGGTTTTTTGAAGTTTAGGATTTGAGTGACTGGTTAAAGGGGCATTACTCCCCCTTTTCAACATAAGTTTGATAAAAGAGGAATGTGTTTTGCTTATTATTTTACATGGCAAAAATTGTAATTAAAAGTTATGTCCATACCAGGTTCCTGGTTCTTACAAGCTATGTTCAGAACCAAACCCACTATAGCTTTGTTTTCAAGATACTGTAGTTCCCTTATTTGCTCAATTACTGGCACCCAAATCATCATAAGGAAAATAGGCAGCATGAGTGAAAAATATGTGGCAGATACAAAACTACTGATTATTTGAATTCTTCTGATGGGGGTCACCAACCCCATCAGCTACAAAAACTATTGTTCTAATGTTATTGTTGTTACTTTTATTACTTACCTTTCTGTTCAGGTCTATTCATATTCCAGTTTCTCATTAATACCATTGTCTGGTTTCTAGGGAAATTTGGACTATAACAACCAGATAGCTACTAACATTCCAAACTGGAGAGCTGCTGAACAAAAGCTAAATAATTCAAAATCCACGAATAATAGAAAGTAAATTAAAGAATAATTGTAAATTATCTTGGAAAATAACTCTTCATTTTAATCCCTTTAAGAAAAAAATGGAAAGCCTACAGGATTTTGCTATGTGTGAAAATAAAAATAAAGTCTCCAATCATAACTGACTTTGTGGTCTGGTAACAAGAGAGGAAATATTAGGAATTTAACAACAGGCAGCTAAAATGTTACTCCAAAATCCAGACATTTCAATACTTGGCCATTGTTGGAGACCCCTGTCTTAGAGGAATGAAAGAATTTAAGTTTGATGCTTTTCTTGTAATATACACTTGTTCTGTTTTTTATTCAATAACTTACTGAAGAATGCCCTAGCCACAACTGTGGCCAGTATGGTATGTTTATGAATTTGCATTGAAAAGAAATTGATGTTGCAGACGCATTTGCACTTTCAAGTATACATGAAAGCTGTGATGCCCAAAGTATGATGTATTTACTACAGTATGATTTAAGTATCACAGATTTTAAGATATCTTAGGTGATTTTAAATGTCTCTCCATTCAGAATAATCTGTTCTCAAAAAATGCCAGACTTGATCTTTCATGTCTCCATAACTACCACCCCATTTCCTTTCACCGCCAGTCTATAAATTCTGAAACATCTTGTCTTCCCTCGTATTTCTAATTACAGCAATTATCTGTACCCTATGTAATCTGATTTTCAGCTTGCACACTCTACTGGCACAAACTTATCTGAAGTTGCAAATTATAACAATTGCCAAGGTCAAAGCATATTTTTCTGTTCTCATCTTCCTGGATATATCCCCTGCATTTAATATTGCTGATCCTTCTATTCTAATGCAAATTCTTCAATCCATTGGTATCCACTATCAAGTTTCATAATGGTCCTTAACTTTCTAACAGATCCTTCTCCATCATGTATGATTACAAATCTATTTCTTCAGTGCAAGTTAGCATGTGGGTGCCTCTGGATTCTTCCTGCACATCCTCATCCTTTTTAAAGGGATACTATCATGGGGGAAAAAAAATTCGGTTAATGATTCGGTTAATAGTGCTGCTTCAGCAGAATTCTGCGCTGAAATCCATGGGGCTAGTCATATTGTCAATTTCCCAGCTGCCCCAAGTCATGTGTCTTGTTCTCTGATAAACTTCAAACACTCTATACTGCTATACTGCAAGTTGGAGTGATATCACCCCCCTCCCTTCCCCCCCCCAGCAGCCAAACAAAAGAACATTGGGAAGGTAACCAGATAACACCTCCCTAACACAAGATAACAGCTGTCTGGTAGATCTAAGAATAACACTAAATAGTAAAAACCCATGTCCCACTGAGACTCCTTCAGTTACATTGAGAAGGAAAAACAGCAGCCTGCCAGAAAGCATTTCTCTCCTAAAGTGCAGGCACAAGTCACATGACCAGGGGCAGCTGGGAAATTGACAAAATTTCTATAAAAAATCTGTTTGCTCTTTTGTGAAATGGATTGCAGTCCAGAAGTCTGCTGGAGTAGCACTATTAACTAGTGCGTTTTGAAAAAAACATGTTTTCGGATGACAGGATGCCTTTAAATATCTTTTGTATGAAAATGAGATTAATATATATTTAAACAGACCATCTCTGAACCTTGAATTTCAGACTCAGTTCCCTACCTCCTAACCATCTGAATCACCTTCTGAAACTGAACCTAACAAAAAATATAACTGATCTTCCTTTCATCCAAATATGGCCAGATTTTATGATTTCTGATGACATCTGATGAAGTCTTTACTGTAAAAAGGTGTTACTTCTCATTTAGCAATATAGCAAATATAAGTGCCTTTCTAGCAACTACTAAAACATTTATCAATGACCTTATCCTGTTATGCCTTAATTACTACATCCTACTACTAACTTTTTTTCTCCCAGACCCCCCACCTCTGTCTTAAACTCAGCTGCTAGCATCCTACCACACCTAGTAGAGAACCTGCTCCTCCACTGTTAAAATCTTTATTATGGTTCCCAGTAAGCAATGGATAACTTACAAACTGCTTCTCTTAACTCATTAACTCCTCAGCATCTCACTACATATTTTCTATGTAGTCCATGTAGGGATAATGAGTGATTCACTGATAAAGAATAGAACAACACATTAAAGGTGGAGCTGAAGTCTTTTGTTCATTTTAAAAAGTAAAACCACATAAGGCTTGATTTTATCATATTTATACAGTAGTATGCAGGTTGGCGTGTATCCTGTTTTGCTAAACATATATAAAGCTCTTCCTGGAGCTATATCATTATACAGTATGTAGTTTGTATGTATTTAATGATCCTAATACACTGCACAATATGGTTACATTATCCCTTCTCCAATGTGTTTTCTTCTGTGCCTGCCCACATGCAATTTAGTCATTTGGAGTAATTTCCAGGACCGCCCCCTTGGGCAGATTATTATTAAGGCTTTGGGAGGCTAAGCCTCCCCAAATCTGCCTGACAGTTAAAAAAAATAAATAAATTATAAGGTACTCAATAAATGCTGGCACAAGGTCTGTCTCTAGCTGTAGACAGGGGTTGTTACTGTGAGTTCTATGCCTACTTAATTCATTAACATCCATGACAACAGATCAAGTATCTCTTTTCACGTCTGCTATAGCTTCGGTGCTGCTGCTCTTGCACTTTAAATCATGTAAAATTCAGTGCCAGATGTCCCTTTAACAATCTTCTTTTGAAGAAGCCGCACTCACAGGACTTATGAAGATATAGAAATTTATTATAAATATACACTAATGTTTGTGCTGTGTGTCAGCTTTTATCACACTGAGAGTATAGTATATTGGTCAGAGTTGCCTGGAAGCAATAAGCCCAAAATTTAAGTAGAAAAATGAAGAAACGTTTCGGCTAACACTCTAGCCTTTCTCCTTTCTCAAAGTGATTGATTTGATAAGACCTGAGAGTGCAGGCTTCTTCATTTATATATATATATATATATATATATATATATATATATATATATATATATATATATATATATATATATATATACAGGCAATGCCTGTCATGAGGTCAGTAAGGAAGCAGATCTTTTTTAATAGAATAAAATGGGGAGAAAAACATGGTGGGACAGTAGAGGGGAAAAATTACAGAGGGCAGAAAAAAAACAGAAGAGAACTAAAATGGGAAAGAAAGTTATGAGGAATTGAATAAGAAGTTGTAATACACAGGAGAAAACCAGAAGCACACAAAAGAACAAAACATGCTGGAAGATGAAGACGTTTAAGTTGAAGACATAGTGACACATTCATAATTAATTTTCTCAACAACAAATGTATGAATATAGAGAATTAACGTGAAGGTAAATGTTTGTTTCATTAGCATGGATAATATGTAAAGTTTGAACAGTGTTCAGAGGAATTAAAACATCTCGTTAGTGTTCCAAAGGTAATAGCACACACAAAAGAGAGTGAGTGGGAAGTAGCAAAGTTTGGAGATGTGCTGCTCCTCTCCTGTAGAGGGCATACTAACCATGTCACAATACTGAGTGACAAACAGCAAATGGGTCATTATGGTTAGAGGAAAACAACAGATTAATAGCAGATTTGTTTATTTTAGGTTCTGTTTGAAGTCAGTAAGTTTTTTGATTCTCTGCTCAGTAAATGACAGCTCAGACACACTGGATGTTCCAGGACACAGATGTAGCCTCATTGCTTAATGACCTCATTTGCATGTGACAATAAACCATGGCCCAACCACCACCTATTCAATTTGCAGTAGGGAAAATAGAAACTCAGGGGTTTCCTTCATGCTGCTTTAATACAAACATAATTATAAATGTTATTAAAAGTTACACTGGCTTTAACTAATAGGCAATCTACAATATAAATCTTAAAAAAAATAGTACCCATATGTTAAATATGTCAATTTGCACAATAAATGAATCCCCAAAATACACTGCTGCCCTAAATTAATGTTAAATATGAGTGTCGTTGTATAAATATAAAATATGGATTCAAGTTATTGCAAATAAGTGACTATGACTGCATAATCAAACCATACTCAATCTAAGTAATGAGGGGAAGGTCAATACGAATTCAGCAGATCTTCTGTCGATTGTTGGATCAATGCAATGCATTGTTTTGCTGTGTTTATAAAATACATTGATCAGATCAGTGGATAAATAAGTGTTCTTAATGAGCATAGAAGTTATGCCTCCCAAAGCAAAAGCCTAATAAGGGGTCATTTATGCAACTGAATGCAATGTGCTAAGTGCAAACAGGCCTCAAACAGCCATTTTGTTTTGCACTTTGTGTTCTGTTGTTTACAGTTTTCTGCAAGCCTGTGCTCTCTGTTTCAGAGCATAGGGAACTGAGCATAACCTCTAAATATAACTCTATCTGGATTAGGCAGTAGTCTATCCAAGAGGGGTGGGGGAGGGGGGAGGCACATAGGTATCCCTCTACCTCACATCATAAAGAACTGCAAGGAGTAGCATAGGGTACAGGTTGCAATGGGGCCCTTTATTTACTGCGTAATAGGGGCAAATGTTAATGGTTTAATATAAATGTTAAAAAGTAAGTTAATACATATATTTAGGTTGGCCACTGGCTAGAGGATAACAGTTGTGAGGGAAAGTCCCCAATGGGTGGAGAATAGGAAGTTATAAACGGGAAGGTTCCAGGTAGGGATTTTAGAGGCGTCATGGGAGGAAAGCTGAGCAGTAGGCTCTGCAGCAGTAGAGTCATCTCCTGGAAGAGATACTGAGCCTAGGTAGTGTGAGGACTAGTGGTGTAATAATACAGTCTAGGAAGTGTAAGGCAGCAACAAAAAGGAGTGAGTCGGCATAGTGTTCCCAGCGGAAATCCCGCCAGCCAGGTCATAAGAGGAAAGGCTATGTGTAGAGAGTGAGCTGGCCAGGACCCAAGAGGGGTGCCTGCGAGCGTGTGTGTCCCCTGGCAATGTGCAGTTATGGGAAGTGTCAAATTGAAAGCTGGGAGATTAAGCTCTTTGAATGTGCTGCTGCTTAACTGAAGGCCGTGACAAGAAAGAGAACGTGATTGAACTGCAACTCCCTGCCTGGTGTGCTTCACTCAAGGCTTTTCCCACACAAAAGGTCAGCGGTACATCAAGGGTTAACAAAAGGTAAGGCATAGGAGATATTTGCCCCTGTTACAAATGTCCTTTGGTAATGGCCTGTAGTAATGTGCAGGTCTGCACGTACCCATTGGGCCCTCCCTTTTGTGACATTATCGGGGGGGCAGTTCTAAAAATACAGGAGGAAAGTCGGGTGCGGGCATGTGCAGGTCAGCTGGGTGCGAATATGGATCGAAGTTTTCTTGACCAGCACATCACTACTGGCCTGAATCAACTATAGAGGAAGCAAAACACAGGGGGCCAAGACAACGGGGGGGTGGGGGCTGGACTGCAGGGTCTGCTGCACTCAAATCCCCACTCCCAACCACAGATTTATAGGAAAATATGAGCACCTTCTGTAGTGAACTAGCAGGTGGGCAGGGAGGGGGTCTGGGTGGCTGAGTGTGCTGGGCCACTCCAAAGTTTTTTTGAGAGGTGCCTGGCAAAGGCTAGTTACACCACAAGCCTGCAGTCCCTGATGCTGCTCTCTGAACTAAGCAACATATTTTTAATCAATAGAGCTCAATAAAGCCTACAATCATGGTCATTAAGGGAACCATGTGGTGCAAGTACTTTTTAAGTGAGACTAAGGGCTGGACACTTGAACCCCTTAGCAATCTACCACTTGTGCCCGGGAATCTGTAAATGTCCCCTACAGTATCTGTTTAACCTCTTGATCCAGTTATGAATTTTTTATGTATGGACTTGTGTATGTAATCTCTATTTTCAATGTATATACCTTTTTATTGTACAGTGCTGTGGAATAAGTTTGTTCTTTATCCATCCATATTATTACTGTTAAAAATAATGAGAGTCAAAATATATGTAGATACATTAAATGAAAACACCAAATCTAAAGACTACACTTATGATTTTATCATGTGTGCCTTATATTACATATGGGGGTAATAACTACAAGACAGAGAGTTGCAAAATTTGGCAACTTCAAAAATCAATGCACTTCCCGGGTTTAGAAATTCAGGGATGGAACGGTTGTAAGGTATTGAGAAGTACTGTATTAAAAAAGTGTCAATACAGGGATTAATCTCATGGTCTGTGATTTTGTGCTGGAGGGCATCATTAGGCTAAGGCCACACTAGGCGATAGCGCCGCGATTTGACTCGCGGCAACTTTTCGCCGCGACTTTTAATCCGCAATCGCTGGGGAAACTTTTGCGCTGGCGTCTATGGGGAATCGCGAAAAATCGCCAGCGTAAAAACACACGCGGCGATCTTTTTTCTATTGTCGCTCGAAATCGCCTAGCGAGGCAATTTCGAGCGACAGTAGAAAAAAGATCGCCGCGTGTGTTTTTACGCTGGCGATTTTTCGCGATTCCCCATAGACGCCAGCGCAAAAGTTTCCCCAGCGATTGCGGATTAAAAGTCGCGGCGAAAAGTCGCCGCGAGTCAAATTGCGGCGCTATCGCCTAGTGTGGCCCTAGCCTTAGGTTGATAACAGGCAGCCACCGCCTAATTGTTTATTTAAGATAGGAAATTATGAGGGTCTGTCCTACATGTAACACCCATCTGAAATGTTTTTCTTGGAACAGCATTGGACTGTTCTTCCATTAAAATACAGATTGCAAACATTTGTTTTATAAGCTTGCCTGAAAGAATATAAATCTGAGATAAGACTAAGATAAGAAAAGAAAAGTAAATGAAGAAACATATAAGTGTATGGCCACTCGTATGGTATCTGGGCCAATTGGTCAGACTACACAAAGGCACAAATTCACTAAGCGCCGAAGCGCCGAACGCTAGCGTTAATTCGCTAGCGTTAATTCGCTAGCGTTTGGCATTTTTCGTTACTGCGCAAATTCACTAACGAACGCTGGCGTAAATTCGCTAGTGTTACTTCGCACCCTTACGCCAGGCGAATTTTCGCTAGCGACGTAACTACGCAAATTTACTAACTTGCGCAGTGTACTGAACGCTACCTTTTACGCTAGACTTCCTTCGCCACCTCAGACCTGGTGAAGCGCAATAGAGTAGATAGGGATTGTTTCAAAAAAAGTCAAATTTTTTTCTAAGTCCCAAAAAACGCTGGCGTGTTTTCTACATGATGGGTGATAGGCTGAAAAAGATCGAAAATATTTTTGGGGCTCCCCTCCTTCCCCCCTACATTTCCTGACTCATGGCAACTTACCTAGACAGTGGGCACATGTGTAGGGCAAAATAAAATTTTTATTTGCTGATTTGAAGGTTTGCTTGGCATTTGTAGTGCTAATACATGTTCCTCCATTGAAATTTGAATTTCGCTAGCGTATGCAAATGAACCATCGCTAGCGAAACTTCGCTTTGCTTGGCGAATAAACACTAGCGCAACTTCGAAAACTTACGCTACCCCTGTGCACAACTTCGGATTTTAGTGAATTTGCGGAGCGCTGGCGAAAATACGCCTGGCGAAGTGTGGCGAAGTGCGCCGAAGTGTGGCGAAGTGCGGCGAAATTGCGCCTGGCGCAACTTCGCATCTTAGTGAATTTGTCCCAAAGTGCCTTTCTCTACCTAAAATAGCTTATGCTAGCAAAAAACGTTCTCTTTGGTCTTTCTTAGGCAACTATAATATAAACATTGTGTGATAGTTGAAAAATGTAATTCTCATACTGAATCATCATACTGTATATTATAGCTTTAGCTAATTTTTGATTTTGCCCACTCCTGCACCTTGCGTCTCATTCCCTTCTCCTTTAGTTTGTAAGCTCTTTTACACAGGGCTTTCCTCACCTTTTGTATTGGTACTGGTGGTTATGTACAGTATGTAACTGTTATATGTATGTAATACATGTGATTTCTTTGTATAAGCACATTCATTTTACAGCACTGCCCAATATGTTGGCGCTCTTAATAATAATAATAATAATAATAATAATAATAATAATAGCAGTCCTGCATTAGAATGCCCTGGCCGTTATGTGACCAGCTCTAATGCATATGTGTATAATACATATGTGTATTTTAGACACTGTACAAAAATGTGGAAAAAAGAATGAAATTAATAAAGAATGGGGACATTATAGGAAAGTTTAACAATCTCAAAGCAAGTAATATGCACCTGCTGTAACTTTAAAATAATCACACCATGGTGTTAACTTCAGATCTAACAATACAATTAACTTTGTGCATTTCTTGAGTGCTTTGCATTGGAAGTGGGTATCAGCTTTCATAAATACATTACTTATTGCTTTCAAAAAGCATTTGGTCACATACCATTTTGCTTAGGGAGAATAGCAATGCCTCTGCATTCCAGCTGATTTTCCCAGGATATCTAAAGGCAGGAGACGAATGGGGAGATGTGCATTGTTCAGAGGGAGAGAGTTGCACTGCTAAAAACTCAGCCCCTTGCCTGACACTGAGTTCTCTGTATATAGTTACCTATATATACATCCCATAAGATAGCAGTCATTTTAGCAGAACAAAACTAAGGATTTGTAGAAAATCCCACTATAATCAATGCAATAATACATTTCTAAAGGCTTGAGCTGCCACTCATACTAGGCTGGACCCATGCAATAAAGGCAAAGCTATTTCCAGCAGGTATTAACATTCCCTCTTGTTAACTTGACAGCTGGAAAGGGCAAAAAGCGACTGCATGTACAATAAATGAAAAGCAGCAGTTGAACATTTATCAGTCTGCATGCACAATGCCAACACATGCAATTACATGTTTGATGCAGATCTCTGGATTTCACTATTGATTTTGTTAGTTTGTTTGTTTGTTTTACGGTATTTCTGCTCCAGTGACACAACCACTGTCTTCATTCCCATCACATTCCCAGCAATCTTTACAACTGGTTTTGCTCAGCCATCTCCTATTCTTGGTCTATTGAAATCGTTTTAGAACAGAAGTCATTTTTTTTTTCCTCATTGCAATTCATTATTTCCAAATGACAGAATTTCATTACCCGAATATTTATATCAAAACGCAGAGCAGAGATTATTCCTAAACCATTGGTGCCCCTATAAATTTTATATTTCTCGAATAAAAGCTCTGCAAAACGTTGCAATAACTGCTGGAATCCAAACATGCTAAATAAATAAGATAAGCATTGGAAAGGAACGATCCCAAACTGGCAGAAATTGCATGGTAATTACATTTTTATTTGATCCCACCAAGGCCCCCTAACTGTAAAGCAAAAAAAAGGCAATTTTTCTGTATTTTTGTTTGTTTTCCTATCTGCGGGAGAGGCAAATGAACAACGTTGCTAGTTTGTCTTTATTGTTGAGCCCGGGGAGCGAGAGATTGCTGTGCAAACATTACAGCACTAATGCCTGCAGTTGCTACTCTGGGTATAAATTATTGATCAGCCGGATTATTGCTCTTTCTGCTTAATGGATACAAATATCTGCTTGAGCAACTTTTATGACCTGTTGATAGATGAATTAAGACACGTTGTGCTGGAAACAAGCGAGTATTGGCAAAGTAACAATTAATAGCGATAATCCTACTGCTGGTGAGTCGGAGATGAGTCGAATTTCCCTAATTTTGGGAAACAGGGTGTTTTAACCCAGTCACCGCTGGTTAGTCATAATGAACTCGATCACCAAAAAATGCTTTTTCAATCTACTTTTCCTATCCAACTCCTGTAACTCCCAAAAGATGCTGCTTCTCCTCTTAATTTGCCTTGCAGGCGCACTTTACGCAACCAACTGGTTCCCTCCAAGGAGAGAGCCTGTTGTTGTTAAGATTTGACAGCAGAGATCTAAGAAATAGCTACTGTCATAATGACCCCGTGCTAATTGATTCCGTGGCCAGTGACCTTACATAATGCGTGGCCAGTACAATGGAAGAGAAGCACAGGAATCACTGGGGGGGGGCTACAGAAAACTGGCAGTTGGTGGATAGGGATGTAGCGAACGTCGGAAAAAAAGTTCGCGAACATATTCGCGAACTTGCGCAAAAATGCGAGCGGTTCGCGAACGGTTCGCGAACCCCATAGACTTCAATGGGAAGGCGAACTTTAACATCTAAAAAAGACATTTCTGGCCAGAAAAATGATTTTAAAGTTGTTTAAAGGGTGCAACGACCTGGACAGTGGCATGCCAGAGGGGGATCAAGGGCAAAAATGTATCTGAAAAATCTGCCTGTGTGTGCTTGGAAGAGATAGTGTAGGGGGAGAGCTGTTAGTGATTTCAGGGACAGATGATAGTAAGTTTGCTGGCTAGTAATCTGCTTGATACTGCTCTGTATTGGAACAAAAAAATAAATAAAAGCAGTCCTTACAAGGACTACTGTTATTGCAGCAGTCAGCAGATGAGATCAGAAGCAGGACAGCTGCCCACTGCAGCTACATACAGAGCACTGCAGTAGAAGGTAGATTACTAGCCAGCAAAGCTACCTAAGCTTAAATGTCCCTCAAACCCCTGCAGACTTCTGTCCCTCCAATAACAGAGCAGTATCAAAACGATTACTAGCCAGCAAACTTTCAACTGTCCCTGAAATCACTAACAGGCAGCAGCTCTCTCCCTACACTATCTCTTCAGCACACACAGGCAGAGTGAAAAAAACGCTGCAGGGCTTCGGTTTTTATAGGGAAGGGGAGTGGTCCAGGGGAGAGCTTCCTGATTGGCTGCCATGTACCTGCTGGTCTGGGGTGAGAGGGCAAAAAAAAGCGCCAACAATGGCGAACCCAAAATGGCGAACGTCGCGCGACGTTCGCGAAGTTCCGGCGAGCGCGAACACCCGATGTTCGCGCGAACAAGTTCGCCGGCGAACAGTTCGCGCCATCTCTATTGGTGGACGCACCGGCGCACTTTGAGTGGAGCTGTGGAATGCAGGGGAGCTGAAGGGTTTCATTTTATTAGGCGCTTACATGGGATTGTCATCACATGCCTCTGGACAGTGAGTCAAAATAGGTCCTGGCATTCCAAGTACAAAGAGGCCCAAATAGTCCTCCAACAGCCCACTAAATAGTGACTGTCTATGGGACCTTACTGCTGCCCCTCTGGCATTTGCCAGAACCCACAGCTTGCCAGTCCGGACAAGGCTGCCTGGAGACAATAATGTCCTTGACTTTCATGGCCACATACTCCTCCGCAATACCCATTCCTACACTGCCAGAGACATGACCCTGCCATGAAGTTGAACCAATTGTAACTCTCCCACCATCAGCCTGTGCTACATTGTACCCAAAGTAGCAGCTTTGCTTTGGCATCACCCTTTGCTTTGTGTCAATGCGCAATTGCAGAATTCTGCACTGGAATCCATTTCTCAAAAGAGCAAACAGATTTGTTTTTAGATTCAATTTTGAAATCTGACAGGGGGCTAGACATGTTGTCAGTTTCCCAGCTGCCCCAGTCATGTGACTTGTGCCTGCACTTTAGGATGGAACTACTTTCTGGCAGGCTGTTATTTCTCCTACTGAATCAGTCTCAGTGGGACTTTTACTATTGCGTGCTGTTCTTAGATCTACCAGGGAGCAGTTATCTTGTTACATTCCCGTTGTTCTTTTGTTAGGCTGCTGGGGGGGAGGGATATCACTTCAACTTGCAGTGTAGCAGTAAAGAGTGACTGAAGTTTATCAGAGCACAAGTTACATGACTGGGGGCAGCTGGGAAACTGACAATATGTCTAGCCCCATGTCCGATTTCAAAATTGAATATAAAAAAATCTGTTTGCTCTTTTGAAAAATGGATTTCAGTGCCGAATTCTGCTGGAGCAGCACTATTAACTGATGCGTTTTGGAAAAAAAACATGTTTTCTCGTGACAGTATCCATTTAAATATGCGCCATTGGTTCCTTTGGTTAAATGACATCTCCGGGGTTATTTCATCAATGCTATTAATTTAAAAAAAAAACATTTTAACCTGTATTTTTCTCCTGCCTTTATTAATTCGGTAACAAGAGCCTGCTACCAGCGTGGGATGAAATCTCATATTGTTGTAAAGGCACAATGGAATATTATTTTTGGCCATTAAAGTTTATAGGGTTGCATCATATGTAGCAGAGCTGGCTGCTGAGATAAATGTGATTTATTTGTACAACCCCCCCCAGCAGGAAATAATATTGTGAATATTGTCCCAGGTTTACCATAGCTTCCATTTATATACACTGTACAGAGCAAGAAAAATCTAAATACAGCATATCTGTTTTCCATATAAGCAGGAATCCAATATGATGGTGTAAATAAGATAAGAGGTATTTACAGAGAGTGTGAGGGGATGTTATTTATGGCATGCAGTGTATCAGTGCTGGCAGAATGATACAAATAGTGGCTTCCAATAAATATAGAGAGGAAATTAAAGGCTCCTTAATTAGTTCGGCAATTAAGCATTCTGGGTCGCATGTTAATCAGCACAGGCCTTATCAAAGGACAAACAGAGCGATTTGCAAAGCCTTTGAATTTTAAACAGGCTTATTGATTTCAGCACAATAAGTCATCTCCTGACACAAGAAGGAAATTCAAATAGTTACAATTTGCAGCCACAGCTACTGTAAATTTGAGAGAAAAATGGCCTCCCTCTACAATGTGACAAGCTTACAAAATATGGGCCTGCTTACTAGTCAATTAGGCAAGAAAACAAGAGGCGATGTGATGCAGGGACGCAAAGGCACCAAACACATTCACAGTGCTGGGAAATGAAAGGGCAAGTGTGTCTTTGCACCACTCAATTAGATCTTTTGGATATTCTGAAGTCCCAGGCAGGGGAAACTTTGCCAAAGATTAAGTCAGGTTTATGCAGGTTTTTTCTACATCATCAGTGACTTGTCCTTGTTCTCCCTTCTTGTGAGAGGCTGATCTCCCTGTCTGACCAACTGCCTCTGAACTATAACTCCCACCATTCCCTAGTAGCCCACGCTGGAGAAGTCATTTAAAGACAGCTGGACGTTTCAGGACAGACTCCCAACTCATCAGTTCGAATGATCTCTGGCAGCTGATTGGTTAAGCCATTGCCAAGCGATCAGGTCGGACGAGCAGAGGCGACAGACGTATCTCCATCTCATATAAGTTGTGTGTTTCTGTGCTAAACCAGAACACGTTTTCTCTCAATCCTCTATTCAACACAAGGCTGAACCAGGGGCACTTCTTATAAGTGTGGGTCGGAGAGGCAAGAGGAGGGCTGGGGTCGAGCATCCCATGTGAGTACAAACACAACTCTTATAAACTTTCACTTGTCATTCCCCAAACTGCCAGGCAGATAGAGTGCAGTTGTACAGAGGTAGCAGCAGGCTGGCCGGCGTGATGCTCCGGACTCCCAAGGCACAGGGCTGGCTGCATGAGAGGGAGCTTGTGGGCTGAGCTCCTCCCCCCTCGGCGAGCGCTGTGACAAGAAGAAGTAGTGGAGTAGTGAGGAGCCCGCACTGTCTGCCTGTCATTCACATTCAGTGTGTCTGTGCGACCCTGCCTGCCGCCCCCTCGCCTCCAGTTCTGAACTTTCCGCTAATCCTGGGAGGGCGCCAGTAACGCGCAATCAGTGAGGCGCTAAGGGGTCCCAGCTCCCTCCTTATACCCCTCAGTCACTACGTCACAGCTTGCTTGGACTTGTTTATTATTTGCGGATAGAAGCTCAGTAACTTTGCCGGGAAGCCGCACAGTAAGATCGGGGAGGCAGTCGTATGCGACCATGGCTGTGCCAGCCGCTTTGATCCCCCCGGCTCAGCTGGTGACTCCTCAGGCAGCGATCTCTTCCTCTGCGTCTTCCTCGTCCTCCTCCTCCTCTGCCAACTCGACTTCTTCGGCCAATAATTCTCCTTCGCCTTCAGTCGCGCCTTCCTTGTCCGGGCAGAGTTTGTACCGACCAGAGCCGCTCGCTGCCACCACAGTTACTCCCAGCAGCCTCAGCGGCCCGACTCCCAACCTCACCGCCAGCAGCGGCAGCAACAGCCAAGGGTCCGGGGTAGCGGCGGGGACTGGGGGAGTTGGAGGAGGAGGAGGAGGTAGCAATGGGATCCTGAGCAACTGCAACAGCCCCAGCACCACCAATAGCAGCAACAGCAGCCACCATAATAATAATAACCTTATTATCCCAGGCAGCACCTCAGCCACATCCAGCAGCACCACATCCACCACCAGCAGCAACAACACTCCCACCTCCAACCTGCCCGGGAAGCCCGTCTACTCCACTCCGTCCCCGGTGGAGAACATCCCCCAGAACAATGAGTGCAGGATGGTGGAGTTAAGAGGGGCCAAGGTGGCTTCATTCACGGTAGAGACCTGCGAGCTCATCTGCCTCCCCCAAGCTTTTGATCTTTTTTTGAAGCATTTAGTTGGGGGGCTGCACACAGTCTACACCAAACTCAAGAGACTGGAGATCAGCCCAGTGGTGTGTAACGTGGAGCAGGTGCGGATCTTGAGAGGCTTGGGGGCCATCCAGCCTGGGGTCAACCGCTGCAAACTCATTTCCAGGAAGGATTTTGAAACCTTGTACAATGACTGCACCAATGCCAGGTGAGTACCCCCTGCACCCACTCACACCTGTGTCACCCAATGGTTGGATCCAGGCATGGTCACATGACCTTCATAATACTAAACCTTACAATTAGATAAAGTGTGCACCTCTATCAAACATCATTGTACTCATAAACAGTTATACTGCCTGACAGCAGTGCAGTCACACACGGGACAACTTGTTTTGTGATCTCTAATGTTTTATGTGCTGCTCCAATGTGTCTCTTTCATATAGGGAGTCTGATCTTTCCAGTAATACCTGTTCCTATAACCCAACCTTACACATTGTCAGCGTAGTATCATGTAGCAGCAGCTGCAGCCTGTGTGTATCATCCTACAATGTGTATCATCCTCCAGTGTGTATCATCCTCCAGTGTGTATCATTCTCCAGTGTGTATCATTCTCCAGTGTGTATCATCCTCCATTGTGTATCATCCTCCAGTGTGTATCATCCTCCAGTGTGTATCATCCTCCAGTATGTATCATTCTCCAGTGTGTATCTTCCTCCAGTGTGTATCATCCTCCAGTGTGTATTGCGGTTCTGCTTTAGAAGCACTTAGAGGGGGGGGGTGTCACTGTGTAATAGTTCATTTTGCCACTGCCATGTGGTGCTGAATTTTCCTAAAAACTGTCTTTTCCACAAGCTTTGGAGCTGTATGTGCATATCACACTAGCACAAATGATCATAAGGCTGAGGGGGTAAAAGTTTATTAAATTCTGTAGCAACTTCCAAAACTGAGAAGTCCTGTGGACTTCAGCATACAGTCCCAACAGCAGCAGCAGCAACATGTATCAGTAATGAGGGAATCACTACAACTGTAAGGATATTGATTATTGAAGGATATTGATAGTGTGGTGATGAGCTTAGTTAATATTTGAAGCACACATCATTTCCGGTGGGCACAGATTTTACATTGTGCTGACCTACAGTATACCTGGATAGAAAATGAAATAAATACATATTGCTCTGTTCTGCACAATGTTGTCAGCCATATGGCAGCATAAACATGCACTCACACTTGCCGTTCTCTCTTCCTTGGCCTAACTGGGCCATTCCATACTTAGTCCACAATTGGCTCGGGCAGTGTTCAAAGCAGCAGAGAAGCTAAGAAGTTAAACTCCCACAGGCTCTCTATGGAAACAGAATCAAAGTGCTGAGCAACAAGCTGTAGTGTATACATAAGGCAAATGGTTAAGGACTTGGGAATTGAGAATGGTATCTGCAGGGGAGCTGATTAAAGTGAGAGGTAACAGTCAATGAATACTAGCCAGGGAAACTGAGGTATATCCTTGCAAAGTTGCAATCAAATCAAATAAACAGCACTTTAGGGTAGTGCGAGTCTGCAGAGAGTTTGAATGTGTGACATATGGCAGCCAGAGTTTAGCATAGGTGGGATGACTTGGTTATGATATCATCATTTACCAGCTACTGGAATCCACGTGGGAATGAAAGGCTTGGATTTGAGCAAAAGATCAACTAACAGTTCACACACCCGAGAGTTGTTTTTCCCCAGGGGTCTAATCTTAGTTATAGTAACACTCCTGAAAGTAAATCCCACTGGGTATGAGCAGTTGAACCTGTACATTGCAGAACACGATAAATGCAAGTCAATCACCAGTGGTCAAACTAAAGTTTACTCTATTTGAGACATTAGGAAAGCTGGGAACATTAAGTTCTGATACAGTGTGATGATAGGGCCAAATTAGAGCAATTGCACCCAAAGGACAAACAAAAACAACAAAATGCAGTGCCCAACTCTTCTTCCAGCCTTTATCGATAAGAAAAAAAGCTTAATTCTGTGAAGTCTGCTATCCCCATTAAAAACATTGGAAAATAATTTCATTTTCAGAAATCACCATTCACATGATGTATTTAATAAGCTGATTTGTCATTAATAACTATTCTGCTGTTTAGAATGATTTTAGTAACTTAGCCACTAGAGTTGGGCGAATCTTTTCATTTTGACGGCCATAGGCTATAATGGGCCTCAGCGACATTTCGGCGGCGGCAAATTTTTGGCGAAACTAAACGGGTCAAATTCGCTGAAGCCTATTAGCCACATATTCTGTTTGATAGAATAAGTAAATACTAGACTTGTTTCTGGTCCTAGTCATTGTACGTGACGCTTCCCAGGAGCATGTGGGGTGCTAGAAGTCATTTACTAATCACATTATTCCTCGGAGTGTAGGTAACTGACGTGGAATTTTCACTTTTCGACGTGTGTGAGAGCAAACACCATCTGCAAGCTGTTAAGATCATCCACTCCCTCTGATGCCTTTATCTGCAAGGCTGTTAGTCGTCTTTAATTGTGTTAAACTTTAAAGCGAAATGCGTATCGTCCATTTAGTCATACTGTTGTGAGTGTTAAGGAATATCAAGGTAGCAGATACCAGTGTTCATAGAATTCATCTATTTAACTATGACTGTTATTCAGAGAGGATGAACGATTTGATTTTATTATGTGTCCTAGACTTCGGGACATGCTACATAGTGACATAGTTAATCTGGGTTGATAAAGGGCAACTGTCCATCAAGTTTAACCCCTTCAAATGATCACCATGCACATACAGTATACATACACAAAGCTAATGGTAGCCCCTGAGATTACTATAAAAGTGTTTAATGTTTGTACATTTTCTCTTTACTGTCCTTAAAGAGCATAAAGCCATTCCCTAATTGTTGGTCTATTTGTTGTCAGTTTGACCTTCAACCTTATATTTTTATTATATTATTATTTTGTCATGAATATTTGAAAAAGTCCTCCAAAACTTGGCCAGAAATGTGCTTGCTTTTAAATGCAGTGCAGCAAACACAACTTAAGACCAATTTGAAAACGTTCCCAAGCATATTACATTATATTTATCTATATTTGGTGCAGCTAGCTGATATTCATAATTTTTTTTTTTTTCTACAATTCTTTCTTTGACATTTTTTAAATTAAAAAAAAAAATCTTTTCAAGCAGTTGTTATTTCAGATTAGTTGAAGCACAGCTTAATTACGTGAGAGAACTCTTTACTTCAAAGATTGTTCATCTTTGCAATTATAAGTGTCAGTTGTTTGAAACAAGTAATTAATGATTGGTCTGGTGGATATTGCCAGAGGAATAATATTTTTGTTTGTGAGGTTTCAGACTGCTTTGTGAGTGAAACTGTGCTCTGTAGCTCTGCTCTCAATAATTTAGTGTTCTCTAAAGAGAATTGAAACTTGGTGTGCCTGGAGGCAGGCTTGTGCACGATACAGTCACTGTTTAACTCGCTGTCAGGTTGTCTTTGTACATGTGTTTTTTGGAGCGCAGGTGTAAAAGTCACAGGTGGTCTCTGTAAGTCAGCACTTTTTACACTTGTGAATTACACGCTGTGCTTTCAGCTTGCTCGGAGTTTGAGAACTGTTTATTCATTTAGCACAAAACTGTATCCCTAGAGGGAATAGAAATATTTATGTTTTTAGCAAACCTAGATCAGGTTATTTACTACTGAGCTGGGGAATATGTTGGTGCTTTGTAACTATCTGTTCAAAATAATGATTATAATAGTGATAAGAATATAAATGGTGGTTTTACTTATTGATTCCACATGTTTGTTATTGTGAAAGTTTATTATTGTGAAGTATCTGTGTTATTCATTAATGATCATTTTTTATAATATAAATTATTACCGTAGTAGAATTCAATTAGTTTCTGGCAATGAACTGCCTCAACAAGTTTACTGAATCTGGATTATACGAAGATGCCCACCCATAGGGGAAGGTATGCATGGCACACAAGTGATTTTACTATTTCTTTTTATATTCACCGACTATTACAATAATTGTCAAGTGTGTGTTCCTATGTGAGAATTGTTGGTCAATTGGATTTAGATGGTTTCCTAAAGGGTTAAAATCTGACACTGCAATGTCACTTCTCTGTCTTGACTCATTTTCAAAGAGAAAAGAGACAATTGTGTTTATAAATTACGCCTTCAATACATATTCATTCTGTTTTACCTTTATAATCAATTTAGCAATGATGTGCCTGTCTCCTCTATTAACCCCTTAACTGCTAAGGGTCAATGAAAGTCATTGCAAACATGGCAGCTAAATGGGTCAATTCCTACGTGTGCTTAGCATACGATAAAACGGTTGGTTGCATTGATAAACTAGCTAAAGAGATATAGATGCCTGGGGACTCTGAATTGATTCCTTAAGCTTAAATAAATAAGCATTAAATTAGAAAATATATTTCTGTTCTGGCTCAATACATGTTGCATCTAAACTGATCCTGAAATAGGATTAACAATAGAAATATTGTTCTAGTAACTTACAACATAGTTTACATTTAACTGAGTTGTGGTTAGAGTACATATTCTGGTTGTTGCCCAGTGGGTAAGATGAGCTGCTGGGTGCATCAAACCAAACCGTTTTCTAATGCTCGTACAGGGGTTAAATGATGTTCACGTTGAATGTTATAAGAGCTAGAAGCCACATTCTGTTGATCTATTATCTTTGGTAAGTATATCTTCGAAAAATCCATATCACCTGTCATAATCAAAATTTAGTATCTATAGATTACCTTTCCAAAGGCCTTCAAAGCAATTTAGACTTATAGCCATTCTGTTACTACTCAATTACAGCTGAATGACCAGAGGCGCAATTAAATGCAGCTTGCCCAAGGTCAGGCAAGGAGTCACTAGGACGCTGCCAGGAAAACATGCAAGATTCTTTTTTATTCACCTGCGGTAATTCCTAGCTAAAAACCTGCTCGTGACGTGGGTTATAGTTGACTGTGGCAGGTGAGCAAACTGGTGAATAATCATCAATATATATAATTTAACTGTAGCATTCAGAGAGCCTAAAATTCATCACCAAAAAACAGGATATGACGAATATAAAGGGAGTGTATTAATTTATTTTAGTGTGAGAAGTGTGTATTAATTTATTTTACAATGTAAAGTGCAGCTGAATAATGGAAAAATAAGGCTTCCGTTCTGGAGTAAATTAAAGGCATGCAGTGATTTTAAATAAAAATGATATCTATGTACCGTTGTAGCCAAGCCTAGACTGACAAGCATTGCCTGTAGGAGCAAATATAAGATAATAAAGGTTTGATGGAATCCTGTAGATATTAAGCAGCAGAAGCAGATACATAAAGGACTGATTTTCATGCTTCTTATGTTTAATTGTTGCTATATGGGTGTATTTGATATATATTACATTTATATTATTATATATATATATATATATATATATATATATATATATATATATATACAAAGAAATATATATATAGAGAGATAGAGAGAGAGAGATAGAGAGAGCAGAATATGTATCTACTAAAATAAACATTCCTTCCAATGACTTTGGGTGCAGCAGAAAGCAGTGTGATGTATCACTTGTAATTTAGACATGGATCCTCAATCATGTCTTATTGCCAATTAGATGTAGCCTACTGTCAGTCTAGAAGTGGGTTGGAATTGATTTTGACAGCACTAAGAAGTGGCCCACTTGGACTGGTTCAGGTAATTTATATGCATTTATAAAACAACTACGACTGCCTTTAAAGACCATGTGACGGTGGAACAGTGACTGCCGCGCTGCAGATGGATTTCTTGACAGCAAAAGTGAATTATTTCACATTTGTAAACTGTGTTCCTCATTAGTATCTCATAGATTAGAATGTGATACCCAAGGCAGGTCTTTGATTATGGTTTCACTAAGAGCGCTGTATTAAAAAAGACCTCAACACCAACATCAGAGCCCAGTGTTTGTTGAGATTTATTTTCAGGCTTTTGAGGTGGTTTGCCCTCTTAGAAATATTTACTATTTTCTAATAAAATGCTTTCCTAATATTATTACTGATCACAAAAATGGTGCCTTGTCTAACGTCCCTAATAGATTTGTTTTTTTTTTTTTCGTTCAAACTGTCAGCTTTTCAAATACACGTGGATTTTTAAGCAGCGGTGGTTCTACCATGTTTCAAGATGTCTAAGAGCCCCAAGGGAAAACAACTTGACCTGCTTTTATGAAACCATAGAATTACATTTATTCAAGTCGCCCCATGGGATAATAGTCAGCAAATTCCAGGACAATCCCTCTTGTAAGAGTCCTAGAGGTCACCCTTATATTCATTTACACATCTATGATTACAATTTGCATGTACTTTATAAAACTGTTTACTCGTAAATGCAACCCTCCACTATCTTACAATCAAAAAAAAAATAAAAGGGGAAATATATGTACAGTCAGGTATAAGAAATTCAGTTCATGGAACAAATTTTGTTTGCTTTTTGTTCTGTAAATATTTAATTTCTTGGAAGTAATAATTATCCTATGACCACTAAACAGAAAGACAGGCATATGGAATTGTTATGTATTGTGTGCTGCCTGTTTAACATGTACAATAGCATACAAATTACCCAGGATCATTTTTTTCTGTTCTTAGTAGAAGAATAGAGCAATAGTGCTCAGATCCCACTTACTGTATATAGATGAATTATTTGCACAGTAATCTATAACCAATTCTTTCACAACATTGTTTTGTCTATAACCAATTCTTTCACAACATTGTTTTGTCTGAATTCATTTATTGATGTGCTTGTCCAATAGACATCCAATATACAAGGGGTCTGCAGACCAATATGTGGCAAGAATAGAATCGATTTACAATTTCTTTTTTTATTGCTCATGACAAATACATATAATATATATAATTTCTAAAAGTATTATTTTGAGATTTAAAGAGGTGCAATGTATATATATATGTACAAGAATATTTCTTGTACATATATATATATATAAATATATAAAATCACACGGCTGCTGTACATATGTATGTACGCATGTATTTATGGTGGGGATATCAAAAGAAAGTGTGCTAGAAGTGGCATAAGGAAGGCTGGCCCAGTACAGAAGGGGGCTCCGTGGGCTAATGACATGGATACTGTTTGTTTTTTTTTTACACAAGTTGTTTATGATTTGAGGGAAATCTCTTGATCATATTCACATCTGTTCCTGTCAATGTGGGTGCTATGATACCGGTCACCCAGCAACCATGTCCATGAGGGAATATAGCTGATAATATCTTCAAAAAGGAATGACAGATGTTAGATTATGATGAAAGACAAAATGCATGGAAAATGAGCTTCCTAGAATCAAAAATTTGTTCAAGCGCCTTCATGCAAATTAAATGAATATTGCACATTTGCATGCAGTCATTTATATTTCTTGTTCACTCAGGAAAAATAAAAGAAGGTACATTTCGAAACGCATTCTCCCCGAGTAATTAACATACAAGGCAGTGACTTTTTCTTAAATGGGATTAACCACCTGGGTACGTAATAAAGATTGACAAACACAATCCAGGTTTTCGAATTTAGAATATCACTGTGAGAGATGAATTTCCAAAAATAATGGATTTAAATTCATAGCTGATAAAATATCGATTTTTGATTGAACTAAATTTGTAATTATGAAAGCCAAAGCGATTAGGGGAAATGGGCAGGTTTAATGGTCAAGAAAAGTGCATGAAATCTACTAAAATTCTTTTAATGTTAGACACATTCGCTCTCACATTATATTTATAATTGGCTAATATTACAATAATTCCATTTCTTTTAACAACATGATTATTAGAATGTTCACTCAACAATCAAAGTTTAGAGGGGGGGGGCAAAAATGCTCTTTTGGAGAAAAGATGTTGAGCCTTCGTTTAGTAGTCTCTAATGTGGTCACGTAGAGAAATTGATTTTCCTCAGAAATTAATTAATTTTTCATATCGCCTTAAGCTGCAGTTAAAAAGAGTGCATACTTGCCTGTTTCTTTTTTTTTTTCCAGAAATATTGCCTAATCATATTAATACCATTGCCCTAAGGATGAAAAGATAATTGTACAAATGCATTTGGAAATATGTATCAGTGAGTATTTATGATTAAATTATGCAAATAACCCAGCTCTCTGCCTTTCCAGACACAGATTGTCTAATTAGGATTGATATGCTGAATAGATGTTCCAGAATTTGAATACAAGCATGTCCAAAGAGCAGAAAATTGAAAATGACAAGGCTAAAAGTTTTAAGTGTGTGCTTGCTATTTTACAAATGCTCATGTTTATTTTCTATATTTCATATTAGATTTTTGCCATGTCCTGCATTATACTCTTTTGAAATTGTGCAGAAGGAGCAACTGAAAAGGATATTGACAATAGCCCAGGAACATTAATGTCGTCGTCCCCCCAAGCTAACATTTCCTTTCAGGCAATAGACATACATTTCGGGTTTAACTGAACTGTTTGCCTGTACAGTACTGAGTTCCTTCCAAATCCTCCTAACGTAACAGTGGCAAATGAAATAACACAATTGTGCAGAGAGATCAGCAAGTCGTTGGTTAGGGTTTCACAGACTTTGTCTTGCCTGCGTACATCTACACGGGCTATCATTGTGCTCAAAAGCAAAGTTACTGGGGTAGAACTTGCAGGGAGCAGCGCTAAGGTTCGACAGTAGCTGTTACCATTCCAGCCATTGTTAGCAGTGCGTAGTCACAGTGTATGAACTTTGCTGGCTTCTGCTTGCCATCTGCAAGATGATGGATTGCTATGTTTAATACATTTCAGCTTTTGTCTAACTGTCACAGTATGGACAGACAGCACTATCAGTGACTTCAAGGGAGATTGCTGCCCGCTGCTCGTATGAAAACCTATTTGTAAAATGAAGCTTTTTTTTTTGTGTGTGTGTGAAATGAAATACATTTACACTTTTAATTCCTCCCTTTGTCCGGCTTTCGATTTCCAGCCTGACAATGAGACGAATGAAAAGTGTAAATGTATTTTGTTTCACAGGAAAGCTTCGTCTTGCAAATAAATTGTTTGAGAGAGTCATATTGAAACATTTCTTATGCTTTGATGATGTGCAGCAAAATGGTCCAAAACTTTTGGGGAGTATGGTCAAGAATTTGTGATTTCAGATTTTAACTTTAATTGTAACCTATATAAGCAGAATTTATGGTCTGTGCCATTTTGTATACATTAATGTAATCATTTTGGAGTAAGTTTGTCAAGGGCACAGGACATTCATTCTCTACATGTTTAGATATAAAATGGAAAGTGGAAGCTGCCTTACTGCTTGGCTCAGTTGTGACATTCTTCATAGGCAGTTATTAGACATTGTTTACAAGGTGTCTTTTTTTCTTTGAAGTTTTAGCAATGCAAGTAATATGCTGGTTTGGAATCCTATGAATAATACAGGTATTGGAATTGCTATCGGGAAACCTGTTATCCAGAAAGGCAGTCTACCACAGACTCCATTTTATCCAAATAATCCACATTTTCAAAAATAATTTCCTTTTTCGCAGTAATAATAAAACAGTAGCTTGTACTTGATCCAAACTAAAATATAATTAATCCTTATTGGAAGCAGAACTAGCTTATTGGGTTTATTTATTGTTTACATGATTTTCTAGTAGACTTAAGGTACGAAGATCCAAATTATCCCAGGTCCCAAGCATTCTGGATAACAAGTTCCTTACTTGTATATTAAAATTTTTGCATAAACATGTAAAATGTTGTTAAGTTGCATAACAATATGGAGGGCAGAAGAGACCTGCTACTTTGGGAGGATCTGATCCCAGATGTTTTGCCCACACATGAGATTCACAATAAAGGGATTGATAATATAAATCTGAAATAGATTTCATCCATTGTATGATATGAGTATCCCTATTCTCAGTATGTAACAGTGCAGTAAATACCTAGGTGTGATTGTGATAATAACTAGAAATGTTATAGTAATCCAGCTGTGCTAGGTATGGATTTAGGAGGAAATATGACTTCTATAATAACTTGGAAAGTGGTGGTGTCAGTTATGTATTGTTCTTCCAGCAGGAACTGCTAAAAATAAGCCTCTATTTAAATGAAGATGTCATTCTGGCTGTCACAGGCCTATTACGTCTGCCACAATATAAATGTAACAGTTTACATCATTGTTTAAAAATAAAACATAAATTGTAGCAGTTTGTATAGCGGTTTTGGTTTGCATGCTTCCTATTTCTTAAAGAGAATAGTGATGCTAAAAATATATGAAAGGATATATCCCGATTCTTCTCTAAATAGCTGCCTGTGATGTGCCTAACTTCATTATCAAACCTATCTGCTCTCAATAAGCACAGATAATATTGTATAGCTTACATTCCCTTATTATAATGCCCTATTAATCATATTTAAAGGAGAAACCTGTGTTAATTTATGTTGATTAAATACTGTTAGTATAGTGTTTGTAATGTGTTCCACAAAATAGGGCAGAACAGTGAAATTGAAAGCACTCTCAGATTGTCACTTCTTGGTTATTAGGAGCAACTGTGAAAGTAGGAGAAGATAATTAAGCAAATGACCCTTCCTAGTTAAAACCCTCTAAAATTAACTTCTTATCAGTAAGCCAAGCAACTCATTGTCTATGCAAACCCGATTTATATGTTTTATTTTACTAAACATAGTTGTATAATGCTCCTTTAATCAATAATCTTAGATTTGGAACAAGTGAGTGCTAAGCGGTTATAAAAATCATTAGGCAAAGCATGTAAAGACCCAGTAACCCATAGCAACCAATTATAATTTTCCATAAGCTTAAAAGGGGATATAAGGCCACAAATAAAATATTGTCTAATGAAAGAAATTGTAATTCTAAGCTATACAGTCGTTAACACTGTTTTCAAGCAATATGTAAATATAAGTTCTATTTAAGCAGTAGCTGTGTGTATTTACTGTTCCCATGTGGCCCTGGTATGTGAAACACTGATTTACAGATCTGTGGCAATGGTAAGCATGAAAGGCTAACTATCGCTACATTATTTCTAGAGACAGAACCTGCTGTGAAAAAAGGCACAGTTGCAGTTATATTTACAAATACCTTTGATATCACTTTAACAGTGTTTTAAGGAATGTAACTGTATGCTGGAAATGCTTTTATTAGCAATTCATTCTGTGCAAGTGCAAACATTTTCAAAAACAGGGTTTTTGAAAATGTTTGATTTACAAGCTGATGATCAGATGATTGGCTGTGCAGGAACCTCATCCTGCGACTGACAGTTTTTTCTTATATACAGGAGGACATCCAAGACATAAATATCTGCTGATATAGCATGCTTGCTAGGAAGTACCCGAAAGCTATAGAAATATAAGTGAATATTTTACATTAACAATTAAAATAAAAACACAGCTATAGGGTTTGTTAGGCAGAAACCCATTATACAAAAAGCTCAAAATTGCCGTTTCCCTTTAGTCGCCATACATTCTTTAAAAATGTTTACAGAATTTTTAGTGATTTCTTTTTTTTCTCTGTAATAAAATATATGTTTAGCTTTGCAACTGTAGAGAATGATGGACTTAAATGGTAACAGTGATCTGACACAATGCCAGTGGGATTATGTGAAACTAAAACATATTGGAATATTGCTGATCATAACATTACACATCCGTGTTGCTCTAGATTTAAAAGAGAATCAAACATATCCAGCAGTTTAATTTGTGTGAAATGGTTTCTTAAAATATCCATAAGATTCTGTTCATAAAATGCATTGCACCATGGTTGGTCATAACACCTTGTCAAGTATCAACTGATTGAAATAGCATAAGCAGGGAATCGCCTAAAAACGCATTTATTATTTTATATTGCCTATTATGGTATGCTATTACAATGCAGCTGTTTTACAATTGAATTAATAAGGTTTGCAAGGATTCAGGGGGTTATTTATCAAAATCTGAATTGATCTCTCATTTTTGGAAAGCCACTCAGACCAAATCCACATGGACTTTCCCCTCTTATTTATCATTAAATTTTCCCGAAAAAATCCTTGTGCGGGAAAAGTCTAGATAAGATTGTCAAAAAATTGTGGTTTTACCCTTTAAAAGTCCAACCAGAAAAAAAATCAGACTTTGATAAAAATAACCCCTTAAATGTCATTCATGGCAGTAGAGCGGTTTTATTGCAAGCACTGTTTTTGTTTTTTGTTTTTCATTTTAAACCCAGCCACATATAATATTTTAATTTCATATACAATACAAATACAGTAAGGGGGTTATTTATCAAGGTTCAGAATTTATCTCAGTATTTCTAATATCCAACTTTGAGCAACTTCGAATTCCCGAAGTTTATCAAGAAAAAAGGCCAAAAAAATAGAGTTGGGCAAAACTCCGAAAAACTTCAGAGCTTTCCCCGAAAACTCTGAATTGTTCAGCGTTTTCAGATAAAAACTATATTTTTATGAGTTTTCTGAGTTTTTTGCTCCGAATCCCCAAAATCCTTGGATATCAGTAAGGACATCAGCGCAGACACTGGGATCTACCCCCTTGACTTATACAGGACCTCGAGAGCTTTTAGATCCTGGGGTTTCAGTTTCGGGGTTTTTAGACAATCGGACTTTAATAAATCGTAGGTTTTTTTTTTTTGCTTCGAAAACGACAAATTATTCGAGGTTCGGATATTCGGAGCTTGATAAATAACCCCTTAATGTAGGTTCTGTTTATTATGTTTCATGGGACAGACAGGTGAGTCTGCAACCCATAAAAATTAAATTTTGAGTCAGGAAAGGCACACAAAGGGCTAACCTACAGTATTAGCACCTGGCCTGTCATCTAACCTCTCAGTTGCCAGTTTTTTATACCAGACAAGGTACATCACAAAGAGTCACAAACAGCGACTAGCGTTGCCTATAAGGTTGTGCATTCTAATATATTTGGTATCAGGAACACTACAATACAAATACCTACCTCCATTCATTGTACATTCCTGCATGTATACAATAAATGCTAAACTGCACCATGTGTTATTTAAAAACCCAAGCACATGACACAAGATACAAGCAACTTTCCAGTCCCATAAGCAATAAATAGCATCATATTCTTCGCACCATCAACAAATGGTTGATGGATCGGAAAAGTGCTGCATCTAAATACAGTATAGATTTTTTTTTTTGCTTTTATCTCTAGTACTTTCTGATAATTTATTTTTTCACAGACTTCACATTAATGTAATCATAGCAGGACTTTTCTTTAGTTGGCACAAGCAAATTATTGTAGTCAGATCACCCTTTCAACTGGGGGTACCATCCTTGTCAAAACAGTAGAACCAGTTTAAAGGTTGACCCCACAGTAGTAAATGTTTGACAGTGCTTAATGGAAAGTCCTAAGGTTACTGTTCATCCCTCCTGTTTATATTACAGGTATGAGAACTACATTAGGATGGTTTACATTATGGCAATGATAAACACAGCATAAAGGTGTGCCCATTTACAAGTACAAATGCAACCTCCAAAGAATTCACATATCTAAGACTGTAGAGAGATAAAAAGAAAAACATGTTTTGTTTTTCAAATTTTCTAATAAACTTTCAAAGGTAGAGTTTGACACAATGGGCCTTGTTTATTAGATACAGTATCTAAGCATTTGGACTTTTTCTTGCCAATGTCTGACATCACTCGCCCCATTTTGTTTGAAGGAAAATGTATGATAATTCCCTAGTGCTGAAGCTCCCACACATATCTCATTGGAAACAGTGGGGATTATAGCAGTCACATTGAGGTGTTGTGATGCACCTTTTTGCCATTAGAAAACATGGTTGGCAAAATACCCAAGAGTACTGCATGACACATAAGCCTATAGATAAAACATTTGGACCTCTAAACATTTTTGTGGACAATAATATCATATTTTCCTCTTCTTACTAAATCCCCCTGATTATATATACAGTTCTCTTGTACAGTGTCAGCACTCAACCTCAGTGATGTTCTTTGTGGGATCCTTTTCATTTTATTAAAGACTATTTATAACCCATACCATTAGATTCTCCATTCTCCATTTGCCAGTCAAGATTACTTAGAATATAGACATGGTTTTGTTATCTTTAGAAAAGAGATTGTTCTAAATTACAGTGAGTTTGCACTTGCATGTCAATAAGCTTTGTTTTACTTTCAGCACAAAACGCATTTATGTAGCTTAGCATTTATTGCATGATTTGCAATTATGAGCAATTATGAGCTACTTCTCCATTCCAGAACACAAATTATCTGTACGTTTTTAACATTTCCAAGGCATGCTGCTTTGGAAAAATTGTCAAATAACCCATATTTTCTTTATATACTCGCTCTATAATTAAATAAGTTAACTAAAGTGTTACATATTTTAGCTATACTTGACAACGAGGCAAAAGTCAAACATAATTATACTGTAAAGAAAAATAAACTATAAAAGCAAAATGTAAGATGGAGCCCTGATTATTTAGATTCACAGCTAGCTCTAGTTCATTAAATAATGCTGTAGTATATAAAGGGTGTGCAATGCTTCCAGGCACAAGGCCCATATTTTAGGATTTAGGATTTAAAGGAGAACTAAACTTAATATGGCTAAAAATGCCATATTTTATATACTGAATGCACCAGCCAAAAGTTTCAGCTTTGCAATAACAACAATCACTGAGGATTTCAGTTTGTCACAGGGCGTCACCATCTTGGAAAGTGTCACATGCTCAGTGCGCAATTGTTGAGAAGCTAAGCTTAGGGAAATTCTCAAATAGAAAATGAATTTGGCCTGTAATATAAGCTGATGCTACAAGTCTGATTATTAAATGCTGGTGCCAGTTGCACTGGTTTCTGTGCTGCCATGTAATAATTATCTGTATTAATTACTAATCAGCCTTATATTGTGACATTTATATCCTATGTGTACTGTATATTGTGAGTCGGTCCCTAAGCTCAGTAAGTGACAGCAGGACAGAGCATGTGCAGTGAATCAGCAGAAAAGAAGACGGAGAGCTACTGGGGCATCTTCAGAGACACAGATCTTTACTGCTAAAGGACTGTGAAAGCCTTAGGCTGGTACAGAAGTCCAAAACATAATGTACAAGTTTTCTACCCTACTTCTTTAGTTAAGCTTTCATACCTGTCTTTAAAGGGACATTATATCATGGTTGTAAGGAAACCACTGAACAGCTGAGATCTACATGTTGGATACTATATACTACATCTAGTACCCCCTTTCTTCCTATCTACACCTGTATCCATGTTGGCCCAAACTGTTAGAAATTCCTGGTTAACCCTGATAGTAGCCCCCAAAAACATCATTCTATCCCAAACCTACTTTCAATCCCCTCCATAAGTTTTAGGCTATCATAAGCACACACAAATCAATGTATCAAAAGTTAATAATTATTACCCAATTCCCGAGTGATGATGGGTGCTTTATCTTTAATTCTGTGAATGTAGCCTTAGACATTTCATTTGTACGCTTCAGCCAGCGGGACTTT
The DNA here is from genome assembly GCA_038501925.1 of Xenopus petersii. Classification (NCBI taxonomy): domain Eukaryota; kingdom Metazoa; phylum Chordata; class Amphibia; order Anura; family Pipidae; genus Xenopus; species Xenopus petersii. Next base: position 121,362,211 of record CM076675.1, read on the forward strand.
CACCTCTCTATTTCAGTATTATTCCTCTCCGACCACCTCAACTATTATACAGCTCCAGAGAAATTGCCAAGTAATGTGTCTTGTGCTATGATGTTATTGCTGAATGAATACTGTTCACCAGTGGATCTCTTGGGGGATTAGTCTATTAGAGACCTTTGCTGGGTATTCCCACATTAACCACAAGAAAGGAAGGAAGGAAAGTAGTAAATAGATATTCCAGAGCCAAGCATTACATTAAGTGAAAGAAAAAATCGTTTTGAATTTATACAGTAACAGTTATTGGAATAATATTATATCAGAGTAGGATTTCCCTTTAAGCTCAGAGTTTTACTCTTATTGGAGACTCATAAAGCTGGATTTGATTGAACGTATGGTGTTACTGGGACACCGGAATCAGAAGGTTCAAAACACATCACTTACAGAACTTAGTTATAAACAGCTTTTTCCATATTTAGTATTTAACTAGAACCAGGAATATGAACAATGGTGATGTGTAACTCATCATTGACACTATTCATGTCACAGATGAAGAATAGAATGGGACATCTATTAAAAGTAACTCTGTATATTTGTGTTCCATTTTCTATGCTGCAGACAAGTTAGAAACTAGCTGCACATTCTATCAAGTAACTGCTTATGCTATATAAACACAAACATACACATATACAGAGATGACAAGTGAACTTCTGTTTTGTTAAACCCACTCAGATAAATCAGTGGTCGCTTGTGTGACTTCACATCACAGCAGTAAACCAACTGCTTTTACTACAGTGACCAGTGGCCATATCCCATAAATCTGCCACAAAGGATTTCCTGTTGTAAAACAGTTAGGGAGCAGTTGCTATTCAGTTTAGTTTATTTAGCAATTTTTCGTTTGTTTAGCATTAGAAAGCTGGGAAAGATAACATATTATAAATATATATAAAATACAGGTATGGGACCTGTTATCCAGAATGCCCATGACCTGGGGTTTTCTGGATAATGGATCTTTCCATAATTTGGATCTTTATACCTTAAGTCTACTAGAAAATCATGTAATCATCAAATAAACCTATTAAGCTGGTTTTGCTTCCAGTGAGGATTAATAATGTCTTAGTTCGGACAAAGTACTCTTTTATTATTACAGAGAAAAAGGAAATAACCTTTAAAAATTTAGACGTTTCCTTAATTCTGAACTTTCTGGATAACGGGTTTCCTGTATTATATATATTATGCTGTTAATAGAAGATCAGTAAGGAAACTGAGATCAGTATAAACTGAGGTTAAGTTAAAACGTATTCACAGGTGTTTTAAAAGACAGCAGCTTAATACATTTGAAAAATAATATTCCTTTTAACCATCTTCTTAATTTATTACTTGGAATACAATATCCTTATCATTCTTTAACCATTTGGGGGTCATATGTTGTAAAAGGGCCTCTTTATGCACGCTTCATACTTTTTTTTGTGTCCTTCATTTTCATCCATTTGAGGAGAGACGCAGGCTTCCGAAAGCAGCTAATGTTTCCTAGCCTTGCACTCCGTGAATATGACTGATTTATTAAAAGTGATGGCTTTGTTCATAGAAAGTAGTTATTGGCAACACAATTTAAAGACAGAAATATCCCTCCACTGACACAAAAAGATCCACTTCATTCTTATCCCATTTGGTGGTCTTCATCTTGCCGGGCTATGGGCTAATGAGAAAGCCTTAGAATAGCCGTTGACTGTTTACACACCGAGCACGTAAATGTATTTCAATAGAACTAGCACACACAAAAAATGCATGCAACGTTAGTGCGAAGCCTGAGAAATAGTTGTGCGCTGACAGCTATCCAACAGTGTTGTCACAGCAGGAAGACATCAGTTGAAGAAACAGATAGTGACCTCAAAAAGTTTGGTCAGCAGCATGGACAGGGTTTCACTAGAGTATAAATCACCCCAGGGTCGCCGTGTTCCCACCATAAAGAGAGCATGCTTGTTTTATTATTGTAATCTAATAAGAGTGGGGAGCAAAGGACATCATTAATGTGCATTTGGAAAAAAAAAACCCTGGTTACAGTTTCAAAACTATACAGTTTCATTAGCAATTGAAGTGTAAGCCCGGGCAGGATTGGATTTCTCTTTATAGCTGTATGTAATCTCTTGTTTATGAATTGGAAAGCACTTAAACTTTATAGGAGAGTGAAATGTTTTGGGCAAAAGCAGCAATATAAACAAAGCTGAGGGGTTTCTGCCTGGTATACCGGAGCACAATCCTTAACACTGTAACAGAAGCAACATTTAGTTACAAGTTTACTAATATGAAATCACTTATTATCCTTAACACATTCCTTTCCATCTTGTGGCCTTATCGGTGCACTCAGCCATTTACATGTATGCAGTTTGCTTATTAATCAACTCTAGAGTTATTTTATATACTGGCACCCAGCATAAAGTTCCACACCAAGGAGAAGTTATTGCTTTTATAGTAACCCTATTATACAGGAATGGGATCCATTATCCTGGAAGCTCCAAATTACGGAAAGGCCATCTCCCATGAACTCAATTTTATCCAAATTTTCAAAAATGATTTCCTTTTTCTCTGTAATAAGAAAACAGTAGCTTGTACTTGATCCAAACTGAAATATAATTAATCCTTATTGGGAACAAAATCAGCCTATTGCATTTATTTAATGTTTACATGACTTTCTAGTAGACTTTAGGAATGAAGATCCAAATTATGGAAAGATCCGTCATCCAGAAAACCCCTGGTCCTGAGCATTCCACACATGTACTGCCTTATTTTGGCTCAAAAAGACATTTACAAACGGAAGCACAATCACAAAACACTATTATGTATGCAAACTTGAGCATGCATTAAAACGGTTGTTTATCTTTAAATTAACTTTCAGTATGATGTAGAGAGTAATAGGATGAGACAATTTGCAACTGTTTTTCATTTTTTGCTATATGTAGCCTTACAGCTCACTAATACTCCTATCCAGCCTACTCTGATGAATTGCTTACAATTGCACAGAAATGTCGTAAGAAAAATGTTTGCTACTTACACCTGCTTTTACCAAAGTGGATGCTAATTTGCATTCTGGAATTTGGGGGGAAAATTCTGCAAGTAAGAAACTCAATCCACAATTTGAGTCTGAAAATTGAACTATATACACTGCACTAGGCACAAACACAAACAATACAGATGTGTGGATATCATCACAGCAGTTATCAAGAATACACACAGGCATTTCATACACAGAATAATGACATCAGAGTGCATGTGAGATTCAGCCCTCTGCATTCTGCTGCAGACTCACAATATTGGCACAACATTCTGACATCATTAATGTGCCAGTATAAATACAGAGTGGAGAATCCATTTGCTCCGTTGTTCTTGCCTTCTGCTGCTTGTGTGTTTATCTGATAAGCCGTATTGGTAGTGCTTGGCACAGTAATTTGCTCTGGCTGTTCCTTCACTGAAAATCTGAGTTTGCTGCTGGTTTATAAAGTTAGGCTCTGTTATGCCTAGCTATATGCAGGGGCTGCAGCCTTGGCATGTTATTTAGTATCAACATAAAGATAAATATAAAAGGCAAACCTACTATGTTCAGCTTTATTTTCACCAAATACATATCGTCTGTCCATTTCTTTCTTACACTAGTAGTGATTTAATAATAAGAAATTAATACGACTTCTTCATTCTGCGACGAGAGGCATAGCGTTTAGCTGTGCAGTGAGATTTAAAAGGAAATTCTGTCAAAGAAAATGTTTCTACAAGAGTAACTTTCTAAAATAAATATTAGTGTAACTGGTCAGATTTCCATAACTTTCCATTCTTTTGCATTCTCCATATGGTTTAGTTCTCTAATATCTGATTGATAGGAGTGGACGGCCAGCAAGGAAAGTGTTAAAGTTTTCCCTGGGATCAAAGCCAGGGACAAAAAATTAGTTTTATTTACTTTGTGAATTGCCAATTGGTTGGAAGCCATAGTTTAAAGTGGACCTGTCACAAAGTCCTTTTCGATTTAAACATAAAATCAAATTTCTAATTTTTATTAAAGCATTCATAGTTGTTGTAAGCTCATTTAAAAATCTCAGCTGTCAATCAAATATTGTCTGCCTCTCCTCTATGCCTTAGGCTTAGAGGCAGGCAGACAATTACTTTCCACTTTCCATTCAGCACTTCCTAGATGTCACTGCTCTCCACATATTCCTCCATTCTCTTCACCATTTAATTGTGTAGTCAGGGCATGGGGATGGACATCGGGTCCCCCATTCTGATGCACAAACAAGATTCTGAGATGATGCAAGGCTTGTCTTAATAACAGTGTCCACACAATAGATCCTGCCTTCTTGCTATAATTATGAGTTCCCAGACTGATGGAAACAAGATTCATATAATTTATATTGTGTAATTAAAGTTCACTTTACTTGACTAATGTGATAAAATAGGATTTTGAATAATTTTCTTGGGTGACGGGTCTCCTTTAAATGCAAGTTATACACTAAGGCACAAATTCACTAAGCACCGAAGCGCCGAACGCTAGCATCAATTCGCTAGCATTTGGCATTTTCGGTACTTCGCAAATTCACTAACGAACGCTGGCGTAAATTCGCTAGTGTTACTTCACACACTTACGCCAGGCGAATTTTCGATAGCGATGTAACTACGCAAATTCACTAACTTGCGCAGTGTACTGAACGCTACCTTTTATGCTAGATTTCCTTCGCCACCTCAGATCTGGCGAAGCGCAATAGAGTAGATAGGGATTGTTTCCAAAGAAGTAAAATTTTTTTCAAAGTCCCAAAAAACGCTGGCGTGTTTTCTACATGATGGGTGATAGGCTGAAAAAGATCTAAATTTTTTTTGGGGCTCCCCTCCTTCCCCCCTACATTTCCTGACTCATGGCAACTTACCTAGACAGTGGGCACATGTGTAGGGCAAAATAAAATTTATATTTGCTGATTTGAAGGTTTTCTAGGCATTTGTAGTGCAGATTCCTCCATTGAAATTTGAATTTTGCGCCGTATGCAAATTAACCATCGCTAGCGAAACTTCGCTTCGCTTGGCGAATTTACGCTAGCGCAACTTCGCAAACTAACGCTACCCCTGTGCGCAACTTCGGATTTTAGTGAATTTGCGGAGCGCTGGCGAAAATACACCTGGCGAAGTGCGGCGAAGTACGGCGAAGTGCGCATCTTAGTGAATTTGCCCCTAAATGTCAACAACACCAATTAGGACCGCTTAACTGAGAAGGATCTTGGGGTTTGTGTAGATAACAAGTTGTCTTATTCTGGGCAGTGTCATTCTGTGGCTACTAAAGTAAATAAAGTTCTGTCTTGCATAAAAAAAGGCATCAACTCAAGGGATGAAAACATAATTATGCCTCTTTATAGGTCCCTGGTGAGGCCTCATCTGGAGTATGCAGTGCAGTTTTGGACTCCAGTCCTTAAGAGGGATATAAATGAGCTGGAGGCCACCCCTTTAGACTAGAAGAAAAGAACTTTCATTTGAAGCAACGTAGGGGGTTCTTCACAGTCAGGACAGTGAGGTTGTGGAATGCACTGCCGGGTGATGTTGTGATGGCTGATTCAGTTAATGCCTTTAAGAATGGCTTGGATGATTTTTTGGACAGACAGAATATGAAAGGCTATTGTGATACTAAGCTCTATAGTTAGTATAGATATGAGTATATAGAATTTATCGGAGAGTAGGGAGGGGTGTGTGTATGGATGCTGGATTTCATTTGCAGGGGTTGAACTTGATGGACTTTGCCTTTTTTTTCAACCTGATTTAACTATGTAACTATGTAAAGGTCTTTACTTTAAGTGATATATATTTTGCTATGAGTGACTTTGCTTCCTCAATTATATTTTAGCGCCCATTAGGCTATTCTAATGATATCATATACTATAGTTATTCATGTATTATGGCGCAGCTGTTTGGGATGCCATAGCCAGATGTTAGAATCAGCATCAGTCCTGGCAGCAAACACTTGTATTAAGCAGCTGCCAGTGATCTGAGGAAACAAGTGATTCAATTCTGTGATTGTGGGATTTTGCTACTTCTCAAAATACACTCTGTTTATAAGAAGGGGTTGACTTGCAGGGCCAGGCTATATATGGGCAATCTTTTTCATGTGTTTGAAGTGTGTTTAAGATGCAGGTTTGTGGCCACCTAAACACGTACAATAATTGATTACATATTGTTCTGCCCGGTTTTATCTAGCAACTTATAGCTCAGTTGCATGCCATTACTTTTAAAAAACATAAACATTTGGCATATTTTCCATGCAGTCAGATTATACTGTAATAGAGAATACATGTCAAACTCACAAAAACACACTTACTTGCATTAAAAAACATCTATAATTACAACATTGGCATTTTGATGCATTCAGCCTTTGTTTCGTTGATCCACAACCACTGGCTCACGAGCAACATGTTGCTTGCCAACCTCTTGGATGTTGCTCCAATTGGTCTCAAATCAGGTGCTGATTTTTTCATTCCTGGCTTGGAGAGCCTCCTGTAGGCTGCCAGTTCACATGTGGTCTAACAAATGACCAATAACAACAATGATTTTTACATCTGAATGTTGCTCACGGTTAAAGAAGGTTGGGGACCCCTGCTTTATCCCAATAAATGCAAGTTCAATAAATGCAAAGGCCCTTAAAGGGTATGCCAATAAAGGGAAAATAAAAATATGGTTTAACACTTGCATAATCAACACCCAATAGCTATAGGGGGATAGAATCTGAACCCCACTGCAGAGGAGAGTTGTAGCTGGAGTTTTTCAGATTTTTCCCCATCAGATTGGGAGCCCAGCCTACCTACAACCCCCAGAGCCTCCTCTGCCTTAACTTATTCTCCATTATCTAGCATCAATTATCTCTGTACTTCTATGTCTTCATATCAGTAGGGCTGCAACCCTGTCTGAATAGTCTAATTGACATATCATACACAATAAAACAGTACTTAAAGATGTGGGTTTGTACAGAAAAAAAACTGGTAGCATGCTTCATTGGCTTAAGCACCATATAATATATGTATTAAACATATGTCACTCATGGGATTCCTGGTTTTGCTTAGTAAAACAATGCATAACTACTGCTGTTGAAATTCATAATTGCTCAGAAAACCACCCTTTCACTTTGCATTTATCTTAATACTATTACTGCCACTTATATAGTTTACTAAGCATGGCAGGAGCTGTACATGAGATAGGTATGTAGACCATCTGACCCCCCCATTATCTCAATTTATCTACTCTTTAGGCTAATGTCACTCATTCTACCTCCTATAGTCTTTAAAGAAAACTGCTAGTAAAATGCTTATATGTGCCTGTTCATACCACTAGTGACAGCTGATTTCCATGAAAGTCTGTGGCACAGACGGGACATTATAAATCCATAGACTTGGCTGACAATACCCAGTGGCGTAACTAGATGTTGCTGGACCCCACAACAAATTAATTTTAAGGCCCCCAACAGTGTCTTGTTTTACTAATAAATGTTGAATAATTGTTTAATAAGGCTGTTTTATTCACTGTCATGTATCTTGAATTCAATAAACCTCACTTGAACCAAAAAAATAAATAAATGTTGAAATTGCTCTTTTTTTGGGCCTCATGGGGCCTCCTAAATAGCCTGGGCTCCCCTGCAGCCGCAGGGTCTGCTTCCTCTATAGTTACGCCCATGACAATACCTATAATAACTATAATACAATAATATACTGTAATACAATGACAAGAGCTGCAATAATGTGAGTTAACTACACTATTATATTTAGGAATTGTATGCATTCCATTGAGATTTCTTTTGCACATCGATCATATAACACAGGGTTGTACTATTCCATCACTTTGGGAAAAAAATGATTTGTTTATTATCTTTTAATCACATGGAAAAATAATGTTCTATGTGCTGTTTTTGGAGCAGTCTTTTTTGAAGTGTGTTGACGTTGTATATACTATACAGTAGCTTTTCAAATCAAACATAACTGTGCTCTTTGCCAGACTTCTGACATTTACTTTAACCAGCGGGTTTTGAATGTTTAAAAATAGCTGAGATCAGTGGGAGCTTGTTCTTCCACCGAACTGTTTCATGGAGGCGATTCAGCAGGAAAATGACTCTGGGCCCAAGTGAGGATCCTTTTATGTTAATAATTTTTGAATACAAGTAACAAAGGGGAAGGAAGCGTGTAATTGTGATGTGTATATAAGTATATATTTCAACTTGTTTAATGCTTGGCATAGGCCAGATTTAGACGTATTTGAAGTTAAGCTAACCATAAATGTCATAAATATGATATCATTTCACTAATATATAAACATATACATTCTATACTCTTTATCAAACTTAAAGTATAGAATCTGATTGTCTGGAAACCCGTTAGCCAGAAAGCTCCAAATTACGGTAAGGTCTTCTCCCTTAGAATCCATTTTAATCAAATAATTGAAATTTTTAAAAATTTCAATTTAATTTAAAAAAAAAAAAGTGCCTTATATTAATTAATTTAATTAATATAATTCATTAAAATTAATTAATTAATTGAATGAATTCTTATTGCAGGCAAAACAATCCTAATGGGTTTAATTAATGTTTCATTGATTTTTCAGTAGACTAAAGATATGGAGATACAAGTAACAGAAATACCCATTATCTGGAAAACCCCCAGGTCCCACAGCCTTACATCTGGGGATGCACCGAATCCACTATTTTGGATTCGGCCGAACCCCCGAATCCTTTGTGAAAGATTCGGCCGAATACCGAACCGAATCCGAACCCTAATTTGCATATGCAAATTAGGGATGGGAAGGGGAAAATTATTTTATTTCCTTGTTTTGTGACAAAAAGTCCCGCGATTTCCCTCCCCACCCCTAATTTGCATATGCAAATTAGGATTCGGATTCGGTTCGGCCGGGCAGAAGGATTCGGCCGAATCCGAATCCTGCTGAAAAAGGCCGAATCCTGGCCGAATCCCGAACCGAATCCTGGATTCGGTGCATCCCTACTTACATCTGCCTTATAATTGATCCTGAGGCTCTATTATATTTATTTATTTAATATAATTAACTAAAATGAATTAATTCATTGAATTAATCCTTATTGCGGGTAAAACAATCCTAATGGGTTTAATTAATGTTTAATTGATTTTACAGTAGAAATACCCATTATCCGGGAAAAACCCCAGGTCCCATAGCCGTACATTTAAATCGGTAAAGTTTCCTGTGCAAGTATCATTCAGAATCAAGATTAACCAATGGTTAGTTAATGTGACCGATGATAAAAAGAAAGGCTTAAACAGCAGTTGAAATGAATATTTTTTGAGTACACATTTATCTACAAATTTCCAGCACTGTGGCAATACTGATTGATGAAGTTCAATGAATTCCTGAAGTCCACATATTGCCCAACCCTGCCTCAACTGAAATATGGGTGTTTCCCACTCAAACTGAATTAGTTTTGTTTAGAATAAATTTATGTACAACATAGTAACCTGGATTGCCACCTCAAACACATTGTATTATACACACATGTGGCAAGGCTAAAGAAGAATTCAGTTATTAATAAATCCAGATTACAGATATGAAGTAACCCCATGTCATTAGGGTAATAATAATCCAGTTATAGAGTTCATTCCACTTCATCCTATATGGTAACCTGAAATAAAGTCTCAAGCATACCCTAAGAGGATTGTCTCACTTTAGTGACATTACATCTCTGGGGTTTAAAGAGGTTACAGCCCTAATAATAACAACCTTCATAGATTACAGATTGTATCAATCAGTGTTTTCCCTCAAAATTAGTTTATTATAATTGCACCGCTGTTTTGTGTTTTTTCTCACCCTATGATATTTCTTGGGAACCTTGCAATGAAAACATTGACCTGCTGGTTATAATTAATATCATCTTTCTTTATGACCCTTGAATGTGGGTCTGGAACCATCAGGAAAATATAAATTTCATTACACTTTTCCTTTATACAGTATATGCGTGTATTTACGGCAAAGTACACAGTATTACAGACTGAAAATACTTTAATCAGACAGAAAGAAAAAAAAAAATCTTTGGCCACTTGATTAGGGCTGATTTCCACCATCTGCTCATACTTACTAAGGATCTAGCCCTGACTGAACACTAATTTGTGCACTTCCTAGAAATTGAAATCTCTCAGCAAGCAAATTAACAAGAGAAGGGATTCAGCAATAATGGAACTCCTCGGCTTTTGTTTCCCTCTGACAGATGGACAGGGTGCGCTCAAATTGAATTCAGCTTAATTGCATTGTGCCATTTAAAATTTTATCTGCTCCACAGATTTTGTTTACAGGTTTCAGAATTCCAAACGTTGGGAAATTTGTTTTGTTTTTTGTTTTTTTCATTTTGCTGTAGCTTCTAAGGAAAACCTGACATGGCAATAGGCAGATATAACCAAGAGCCCTGTTTCTTTTGCTTTTTGGAGAGAGATTATCATTAGATTGTTGTCTGTTGTTTCCTATTAGAAGCAAAGGCAGCTGAGATTGATAGTAGAATAAATTTGCTTTATTTGCATTTTTGTTTACTCTGTAGAAAGGAAAATGGAATTACTGCAGTTTGTCTTTTCTATGTAGCATTTATTTGGCATGGAAGTAAGACTTACTTTTTAGGCAGGGTTACTTTACAATGCTAGGTCTACCCAAGCAGCTCATTTGCCTGCCGTGGCCTTACGTGGTCTAATGAGCTCTAATATATCTGTCCAAATTACTAGTGAGACCTACAGTATGTCTATTGCGTAGTAATGAAGTAGGCATTGTTTCTTTTGGGCATAGAATTTATGGCACTCTCCACAGAACATGAAACCTATTTTTTATCGTATGTAAGCAGCATGCTACGAGTTTACTTCTTCATAGGCCCTAAGGGTTTAAACACACGGGCAGATTCGTGGAGATTAAGTCGCCTGGTGACTAATCGCCTCTTCTGCGGGGCGACAATCTTCCCAAACTGGCCTCCGGTAGTAACGCCACTGCCTGCTATAATGACAAAACGTGAGGCAACTTCGGGCGACTTTGGAAATCGAAGGGCCGCGAGTGCATTGGCGCTGGCGTTTTCTCATTTTAGCAGGTGGAAGGCAGTTCGGGGAGATTGCCGCCCTGCAAAAGAGTTGATTAGTCGCCAGACAAAATCTCCCCGAATCTGCCCATGTGCTAGAGCCCTTAGGAAGCTGGGGTTTCTGAATATTGGATCTTTCCGTAATTTGGATCTTCATACCTTCAGTCTACTAGAAAATCATTTAAACATTAAATAAACCCAATAGGCTGGTTTTGCTTCCAATAAGGATTAATTATATCTTAGTTGGAATCAAGTACAAGCTACTGTTTTATTATTACAGAGAAAGAGGAAATCATTTCTAAAGATTTGGATTATTTGATTATAGTGGAGTCTATGGGAGACAGCCTTTCCGTAATTCGGAACTTTCTGGATAATGGGTTTCCAGATAATGGATCCCATATCTGTATTGCATTTATATGAGATTTTATGCAGCTAAATGCGTTTTTGTCAGTTCCTAATGGGGATGCACCGAATCCACTATTTTGGATTCGGCCGAACCCCCGAATCCTTTGTGAAAGATTCGGCCGAATACCGAACCGAATCCGAACCCTAATTTGCATATGCAAATTAGGGATGGGAAGGGGAAAATTATTTTATTTCCTTGTTTTGTGACAAAAAGTCCCGCGATTTCCCTCCCCACCCCTAATTTGCATATGCAAATTAGGATTCAGATTCGGTTCGGCCGGGCAGAAGGATTCGGCCGAATCCGAATCCTGCTGAAAAAGGCCGAATCCTGGCCGAATCCCGAACCGAATCCTGGATTCGGTGCATCCCTAGTTCCTAGCAACTTTCTGTTCTCCTGGTCGCTGAACTTGTGTCAAGTGCAAAAGAATGCAACATGCTGCTTCTAATATGCAAATGCAGTAAAACAAACTCAGAATGCTCATGAGTACAGCTAGACTATATATAATATCATATAATGGGATCAATTAGCGAATGTGTTTAGGTTTTCTCAAACCAGCGTCTCAAACATGTGCTAAATGCACTTCAAACAGAAACAAAAATCACCCATGTGTAAGGGCCCTTAATCTCTAAGCATGTAAAAGGTGAAGCTGTTATTAGTTTAACTATTATTCTAATGACGGGCTACCGGCTTCTGCATGCCTTTGAATGAATAAAAGAAAAAGTGTGCTTCTTTAGGCTTCTTGCAGATCTCTCCAGTTTATACAAATGGAACAACTGTAATTCTGTACAGTCAGATCCAGCTGCTATAAAGTACATTGGACATTTCATCCACTGGTCAGATATGAGCACAATTTAGGTGAAGCCTCAGTGTTGTCTAGATATATCCCACAGTCTGCCCCACCCATACTGAGATGCACAATCAGGACCACAGAGATATTTTTTATTTTTTACATACATTCTCACTATCTAACCTAGCTTCATTTGTAGTAAATGTGCTTCAGATTCATGAACAGTCAAGTTATTATGTAGGAGTGCTTGTTCTGCTGTGCAGTGCGGTAATGTGCATTTCTCTACATTGCAGTGTGTTGAGTTCTTCACCCACAGGTAGGGTGGACACCTGGCTGGGATTTTACTGACCTGGCTGATAAAAATGCTGCTTAATGTCATTGTAATTAATAGGAAATAAAAATAAAAATATAAGAAAGCTGATAACCCTAGTCACAGGATCAAGAGCAAGACCTTAAAGGGATACTGTCATAGGAAAAATGGTTTTTCCCCCCAAAACGCATCAGTTAATAGTACTGCTTCAGTAGAATTCTGCACTGTAACCCATTTCTCAAAAGAGCAAACAGCTTTTTTTATATTTAATTTTGATATCTGACATGGGGCTAGACATATTGTCAGTTTCACAGTTGCCCCCAGTTATGTGACTTGAGCTCTGATAAACTTCAGTCACTCTTTACTGCTGTACTGCAAGTTGGAGTGATATCACTCCCACCAGCAGCCTAACAACAGAACAATGGGCAGGTAACCAGATCTCAGCTCCCTAACACAAGATAACAGCTGCCTGGTAGATCAAACAACAGCACTCAGTAGTAAAATCCAGGTCCCACTGCGACACATTCAGTTACATTGAGTAGGAGAAACAGCAGCCTGCCAGAAAGCAGTTCCATCCTAAAGTGCTGGTTCTTTCTGAAAGCACATGAACAGGCAAAATGACCTGAGATGGCTGCCTACACACCAATATTATAACTAAAAGAAAATACACTTGCTGGTTCAGGAATTACATTTTATATTGTTGAGTGAATTATTTGCAGTGTAAACAGTGTAATTTAGAAATAAAAATGACATCATAAAAATCATGACAGAAGCAGAAAGCATTTAAGTTTGCATTTTTGGACCAGTATTGTGAGTTTTGGCATTTTATCTATCTGCCTTTTTTGCTGGTGAAAAAAAAACCACAATTTTTATTAAATTAAAAAAGTGCAGCTATGATAGTAACCAGTCAAGTTTTTACTTTCATTTTCCATCATATGGAATCTCTTATCCAGAAACCAGAAAGCTCCAAATTACATGAGGGCTGTTTCTCCAAGAGTCCATTGTATGCAAATAATTCAAAATTTTAGAAATGATTTAATTTTTCTTTTATATAATAAGGCAGTGCATTGTACCCAATCCTATTGGGTTTATATGATGTCTAAATGATTTTTCATACCTCCCAACATTTTGGAAACAGAAAGAGGGACAAAAAAATCTGCGCGGCTATATTTTATTTGACCATGACCCATTTTTGTGGCCACACCCCTAATTATCATGTCCATCCAAAATTTGGCAGGTTATGAAAGTTTGTACACATTTCTGTGGTTTTTATATGTTATTATAGTTTTGCTAATGAAGGTGAATTGCCCTTTAAGCTTTGAGTCTTAATTCTTATCGTATCTAAAACTGTTACAAGTATCTTAAGTATGTATTCTGGGCTCTCTGTCAAGAGCCAATTTAGTTAGAAACTTTGTATCTTTTTCTGGCTGTTCAGTGCAGGAGAGCAATGAGAAACATGGGACATTTCAGTACTTATCTGCGACTGCTGGTTGACTGTCCTGCTCAAAATGGGACAGTTGGGAGGTATGATTTTTAGCTGACTTAAGGTGTATGCAGATCAAAATTAAAGGGAAAAATCTTTTTTTCAAAATGAATCAGTTAATAGTGCTGCTCCAGCAGAATTGTGCACTGAAATCCATTTCTCAAAAGAGCAAACAGATTCTTTTATATTCAATTTTAAAATCTGACATGGGGCTAGACATATTGTCAATTTCCCAGCAGCTGTTATCTTGTGTTAGGGAGCTGCTATCTGGTTATTTGCCATTGTTCTTTTGTTTGGCTGCTGGGGGGGGGGGGGAGCGAGGGGGATGATATCACTCCAACTTGCAGTACAGCAGTAAAGAGTGATTGAAGTTTATCAGAGCACAAGTCACATGATTTGGGGAAGCTGGGAAATTTACAATATGTCTAGCCCCATGTCAGATTTCAAAATTGAATATAAAAAAATCTGTTTGCTCTTTTGAGAAATGGATTTCAGTGCAGAATTCTGCTGGAGCAGCACTATTAACTGATTCATTTTGAAAAAACGTTTTTTTCCCATGACAGTATCCCTTTAAGGAAAGTTCGCTTATCCAGAAAAATCAAGGTCCTGAGCATTCTGGATAATAGATCAGACAGTGGTGCAATATACAGAACCTATGTTTGTAAATTTGTCCTTGTTGTAACATACTTATCCCCATATGTAATATAAGGCACTAAGTTTGCCCAGAACCATTAACCAATAGCAACCAATAAGATGTTTGCGTTTAAACAGGTGACCAGTAAATGCTACTTGCTGATTGGTTGCTATAGGTTATTGCACCTGGGCAAACTTAGTGCCTTTTATTACATAACACCAATAGAATTATAATGTAGAACAAGCACACTGAAAAAAGTTAGAAGGTACAGAACTTAAGAGGTTTCATTTTCAATGTAACAGACAGATATTTGTGTATTATCCAACATTAGGTTGTGTGAGGGATGGCAGTAATCCTTTGGCAGCACCAGCACAACTTCCCGCTTCTTCAAATATTAAAGCTCTTTATTATTTACAGAAAAAAATTATTTACATTGCATTTCTGGTAGTCTCTGATGTGTACACATGTATAAAGCGAACACTTTAGGGCCCGTATCATTTATCTTTGCTGCAACGTGATTCAGATAGAGCTGAGTCTTCAGCTTTTAAATTAAAACTGATAACCTTGAGCAATCAGGGGCTTTTATAAGAGGGATAAACTTTAGCTTGCCTCAGAACAGGTTGTGTCTCTGCAATGCTTCTGGGACTAAAGAGATCAATTAAGTGTGTATAAACAAACAGTTGGAAAAAGCTACTAAAACAACAGTGGAGGAGACTCTCTATTGGGCTCCCGGGGCCTGGGGGAGAGAAGTTTCATTAACTGGATCTGAAGTCCTATGGCCTTCTATAAACAGGCATTAATTAAAGAATGTGAAAAATAAAGTTTCAGACCTTGCAATATGTTAATGATCATATGATTCAGGGCCTGGGAAGGAGAGGTGCAGCAGAGGTCATAAAATAAGCATGAAGCATTTAATATGAGTGCTTGGCAGGGATTTCTGCAAATTAGTTGGTTATTTGCTGGTCCAAAGCAAATTAAGGTGATTTTGCTTCACTTGCTAATTTTTTTTTATATGCATGCTTGGCAAAATGTTTTTCACAAATGGATGAAGGTTATTGTTAATGGCTTAATAAGAAATATTAACATATTTAAATGTAACGGCAAATCGTGATACACGATACAAGCGGAGTCACTTTGGAAACTTTCTGACAGGTATATAAAGCATGAATTAATTATAAAGATTATTTTTAATATATGATGGCAACTTCTACTCAAGGCCAGCAGACAGTCCAGATACCTGATAGGAGTAGTTGGCTTATGACCTGTGTAAGTCCACTGGCCAACTTGTCCTCTTATTTCAAAACAAATAGCAATGCTATTTTGTGAGAGCCACACAAACAAGCTAATACTTGCCTTATTCTATAGAATTATAAATGATATAAGCAGGCATTTACCAATAAATGCAATAAAAGGCAGTTTGCAAAAGTGCAGTAACAACCAGCGACCATTAGAAGTTTTGGCTTTAAGGGCTCTTACTCACGAGCGTTTCTTCATGCGCTCCCCTGCGCTCCGTTTGGCTGTGTTCAGCCGCAGGGGAGCGCAGGTCTAGACGCTGCTAATATCTTTCTATGTGCCTGTACTGACACAGGCGCATGTAAGCGCTGAACCATTGAAAAACGCAGAAAAATGCAGCATGCTGCATTTTTCCTGCGTTCAGCGCTTACATGCGCCTGTGTCAGTACAGGCACATAGAAAGATATTAGCAGCGTCTAGACCTGCGCTCCCCTGCGGCTGAACGCAGCCAAACGGAGCGCAGGGGAGCGCATGAAGAAACGCTCGTGAGTAAGAGCCCTTAAACAGGTAAATGTTTCCTGCTGACTGGTCGCTATGAGTGACTAGATCTGTAGAATGTTTTTCACTATTTATTATGTAATCCCCTTAAGGTTTTGGGACCAATCTGTAGTCAATAAATGTATTTGTTGAACTGATCAGTACAATCCCATTTAGAAAAGGTGTACATTATGCAAAATGTATCTGTTTTGAATTTATTTAGATGGTCAACTGGTTTAAGAGCCTTAAAAAGATAAGGTTAAAAAGGATTAGTGTAATAATTGATATCCTAATTTCATGGTACAGTCCTTCCATCTCAGGTAAAAGTTTGGAGTAGTAATACTTGCTTGATCTAGTTAGGGTGAAGTAGGTGCAGGTATGGGACCTGTTCAGGGTCGGACTGGAGCATTGGGGGCCCACCAGGGCTGAAAAAGGAAGGGCCCTACTGGCAGTCCTCTAGGGCCCCCTCCCGACCTCAAACTTGCACCAGTGAAAGACACGCCGATCAGAGGAGCTGGTCTGGGCTAGCGGGGCCCATGAGAGCTGGGACCCACTGGGATTTTTCCTGGTTTCCTGCTGGCCCAGTCTGACTCTAGATCTGTTATCCAGAATGCTGGAGCTTTCCGAATAATGGATCTTTCCTTAATTTGGATCCTCATGCCTTAACTCTACTACTACAATTCACCACCTTAAACCTGCCAAATTGCCGTTTTAGCTTATGTTGGATGTCCTGGAAACAATTTGGAGTTGTTTGGAGACATCCTGAAATTGAGTTTTTTTTGGTGAAAAAACTCACATCGAATTCGATTTGAATTTGCTTCGAGTTTGCAGATCAATCCCATTCACCTGAATTTTGAAAAATTAGATTTTTTCGGAAAAATTTTGATTTGTAATTTATTTTTTCGAATTTCCAGTTCATGAGAGTTTATGGGAGTTTTTTCAAAGTCCCATGAACTTAAAATTTGACCCTTGATCAATCATAGTAAGTAAGGTTGAAAAGACACATGTCCATCAAGTTCAACTTTTTTTTTTTTTTGTATTAACTACCTATCTGCCAGTTGATCCAGAGGAAGGCAAAAAACCCATCTGAAGCCTCTCCAATTTGCCTTAGATGGGGAAAAATTCCTTCCTGACTCCAAAATGGCAATCGGACTAGTCCCTGGATCAACTTGGACTATGAGCTATTTCCCATAACCCTGTATTCCCTTACTTGCTAAACAGCCATCCAACCCCTTCTTAAAGCTATCTAATGTATCAGCCTGTACAACTGATTCAGGGAGAGAATTCCACATCTTCACAGCTCTCACTGTAAAAAACCCCTTCCGAATATTTAGGCGGAATATGGGTGACCTCGTGTCAGCTGGAAAGACCTACTGGTAAATAAAGCATTAGAGAGATTATTATATGATCCCCTTATATATTTATACATAGTCATCATATCACCCCTTAAGCGCCTCTTCTCTAGCGTGAACATCCCCAATTTGGCCAGTCTTTCCTCATAGCTAAGATTTTCAATACCTTTTACCAGCTTAGTTGCCCTTCTCTGTACCCTCTCTAATACAATAATGTCCTGTTTGAGTGATGGAGACCAAAACTGTACGGCATATTCTAGATGGGGCCTTACAAGTGCTCTATACAGTGGAAGAATGACCCCCTCCTCCCTTGACTCTATGCCCCTTTTAATACAGATCAAGACCTTATTTGCCCTTGATGCTGCTGACTGGCATTGCTTGCTACAGCCAAGTTTATCATCTACAAGGACTCCAAGGTCCTTTTCCATAATGGATTTGCCTAGTGCAGTCCCATTAAGGGTATAAGTGGCTTGGATATTTTTACATCCCAGGTGCATGACTTTACGTTTATCAACATTGAATCTCATTTGCCACTTAGCTGCCCAGATTGCCAGTTTGTCAAGATCATGTTGCAAGGATGCCACATCCTGGATGGAATTAATTGGGCTGGATAATTTTGTGTCATCTGCATACACTGATACATTACTTACAACACCCTCCCATAAGTCATTAATGAACAAGTTAAATAAAAGTGGACCCAATACTGAGCCCTGGGGGACCCCACTAAGAACCTTACTCCAACTAGAGAATGTCCCATTAACAACTACCCTCTGTACCCGATCCTGTAGCCAGTTTCCTATCCATGTGCAAACGACTTCATTAAGCCCAACAGACCTTAGTTTAGAAAGCAGTCGTTTGTGGGGCACAGTATCAAACGCTTTGGCGAAATCCAAATAGATCACATCTACTGCCCCCCCACTATCCAGAATCTTACTTACCACATCATAAAATGCAATCAAATTCGTCTGACATGACCTATCCTTCATAAAGCCATGCTGATTGTTGCTCATAATGCCATTCATTTGGACAAAATTTTGAATGTGATCCCTTAACAAGCCTTCAAATAATTTGCCCACCACAGATGTCAAGCTTACTGGCCTATAATTTCCAGGCTGAGATCGTAATCCCTTTTTAAATATTGGAATAACATCAGCTTTTCTCCAATCCATAGGCACCATACCAGATGACAGTGAATCTGAGAAAATCAGAAATAAGGTCTGGTCTAAATAAACCCAGCCTCCAATGAGGATTAATTACATCTTATTTGGGATCAAGTTCAAAGTACTGTTTTATTATTACAGAGAAAAAGGAAATCATTTAAAAAAAATTGGAGTCTATGGGAGGTGGCCTTTCTGTTTTTCTGAGCTTTCCGGATAATGGATCCCATACCTGTATTTTAATATGCAATTGGGACTTACCAGATATGGTTGTTTATTCATTTGAGTCAAGCGGTAGATAGGGTTGCCACCTTTTCTGGAAAATAATACCGGCCTTCCTATGTTCTTGCCGTTTTTTCCTATTTCTAACATTTGCATCAAGCATCATTTTTACCGGCTAGGCTGGTAGAATACCAGCCAGGTGGAAACCCTAGTGGTAGATAACATGTCTACTATCAGAAAATCAACCTTTTCCCCTGAGGCTCCATAAGAAATGGAATATTGGTTGTCCCGTGTGACAGTGAACAGTATGATATACTTTTTAGGACCCTATTCATGGCAGGCTCCGTACCTTTCTACCACGTATACAACCCTGACATCTGTTGCTGACCAATGGACCTGACTGCAGAACCCACAGATAGCAAGCCACATTGTGTTCCCTGTAATTTAGATGCCAGAGTAGTCACCCTGAGTAAGTAACACTATGAGGTTCCTTATATATAGACGACATCTTATAAACGCATAAGATGTCGTCAAACAAAAAAGGACTCTAGTTATTAATATTGTCATGGGCCAATTTTTGTCTTTTTTTATTCTGTATCAAATAATAATGTTTAATAAGTGTTAAATTATTATTTCTTAATATTAGTGAAAATGGCAACTTTAAACTTCATACCAAACATGGACAATAAAATATATAAGCAGATAAAGATGTATTTAGAGAGAGTCAATGTGTTGTGTCATATAAATGAAGTCTGTGCCTCACCTGCCCTTGCTTTTCCCTGTTAAGTTGCCTGACAATACGCTTGCCAAAGATGAGTTGGATCCACGTATAAAGAAGGAAGCAAGCTTTTATGACATTGCTCTGTAACAGCAATTTTAGATCGACAAATTACAGATGTGAAAATTTCATGACTCGGTAAAATGAGCAATGATGACATCTGTGAATGCAGGTCTGTTCATATCTTTGCACAGCCTTTAGGGAAATAAATATCTCTGAACATTCGGTGAAGTGAAGCCCATTCAATAAATCAACCTGACACAATAACACTTCTGGCACATGATCCTTACTTCTTTCTCAGCACCACCTTCCCCTCTGTGTGTCTGTGCTACCAAATGGTCTCTCCCCATAGGCCTCTATATCAAATCAGCCCACAGATATACTGAGCAAAATTAGTAGCCAGTGGCTTGATTCTTCAAAATATGACATATAAAATGGTTTTATTCAATGCTACAGGTGGAATGTGAGAGATGTGACTTTATTTTATTGGTAATTGCTTAATGTCTTATTTTTATCCAAACAATATACTAAACTATACTATATACTATAATAAACTATACTATAATAAACTACATCTTTTACCATTATTTTTTATTTATTGTCTTCGGAAAAGATAGCACAAGATGAGGAGGCTTATAACTAAATGATAAATTGTATTTACAGCTAGTTCTCAAAACTCCTACAGGACTATAACTAGGGCCAAGATTTAGCACATGAGAATATACTACTGACTACTAAAGGTGTGATGCTTCATGCTGTAAACTGGTACAGGTATAGGTTCCATTATTTGGAAAGCTGTTATCCAGAAAGCTCCAGATTACGGAAAGGCCATCTCCCATAGATTCGATTTTATTCAAATAATCCAAATTTTCAAAAATGATTTCCTTTTTCTCTGTATAATAAAACAGTACTTTGTACTTGATCCAATTTAAGATATAATTATATCTCGTGAGCAACATGTTGCTCAGTAGCCTCAAAGCAGGTGCTAATTTTTGAATTCCAGGCTTGGAGACAAGTTTTGGTTGCATAAAAAACAGTTGTATTGCCAAACAAAGCCTCAATGTAAGTTGATAATCCACATAGGGGCTACTAAATGGCCAATCACAGCCCATATTTGGCACCCCAGGAACATTTTTCATGCTAGTGTTGCTCCCCAACTCCTTTTACTTCTGAATGTTGTTCACGGGTTAAAAATGTTGGAGATCCCTGCATTAGGGTATAGAGGTATATGGCCTGTTATTCAGAATGCTCAAGACCTTTTTTTGCCGAATAAGAGATATTTCCATTAGTTGGATCTTCATCTTCTAAATCTACTAAAAAATAATTGAAAACTTAATTAAATCCAATAGGATTACTTTGCCTCCCATAAGGATTAATTATATCTTAGTTTGAATCACGTACAAAGTACTGTTTTATTATTACAGAGAAGAAGAAAATTATTTTTAGAAATCTGAATTATTTAATTAAAGTGGAGTCTAAGGCAGCCTTCCCATAATTTGGAGCTTTCTGGATAACAGGTTACCTGATAATGGATCCCATACCTGTGTAACAATTGGCAAATGAGCAAACCAATACAGTAGGTGTTATTAGGACTCTCTGGAAGGGAATGTCATTAAAAGATTTAGAAAATGGAACAGTTTTTTTGACAGTTACTTGCTGTGGAGATGATAAAGAAGGCATCTATGACCATTCTCATTATGTTATGAATATTTTACCAGTCCAAGTTGCATCTGTGAGACTGAAAGACATAAGTTTGGTTAACTTGGATTAGATGCCCGAAGTTCCCACCCGGGATAAATTTGCACTGGTTGTAGTGGTGAACTGGGCGTATACTACTAACAACAAAATAACACAGCATTCACTCGCATTGGTCAGTTCTAAAATTCCACAAACTTAGTTACAGGCTTACTAACCCACAGCAAATAATCTATTAAATTGTTCATAAGGGTGAGAAAACACCGGGAACAAACTTTGCTTCTGTTATTATATTCCCTCTTTAAAGGGCTGTGTTATAACTTGAGCAAAGTTTCCCCAAGTCCACTAGGCAATAACAACCAATGACATTGGCTTTCTTTATTGTCACCGAAAATAACATCAATAAAAAACAATTGATTATTATATGGTTCTAACGTGAGATTACATTGCTTACACCACCTTCTCATTATTTTATACTATTACTCAGTTACTAAAACAAGATAATTATATTTCAGGTCTTCTCCCATTAAGTTACACAGACAAATATTTTTTTTATTTTTATGAATTTCTGCATAATATCACATTAATAAGATCTTGGCAGAGTACTAGTATCTTTCTGCCCCAAAGTGAACTGTATTTGACATCGCCCATTGATATCTGTTAAGTAGGAAAGTGTTTTACCTTAACAGCTGTACTTTACACCTCATCTAATCTTGTTTTTAACTGCTAGCATAAATAAGAAGATACCTGTATGTGTTAGTGTAGGCAAAAGTCTATTTAATATTTAACAGTGAGAATTTTGGCATTATTCCCTGAATTGATTTTTTTTCTTTGCCGAAACAAAGCTAGAGATAAAGCAGATCAAGTGAATTCATCCCCGTGAATAGAAAGTTTTATAATCCTGTGAGCAAAAAAGTAACTCATCAGATAGCAATGTTTTAAGTTAAAGATTAGCTGATTACTACGTTAGATAAATATGTAGAAAATTGTAACTTATGCTATTAACAAATGCCAAAAAACAGAGTCACATACTGTTTTTATATCTGTCATAGGAAATATAACTGCATTGTCATGTGTACTTTGCAGGCTACATTGACCCATCTTTGGATAAAAAAAATCAAGAAAATAACATTACATTTCCCATTTTATTCTGCTGTAATCTCTCTTATGCTTTTTTAGCTTTCTGTTTTCTTGGTTCTGTTGTCCTGATCGTCCATTCTGCCTTTAATACAATGGATCTTTCTGTGGCCTTATTCTTTCTATCATCAAGCCAACTTTGTCCTGCCTGCAATTTCTTCCTAATTTCTACTTATTTCCTTAAAAATACAATAGATGAACAAGATTCAGTTTGATTTGACACAATATCACTGTTCTCTTTAGATCTGCCCAGAAATCTCCAGATACAATAATGGAGATATTAATGGGAACCAATCACCCAAAAAAATATTCAAAATCCTATTTTATCACATCAGTTAAGCAAAATGAACTTTAATTACACTATATAAATTATATGAATCTTGTTTCCTTCAGTCTGGGAATTCATAATTATAGCAAGCAGGCAGGAGCCATTTTGTGGACACTGTTATTAAGACAAGCCTTGCATCATCTCAGAATCTTGTTTGTGCACCAGAATGGGGGACCCGATGTCCATCCCCATGCACTGGCTACACAATTAAACGGTGAAGAGAGAGGGGGACTGTGTGAAGAGCAGTGACATCTAGGAAGTGCTGAATGGAAAGTGAAAGTAATTGTCTGCCCCGCCCTTATGCCTAAGGCATAGAAGAGGGGCAGGCAATATGCAATTTTAGTTTACGAAAGCTATGAATGCTTTAATAAAAAATAGAATTTGGATTTCATGTTTAATTTGAAAAAGACTTTTATTATGCAGATTTTTGTGTCTGGGTGACAGGTCCACTTTAAGGGTAATTTTTAAAAGCAAGTGCAGTGGTGCAAAGTGAATTTTGAATGCAAATCACAATGCAGAATTTGCCATAGTTCCAACATAATTGCAGCCTTGCTCAGAGTTGCAACTACTACAGTTGTGGACACAGATGAGCTTGTTTTTTGTCGCATATAAAGTGCATCTAGCATTTTAAGACTGGTCGTTTACAGGTACAGCATGGCAGTAACTCCAGGGTTTCCCAACAGCAATAGGCAGAGTTTTACTCCATTCATCAGAAGCAGGGTGGACACATGATTGCATACCTCCCAACTGTCCTGTTTTCTGCGGGATAGTCCTGGTTTTGACAGTTCAATTCTCAGTCTCTGATTATTATTAAAATCCAAAGTTTCTCTTTGATCTCTGACACCAGATAAAAGATACAACGTTTCTGAAACCTAATTAAATAAGAGGCGTTTTGGTAGAGAGTCCGGAATATGCAGCACCTGCACTTAGATATATTTGTAACAATTTAAAATAAGCAAGGACACAACTATAACTATTTGAGATAAGCAGTTCTCTTGGGAGAACGGAGACTTGCAACTTATAGGACAATTTCACTTTCCATTAGCAAAACTGTTATAACACATAAAACATGACCCTAAAATTCCCAGTGATGTGTTCAAACCTACCAAATTTCAAATAGGTTCATAACCTACCAAATTTAGTAAAATGGACATGGTAGGGCGTGTGGCCATAAAATGGGTGTGGTCAAAAATTAACCACACTATGCATAGCAGATCTTTTTGTCCCTCTTTACATTCATGCAGCATATTTGTTTGGCTGGTTTCTCTACTGAATGTAGGATATGTTTTTTTTTCTAAGCATATTTACATCATTTGCTTTATTATTTCCTAAAACAAAATTTTACATGGCAGTATAGCTGGCTGGATAATTCCAGGGGGCAGATTCACTAAGTGCCGGATTTGCGCTAGCGTCCGCTTCGCTCACATCGCAACAAGTTTAATGGACATATGTAAGTTTAATGGATGTATATATATATATATATATATATATATATATATATATATATATATATATATATATATATACACAGGCCCGGGAAACCTTAATAAAATAGAGTTGTTATATTGCCCTACACATGGTCCCAGTGTATAGTTTATGTACCATATGTTAGGAAATGTAGGGGGGGGGAAGCCGAGTACCCCAGAAAAAATTTACGCTCTTTTGCAGCCTATCACCCTGAAAAATGTAAAGTCACCAGCATTTTTTGGGACTTAGAAAAATTTTCAGCTATTCATTCATACTATTGCACTTCGCCTGGTCTCAGGTGGTGAAGGCAAGTCTGGCGCAAGAGGTAACGTTCAGTCAAATCCGCATCTTAGTGAATTTGCGTAGTTACGTCCATTCGCCAGAGCGCAACTTCGTCAGGCGTAAGGGAGTGAATTACCGCTAGAGTCTATCTCCTTCGCTAGTGAAATTATGCTTGTGCCTGCGAAGTAACGAAATGACGTCATGCTGGCGAATTTTCGCTAACGTTAGTCACTTCGCCCTTTAGTAAATCTGCCCCCATATCTGAAGAGAAGCTTAACTTAAAATAAAAGATCAACATAGGGGCAAATTTACTAAAGAGTGAAGTGGCTAACACTGGCGTTACCTCATTTTGGCACATCGCTGATTTACTAACGGGCGCTGGCATAATTACGCTAGAGAAGGAGATAGACTCTAGCGCAACTTCGCACTCTATTGCCAGGCGTATTTTAGCTCTGGCGAAAGAGCTTTACTACACAAATTCACCAGTTGCTAGTGCAACTTCGCTATGCCTGCCGTAGTAATGCTAGCACTGGCACCGAAACTTTGCAACTTAGTGATTAAGCGTTGTCTGTGCGAAGTTGCGCCTGGCGAAGTGTGGTGAAGGCGGTGAAGCCGTAAGCTGGCGAATTTTCGCCCATTAGTGAATTTCCCCCATAGTATCTAAAGGAAGAGGGGCACATTATGAATATACCTGGTGTAACTTAAGATATCTGACAATTATCGCACAGTGTTTAATATATTTCTTCTTTTTCCAAGAACACCAGGGTTGGTAAAAGTCTGACTCCTGAATTTACTGGGACAGTCCTGATAAGAACATGGAATTTACCCAACAAGTAAACATGGTTTTACCCAACAGTTGTTGCTGTTTCAGATGGATTGGGGTATAAATGACCATAACTTTCAAAAGTTGGCACATATGGAATTCTTTCTTATAAGGAAGAGGGACCAAGCCATGACCTATGCAACTTGTACTCTGTTATATATAAAGCCTTACGAACTAGAAACTGGTCTATATATAGCGAGAGAGAGAGAGAGAGAGAGAGAGAGAGAGAGACAATGTTAGATTGGAATGGAGACAAATAGTATACACTGAGTTCGTAATAATATCCTCTGTCTTTTTTTCTTTTCTTTTGTAAAGACATTTACCTCACTATTACTGTAAATGTTGAACATTTAGAATGTGTCGTTTTGGGGGAAGCAGTCTGGTTGGAGTACTATGCAATGCTTATCTCTGTTTGTACAGTTTGTTTTAATATGACATTGTGAAAG
Organism: Xenopus petersii; assembly: GCA_038501925.1. NCBI lineage: Eukaryota > Metazoa > Chordata > Amphibia > Anura > Pipidae > Xenopus > Xenopus petersii. The sequence goes on from CM076675.1 coordinate 121,388,341, forward strand.
AATTTCAAAAGCTGCCTGCTATGAAGTCATTTGTTATCCTCCAGCAGGCCTTTGCTTGCTGAATTATAAAACATCCTTCACTATTTGCATCTTCCAGATGGAGCACATTATAAACCCTGCAAGATATTCCCTGTTAGTGTAAAGAAATTCCTTATTTGTCCTTTCTTGTAAGGCAACAAAATGTCATAAGGTATTGACTAATACATCGAGTGTATGAACAATGTCACTGCCTTTTTTACATTACAAAATGTCTAGGAGAATCAATGGACCAGTGATTTCCTTTATTTATTTATTTTTTTTAGTTGTCCAGGAAAGCTTAAATTAGTATTAATGGCTTTTTTTGTGGCACATGAAATGCTTGATGTAAATTCAGAAAGGTCTCTTGTTAGATCTGAGAAATATTATATTAAGCCTTTATATGTATATACAGTCTGAAGATGAACATTCTTTTTGTGATTCCATTTTTATGCCTTGTAGCCATAGCAATCTCAGTTATGATTTTAGTTTCAAACTTTTATGTAGACTAATTGCTGATTGGTTGTACATACATATCTTTACTCAGTGAGCCCCCCATGCCTTTCATTTAAACCATTGATTCCATTCCCTGTTCATTAGGGTCAATGGGATCCTACCATTCAGCTAATTTAAATTTAAAACCAGAGAACTTCAGAGCAGAACTGCTGTATATGCATATACAATCTGTATAGGGCTTGTCAAGAAAGTACACCTTTATGTGGGAATGGATGGACAGTGCAGCAGTCTACCTGCAAGAACAAAGCATGGAGTAGCTTCTGTCTTCCTTTTGCCCTATTTAGCTCAAGAAATAAAAAAAATTATATTTTTAAAAAATTTTTAAAAACAATAGGCAAAACGTATGTTCAGTATACTGCTCAACTGCTCAACAGTAACCTGCCCCATAGTTAGTACTAAGCCAAAAAGCTTCTATATGAAGCATTCAGTTATTCATAAAATCTGAAAAATACATGTTTATTTATGCTACCCCTTATTTACATTATTCATATTAAATAGAGTGCAAGAAATCTACTGAACGGTTTAAACTGCTATTAACTCCAACGGTAAAGAAATAGTAAATTCTGAATCTCTATGCATGTACTCGCAGATGGTGATTGTTTTTCTTTTATTTATGTAAAAGAGACATTTAACAGGTAATACAGAAAATTTATACGCATTCACTTAGGCAATTAAAACAGGTATCAGTGCAGGCTTGAAATTGATTTTGCTGAAATTAATTTTACTGAGTGGTTTACAGTAAATAACGCTGTGAATAAAATGAAATATTCGAGTCATATTTTTTTTTTTCAATCAATACCCAACATGTTTTCTGCAACATTGGTTTTCACCAACTACATCTTAGTGAATTTAAATTAAAAAAATATGTAAAGCACACATATATGTTACTTTTATGGCCTATGTATTGTGAATTAAAAGTTAAACACATTACATAGGGAATAATATGTCATAATTGATGAGTTTACATATAAATGGGAAGTAACTTCTCCTAAACATAATAAATTAAACTCTGAGGGAAACATATAGCTGTGCAGAGATTTTATGTGTCCATAGATGAGCAACTATTTCAGTATGAAGTACAGAAGAACCCAGGATACCGTAGAAATCCAGAAATTAACATATAAAATATTGGAGGATGCACTGAATCCAGGATTCTGTTCAGGATTCGGGCAGGATTCGGCCTTTTCCAGCAGGATTTGGCCAAATCCTTCTGCCTGGCCAAGCCGGAATCCTAATTTGCATGTGTAAATTAGGGATGGGGAGGGAAATAGCATGACTTTTTTTTACAAGGAAGTAAAAATGTTTTCCCCTTCCTACCTCTAATTTGCATATGCAAATTAGGATTTGGATTCAGTTCAGTATTCCCCGAATCTTTCATGAAGGATTCGGGGGTTCTACCGAATCAGAAATATGACATATTCCTTAAAAAGAAATGCAAGAACTTTTGAGTACATACTGTATACATTATACAGTACATATATTTGGATGACCACAAACAAATGAACTTTTCCCATCAGCAGAACAAGAGGTGTGATCCCTGCCATTCTGGGTCAGATGATGTAAGATATCATATGTATAGACTGATTGCAATTCCTTGATGAAATGGTGGTTGGATATTTGGCCAAAAAGTGGTAAGATGCTTAAAGGGATACTGTCATGTGAAAAACATTTTTTTTCAAAATGAATCAGTTAATAGTGCTGCTCCAGCAGAATTCTGCACTGAAATCCATTTCTCAAAAGAGCAAACAGATTTTTTTATATTCAATTTTGAAATCTGTCATGGAGCTAGACATTTTGTCAATTTCCCAGCTGCCCCAGTCATGTGACTTGTGCTCTGATAAACTTAAATCACTCTTTACTGCTGTACTGCAAGTTGGAGTGATATCACCCCCTCCCTTTTCCCCCCCAGCAGCCAAACAAAATAACAATGGGAAGGTAACCAGATAGCAGCTCCCTAACATAAGATAACAGCTGCCTGGTAGATCTAAGAACAGCACTCAATAGTAAAAACCCATGTCCCACTGAGACACATTCAGTTACATTGAGAAGGAAAAACAGCAGCCTGCCAGAAAGCATTTCTCTACTAAAGTGCAGGCACAAGTCACATGACTGGGGCAGCTGGGAAATTGACAAAATGTCTAGCTCCATGTCAGATTTCAAAATTGAATATAAAAAAATCTGTTTGCTCTTTCGAGAAATGGATTTCAGTGCAGAATTCTGCTGGAGCAGCACTATTAACTGATTCATTTTGAAATTTTTTTTTTCCCATGACAGTATCCCTTTAACTGTTTTGCTCTGTGTATGGCAAAATTTTTTTTTTTTTTACAAGGCAATGGCACATGAGAAATGTGGAGTGTTTTGCTGCCCCACAATTTTGCAATTCCATGGACAGCATCCAGACAGCATTCAGAGAAGCTTCAATCTCTAAAGTCTTTGGCAAAATGTTACAGTTCACTGTATATCCTGTGAATGTCCAGGTTATCTTTTAATGGTAATTCTAATTCGAACATGTTGAAGGGCTTTACTAGACTACTAATATAAGGACTCTACAGGGAAAGTTTTGGTGTTTGCCAGTAAAATTGTGACCAGTGTATCAGGGTTTCATGGTGGTATTATCATTATTATTATTCTTTATTTATTGTACTAACATAGTCAAAAGAGTTTACAGAGAATATATATTATTCACATTGCCCCCTGCCCCAGTAGAGCTTACAAGTTGGAAGCCCATCTGCCTGTGTATTTGCTCTCCTTGACTGTTTCCTCAATAGATAACTGGTCAAAATATTGGCCAGCAGGCCCGGATTTGCGGCAAGGCCGCATAGGCCCGGGCCTAGGGCGGCAAAAAACATAGGGGCGGCATGCCGCCCAGCCGCACTATTGAAATCCGGCGCTGTTGGCCAGATATCTATCAGGCAGATTTGAAGATCCCAATGAGTGGGGACACAACAATGTGTGATGCAGTCCTCTCCTTGTGGGCCTACCTAGGCACCCATTATACTCTGATAGTTGGGCCAGCAGTCAAACGATTGAATTAGCCTTATTTGGCCACCTACATCCTGGGCTGAATCTGGCTTATTTTATCATTTGGCCTCTGGAACAACTATCAATGCAGCCGGCTTGCCAAACAAGCAGGTCTTAACATGTATGGCCTGCTTAAATCCCTATTAGATACTCAATTTTTTCAATATTATCAGGAGTCATTTAAACTTCCTATATGTTTTTGGAGTCTATGAGTGTGTGGAGAGAACCATGTAAGGGGGAGAACATACTGTATATGAGTGTTGATCCATCTTTGGCACTGGTTAAGTACAACTCTCAGCACCTTTTCAATGTTGGGTATGATTTGAGAGTTGGAATTCAACAAAACCTGAAAGAAAGTCAATTGGACCAAACGATGTTTTATGACTAACAGATAGCTGTCCTTTTCCACAAAAATATGCAAAAACTGTTACCTGGTTAAGATGGCTAAGACTGGAAGATGGTACATTTTCAGCTTCTTAAAAGTATCATGTATTCTTGTTTAAGCCTTCTGTAATCTGTTTTAATGTGATGATGTCGGAGCTTCCTGTTTGCTTTCAGAGCCCCAGTATAATCTGCCATGAGAAAATGTGAAGGTGTGTTGCCCTAACATCATGGCATTCACATTTCAGACATGGTACTTACACTGCAATAAAAAAAGGCTCTTGTGTGAAGAAGCAGGTTGTTGTTTAGGCCTTTCTGTCCCTGGTGGGAGCTTTAATTGCATTTTCCGTTTCTCACAGAGAATGGTTGACGAGTGCAGGCCTTCCCTGCTGATGCTGTAGTTTCAACTTGTATTGCTCTGTGGCAGACAAAACTCATTAATTCCAAAACATACTGTAAAAAGTGTTTAAAGTTGTGCTGGTTAACTGCGGGTAATAAAAAATAAGAGTCCAGAGAAATGTTCAAGCTACTCTGTAGGATGAATAAAGTGTCACAATAATGAGATCTGTTTGGAGATGTAACATATTCAGTACATAATGCCAGAATTATAAATCCATTCTTTAATTATTTCATTTGTTTTATACTCTTTTCCCCCCATGTATGTTTCTTGTAGTTTGCACTTTTAAAAGTAATAATAAAAAGAGAGGGTTTAAATCTAGCTTACTTTGAAATGTATTTCTTGAAATAAATCGAATTAAACATTTCCAGACAAAGGCTTAAAAGGGTTAAAAGTCTTCACTTATTCTGCAGGGGGCAGAGTATGCAAAGCAGGCGTGCCATTGTGCCTTCTGCCCCCTTAAAGGAGAACTACATCTTAACAAAAGAAGTAGGATAGAAATGTTGTACATTATGTTTTGTGCCAGCCCAAGGCAATCACCGCCCTTTGGTAGTAAAGATCTGTGTCTCCAAAGATGCCCCAGTAGCTCCCCATCTTCTTTTCTGCTGATTCACTGCACATGCTCTGTGCTTCAACTTAGGGACCCTCTCACAATATACAGTACACATAGAATTTAAATGTCACAATATAAGGCTGATTAATAATTAATACAGATAATTACTACATGGCAGCACAGAAACCAGTGTCAGCATCAGAATTTAATAATCAGCCTTGTGGCATCAGCTTATATTACAGACAAGCCTCATTTTCTGCTTGAAATTTTTCAGTGATCCCTAAGCGTAGCTTCTCAACAGCTGTTCTGAGCCCACTGAGCATCTGAGTATCGCAGACACTTTCCAAGATGGTGACCCCTGTGACAAGTTTGAAGTCCTGGATCATTGCTGCAATGGAGAAGATGAAACTTTAGGCTGGTGCAATAAGTTCATTATATAAATGATGACATTTTTAGCCATACTTATTATTAGGGTTCCTTTAATGGCTAAACCTGGGCCTGAAATAGCAGGTAGGAATTCAAGGTTCCTTTTATGGGTTGCAGGCAGTACAGATTTACCCTGAAAAACACTGCATTGTATGGGAAAAACCATGGTGCTCGAATATGCACTTACTTTGCTTACTTGTGGGTGTACATGTGCCCTTATACTTAGTTTACACAGCGCATTACTACCCCATCGAAAAAGGGATCTTTGTTAGGGAACACCAATAAAGGCCTTTCACTTGCTTGCACAGTTGGGTCTCTGAGACGGTGTTAAGTACATACAAATTGATTGTTATCTATACTAACTATAAATTGTTTTATTCTATATGTAAACAACTGTATTGCAATAAATAAGATACTAAACATAGAATTGTGCTGATAGGAGCAGTTACTTGTTCCTAAATGCAACTGTGAGTCATTTATGCTGCTGTGATGGTTTTTCAGTGACAGCAACCTGTGGTTGGGAAAAAAATCTATATTCCCTATGATTATAGGTATCCACAGTACAATGTACCAACTGTTTCAGACTTGGATGTTTTTAATACTAATTATATAATGCATTAGCACAAGTGCACCCAAAAATAGTTTTTTTCTTTTATTTCCAAAATACATTTTAAAGTTATTCTTAAATGTAAATGCCACTGAACACAGTTTGGCAAATTTACTAAAAGGCAAAGTGGCTAATGCTAGTGAAAATTCGCCAGCGTGACATCATTTTGGCACTTTGCTGATTTACTGACGGTCCCTGGCATAAGTTCGCTAGCGAAGTAGACATACTCTAGCGCTACTTCGCACCCTTACGCCAGGAAAAGTTGCACTCTGGCGAAGGGACTTAACTACTCTAATTCACTAAGGGCCGGTGAAAAAAACGTTACAGAATAAATGCCAAAACACTTACATAACTTCTTACATTAAGGGGCAGATTTACTAAGCTTGAGTGAATAGTTCGAATCAAAAAATATTAGAATTTCGAAGTAATTTTTTGGGTACTTCGACCATTGAATTGGTCAAATTTGATCGAATTGAATGATTCGAACGTTCGACCATTCGTTCGATCATACAATTATCGAAGTACTGTCTCTTTAAAATAAACTTTGACTTCATACTTCGCCAAATTAAAGCTACCGAAGTCCAATGTTAGCCTATGGGGACCTTCCCCAGCACTTTTTTTAAGTTTTTTTTTGGTTGATTATCCTTCGATCAATCGCTTAAAATCCTTTGTTTCGTTCGATTCGACCAATTTCATCGTTCGATTTTTATTCGAAGCTTTTGCGCTAAAATCCTTCGACTTCGATATTCGAATTCGAACGATTTTACTTTGAGGGTCGAATTACAGGTTTTTTTAACCCTCGAAATTCGACCCTTGATAAATCTGCGCCTTAGTATCTTCTGATAAATTCAAAAAGCAAGAAGAAAAGAAGGAATTCTTACTGGTAAGGCTGATTAATTTTATAAAGGGGTCATTTCTAATGTGTCTGTTAATAGCACACGGACACGACTTTGTAAAACATGGGACAAGCAACAAGTGACGGCCTTCCCTCAGCCCCTGCAATTTAGGCATTCCTGCCTAGTAATACTGCATGCTGGGAAATAGGGATGCACTGAATCCAGGATTCGGTTCAGGATTCAGCCTTTTTCAGCAGAATTCGGAATTCGGCCGACTCCTTCTCCCCGGCCGAACCGAATCCTAATTTGCATATTCAAATTAGGGGTGGGGAAGGAAATCCCATTACTTTTTGTCACAAAACAAGGAAGTAAAAAAAAATTCCCCCTTCCCACCCCTAATTTGCATATGCAAACTAGGATTCGGATTCGGTTCGGTATTCGCAAAGGATTCAGGGGTTCAGCCGAATCCAAAATAGTGGATTTGGTGCATCCCTACTGGGAAATCATCAGAGGGCCAAATATTCACCAACTCCTTTTTATACCCTTTAAACAGAGACAAATATTTCCTTTGATCAACACTGCAGTAGATGACAAATCATGGTGCTTATAGAATTAATTGTTTTGGAAATATGAGCTGAATATTTTATAAAGGGCCACGGCATAATGTTCTCCCCCCTACTGTGATGCTAGTTTTTCTTCATATATAGATGATTTAAACTTCAGGGATTGTCATTGCAGCTAAAGACTGGGTGAAATATACTTGTAAATACATTTAGGGGCAAAATAAACAAATTTCTTTGACAACCATAATTTAATTTGCCAAAGTGTCCCCCCGCCCGGCATATTGTACTGTGATCAGTTCATTGCCATTGTATTTAGATCAAACAAGCCCACCCTGCAGAATGGGGTGATTAGAACTTCTTATACAAGGATAACAGACTATACAAATCTGTCAATAAAATGCAAAGACCGTGAATATATACAGCAATGTTGATGCAACAAATGTTAATAAAAATCCATACATTCCTTTATAATTGCTTCCATACAATAGTATTGTGCCGCATAATAACAGCTGGAACCTTAAGCACTATAACAAAACACAGAGTTATAAGAAAGAGATTCGAAATGGCACAATATATAGCGCGTTTCCTCGCAAATAGATTTAGCCAGTTTGATTCTATTGCTCACATAAATACGCTCTCAAAGATACTCATTGTTTGGACAAGTTCAGTTGGTTTATTCTTGCAATAACAGCTAAATGATAATATAAAAAAGTAATAAAAGAATGTTTTCACAGCTGTTTGTCTTTGATTATATACTGACTGCTTTGAAGTTGCGCAATGAGATACTTTGAACCTGGAGAGAGATCAAATAATGAATTGTTCTGCTTTGAGCAGCTTAATAAAGGATTTTATTGTTGAAATATATAGTGCAACATATTTTTCTCCTTTTTGCATTTATGATAATAGTTAAAAGTGGGTGAGATCATTACAGATGGATTTGATTATGTTTAAGGGAATTAAAGGGTAACTTTACTTTACATGAAAAATGCAAGCTGAAAAGGAAAATGGCAGTTACAGAATGTTGCAGCTTATAATATAATGGCAGCATTATACTCTACCTTGTCACAGTATTTTACTTATTGTTAGGGATGTACTAAATCCAGGACTCTGCCAAGATGCGGCCTTCTTCAGCAGGATTTGAATGTGGCTGAATCCAAGTGCCAGGCGAAACGGAATCCAAATCCTCAAAATCATGTGACTTTTTGTCACACAAAATCACAATCGCAAACAGGGTTCTTTTTAATGCCCCCTCACTTTCATTTGCATATTAGGATCCCTTTAGAACACTTTTTATGTGGATTCTCTTCCCCGGCACTACTTATGTTGATCAGAAAACAAAAAGCACTGCATGATGAGCCCCCCAAAATGAGCAAAACCTATCTGAAGTTGGGATCTGGTCAAAAACTCCCTGGCTGTGCTTTACAACTCAGTAGGTGAGCTTAAATCGATAGGTATATAGGATACTCCATGGAAATTAAAATTGTAGTAGTGCTTAGTTTCCTGGTATTTGAAATAAAGACTTTTTAAAATTATTTTCAATTTTTGACCATTTTTCAAATATTGAAGTGTTTAGTTTTATTTTTCACCTTCTAAAGCAGCTCTGGGAGGGGGGTCGCCAACCCTTTAAACTGTTCTAAATGGATACATTTAGTTGATACATTTCTTATCTTTGTCCCTGCTGAGCACAATCCATGAGTTTCATTAAAGGCAGCTGTTCGAATTGATACAATAGTTGCTAATATTCCACAGATGCTGCTGAAATGGGTATAAACTAAATGTATCAATTAAATGTAGCAAATTGTAATAGTTCAGCATGCTCCTGGATCACTGACAGCTGACAGACTGCAACCCCAGAGACAGGAAAGTTTAACTTTAAACTTACATTTTGGGAAACCAGTAAAAAATAAAAGATGCAAAGCAATTGAAAAAAGTCTTTAAGGGATACTGTCATGGGAAAACATGTTTTTTTCCAAAATGCATCAGTTAATAGTGCTGCTCCAGCAGAATTCTGCACTGAAATCTGTTTATCAAAAGAGCAAACTGATTTTTTTATGTTTAATTCTGAAACCTGACATGGGGCTAGACATATTGTCAGTTTCCCAGCTGCCCCCCAGTCATGTGACTTGTGCTTAGGGATGCACCGAATCCAGGATTCAGTTCGGGATTCTATCAGGATTCGGCCTTTTTCAGCAGGATTCAGATTCGGCTGAATCCTTGTGCCCAGCCAAACCGAATCCAAATTTGCATATGTAAATTAGGGGCGGGTGGGGAAGTCACGTGACTTTTCGTCACAAAAGAAGATTTTTTTCCACTTTTTCCTTTCCTGTCCCTAATTTGCATATGCAAATTAGGATTCGGTTCGGTATTCAACCGAATCTTTCAACAAGGATTCGGGGCTTTGGCCGAATCCCAACTAGTGCATCCCTACTTGTGCTCTGATAAACTTCAATCACTCTTGAGTGATATCACCTCCCCCCTCCAGCAGCTTAAAGGTCCCCATAGACGCAAAGATTTTTCTTTGGTGAACGACTGATTTTAGTGCAATCCAACCAATCCGTTAAATTATCGTGAGGTTAGTGGGAATCAAACGATCATACATCTTACGATTTTCATCCGTCATTTGTCAGAAAATTGATTGGCCAGGTTAAACAATGTTCATCAGTCAGTGAAATCTATCTATGTTTGCAGGGCCAAGCAGGCAGCTACCCTCAGTTTTCCTGGCTTCAACTAGACAACATCGCTTGAAATGGTCTTTTTAGTTGATGGACAAATCGTACCTTAAAACAATCGTTTCAAGATAAGCTTGGTCTTACGATAACGAAAAGCTCTTTTAAAAATCTTTACATCTATGGCAGCTGAACCACAGAACAATGGGAAGGTAACCAGATAGCAGCTCCCTAACACAAGATAACAGCTCACTGGTAGATTTAAGAACAACACTCAATAGTAAAAAGCCAAGTCCCAATGAGACACATTCAGTTACATTGAGTAGGAGAAACAACAGCTTGCCAGAAAGCAGTTCTGGCTCTTTCTGAAAGCACATGACCAGGCAAACTGATCAGACATGGCTGCCTACACAACAATATTATAAATTAAAAAACACTTGCTGGTTCAGGAATTAAATTTTACATGGTAGAGTGAATTATTTGCAGTGTATACAGTGTAATTTAAATAAAAATGACATAAAAATCCCTTTAATGACTATATAGTGAATAGGCTGTAGGTTACTTAACCTTATCTTTTTGTGTCCCGGATTAAATCTGGAAATCACCCAAAAATTGTTTTAGACACACAATATTTCAATGACTATTTTCTACTGTACAAAGTCATGGCATTGTCATAAAGGGGGTAAAAGAGACCAACTCTAAGCAGCATTGGGGACCCATAGAATCCCTGCTGTAGACTGTATTTGGTTTTATGATCATTTGTTATACCCTTGCGGTTTGGAAACTTTATTTTCATCTGGCAATTTTATTGTGCAACATATACACCAATATCATGAAAAGTAACCAAGCAAAGACCAGGCAAATTGTTTGCCATGCTGGTAGAATATAAAAAATAGAATTGTGTAAATGTATGTAAGTTGAATGAGCTAAATCAATAAACCCTTAAACAGGGTAATTGAATATGTACGTAAGGATAGAGTTTGCTGTGCTGCAAATACAAATTGTGCAGAAGTGGTAGCATTACCCAAGAATTAAGATATCATGATTATTCTGTAGATAAAAAGGAGAAGGAGCTAATTGGCTAATAGGCTGAAGTTAAGCAGGAAACCCTTGTATAATTATTTGTGTCTGCTACTTAAAAATGACCTTTGCCTGTCTGTGCCTCAGGCATGAAATGTTAGATTGCAAGTTCCACAGAACAGACTGAATTATGCATCATTTGTACTGTAATGTTACCAGTTATATAAATAGAAAAGATAAAAAAAAGTTCAGACATTTTTAAACATTCAAGTGGTTTCTGTGTGTCCTCCCAAATCTGACATCAGCAAATGAATAGTAAAACTGCTGTTTGGCCCATGAAATAACCTTAGTCAACTATGATGTCAGTGGATAAAATTCATATAAATTCCAATGACTGTCTTTCCATCCTCAGTACTCATTATCTATTCCTCAGTAGGTCAATTTATTATCCATTCGATCTTGGAAAAATCAATATGTATCCATTTGTTTCAAGAAGGTACTTTAGAAATGCATCATTGCATGTCTTGTACTAAAGATGGCATTTTGTAGAAAGTGAACCACACAAATATGTTTGATTTGAAAACTGTACCATTCCTGCATTATTTCTGTAGGATTGCGTTTATTTTTCTTTTTAATACGATCAAGCCTTACTTCGTACCCTTGCGCAACGGACGTAACTATGCAATTTTTTCTGAACGCTATATTTTACGCCAGACTTCTTTCGCCACCTCAGACCAGGCGAAGTGCAATAGAGTAGATAGGGCTTGCTTCAAAAAAAGTAAAAAATTTTTCTAAGTCCCAAAAAACGCTGGCGTTTTTTCTTTTTTTATGGGTGATAGGCTGAAAAAGATTGAAAAATTTTTTGGGGCTCCCCTCCTTGCCCCCTACATTTGCTAACTCATGGCACCTTAACTATACAGTAGGCACATGTGTAGGGCAAAATAAAAATGTTATTTGCTGTTTTGAAGGTTTCCCAGGCTTGTGTAGTGATGCTACATACACCTCCATTGTAACTTCAATTTGGTGGCGTATGCAAATTAAGCATCGCTTGCTTGGCGAATTAAATATAGTGCAACTTTAGTCGCAACCTTATGCTTCCCCTGAGCGCAACTTCGGATTTTCGTGAATTTGCGTAGCGCTGGCGAAAATACGCCTGGCGAAGCGTGGCAAAGCGGACGCTGGCACAACTACGAATCTTAGTGAATTTGCCCCCATGTGAGGCAGATTAATTGGTAAGACAGTATTCAGACCGATAATTTTTTTGCCCAGTACAGTTTTGCGTCAGTTTCGCCAATTGCAAAATATATTTGCTAAAATTTCACTGTGTTCTGTTTCACTGGAAAAAAAAACATAGTCTATTTCTCAGGGAAATAAAATGCAGACATCATTATTATAAGCCCCTTGCCTTTTACAACAACCAGCGACTTGACGGAGCCTCCCCCTCTGGACACAATCTTCACATTCGAATGTCCAAGAACCACTGGTGGACCCGAGGGGGTGCAGCCCTGGGTGCAATCGCACCCCCGGTAGTTCTGCTGAACCTTCAACTTCATCAGCACAATGGAGCCTTGTATATAATGCTAAATACCATAGGAAGATAGTGTGTACAGGCCAGCAGCATCATGTTAAAAAAGTAACTTTCTCCAGCACTAAAACTAGGGGAATTCAAGTGAATTCTAGTGATTCAACACTTTACCAAAGTTTTATATAACACCTGCAATTGTAGGTGTCAGTGAAAAAATGAGAGATGTAGAGAAATGTCCCAAAAGCAATTCTTCCATATAGACACACCAAATTCAGAGTGACTGGGTACTCACAAACACTTCATATGATGCAGCACATAACAAACAGTAGTCTCAATATCTGATGTCTGCCTCACCTGCATAATAATTTCAAAACTGGACCAGGAGCAATAATAGTGTTTAACCTTTTTGTAATAAAATGCTTAAAAGTATTGCCCTTAGAGATAGTTACAAAATAAATGGGTCTATAACAAAGGGTGTTAAGTAACAAGTTGGCTTAAGGAAAGGTTCACTGGCTGGCGTCCTTTTCATTAGCGCTCTTTGCTTGGTCTAGCTCCTCCTGATGGTGTCACATCTGGCCCATTTCGTTAATTGGCTTCCTTAGAGATGTGTTTTAATTGTGTTCTATTGCTCCATTTTAGTTGTTCCCGCACGTAGTAGTTGTATGCAGCCACAGCAAAACTATTGCATACAACTACTACATACAACTCGCAAGTGCAGGAGCAATCATAAATGGACTGATAGAACACAATTAGGACACATCTCTGAGGAAGCCAATGAGCGAAATGCGTCAGACATGATGCTATCAGGGTAAGCCAGAACAAGCAAAGAACGCTGAGAAAAAGCCAGAGAATCTTTCCTTTAGCCAACGGTTATTTCTCATGATAACTGTACAATTATTTTTACTTCTGTTTGGGGGGAGATTTTATTTCAATTACCTCCCACTGAAACGAGAATTCCAATGGAAATGTTAGACAAAGGTATATTGTAACTTTGGAGATTTTTATGATGAAGGTGTGTTTAAGAGATGTCACTTTGATATTTTTACATTATGTCCTACATTTGTCAGCTAAAACCAGGATATTGCCTCAATGAGAAAAAAGCATGTTCTGCACTTGTCAAAAGGCAGTAAGTAATGATTAAAATAGCAGTGTGAAACGCTGGGAGATTAAAGTGATGCTAATGATAAGTGAGAGAAGAAAAGGGCAAGCTATATTTTAATCCCTGAGAGAATGGTTAATGACTTCTATTGCCTGAGATTAAACTAAACCTGTCTCATCAGCTTTTTCTGCCTGGTGAAAAAAGCTTTCTGCACTTTCATTTATTAAAGTCTTTTAAGGAAGCACATTGATCCACAGAGGTTAAACTTAAAAAAAATGGGAAAAATACACATTAAAATGCTTTAAGTAAAATGAGAGGTTCTTGCTTTCGGATACTCTATTTTTTTGGAGGAGAATTATTTGTCTGGCTTTCTTGTTTTTAATTAGGCAATAACACTTGCTCAAACGGCAAAATTTGCTTCTGCAAAACAACCAATTGCTCCCATGTTTCTAGGAAAAATGCGCTAAACATGGAAGGGTTTAAGAACGCGCCTTGCTGGTACATTAGAGTACAGGGATGTTCAGCAGCAGTCCCTATTGCTGTTGTTGTACCTTTCATACCCTTAGACCCCGAGCTTATAGATCTCTCAGGCTGTGAAGAAAAAATGAAGACGCTGTCTGTTGGAAAACACTTTTTACTACAGCGCCCTCTTTGAATTCCTGTTTTATTTACTTTAAGTGTGAATAATTTTGGAATGTTTTCATCAAAAATTCAAATTTTCAAAAATATTGGCAATTTACTAAAAGGAGAATCCTTGGCAAATTCTCCTTGCAAATGGCGAACACTCAGTATATTGTATCTTATTATCTTTATCACATCCTGCATGCTAATACCTCATGTACGTTATGTCTTTATGGCATACATTCTCTAAAGCATTTTCACCACTACAATTGTGTGGGGAGAACACAATCATATACCTCAAAAGAAAATGCACCACATTTCTGTTGTGTACTTACGATTTTTGAGTAAATATGAAATTTGTGAAAGTACACCTGATATACTGAGGCAAAACTTTAGTGGAGTAAGGCTAGGAAAGAATATACCCTTTAGTAGATATGCCTCTATGAGTGACCCCTTAATGGAGAGCTAAACCCCCCACCAAAAGCCCCCTAATCTTGCACTAAAGCACATCCCAGGGAAGGAGAGTGGAGGGGGCAATGCCTGCAAGATTGGGGGGGGGGGGTCTTAGGGGGGTTAAGTTCTCCTTTAAAGTGGCAATAAATAAAACTTTCTTGCTGATAACAAGCTTGACATAGTTATTTGACTACATTCCCAAAGACATTTGACTACTGCATGGAACTGCTTTGCCAGTAAGAGAAGTGAAAAAAAAATAGTTGAACAAAGGAACGGAAAATGGCAATGAAGAAAGGCTGACTCTGAAGTTAGAAGGGATGAACCAAATCCACTATTTTGGGATTTGGCCACAATCCAAATCCTTTGTGAAAGATTCAGTAAATCTGAACCAAATCCAAACCCTAATTTGCACAAATTAGGGTTAGGAAGGGCCAAAGAGCGCATGTGCAGTTTACGGCTAAAACATCTTTTACTTGCTTTTTTGTGTGACGAAAAGTCACGTGATTTTAAGGATTTGGTTCAGCCAGGCCCCTGGATTTGGTAGAATCCAAATCCTGCTGAAAAAGGCAGAATCCTGTCTGATTCCTAAAGCAGATCCTGGATTCGGGGCATCCCTACCAGTTACGAATACCTTTATCGTTATAGAAGCATAGGAAGCTATCCAGCAGAAAAATCATTATTAATATCGATTAAATTATGAAAGTCAATTTATATGGAGAGATTGAAAATTAAAAAGGAAGTCTTCAAATGGTTGGGATTAACCCTTTCATGCAACACGTTCCAGAATCTATGGCACTGGCATCAAACTAAGTGTGCCAGCCCCACGGACGCTACGACTTGCTGCTTTTTTTTTTAGAGCTATACTTATCGGTAACACATGATGCTGCAAAATCAAAAGGTTGCAGCATGTAAAACGTTATGCATGTTATTTACAATAAGACAGGATTAAGTGATGGTATGCTAAGAGGCTAAACTTCCAAAAATAAATATAAATGCATTTTTTTTCATTTATTTTTTACACCTGATTCCACAAAGATAGAAAGAAAGCCATGTAAGGACCATTTCCCAACCCACATTAGGCTGACATAGTAATACAACTCCTCCCTCAGCTTTTACCATCCTGGAGTTGAAGTCCCCCATAGTGAGTGGTGGTGGTATATTTTCAATTTAGGTCTGTAAACTCTAAATGAACCTTGTATGGTGGTTGCAACCTCTTCATATTTATCGGTAACTAAACTATTCATCTATGTTTGTGTCCATCTAGCTATTTTTTTGACTTCTGCATTTAGCCTCTCCTCGGTTTGGTACACCATAAAAAAAGCAGAAAGTCAACTATAAAGCTACAAAATTTTGATGCAATTAATAGAAAACATAAAGATGACGTAGCTATTGACTTTGGCACATGTTATATCTAACTGGATAACTAAAACTGACTAGGGGATTTTATTGCTGCCTAAACAGTTACTCACTGGAGGGTGTATGATGGATATCAATTGTTTATTTGTTTCTAATAGTAACCCTTAAGCATTATCTCCCATCACATGTGTTATAACAGAACATCTTTTATGCCTCACTGATTAAACCTCTGTCCTAATTAATTTGTAATGACTAGAATGGAAGATTCAGCTGTGACCTGGTTCTGAGAATAAGTTGAATTAGTCTCTTTTGATTTTATATATGCTTTGTTCATTCTAAGTGGTTCATTTATTAAACTCTGATTGGAATACAATTTATTTGATGCACACGTAGAACGAATTGAGATATTAAGCATTTGTTTACCCGTTTTACTGACTTCATGGTCTCTGCATTGTGTGTTTTTTTATTCTGCTTGAAAATGCCCATAAATCAAACATACAGCTCATTTAATAAAGAATAATAGGATGTAAGACAGACATATATCAATGTATTAATAAGGTAATATTAACTCATGGTATACAGGACAATATCCTAGGTGGTTAAAGGGCAATATTTGCCCCTTATTCAATATGACTTTAATTATTAGGGCTTGTGCTGAGCATACTTTTTGCCAAAACTAAAGGTACAATTATAATTACTGTGGGGTGGGAATGCCAAAGGTCCTAAGAAAGTAAAAAAGAAGCAAACAAAGATCCTACAGAAATACCCCAGGCCGGTGCAATTTTATGGGAATAAGAGCCCTTCAGTGATTAATAATTATAACTTTCCTTCTGCTTTAAGAAATCTATGGTTTTTGTTATTGCAGTAAACAGGACAGAGACTGAAAGAACAATAAAATATGACTTCCTGCTCTCATGAGCACAATAAAACCAAATCAGTCTTTGTTAGGCTTTCAAATAAGGAGCAGCTCATAATGCAGGGGGCACGGGGCAGCGCAGGGCCAGTTTTTGACCCACACCGAATGGCTTTTGGAAGGGATATCCAAGTCAAAACTGCCTGTCCAGTTTTCCAAATTAGGAAATACGGACAGGATTCTCCTTGATGGATGTGGCGATCATCCAATCACAGAATGCTGTGTCAATATTCAAAAATGGTTTGTACAGTGAGAGCTGTAGAAGTAATTATACTGGCAGATACATTAAATAGCTTCAAGAAAGTGTTGGATGCCTTTTTAGAAAGTTTAAGAAAATATAAAGTTACTGACTGATCCCTTTGCCCTCAGAAAGGAATATTTCTCTATCTGAGGCAAATTGGAGAGGCATGCTTCAGATTCAGATTCAGGGTTTTTTTTGCCTTCACCTGGATCAGCTGGAAATTAGGTAAGCTCATTAGAAAACAAAGGTTGACCATGATGGATGTCAGTTATTTTTACAATGACTTTCGAGCTGTTTACTTTTATAACAGCAAAACACTCAGAGATTTCCCTAGTTTTGTCTTGTTCTGTGATTGGTAGTTCTGGCAAGGGGTACAAAATAATAAAAATCTCATCCTCTTGGTGTTGGTGATTAATTACCATAAAAGTATATAGGTGCAATATAGTCATGGAAGCAAAGTCACCCTGTGCCCTTAATATGAATTCACAACATGCAGCAATGCTTTTATGAGAGCTACGGTATTGGTTAATACAGAATGGCCAAAATGATTAAATTATTGGATGCATGGTTACATAGTACATCAACACAGCCATCAACTTTCAACATTTTTGTCCTAATGAAACCTGCCTCACTTTAACTGCAATCTTGTGCATTGGTTGTTTTTCTGCATCCTAGCAACACCTGTCAAATGTGCTGAGCACACGTAGAAATGCTCTAAACATTGTTAATTTCGTAATCTGAAATTATTAGTAGACTAATACTGGCCAGACCCACAATGGGAGGAACAAACTGTGACATTCATTATTAATTATTAGCAGGCTTTTAGCTCAACTCAGTGTCAAAAACTCAAGAGTAGGGTTAGCTGAATCCAGGATTTACATCCAGGATTTACATAGACAGAGGGCTATGCCCAGGGTCCACCGGGACAGGGGGCCCAGTACCAGGCCTTTCACTTTTGACTGAAGTTCTGAAATGGCAGATCCATTACAACATGCCACTTAAATTTTTCCTTTTCAATTTGTTTTCTCATTTTAGGAAAATGCTTGCCTTAATAAATTCATTAAGTTCATGTGCTTTAGGGTAGTTCTATCACAAATTTATTTATTCTGTTCACCTTCAAATGATCTGTTGAGAGGATAGGCTGCCTAGTAGTATGACAATGTCTGTTTCTGCAAATATCTAAAAAAACACTTAAAATAGAAAGTGAATATAAACTGCAAAAGTGCTCAAAGTACCACTCTGAATAAGGTTACACTAAATTCATTTTTGGGGGCTTTGATCCACTTTAAGGTTTCTTTCTTAGTGTCTACCCTCTAGACAGCTTGTATTATATATTGAAAAAAAAAGAAATGGAGATTTAGATATAAACACTTGAACAGTGCCAAAATCACAAAATGCAAAGTGGCTTAGTACTGTAAGCTACAGGGAGCTGAAAGGAAGCTAGGGCTTCCCAGTATGTAACTGTTATAGATGGCATGTTTATATTATACCAAGTTCTATTTTAACATCACTGTCAGCGTTGGACTTTGCTCAGATAACGAATATTGATTAATGGCTTCAGGCTGCCTTTTAATGCGCTGAATCAAAACTGCTAATGGCTTCGCAATGTAAAGTTGTTAGAGGAGCTCAGTCAGATTCTCAGAACTGTTCACCTGGTCTGCCTGGCTGGTTTCTCTGAAAGGCAAGTCACAGTTACTTAAAATCAGTGAGAGAATTAACTAAATGACCTGCTTGCTGTCTCGGAATAGCCTGCCACATTATACAGTGGCTAAACACAGGATCTCCAGCCATTGCACTTACCATGAAAATGGACGTTTGTCTGACAAGTTAAAACACAATTTCGAGTTAAGGAATTCAAGTGGTGAAACTGTGGTGCAATAGGAAGCTTCACAATGTTTACTTTAAATTTAAATGAGGAAATATGGTTTAGTGGTTGAAATTCTATGAATTATTTCATTGCAGTTCTTAACTGAAAAGGATCTAGCAATGGCTGTTGAATATTTGAAATCTTGCACACAGGCATAAAGGCGGTACATGTATGGGATCCATTATCCAGAAACCCGTTATCCAGAAAGCTCCTTATTACAGAAAATCTCGCATATACTCCATTTTATCCAAATAATAAATTCTCTGTAGTAACACAGTACCTTGTACTTTATCCAAACTAAGATATGATTAATCCTTATTGGTAGCAAAACCAACCTACTCGGTTTTTATAATGATTACATTGATTTTGAATTATGGAAAGATCCATTATCTGGAAAACCCCAGGTCTGAGCATTCTGCATAAGAGGTCCCATACCTGAGCCTATGAGTAAGTGCCCCAGTAGGCACGAAACGCGTCATAATTTTGGTCTTTACTTTTGGAGAAAACTCAAACTTTTTGCTGTCCCATACCTGTACTTGAAGGGGTTCTTCATAATACAATTATTAATAGTACAATTATTAGTTCTAACAAAAATCTGAACATTGTGTATGTGTTTGTGTGTAAGTGTATTTCTGTATTTTTTCTAGGGATGCACTGAATCCAGGATTCGGTTTGGGATTCAGCCTTTTTTTAGCAGGATTCGGCTGAATCCTTCTGCCTGGATGAAACTAATCTGAATCCTAATTTGCATATGCAAATTATGGGAGGGAAATCACATGACTTTTTGTCACAAAAACAAGGAATTAAAAAAAAGTTTTCCCCTTCCCACCCCGAATTTGTATATGCAAATTAGGATTTGGTTCGGTATTTGGCTGAATCTCTTGCGAAGTATTCGGGGGTTCCAAAATAGTGGATTCGGTGCATCCCTAATTTTTTCTTAAAACCATTTGCAATCCTTTACTCATTATCCACCTATATTCACTGTTAAAGGAGAAATCAAACTGTGGCGGAAAAAAAACAATACCCCCCACCCCAGGTAGACCTCCTTCCCCCCCCGGGGAAATGCCCCATACACCATACTTACCCCTTGGAGCAGATTCTTCCAGAGGAGTTCCACGCGTCTATCTTCTGGCTCCTCGGTAAGCTGACTGAGAGATCGGGAATTTCCATATAATTCTGTGCATGCGCAGTTGTCGCAAACCGACAAACTGCTCCAAATGCGCATGCACAGAAATACTGATCTGTTCAGAGAGATCTGTACAGAGATCACGGAAGATGGACGCGCGGAACTTCAATGGAAGAATCTGTGCCGAGGGGTAAGTATGGAGTTCGTGCATTTCCCCGGGGGGGGGGATAGTTAGCCTAGGGGGAGGAGGGCGAGAGGTCTGCCTGGGGTGGGGGGTATGGGGTTTTTTCCATACAGGTTGATTTCTCCTTTAAGTGGGTCTGGGTCGGTTGGGCCCATGAGGGCTGGAGCTCATAGTGTTCTTTCCTGGTTTCCTGTCAGCCTAGTCTGACGGTGGGCACATACCTAGGTTGCAATGGTAAGGGAGTTGTTATGTTTAGGGTAGCCGAGGATAAGGAGAGTATAACAGTGCTTTATTATCAGAGTCATGCAGGCATTACACAACAGTAACTTTCACTTTTAAGCTTTACAGAAAGTCCTGTGTATGCACAGTACAAGTCCTAGCTCAGTGACACCAACAGGCCATTTGTATAAACACCACATATTCCCCCTATAGTAGGAAAGCATTTGGGCAAATGTAATAAACAACAACAATTCATCTTAAAGCAATAATATACATTATTCACATCACATAGTCCTGGGTCCATGCAGGTAGTTTTCTGATTCTCTCAGTACGCCTTATAGGTTCACTTTCTTCAGGCCTATTGCAGTTTAAATAGTAGGAAAATGTCCTTCATCAAATGGAGCTTCGCCAAAGTCATATCTAACAGGAGCAAGACGACTTGCATTATATATTTGTCCATCATGGTGTCTCACTTCAAGTGGTGTAGTAAATTTTGACCTTGTTTCAGTATTCCTGGTTTCTTAATTCTGACTAAAGATCCAGCATGAAAGTGTACTTCTCTTGAACCACGTTTTCTGTCAGTATAAGCCTTACATTTGGCTCGTTGATGTTTCACAATGTCAGCAGTAGATGATTTTGTAGGCACAGTATTTTGTGGAAGTTTGATGTCTGCAACATGTAACTTAGTGCGCATCTGTCTGCCCTGTAATTATTCAGCAGGAGATGATTGGGTTGTACCATGGTGCGTTGCTCTGTACAGATGCAGCCACTTTGGTTTCTGTGTTTGGCAGAATAACTAAACACAGATATCCCATTTATCCCACTTAACATAGAAAATTGCATCACAGCATCCCAGCTAATTAAAGCATTCACCATTGTGAACAATGGTGCTTTGGTATGCTAATGAAAAGGTTAAATGCATTAAATGAGTTAAGATGACTTTAGAAAACACTGTTTCTTCAATTAGTCCCAAGTCATGACGCATTTAACACACAAATCCAAATGGCTTCATCTGTAGTTATGTAAGAACTTAGAACTTTAGTAAGAACTTTCCAAGTAATCTAGTAAGATTTCCCAGTAAGATTTGCTGTCTGTAGTGCTTTTTCAGACTTCTGTTGAATCGCTCGATTTCTCCATTTGCTTGTAGGGATGTAGCGAACCGCCGCCGATGTGTTCGCGAACGCCGTTCGCGAACACCGGCAAAATTTGCGAACAGTTCGCGAACTGTTCGCGAACTTCGAACATCCGAAAATCGTTCGATTCGAACGATCGAAGGATTGAAATCGTTCGATCGAAGGATTTTCGTTCGAATCGAACGATCGAAGCCATTCGATCGAATGATTTCATTCGATCGAATGCTTCGATCGTTCGATTCGAACGAAAATCCTTCGATTTTAGCGGTCGAATGGTCGAACGATCGAACGATTTTGACGCGAACGCCTATTGGCGAACGTCGCGCGACATTCGCGAACTTGCGGCGGACGCGAACAGTCGAAGTTCGCGCGAACTAGTTCGCCGGCGAACAGTTCGCTACATCCCTATTTGCTTGTGGGTAATACACTGAAGATTTCCTATGCATAATATTGCTCTCTCTTAGAAAGGATTCAAACTCATATGAGACAAACTGTGGTCCGTTATCTGATATTAACTCCATTGGATTACCTTCTCCACTAAAGACTGTAGACAGAAATGTTATTTGCAAAAGATCCGCTTGTTGCACCTGCCCTGAAACTGGTCAGTTACTTAAAGGATCCCATCCTCGTCGCCATTTGTTATGTTTAGGGTAGCCGAGGATAAGGAGAGTATAACAGTGCTTTATTAGCAGAGTCATGCAGGCATTACACAACAGTAACTTTCACTTTTAAGCTGTACAGAAAGTCCTGTGTATGCACAGTACAAGTCCAGTGCAAGGTGACACCCGCAGGCCATTTGTATAAACACCACAGGAGTGCCAGCAGTAACCTCTCCTGTTCCCCTAGTTTTGGCTAGTCTAAATCTACAGTGAAAAGGGAGGAGTGTATTGAGGAAGGCATTTGCCTTGGGTGCCCAAAAATAAGACCTCGCCCTCCATTAACAGCCAATTGCTTATTAAAGGCTTAGAAAGCAAACATTGCTTCAATTGCTCCACTTCACTTCTTTACCCTTTACTTTGGTTACCCATTCCAAAGTTGTTATGGAATAGAAGGGGTCAATTTGAAGAAGAAATGATGGGTGCATTTTCTATGTTAAGATTATTTTGGGAGATTTTTTGGGCCTGTCTTGGTTTGGTGAAAGTGCTATGATGGAGGAAGCAAACTTCTCCGTTTCTGGAGGATGGGTGATGGGCCGGTGCCTAGGGCAGCACTAGATGTAAACCCAGCCTTACCAGGGATACCTGTATACTGATACAGTCAGAATACTTATGCTAAACCTTGACCTCACAAGTGACACGGAAGTATACTGCTGGTTCTGCACTGCTGATGTTATTGCACCTATACTCAAAATGTTTGAGGTTCTAATGTCTATCAAGTAGGCAGCCATCTTAATAAAGTCAGTGATTAGTAAATTGCTGCTGCAGTTAAAGCTGGAGGAATAAAGAAAGAAAGGTGATGCCTGCAGAAAATAGAAAAAGCCAAACAGAATTCAATAACATTTACAAATAATCTTAATAACATTTGCATTTTTTACATTATTATACATTAGAAAGTTGTTTAGCATGGCACTTTCCTTTCATTGTGCAATTATTTTTTTTTAATTATTTGGGTAGCTTTTCCCTTTAAATCATGTTTGCAAAGCAATGGGTGGTGTGTCAGCACCTGTACACAGTTAAGAAAGTGTTAAGGAGCTGGGGAAATATTATTTCATCACTCCTGTTCCATTAGAATTCACTTGGGTGGCTGAGAAAATGGTTTATGGATTAGAAAGAAAGGAAAAAGCTAAACATTTCATACTTTCATCTCTAATAAATTCCAAAAACTCATTCTTCTCATCTGAGCCATAAATAACAGCCAAGCCTTTTGCTACAAATAGACTTATTCCTTGCACCGTGTCTTTTGTCTACAATAAATTTGAAGTTGGAGGGGGAATATTGTTTGAACTATAACATTTTGGTTAACAACTGTTGGTTTTTGTATATATAGAAGCTATCAAAGAACTTTGATGTTTGATCCCTAGATCTTTGTATGCGTTTAAAGCTTTACTTTATCACTATATAATATGAGCTCCACTTTACATAAGATGTGGTCTGTCTAGGGGTTTCCTTGCCACTTTTTTATTGCTGTGCTTATCTTTTATATAATTCATGTTAATCTAAATGTTTAGTTGCTGTGAAAGCTGTAGTCATAGAAGACTTTGTATAAAGGGGTTAGGGAGTTTCTTCCCAAATAACCACATTCCCACTAACAATACATTATTCCTCCCTGTAGCAACCCATTTATTTTAATAGTATGACCAACCAGTGGCAGACTGGGCCATGGTAAAAGTGCTCTTCATTCACGATCTTCATTGACAGGGCATAGGTAAATGTCACAAGGTGGACATAGTAGTAGTGATGTAAATGCGCCAGGCGAAAATTATCAGCGCATTTCCACATTTCGCCGCCAGTGAATAAATTTGCGAAACTGCCGGGAAAATTTGCCAGTGAACATTCGCCAGAGACAAAAAATGTTGGATGCTCGTCGAAGTCGTTTGCATCAAAACCGTCATGCGTCAACATTATTTGACTTTAATACCGGAGTCAAAATTGACACTAGCATCAGAATTGACTCTGGCATTTAGTAAATTTTTCACCATTTTGCGAATTTCATAGGAAATATGCACATTTTTCGGTGAAAGAGGACTAAATTGCCAATCACTATATAGTAGGTATGGCTTGATGGGCATTAAACCATATTGGTGTAGAGCAGGCTCTCATACAACAGAAATAAAGTTAATTCAAAAAGTGTATTGGGTAGCCTCTAAGAGATTAAACATTTTTAACAATAAATAGCTTAATATTTTCACCAAATAACCATAAACCATTACACGCAATTCATAAAATATATGGCTGCAATAAAATACAGGTATGAAATCTATTTTCCAGCAGGCATGGCTGGATGGACATTAAACAAAATTGGCGTAGAGCAGGCACTCAAAAAATAGATGTGTAACATTAATTCAAAAAGTGTATTGGGTAGCCGCTAAGAAATGAAACCATTTTTACAGTAAATTGCTCAAAATTTTCACCAAATAACCAAAAAAACTTTACACAAAAAGTCATAAAATATGTGGCTGCAATAAAAGCTGGTATGAAATCTATTTTCCAGAAATAGATCATACAGCACTGGACTTTTCCTATTTTAAAAGAGTTCTGTAAGGGATTGCATTTTATCATGTAATAATTAGACATTTCTTCATACTTCTATGAAGTGCCCCAACCCCTGGGGTGATTAAATCATTTTAAAAATATTTTGGAGAAGCCATCAAAAGAAGAATAACATTTTCTCCAAACATATCTACAAATAATTAGATGAGATGGGCCAGTTGTCCATTTTCTGCTGTCATATTTGTTTGCATAAATAAGTGTGCAGCTTTCTATTATGTTTACTCTCCATGGTTTCTGGGAAATGACATTTCAGTGCTGAAATTCCACTTCTGTGGTGGAGACTCATGATAAATTGAAATTCCAAGAGGACATTTTTGATGGCCTATTGAAAATCAATAAGCAAGAATGAAACTATCAAGCCTGCATTTGCACTTAATGGCCAAGGATACTGTATGTGAAATCTCTACTTTTCATTTACACTGCTTCGTTTTATTTTAGTTTTCCTTTGCCTGAAATCTAGGAAATACCTGGGTGTCTTTATATACATATATACTAACAAATAAATATTTCATTATGGCAAGATTTATATTTTATTTCTATAATGTTATGCATTGAGAGCTTCCTTTACTTTAACTGTTCATTGATCCATCCGTTGATCCATCCATACTGGTTATATTTATGACTGCTGTTTGGTATGTTTTAAATCACATAGAAAGATGCTGAAGCATAATAAAAGCCATGTTTGATGCAATGCTATACCGTGTCCCTGTCCTGTGTCATTTGGCCATAATCCAGTCATGTGGTAATGCATTCTGAGTTTGTAAATGGCTATTGTTTAGGATATTTTTATCACATGCAAATATGCCACTGCAGAGAAATCCATTATGTGTTCTCAGTGCCTCTTTATGAATTCAATATGCCCTGTTACACCATTTCTCCTTGTAACCAATGGGGAATGCAACTATTTTAAACTATTTATACTTTTGTGTGTTTTGCCAACCAGCAGGTCCTCATTCACTTCCATGAAATCTTTAATATAAAGCTGGTTTTGCTATGAATTAGGGGTCATGCTATACACTAGCATTCAAAAATATGTTTTACTCTAAAGTAGTGTTAAAGGGTGAGTTTTGTCAAGATACATGACACATATTTTGAAAAATAGATGTTTATAAACCAGGCTGGACACTTGCTCTTGGGTGAGCTTCCCTTGCACAATAAATTCATCATACTGTGCATGTGCGGATTGCCATGAAAATAGACTGTACTGCTGGTTATATCCAAGTTTCTCCAGATGTGCAGGGTAAATTATTTTGCAGTGCTTTTTTTAATATATTGGTACTTGTAGGACATCTGTCATAGGCGTGGGCACAAATACTGCCCTGAAGACAACATATTAAAGAATGCTGAATGCAGTGAGTGCACCTCATACCTCCCAACTGTCCCACTTTTAGAGGGACAGCCCATCTTTTGACAGCTCAACCTGCAGTCGGTCTTTTTTACTGGAAAGTCCCAGTTTTCTCTGCACTGAACAGCCAGAAAAAGAAACAAAGTTTCTAACTTAATTGGCTTTTGGCAGAGAGCCCAGAACATCCACAGAACAGCCACAGCTTCAGATAAGATACTTTGAGATAAGCAAATAACAGATAACAGGTCCCTTGGGAGAAGTTAGACTCACAGCTTAAAGTTTACATTTTCTTAAATATTCACCTTCATTAGCAAAACTGTAATTACAAAAAAAAAAACCACAGAAATATGTTCAAACTATCATAGCCTGCCAAATTTTGTAAAATGAGCATGGTAATTAGGGGGTGTGGCCACAAAATAGGCATGGTCAAAAAAAGAATTTTCCTTTTTTAAAAAAAAAAAAAAAAACGTAATTGCAGAAAATGTGTGCTTAAACTTGATTGACTTGAGTATTTCAAGTAGGGATGCACTGAATCGACTATTTTGGATTCGGCCAAACCCCTGAATCCTTCACGAAAGATACGGCCGAATACGGAACCAAATCCGAATCCTTATTTGCAAATGCAAATTAGGGGGGAAGGGGGAAACATTTTTTACCTCCTTGTTTTGTGACAAAAAGTCACGCTATTTCCCTCCCACCCATAATTTGTGCTACTATTTCAAAACCCTTACAAATAAACATGAACAACATAACAAAAAAAAGTATAGATTGAATATCTTATTCACGTGATTTACTGTTAGATAACAATTTGTTTTTAAAGAAGTTTTCCTTTCCACTGTTTTGTCTCAGTTCTGAAATAAAACAGAAACTGGAATCTACTTTGAGCATTCTGCTTAGTTAAAAAAGGGTCAACTCTGTATGTGGTGGGTATATTGCATTATACTATGCTTTATATTATGCATTGTATTATTATATTATATGAATACACTTTACAAACCATGTTTTTCACACACAAACTAATAGAGACATTCCTTTCCCTATTTTGCTTTTATTTATTTGGTTCTGTGTAATGGTGTTGGCAGGATTCAGATTGTGCCCAAAATGTTCTTTGATGTCCTGTTTGTTCTTGGAAGCTCTGTGTCAAAGAACAGGACCGTTAATGTAACAAGGACAATGGATGTTTATACTAGACATAAATCTTCTCTCATGATTTCCATTTGTAGTAGTAAAAATATGCTGTATATAAAAAGATCCAGATTATAAGG
This sequence comes from Xenopus petersii, assembly GCA_038501925.1. Lineage (NCBI taxonomy): Eukaryota > Metazoa > Chordata > Amphibia > Anura > Pipidae > Xenopus > Xenopus petersii. Next base: position 121,415,898 of record CM076675.1, read on the forward strand.
ATTATAAACAGTGGATACAAGTGAGAAAGAAGATTTTCCTATCTCCAAACGCTAAAGATACATTTGAATGCTTTTCTTCCTTACAAATAAAACAACACTAAAATGTGATGCTAATACCAGTGCCAGTGTACCTGCGCTTGCTTTATTAATAAATGATAATAATGCAAATATTGTTTAAACTTATATTGCCATTATATGAAATAGACGTTTACAGGATCTATTACTGGGCGAACGCTAAAGAACTTGGGGAATAAATGGTTATAAAAATAAAATCACCCTGCTACTAGTAATTTCTGCTTTGCCATCAGAACAGTGCGCAGTATGCCCTTTCGCTTATTAATGGAAGAAGCAAGTTCCGTGACACTGCCACTTTCTGAGTTCTTGCTTCATTAGATTCAGTGACTGTTTATTTGATATTGTAATGAAATATTTACTTTATTGAGCTATAAGGATTAGCTGTGATAATTGAGTGTAGCTGATCTGGAGCTTTCAGTGAAACAGGGCCCCATGTTTGAATACATGGCTCAGTGAGAATAAACGAGCAACAGAGTGTATTTCTGCCTGTCACTTTCTCGCTACATGTTGCTTTTTCTTGTGAAGATAAGTGGGCCTAATGCTGAACAAATACTGGAAATCAGAAGCCACTGAGAATCATTCTCTTCTTGCTTTCCCATGGCAGCGTGATAGACGCTAAGTCAAAGAACCCCCCTCCTATAAGCAGAGCAACAATTTTGTCACCAAGAGCAAATCCAATTGAAAAGTCCCTTCGACTGTAAAGAAAACTCCAGTTGTCAGAGTTGGCAAACAGAATGAAAAGAACTCATTGGAGTAAATTGGCATCTGGTGCAGCCACGGATGCTTGTTATAGGCCACAGCATTGTGTAGGGAGACATTCAGCCATTTTCGTTTATAATGGGAGAAATTAATGCAAATAAGTGAATGAAATTAAATGTATTTGAATGCAGATTTGAGCGACTCTCACAATCTGCTTGATCACATGTCTCTGAATGAGAAGGCTTACATTGTGAAAACTCATTTCCCTCATTTCTTCGACCTACTGGCTCATAAGAGTCTTTTGTTCGCAAAGTAAACTTTCTCCAACACCATTGACATTGCTCATGTCTTCAAATTTACATTTTTCTGAGGATGGATTGTAGCCATTAGAGATCTGGCAACTGTTAATTGTTAGAAGTTAAAAAAAAAGTAATGTGTTCATTATGCACGGCGCTGCAGTTATCTGGCTTTCATTATGACATGCTCATACGGCAATAAAAAGTATGCTACACAAACAGATCTATTGATAAGTATTGTGCTAGAGCATCCAACTGTCTTTCACTTCTGGAATCTAAATCATTTCAAATAATACTAAAAAACCTCTGGTTATAGTTCATTTGTACTCTTCCTTGAAAACTTACAATAGAGGCAAAATACGAGGGATCGTCACAGGTCACTTCCCACTTACTACCATGAGTAGGACCATGAGCAGCTAATTATAGTGCATCATGGTGGCATTAGATACATTCATTCAACTGAACTGATTTGTAATTTTTTTATATGTCAGTTGCAATTTGTGAGAGTATTGGGCTCAATTCTATAAAAACCATGTAGTTCTCCACTTTTTTGGGGAGTCATCCATATTTATATTTTCAAGGGTGCATGGCATTGTGCTTTTATAGAGCAAATAAAGAATAAATCTGTCTATGTGTTTTTTTATTACAAGAAGAGTTACTGGTGATGAAATGAAATAAATCACATGTAACTGACATTGAATCCCTTCCTGGCTGTGAAGCATATATGTTCCTTGAGTGGAGTGGAGGTTTAGAGGTTTCACCAAAGAATACGGGTTGACTTATATGTTATTAATAAAAAATAAAGATAACAAATGTAGTAAGGCTGGTATTTTTCTCTACAAATGTGTGCTGGTAAAGCACTGATGAGTTGAAAAGTTTGGAAGAAACTTGAATACTGAATGTATGGCAAATTGAATCAATAAAGAGACTCATTTCTTTTGAATAGATAATCATTATCATCATTTATACAACACCAGCAGTCATTTGTAATGTTTTGTAAATTAAGATAAAAACTAGTTTAATATAAGTTGAGGTCCCTGCTTCCAAGAGTTTACAGCTGGTCATGTGTATATATATTTCATTAGAAAATAATTGCACGTAAGGTGCACAAATCCGAGACTGTTAAACTGGCAAGCAGAAGAATAAAGCAGCCAGGAAAAAAGGAAAAAGTAACAAACAGATTCTGCTTTGTCCAAAAGTTCCAGACCAGTGATTAATGTATAAGATAATGGACTTGGGAAATAAGTAAACATTTTTGTGGTCCCCGCTTTGTGCTTCAGTGACTTGATGACAAGGGCAGATCAAGGTGAGAATTGCACCAAGGCTCTAAAAAGAGACATCACTATTAGCAACAGGAATGCAGGTCTAAAGACCTGTTTGCATTATTTTGCTACAAATACTGTAGGTTTTTTTGTATAGTTGATAGTAGGTGAATGTTAATCATATTTTTTGCTTTTAAATATTAGTTTTATACCTGCATGTGCCATATCATTTTATTAAGCTAGAAATTATTATTTGTTTAATTAATGACACATCATAGATAATATTTATTCATAAATAAAATATCCTAGATTTAAAAGGGCAGTTTAATTTCCAAAACTGTTGACTTGCCTTTAAACAGTACACCAGAACTCTTTAAAATGTAAAAATGTTCTACTTTTGTAAATACATTTCTTAACCTCAGCCCCTGCTGAGAATGTTCCCTGAGCTTCAATAAAGCGGAATCAACTGAAGTGAGAAAAAAATGTTTGAGAAGTGATAAACCCCCTTCTAAAGGAGCAAAGGCATAACTGTCAACAATCTTCATCATTATTTTGGAAGAACATTTCTTCCAAGTGATTGGCAGGGAACTACAGGTTTAGGGGGGCCATAAAAAACCTTTTAAGATTTGTCTTTTGATATATAAACAGTAGACCAAAGTTGGAGTAATGTAATAAAAAGTCTTAAATTTGCTCACAACTTGTAGCAACCAATCTGACTAGTAAATGCTATTTATTGGTTGGTTGACATCATGGGTGTCTGCAGAAAATATTCCAGGGAGGGGGTAAGTAAACTAATATAACATAGGGTATCATCCCATTGAAGATAAACCAATTCATGACATTGCAGAATATAACCTAATTAAGTATTGCCTTGGGGTGGGAAGTATCAAACTTTTGTGCTGTTGTGAATTAAAGTTACAAACAATTTCTTGGAACTAGCTGGAGATGTCAGGGTAAGGCAACTGTCCCCTTTTGCCCCCTTCTGCGGACACCCATCGTTGATACTGGTTACTAGCAAGCATCAAACTTTAGAACATGTATTACATTTCCTCCCAAGTTCTACCAGTGTCACAGTATAAACCTTATTATTACACTGAACTTGTACATTTGGACTATATTGTATTGTTTATCATTGACATCACTATAGGCGTTAATATAGGTTATGCTTGTGAATTTTTTCTTGCAAAGTCATTCTAAAATGCATTTATCACTCTATATTTGTTAAATCCTGTGTATCTGACACTTTATTTAATTTAATATTTAGAACTCTCTAATGGAAAACTGACAATATCACTGCACAAATGATAAACTGCACCTTTAACAAAATCTAATAAGACTTGGGCAGTCACCATAAATTGGTCCTATTATCAATGACAGCTGTGGGCTTCCAGTAATTCTCAGGTGGCTGTTTTGGTAAATCCTGCCTTTGTTTGTCTTTTTCTGGATCATTGATAGGACATTTTGTAATATAAGCTCTGAAGGTACGGAGTCTTGATTAAACTATTTGTTGGTGGATGAGTCCCACAACATAACAGCCAAAATTATCATTTACCATTGTATTTTCTGACAGTGTTAAATTCTGTTGAGGAAAACTGGTTACAACTTAAAAAATTATTGTTTAGAAAACAGTGGTTGCTAAACATTTAGAGATCATCACGTATCCTTTGGTATATTTTCAACCTAATTGAGAACACTGCACCAAGTGTTATAATAGGGTACTAGAGAAAACACAGCAATGGTTGTTGCTGACACAACACAAGGACGTTGAACAACATAAAACACGGAAAAGGAAAGGGTCTGAAGAGAGGAGGCATCTGACAACATAACTGACAACTTCATTGTTTACATGGACTTCGATTGCTCCTTCTATTCAAAGCATTCATGCTGCTTGTCATTTTCACATCTAAAGCTCAGCTGTTGGTTATTTTAGCAAGGATCATTTTGTTGTAATATGACAAGATGCAATAAGTTCAGATAATGGAATTTTAGTTTACGTGTGTCACACAACACATTTTCAACAGATACATGAGTCAAGATTTATCACTATACAAGCTATTTATGGAGAGTATAATTCAGTATGGCCTTATTGACACTGATCCCTATAGAAATATGAAAACAATATTTTTTTGGGTGAGGGTCTCAAAAGACCCAAAGCCGTATCAATTATATTTTATCATAAAAGCTGATTTAAATGTACTATTGCTTCTGCCGGCCTGAAGAATCTTGTGTCTTATTTAGAAAATATGGAGGACCTTCGTTTGTTTATGATAATCTGCTTGTTACAGGAACATCAGGTCCAGATGCTCAGGAAAGACAGTGGACATGGACCTCTTAGTGATATTGCTGATGTTCAAGGGAAGATCAACATGATTTCATGTCCAGAATTTAAATTTAGCCCTAATGTGTTTGACAACCAGTGCTTCCATAGGCTGACCCAAGGCTTTCCCTGAATAGCAGGTGTCCCATGGGAAACACCATCTGCAGGATTCCCTAGTCAGTATCTTAGCTGCCACTGACCTCTGCCTTGTAATACATCAATACAGAAAATCTGATCCTTTAAAGAGAGAGACAGAGAAAACCAGATTCAAACATATGCAGTAGCCTATATCAAAGGGATTAAACTTGAGTTTGTTCTACAGTGCAGTACATTGGAGTTTGCATTTGTCTCATGCGTTTCAATTTTCTGTCAAGAGGGTTGTTGAATTCCATTGTATAATCGTTAACTACTAAACTGCTAAAGTATTCAATGGTGCATTGTAGTCTTTAAAGCAGATCAATACAGAACTAATTTTTTTTTGTTTTAACCAAGCAAATGAGTTCCAATTACTACACAATGAAATAATGTAAGACAATATATAATATGTTTGCCTTGGTTCTCTTATTCATTAATAGGGGAATGTAATTAAAAATCACAAGCGATGTTTAAAATGGCGTTTTTGAGACTGTTTTACACTGCTCACAATGTAAGATCATTCGCAGGCAAATATTACATTGCTAAGCAAAGGTTGGTGTTAACAGATGCTCTGGAGTTTCGATAAATATTTCATTACAAAATATGCTTTGCGATTGTGAAATTTTATTACATATACCTATTATGTAAAGCCATTTATATAATAAAGTCCATAAAGTCGTGGAGGTCAAAAAGGACGCAAACATGGCCGCTAACATTTGACATTTAAATGGTCTTTGCAAAGGTTTTTTTGTGCTAATGAAAAATATTACATTCCCCCATAAGAGTTTTTAGCCTATTGTACTTTTGTATACTATTAATGATGCTAATATTCTAGTGCACTAGTAAAAATGGGACAACGTTAATGCTTAAAAGTTATTCCACCCTTTGCCCAATTTGAATTTTATGTGCTTCTTTAATATTCAAGAGGTATTAGTACATTGCAACAAACAAGGGAAAGTTGTGCTCACCACTAATTTTTAAAAACCTTAAGCGGAGTTGCAATGAGGTTGTGACCACAAAATTCATATAGACAAATGCAAGAGTCCTCAGCACTCAACCCATTATCAATATATTAAGGACATTGAAACAATTTGTGCCTTAAAGGAAAACTATACCCCCAAAATTAATACTTAAGCAACAGATAGTTTATATCAAATTGAATGACATATTAAAGAATCTTACCAAACTGGAATATATATTTACATAAATATTGCCCTTTTACATCGCTTGCCTTGAACCACCATTTCGTGACTCTATCTGTGCTGCCTCAGAGATTACCTGACCAGAAATACTACAACACGAACTGTAACAGGAAGAAGTGAGGAAGCAAAAGGCAGAACTCTGTCTGTTAATTGGCTCATGTGACCTTACATGTGGTTTGTATGTGTGCACAGTGAATCGTACGATCTCAGGGGGCGGCCCTTATTTTTTAAAATGGCAATTTTCTATTTATGATTACCCAATGGCACATACTACTAAAAAAGTATATTATTATGATAATGGTTCATTTACATGAAGCAGGGTTTTACACATGAGCTGTTTTACTCAGTATCTTTTAATAGAGACCTACATTGTTTGGGGGGTATAGTTTTCCTTTAAGCTACTAAAAATTCACAGGCGTCAAAGTTTTTTTGATTCCGGCGACGGAATCGATGTCAATTTAGCCCCCGGCGACGTTTAACGGATGCCCATTGACTGTAATGCCCACCGGCGGCAACTTTGACGCCTGCGTCTATTTTGACGCTGGCTAATTGCACATTTTTCACCACAAATTCGCCCATCACTAATGGCCAGTCCTACACTCAATGTGCATCTGATTCATTAAGAATTCTGTTGCTTCATTATACACTTTACACAGGGTCTAGGTTTTACCTGCAACTTACTTGCTGCTTTCAAAGTAAAACTCCCAAACTTGGCTGCCCTTTTATTGGTCACCAGTGGGATCACCTGACTATAGCTGGGAAGGGTCGGAGCTACAACATGGAGCTGGTCACTGCTCCTGTATTTACTTTGACGTAGTGGCCAGCTTGAATATATTGCAATATATGGACAAACAATCCCTGTTTTGATTTAAGGGTAAGACATTTCAGTAGCTTAAGACACAAAATGTTTCAATATCCTTAATATATTGATAATGGGTTGAGTGCAGAGGACTTTGTATTACTACATTGCACCCATGTATCAATGTATAGTTTATTTATTATTATTTATCTAATGGAGCTAGCCCCATTATTTATAGGTGGTGCTGTCCTTAAGATCCAACTTAATTTACTCATGAAACGCCAGTGGATACTTTTTATTTAAGCTGCACCACAGATAGCAGGCCTTTGCATTATTTGTCCCAGCATTACCTGCAAATTTATTAAATACCTGAAACTACACACCACAAATCTCCAAAACACATTTTGGACCACAGTTGTGACTTTCTCATTCTATTAAAGCATAATTTAACATAATTTGGCTGATACATTAGATGGCTTTAAGAAGTGGTTAGATGGCTTTTTTAGCAAGTGAGGGAATACAGGGTTATGGAAGATAGCTCATAGTACAAGTTGATCCAGGGACTGATCCGATTGTCATTTTTCCCCCTCTGAGGCACACTGGAGAGGCTTCAAATGTTTTTTTTTTACCTTTCTCTGGATCAACTAGCAGTTACTTATATATAGACTTAAAGGGCCTTATTTATCAAAATCTGAATTTTTCTAAGTATTTAAATAAAAAAGGTCTGACCAAACTAGAATTCACAATTGGACATTATTTAATACTACAAAAGCACGATTTAATTGAATCGGGACAAACTCGATAAAGTCAAGCACAAATCCGAATCATACCATTTTTTTTCAGATTTTTCACTGAATTGCTCTGGCTAAATCAAGCACAGACCACAGAATATGTAAAATACTGTAGAATAGGGACCTCTCCCATTAACTTATATACAACCTCGGCAGGTCTGAGATGGAGGATTTTTGGATTTTGAGTTTTTCCATCCTTATTTTTTAAAGTTTTATATTTATTAGCCTATTTCTTTTGATTCTTTCCAGCTTTCAAATGGGCGTCACTGACCCCATATAAAAAAAACAAATGCTCTATAAGGCTAAATTTATATTGTTATTGCCAATTTTAAGTTCTCATCTTTCTAGCGAGGTCCTCTCCTATTCATATTCCAGTCTCTTATTCAAATCAATGCATGGTTGCTAGGGTAAGTTGGACCTTAGCTACTGTATTGTTTATAATGCAAATTGAAGAGCTGCTGAATATAAAGCTAAATAACTCAAAAACCTTAAATAATAAAAAAAATGAAAACCAATTGTAAATTATCACACTCTAGACTGTGCTAGACTGTATTTCATCAGGTCTGGTCCATTGACTCATTGAAATATGGTACCGTAAACATACAGGTTGTTTATCCACATAATTAGAAATTCTCAAATGCTCAATTACATATATTATAGTAGTGTATATATATATATATATATATATATATATATATATATATATATATATGGTGCTTGCATACACAGCAAACACGTCTTTGCCTGTTTGGTTTAATGGAAGACCTGACAAGATATATAGATGCTTTTCAAAGTGTTTGCATTAGCCTTTGTTTGTTAATAAAATAGAAAATATTGCAACTGTCTCTTTTGCATGTTCCAATAATAAATATACAAGATAACGGCAGTCTTTTGCATGTGCTGGTGTGCAAAGCTTTTAAAGCAACTATGAATTATTACTGTGGTTCAGCATGAGTCCTGTGCAAAGAAATGTAGCTCATCGGTAATACACCGTGTAGACTAATATCAGCCTCTTTTTCCCATATTGCAGTCAGATATTGATCTGGTAAAATGGCACCTTATTGGAGTTGTCTGTTGTGGTATTCATCATGCTGTCACATTTCTAGATCCTTGGAGTTATTACAAAGTAAAATTGAAATTTCTGTCATTGTCCACAGCAAAGACTATTTTGGAAGAAATACAATCAGAATTTTGAAAGGTAATCTGTTTTTTTTTAAATAAAACATTATGATTATACTATTAAATACCATTAAATATATAGCCGATATTAGTGTGAATTCTGAAAATAAAGTTTCTAGGAATAATTTATATTTTATTTATTTAACATTTTAATCCTATATACCTACAGAGTACATAAACCAACCACAGGCTAAATGACTAGGTGGCTATAAATCTACTTCGGTCAGAAATTGCACTAACCTGCGAGGCGTATTTGATTGTGTTTATATAATGTAACATTATATGTACATATACTGTATGTACATAGTTATTTCCAAGGTGCAAACCCAAATGGGAGTACAGTTATGAATTAAACAGTGAAAATAAATACATAAGTGCAAAAAGTTTCAACAGGGAGTTGGAATGAAGACCCTGCCCCATTGAGGATCCTGCTCCAAGCTTACGCTCAAAAAAATGAAATGCCATGTTGCTGCCAGGTTTCTTGTGATCCTATATATACACAACAAATAAAATCATTAGTAGGTCAATTTTTGCGTTTTTTTGGCAAGAACGATATTTTGGTCAGCAAAACAGACAGGATAGGACATGTCAGTAGAAGAAATGGTATAATTGTACAGGCTTTTGGTATTTTAAAACGGAACTCAAAGAAAAAGCCGAAGCAATAGAAATCCATGCAGATCCTAAAATAAAATGTGTGGTTATTATGAAATATTTTTGGCCACGTTTGGCAAGCCAGAGCTAAAATGTAATCCCCTTTGCTGAACAATTCATGCTTAGCATTATGTAAACAAAGGCGTGCTATTTATAATATCAGTTACAATGTAAAATGAAACTGGCTTCACTATTTACATTTTCATTAATTATTAAATGGAAAAATATAAACAGCAGATTTGTTTTGTTTAATGGTTTGCCGAGGCTTTTTGACCAGTAAAAGCCGTTTTCAATTAATGTTAATTTATCAAGGATTTCCTGTTTAAATTGTAACATAAATGCATGTTCTCTTAGAAATATTTTGTTTTGATATGGTTATATGTCACTGTTAGTCAAACTAATTATATGTGCCATTTTAGTGTGCCTTATGGTCAATTGCTAATAATGAATAACAGATGAGCAGAAACTCACCCATAGAATGCGGATAACCTGTTTCCTGTACTAGAGTGATGAGGCAGGCATTCTAGTAATGCAGACTTTGTAGAGTGGGTGCTTTCTCAGGCTTCATATTTTTCATAAAAAAGAATATAGCTTCAAACATAGGTTATATCACACGTAAATAGTTTAGGCCCAGATAAGTAGCTATGTAGCTACCAACTTTCTTTTCCAGATATGTAGCTTTAAGCAAAAGAAGAGCCCTTTGTGTGTGGGCCCAAAGCAAGTGGATCAGTCGGTGTATTCAGTCAATGTAGTGGGTGTTTGGAACAACCTATACAGAATACTTTCCGTTAATCCAGGTTCTTAAGCTTAGACTCTGACCTTGCTGTTTTAGAGCTAGAGAAAGTCTCACAAGAGATGGTCAGCTAGGACTCTTCAGCCAATTTTCTTTATCCTTTATTGGAACATGCAAATGACCCGGAAGATCTAACAAGTTAAAATGTCAGTAAACCATTGTGATAGAACTAGAAATGAACCTACTGAAACTCTATCATTGCCATCCAGGGGACTGTTTTGCATATCTTCAATTGCTTACTCAGGACCCATTGACAGATGTAAGATCAAGTGCAAATGTAACAGAGTACTTTATTCCCTAAAGAATTGGATCTCTGATCTCAGTAGAAGCAGGAGATAGGTCCCAACCCATCTAGTTTTTTATGTCTTTTCATACATTCTATAAGTGCTATTAGCATAAGTATTAGTATTGGACTTCTTGGTGGCACAGCCATCTCTGATATGATGAGATTTCAAAACAGTTGAAGTGCTCCCCTACTGGGCCCCTAAACAGATCAATGGTTGGTAGTTTTGTCTACAATTTTACTTGGACTGCCCACACAAATAGTTCTCTGTATTGTCAGAATAAAGTTGGCTATATACAAGACCATCAATTCTTTACTCTGGCTACATACTAGCAAACTACCTGATCATAAAAGAATCCTATGGAAGCCCACTGTGAGAGAACTACTTCAACAAATGATTTTTAAAACCATTCTTGTAGATATCGGCAGTGGCTTAACTACCGGGGAGCATGGGGTGTGACTATGGAGGTCCAATGTAAAGATTGCATGTGCAGTGCGTGTCCTGGCAGGGGGACAGATTGGGGAAGTCAATGGGTGCTGTGATCCCCTAGTTACACTAATGGATATCTGGATGATTATTGGAAAGGTATTGGTTGGCCAATATACTAAAATGTTAGCAGCTATCGGACTGTGAATGACCATATTTATTTATGTGGTGTTTTCTTAGTCAATGTGCAATAATATGTCCTTGTTATAAAAGGCTAGCTCATTACATGTAGTAGTTTTCGTGCTTAAATACATTTTACAAGTTGATGTATTGGCTCTGGGGCAAAATCTCCTGTCACGGTGCCTGCTTACATCTTTGCTACTAAAGCTGCTTAATTTATATTAATGAGACCCTTACTCTTTCCCTAGAACATAAATGCATGTTTGATTTGGTCAGACTGTGTTTTATTTATTATTAGTCACTAGCATTCATATAGACATAGACAAGTACACAAGGTATCATAAATAATTTCAATTGCTAAGCAGAGTTTGCTTTGATAAATATATTAACTACAGATTTGTATTGTGACAGAATTACATCCAGAACTAAATAGGAAAAGATTAATCAGATCCTTGTTGGAGTCAAAGATAGTTAAAGTGAAAACATACAAAAAATCTTAGGTGATATACACCCAGTAATTACCCTCCATTGTGTGTGTGTGTTTTTATTAACCCTGAATAAGTTAGTCACTCTGAATCCCAGTGGGTAGACAGCCTGGTTACTGTATATACTGTAATACTGTGTATATATACAGTGGAGCCTCAATTTTACATCCCCTGATTTTATGTTTCCCCTCATTTTACATTGTTGTTTTATGGTCCCACCTATATATTATGCATAATACATTTCTCTGAAATTAAATTTTCCTGGATTTTTACACCATTTTTTCCTGGACTCCTGAAAAACGTAAAATTGGGGGTCCTACTGTAATAGCAAAAGGTTTATGAGCATTTTTGTGCCCAAGATTCATACATTTTCCAGGTATTTTTCACTGCAGTGTACCCAATAAATGTACATTTTAGAGTTCTTATTTATTTATTTTTTTGCATGGAAAAATTGGTCATCACGCCTTCTAAAAGAGCTGAATGATCCAATTCTATATTTCAGCACAAACATCTTTAGCATTTTGTTGGCAACCTGAGTACATACAATTTTGCTTCTATTATATATGGCCAAGCTGGTGTCAGCAGTTTTTTCTTCCAGAAGTGATTTATCATTTGATCTATGTTGTAGCGTTTCAGACTGCATGTGATTATAAATAAGGGGACTCCGCTGGGCACTTTGGTTTTGTTCTGTCTGTCAAAATAAAGGTGAAGATCTAATTTAAAGGTAACATGTCCTTATCAATGGCTCTATTGTGCAGCCCCCCCTTGTGGCTCCTGCTACCTGCTTATAGGATCACAAAACTGACACTCAGAGCGAGAAGTATGCCTTATATTGCAACATGTTCACCTGCTTTGCTCCACTGACTTTAACAAATAATCATAGTCCCCTGTGCAGCCTGAGTGCCGATAAACAAAATGAGGGCTAAGGTTTATTCGAGATGTAAGGAGACTGCTGGTATCAGCATTCATACAATAAATGTACTGTATAATCAAGAGCAGGGATCCCCAACCTTTTTTTTTTACCCTTGAGACACATTCTCATGTAAAAAGAGTTGGGGAGCAACACAAGCATGAAAAAGTCACTGGGTGCCAAATAAGGGCTATTTTGTATTCCCTGCATGGACTGGCAGTCTACAGGAGGCTCTATTTGGCAGTACACCTGGTTTTTACCCAGCGAGAATTTGCCTCCAAACCTGGAAATCAAAAATAAGCACCTGCTTTGAGGCCACTGGGAGCAACAGCCAAAGAGTTTGTGAGCAACATGAGCCACTGTTTGGGCATCACTGATCTAGAGTATAGTCATTTCTTTATGACTCAAACTGTAAATTACACAAAATAGTGCAACTATTTTTTGTACTTGGCACATTGACTTGTATTTTGCCACCACAAAAAAAGCACAATATTTGCCTAGGGGCAGTAACACATAGAAACCAGTTTGCTAAGTGACCAACAAATATTACCTGCTGATGGTTGCTACAGGTGACTATTGGCTAGACCTGTGCAAACTTTGCATGCTTTATTACATAATATCCAATGGCTCAGCTCTTTGCACTTCTAGAATGTACCTTAATCTGAATGGTCAATGGTGGGTGACACTGGGTATACCATGGAACACCCCCATCTACTCATTACTAGGATGCACAGGCCAGTTTGCTGGTACATACTGCCTACCTACAGTATGTACTCTGCATGTTACCCTAAATGTAGGCCAATGATCCCAAAAACCTTGCCAGTATGTACAACCATATTTGTTTTTCTATAATCATTTTTTATGTTTACACTGTTTAACTAAAACCCCCAGTGGCCATAAATGTAAGGGTCTATTACATTTTATTATAATTTAACTCAGTAGGGGGCAAGCAGTATGGCAGCTATGCAAGTGGGAACATTCTTTGCACACACAATACATGATATCAACCCCTCATACATTCCAGCCTATTTAAGAAAAGATGAATGGGAGATAAATCCTACTTATGAATATGGATCTTTTTTTTTAAATTAAATCAATATGCCATTAATCTTGCCAAAAATTGACTGTTAATGCATAAAGCACAGACTTTTTCCTGGTTTGATCACGAACCTTTACTTTTCCACAGATCTCTTTCTTTCACTGAAATAGATTTAAGGTGGCTCCACATTTCAATTTAACCAAGGCTAGTAAAATTAAAATGTCATACAGTGTGAAGTTGTCAAGTGTGGGAGAGAGAGAGGCAGCAAAGTAAATCAAACATTGCATATTAAAACTGTAAATTAGAAATACTAGACTTTTATGAAGCCAAGCAAAGTTTTACAACAAGAACTGAGGAGTGTGAAGCAAAAACTGCTTCCTCCATGTTGCTGTATATGTATGTATGTGTTTATATATATATATATATATATATATATATATATATATATATATATAATTATTTCATATTATTTAATTTATTCTCAAAAAGATGTTAAGTCTATAAATAAGTTTAATCTATTAATATACTAATTCTAATCTTCTTTCTTTCTTTGTCAGTTGTTGCAGTGCAGCTCAATAATTAGCATATTACTAATGTCCATGTATAATTTATGCATGCACACACACATAGTAATTATTGTAATAGGAAATATTTGCATAGTCCTCAGTGAGACAGTGGTGGCTGCCCAGGACACATAATAGTGATAAATGTTTGAATTGGAGTCAATTCCCTCTTTGTGAATATGGAGAGATATGTCTCTATTAAATCACCCAATCGTTAGCACACTAGATCCTTTAGTGCAGGACTGGCCATAATAAGATCTGGTTTGTTACCTAAAATTGCACTTACTTACAAACCAGGCAAAATGTATTTATGATATATTGTATATGTTATGAAATATATATTTTAGGAGTCATACACAAGTGGTGGATTGGCACACCATTTCTTAGGGATAGTGCTCTTATTATGGGGTAACTACCTGAAAGCCCCCATATCTAAATAGTAAAAATCAAGCAAACAGGGCACTCCGATATAAAATAGCAACATTTCATTTCATTACAAAGAAAATACAACACATTTTGACCCCTATATAAAGGGTTTTTTTCATTATGGGAACATGCACATACGTGCACCTTTTTCTTGTATGAGCAGTTGGTAAGTTGAGGGGGTAACTGGGTAGGCTTGGGGTCCTGGGGGAGGTGCATAACTTTGGATGTTGACTTGGAAAGGAGGCAGGACCTAGGACCCAGGCTCAGTGTTGGTTCCCTTGGAGGATTAGTAGAGTTGTTAACTGCTTGTAATGATTGTAATACAATGTTGATCGTACCATAAGTATATAGTAACTCATGTTAATAAACACAGTGGCCTTTTCTTCCCAAACCCTGGTGGTGGTGGAGGGGGGTGTTGTTAAAGGAAGTGTAGGGACTACGGGTCTCTGCACTGCTTTCGTCTTGGCAAGCACGCCATTTTGATTGCAAGCCTTAGTAGTGGTGATCAAAATATCACGTGTGCCATAGATTTTATTCACAATAGCTTCCAAATTCTTCTCTGTTAATTTATTCCACAGTCCCACAGTCTGAAGTGAATTCTCTCGGAACAATGGAATTGTCCGAAGGCGGTGCTTCGTTTTCCGAAGCCGCCTGAACTTCCCTCGTGAGGCAACTTTGGGCGACTTCTGAAAACGCAGCGGAGCATGTGCTTTAGCGCAGGCGACTTTTCATTTTAGCGGATGGGAAGACACGCAGAGGCAGTTCGGGGAGATTGTCGCCCAGAAGAAGAGGCGATTAGTAGCCAGGCGACAAAATCTCCTCATGTGAACTAAACCTAAAGGAGAATTAAACCCCCCTCCCTACCAAAAGCCCCCTGTAAACTTTCTGGCAGTGCCGCCCTCCCCTCCCCTCCCCACGATGTTCATTAGTTTAAAAAAAACAACTCTTTAAAAAAAACCTGACCCTTAAATGCAGGGAAGCGCAGCTGAGCTCCCGGTCACCATCTTCCGGCTCTTCGTATTGTTTTCGGGTCTCATCGCCAATTTGCGCATACACAGTTGAACCTGATTCCTGACTTGGCCCAACTGTGCATGCTTCCTCAGGCCGAAGACAATACAAAGGTTTTTTTTTTTTTAACTCATGGACATCGCTGGGAGGGAGAGGGCAGAGGACAAAGCCAGAAAGTTTGGGGGGGGGGGGGCTTTGGTAGCAGGGGGGTTTAATACTCCTTTAAATAATTTTGCAAACACAGATAAGCCACTTTTAATTGAGAATTCCAGGTTTAATAATGAATATATTTAAAAGGATTTCAGCAAGGACAGCTAAACGTAAGTTATTGGTCCAGCTAAAACTGCCCCATTAATCACACTTTGCTGCATTATTTCCTTCAGACAGTATAAATAGTTGACCAGTTAATTGCTTAATATACACAGAAACCTTTTTCATCTCAACATCTAAAGCATCTTGGTCTAGTTCCATGTTCATCTGGACTATATATAAATCATACTAACTACAATTATCTGAAATCTAAGCAATTATTTATAAAACTTTAATCAAACATTTTAAATGGCTTTACTGTTATTTGTAAATGTATCTGCTATTTAAAGGAACAGTTATACCAAAAAATTAAGGTGTTTTAAAGGAATGACAATATAATATAGTGTTGCCCTGTACTGGTACAACTGGTGTGTTTGCTTTAGAACCACAACTATATATAGTTGATGCTGCTACTTGTGCTGCTGCTTCTGACTCTTGATTCTAAGCCCTTTTAAGAAGCATGCAAGGCATTGTGGGGATTAGTGTCTTGCCTGGAGAAAAGCTGGCTTCTGCTACATTGTGTCCAGAGTCAGAACCAGTAGTTCAAAAAGGCACAAACAAATACTGTTTTCAGTTGCAATTACATTTCCAAATGAGTTTAAAACGATTATAAATTTAGAAATAATTTATATTGGAATTTCTTTAGTATTACACTGGAAGGTTCTTTAGAATTACATTTTCTTTAATGATGAAAGAACATTAATGTAGATTTGCCTATTAGGAATTGCTTCTAATCTAATTCTCAATGAAATTATATTTTATTTTGATTAGAAATAATCTCATATCAAAGTTTAAACAAAATTTTCCTTTATGAATTTTCAAGGGAAATGATTAACTTTATATGTAGTAAACATAATAATAATGTCATATTTATTTGAAGGAAAACATAATCAAACAAGATAACTTAAGTTAAATGGAGATGTTGTAGCACTGGGCCCTTTTCCCCAAAATTCCTTCTGCTTTACATATAAATACCAATGGTATTTCTGTGGATTTCTCCATTTCCCATGTATACTAGTGGTATTCAGTGAGAATCTACAGCTGCAGTATTTTGGGCACACTATAGAAACTTTTTTATATCTTTTAAAAATTACTTAACAGCCAGCAGATGGAGCAGTGATAAAAGTAGGCTGTTATGTGGAAAGGGTGTGGGGTGATATTAAAAGAAGGAGGAGCTTTAGCATTACAGACTGCTGGAAGAGGGATCGGGGAATCAGACTGATTCGGTGAGTGGGCCATGTGCTGAACTAAAATGTTATAATACTGATCTAGGGCCTTAGTAGGTGTTTTACTGGCCAGGGGGCATCCCTAACTGGGCTCCTTTCTTCTGACCTTGTGTCTTTTGTATAAACAACGGCATAGATGGGTAAGTTGCTTTGCCCATGGTATTGTATGTCCCAAAGCTTTGCAGGAGGGCAAAAGAGGCAGAAAAAGGATTCTAGGAATCCAAGGGGTTGTCATTTTTGCTTTGCTGGGTGAACATTATCACCCATTTTAATAACTCAGCCCCCTAATATCAAGTTAATGTCCAAACAACACTTCTCTGTATTCAAAAGTCAAATGTAAATTGTTATAAAGTATTGCCAATTACCTAACTTACTCATCTTACTAGTCTTTCTGAAAGATCACCAGTGTGTCTTTACTCTCGATGCTGCGTTACACAAGTGAATAAGTGAAAAGCACACTTACATATTAAGAGCGCTTTACATAAATTATGGTGGCAATTACAACTTTTTGGTATCAGATTTTTTTTCTCGATAGTGTCATAAAAACCCTGATTTGCCATCTAAATATATGCGAATTTGTAACAGATATATTGAATATTGATATTTTTGCACATGAATGTATTGCACATTAAACAATTGTGTATCCGTGTAAAATATTTTTGGCCTGTCATTAGCAAACAAATAATAATCACCCAGACATGAAGCAGCATTAAAAGACATGAACATTTTGCAATAAAGACAGCAAGAATAATTGAAAGTTGCAGAAAGGCTGTTGTTGGATCTTGTAAGAAATGGCTAGAAAATTAGATTAATCAAGGAGCAGACATTAAGAAGAAAGTTTGTGCGAACGGCTGACAGTCTTGCTCTTTTCCTCATTTCAAATGTTGGCAGAGTAGCAGGCAGCTCCAAGGGAAATGTGCTCCTTTCATACTTGAGTAATTGATGAATTGTATGCAATATGCAAATTAGAATCCATAAATCTTATGAATGACAGCTTAATTTATGTGAGCCTTAATGAATGCAGGATTAGATTTTAATTAAATATCCTCAAAGGCACCCTGAGTAGTAGTTTTTTTAGGCCTTGTTTTTTTGAAGACTTGTTTCACATGCAATGCATTTTACAGAAGTGGAAAATCTGCCGCAGCAGCGAATGCAAATGTTTTTGTGTTCCGATGAAAAAAGTATTGTTCCTTATTTTGTAAAGCAAACAGTTCTTGAATTGATAATAAACCTGTGTAGAAACAAACATCTGAAAGGCGTGAATGGGTTTCCGTTTGGTTCCACTTGTGCTCCGATTTCGCTCAGGGGTTTTACATTTTATGAAATGTTGTTGCTTTTTTCTTTAAAAAAAAAAAAATTGGGTTGGTTATTTTAGAACAATTCCAAGCAGCTTGCAATCATCATTTTATAGTTCATAATCCTTCCTTCTGAAACTTTGTAATAGAGGCAGCTTACAAACTCAAGGTTTTAGTAACATAGTATTAAAAATAGTAATGTAGTAATAATTACCATCTTTATTTACGTAATAGCTTCCTATTATAGACACAAGTAACAGGTATTATCATTTCAATTAATTTTAGAACAATTTATTTTGCTTAAGACAGTATTAATTATTATTTAAAATCCATAAAACACCACAATCATGTAATTCCTTGTACATACATTGTATTTTAATAGAGTGTTAAGCATATAAATCGAGAAAGAAAGGAAATAAAGCACAAGCAATTTGATTTTTACTCACCCACTTATGTTTAGTTCAATGTAATGCCCCATTAAAGTGGACTAAAGCTTAACTAAAGAAGTAGGGTAGAAATGTTGTACACTATGTTTTGGGCTTCTGTACCAGCCCAAGACAACCACAGTCCTTTAGCAGGGAAGATCTGCGCCTCTAAAGATGCCCCAATAGCTCCCCATCTTCTTTTCTGCTGATTCACTGCACATGCTCTGTGCTGCTGTCACTTACTGAGCTTAGGAACCAACTCACAATATACTGTACACAAACATACCTCCCAACTGTCCCCTTTTCTGCGGGACAGTCCCGATTATTACATGTAAAGCCCGGGTTACTAAATACCGGGTTTCTTTCTGAAATGTCCCAAGTTTCTTTTAAGTTTCCTGCACTGATGCCAGAAAAAGATACAAAGAGTCCAGAATACTAAATACCTGCGCTTAGATACATTTGTAACAATTTAAGACAACCAAAGATACAATTGTAACTATTTAAAATAAGCAAGTCTTTTGGGAAAACAACTTAAAGGGCAATTTCAGCTTCATTAGCAAAGCTATTATAACATAAACATGGCACAAAAATTCAGACTTGCAGAACCTGCCACATTTTGTAAAATGGACATGGTAATTAGGGGGTAAAATAAAACTTTGCTGCACGATTTTTTGTCCCTCTGTTTTTCAATTGTTGGGAGGTATGCACATAGAAAATAAATGTCACAATATAAGGCTGATTAGTAATTAATACAGATAATTACTACATGGCAGCACAGAAACCAGTGCAATTTGCATCAGAATTTAATAATCATCCTTGAAGCATTAGTTTATATTACAGACCAACCTCATTTTCTGCTTGATAATTTGTGACGACCCCTAAGCTTTAGCTTCTCAACAGCGGCTCAGAGCCCACTGAGCATGTGAGTGTCGCAAACACTTTCCAAGATGGTGATCCCTGTGACAAGTTTGAAGTCCTGGATCATTGCTGCTATTGACAAGCTGACGCTTCTTTTATGGTTTCTTTTCATAATCCAAAAATCTACTGGTGCATTTGTTGGATATAGACCGATTGTAAAAATTCAACTATAAGCTCCACTGAGGCAGTGACTGACATGAGTATATGACATAGTGAATTCCTATAACATGCTTTTTAAGAGTACTTTAATGCTTTTGGGAGAAATTTGTTATAAATATTCGTAATGTTTCGTAAATGTTTTAATCACTGAACAGACAACAATAATTTAAACTTAGTTTGAAAAAAGGTTTCTGTTATTCATGAGCTGGAGCCATGCTTGAATCTTCTTGCTATGGAAAGCAAAGTTAGGAATGGTACTTTAATTTTTGTTGAGCTAATCATGGACTGCAATGTCATGGAAACAAGATAAAATAGATATGCAATGCAAATGCCAGAACAATTAATCAGTGTCAGAACTTTGCTATTGACTCAGAAGTATTTGCATATGTTACTCCATTTACATAAATAAGGTACAAGTCTTCTGTGTGATTTAGAATTCTTTCTGTACATTCATCTCTGTTTTAACTGTGTTGGTGCTGAAACATAGACATGCAATAGAAACCCCCTATTGTTTCTTATAGCAGATGCCCCTTTAGCAGCTTTCCCACTCACCTCTCTATGCTGTGTGACTCTTTTCAGGACTTGATATGAAACAGATTTCCAGCTCTGCCTTTGGTAACCAAGAGAACAGTAGCCCTGCTGAGAATGAATCAATAGGTACAGAATATCTGTAGGGACAAAGTAGTAAAACATACATGTTCATTTCTCTAAAATGTTTTTTTTTCCACAATGAATATTTCATTAGAAACCCAAGATTTCATTTACTGTAGGGTCATTTCTTTTAGATTTGTTTTTCAAGTATCTGAGCTTAATTCAGTAGTGTTTTTTCCATTTTAGGTTTATGGCAAAGATCCAGAGTAGGTGAGGGCAGAGACTTTTTATAGTACATAGTTTATTCAATAAACACAATCATTTACATGAATTATTAATGATTTTTATAAGTAGATCAGAACAAAGTGCTTTAGATTAGGAAGCATTCCGGTTTATGCTTCTCACAGCCTTTAAAAAAAAAAAAAAAAAGCATGGCACAACTATTTATAGGCCCTGGTTAAATTATTTACTGAAGACAAGCATTTCACTTTGTTAAAGTAACAAAACTGTATAGGAAAAGTCTTTAACATTGTAAGCAATCGAGGTATTGCTGTCACTTGAAATTATGTATATGGTAAGTACATTTATGTAAAATAATTGGGGAATAATGAGACTTTCACAGCACTATTAGAAATGTGCAGTCACAGTCCGTGGGCACCCCAAAACTTTGTTGCATTACAAAATAATATCAACACACACAGGTGCATAATTCCACGTTTTGCCATCAGCTATTTTTTTTTTTTTACAAAACCACCAGAAATTTCACTGAAATTTTTTTTTGTGCATAAAAATGTTTGAAAAAAATTATTCAAGAAAAAAATAACAACAGTGCCCACTGACTTCAATGCATTTTGGTTAAAAACAGTCCTTGACTTCAACGTATTTTGTGCAGAAACAAAGACCGTTGACTTCAAAGCATTTTGTGCACAAAAATACCAAATTGGCTAATTGACGGCAATCAGTTTCACATATTTTCAACTATTTTGCAAAATGGTCCGGGGGTTTTGTGAAATTTTTGTCACAGTGAAACGGGACAAATTTGTTCATCACTGTGCGGGGGGTTTTCACCATCTGTCAGTCTGGATATCTCCTTCAGCCTCAGGGGCATAACTACAGAGGAAGCAGACACTGTGGGGGGCCCAGGAGTGTATAGGGTCCACTAAGGCCCTAATTAATGATCAATTTGGCAGAACTGGTCAACTTAGCAAGGTTTTGAAGCCCTAAATTAAATTTGCTGTCGGGTCAACTAACTAAAGGTACATTTACTATATAGGTACTAGAGGATCTGTGCCTAGGGCGGCAGCTTTAAGGGGGCAGCCTTTAAATGCCTATACAATAATTTTTTTTTTTTTAAAAAAACCCTGACCCCCCACTCCCCCTACTGCAGGATACTTTCCCATCAAATTTGGCAGTAGAGGTGGGGAGTAAGGGGTCCCTGTAGCGTTGTATGTATGTATGTATGTATGTATGTACTGTATGTATGTATATTTTTATTTGTAAAGTGCTCCTTGAGGGCAAAGCACTTTACAACAAAACAATAAATTAGTAGTAACAAACAAGGGGTCATTGGAATAAAAAGTAACAATAAGTGCATTATTAGAATACAATTCACAAAAATATAAAATATAATTACAATGCAGATTAAGTGCTCAGTGTCAAGGAAACAAAAGGCTAGAGGACCCTACCCCGTAGGGCTTACAGTCTAAATGGGAGGGTAACATACAGACACAATGTCTGTACTGCGTTGCAGTAGAAGAGATGTGACATGTACACATGTTGCTCTATGACGTCACATCCGGTGATGTCATGTGCATATGTAGATGGGGAGCTCAAAGGTTTGGTGCTGGCCCAAATACACTGTTGCCAGTAACATCTATTCATGCTACTGTTCAGCCTCCATCCACAATTGCTCTGAAGAGCCAATAAAGTTTTAAATGAAATTTCTTATTTCTTTCATATTTAAAGGTATAAGCAAATTCAAATAAGGTTTATTAATTAAACTCATGTTGAACCCATTTTTCATATTGCCCTTTGAAAGTTTAAATCCATCATCAAGGTAACTTTTATCATGTAATGGATAGACATGATTAACACTTTTTTAAGTGATTAGCCACCCTATTCCACAACTGGTCCCAGCAACCATAACATGACTGCAAGGCTTTATGTTTATTGTTAGTCTTATTGCATATTTTTAGTCAGTCCCTTTACAAATAGGGATGTAGCGAACGTCGGAAAAAATGTTCGCGAACATATTCGCAAACTTGCGTCAAAAATGCGAACGGTTCGCGAACGTCGCGAACCCCATAGACTTCAATGGGAAGGCGAATTTTAAAAGCTAGAAAAGATATTTCTGGCCAGAAAAATGATTTTAAAGTTGTTTAAAGGGTGCAACGACCTGGACAGTGGCATGCCAGAGGGGGATCAAGGGCAAAAATGTATCTGAAAAATACATTGTTGACACAGCGCTGCGTTTTGTGCTGTAAAGGGCAGAAATCACACTACGTCACAGGTGATGTTTCTGGACACGGAATGTGAAAAAGCTCACACAGCTAGGTGGCACTTGGTTAAAGACTGGGCAAACAATGACTGCAAGGGCAACGTATACAGTAGTGGATACGGAATATATTATTGCTGCTGTAAAAACATCACTCAGGTGATGTTTACGGACACGGAATTATTATTGTTATTTAGACAGAATGTGAAAAAGCTCACACAGCTAGGTGGCACTTGCATACCTCCCAACTGTCCCTCTTTTGACCACTCAACCCCCTGTCCCTCTTTTGTACTGGAAAGTCCCTCTTTTCTCTGCACTGAACAGCCAGAAAAAAAACAGTTTCTAACTTAATTAGCTTTTGGCAGAGAGCTCAGAACAGCTAACAGGTGCAAATAAGATACTTTGTAACAATTTTGACTCTGGTTGGTGCTGGTAGTGGTGAACTACTAGGAGGAGCAGCACACCAGTCCCACTCCCCAACACAGCTAGACTAATAGCACTGGGCTCTTACAGTAGCAAAGTAAAAAAAAAACAAAAAAGAAAATAAAAGCAGTCCTTACAAGGACTATTGGGTTACAGGCAGCAGTCAGCAGATGAGAGATCAGCAGCAGGACAGCTGCCCACAGCTGCTACATACAGAGCACTGCAGTAGAAGGTAGATTACTAGCCAGCAAAGCTACCTAACCTAAAATGTCCCTCAAATCCCTGCAGAGTTCTGTCCCTACAATACAGAGCAGTATCAAGTAGATTACTAGCCAGCAAAGCTACTATCAACTGTCCCTCAAATCAGTAACAGCTCTCTCCCTACACTAGCTCTTCCAAGCACACAGAGGCAGAATGAAAAAACGCTGCAGGGCTTCAGTTTATATATGGAAGGGGAGTGGTCTAGGGGGTGTGGGGGTGGTCCAGGAGGGAGAGCTTCCTGATTGGCTGCCATGTATCTGCTGGTCTGGGGTGAGAGGTAAAAAATAAGCGCCAGCTAAGGCGAACCCAAATTGGCGAATGTTGTGCGACGTTCGCGAACATTCGGCGAACGCGAACAGTCGATGTTCGCGCAAACAAGTTCGCAGGCGAACAGTCCGCGACATCCCTATTTACAAACAATCTTCCAAGCAGGATTCCTAAATGGTTGTTAGAGTTAAGCTTCAAAAAGCTCTAGTAACCAAGTAAGAGTGTAAATTCCTAACCTAAAAAATGCAAACAAAAATGATTTTAGATGGTAAGATATTATATTGGTAATACCTCTTGTATCAGTTATTGGTATCTTTGTATGCATATCTGTATGTTCAGTGGATACACCCATTTATATGGGTCTGCACTTTTTATTTATAATAATTATGTGATAATAATTGTGGATTATCTTAGAATGACAAAGTTTACACCATACTGATTTTAAAGAACGCGAACCCTTGAAAAAGTGCAGCAAAATGTAGAACTGTGCTGTATAATGACATAAGAATACTATAAATGCATAGTGTCAGCATGTTGTTGTTTGGCTTCATGAAATAAACATTGTGAGCCTGCATATGTTAAAATGGGAGCAACAGACTTTGAAAGAAAGAAAAATGACCAAACGTGCATTTATGTGTAGATAAATTAGCTGATAAATCATTTACTCAACAGAAAGGAAGTGGTTCATATAAAGTGGAAATTGCTGTTCCAATTATTAATCTTTTATGTTTGTTTATAACTGCTTTTGGCATGGTTTTTGAGCAGGCGGGAACATGTTTTTTTGGGAAAAAGATAAAGAAATAACTTGTGTATGCAGAAGTTGGATATGATATTTTTCATTTTTTGCCTTGAGAAGTGAAGCGATATGTGTGGCATGTACTAATTATTCAATTTAAAGTCAGGTCATAAGAAGTCATTTTCTCTTCACAAAAGCGCAGCCCACGGTCATATACTTCACAGTTCCGTTGGCAATAGATGGTTAAACATGCAAGAATTGAAGAGTAAATAAGAAACAAATCAAACAGATGACCCTGTAGAATGGTACAGTGGAATTGCTTCCTGGCGCATACTGACTAAAATAAATGAACCTTTTCTGACCCTTGACTCAAAGTATCTTGAAAACTGCATTCTGAAAACATAACTTGCAGAGGCTGCCGTACGTTTTCCTACTATATTTTTTTCTCTTTATTTTTATGGGTCCTAGCAATTTCAGAGAGACCTTGTTTTCATTTCTGGTCACCACCTCAGCAAACTAATCAATGAGGCATGAACTGCTATCTGCAGTGAAAGAAATGAAAAATAAACCAGAGATAATCCCTCTGTTAAAAGGTTATTCTGTGCGATAAAAGCTATTTTGTTAATTTATTTACTTACTGGTACAGGGAGATAAAGTGAAGGAACAATTAGAGAATTCTACTTGAAAGGATTTTAAAGGGCAATGACGACTTAATATTTCATGACTTTGATTGGCAGTTTTCTAATGGGCATAAAAAAATATCTTCAATAAATCCTTTCCTTTCTATAGAGAATATGCTTTTATAAAGGATTTTCTAAATATATATATATTTATTTATTATATTGTATATAATTTATAAAATTTTGATCCAGTTCCATTTTTTTGAGAAAACACAGTTGCAGAAAAAAATAAAATTTTTGGAATTACACGTGCCATTTACAGGCTAAATCCCACACTGTAGTGTGGTGACCCCAGGCAACTATTATGATCTCTTAGATGCAAGGGAGTGTCAACTTGATTAATACCTTTAACAGCTAATCTGTATAGATTTGTTTAATGGGCACAAAAATTCACAAATTATGGGAGCTTATTCTCAAAAAGTTTAAATTTACATACAGTTTAAAAATAAGACTTTTTTCAGTATAATTTAATTACAAACACTCCCATCTTCTCCCTGCTACTCACATACCTGTTGCCAACAACCCATCTTATTTTTAAATAGGGAGACTGTATGTCAGATTTCTATGTTTGATGGTATGTCCCCTACAATCACTGAATACCTTTTCATTGAGCACACACTAGTTCATTACATAGTGAGCAGACAGGAAAGATCACTATGAAATCTGAATTGTAACTGTATGAATATAATTGTGCCATCATAGGTTTTCACCTGCAGCCAGCACATCAGGACATTGTTTCTGCAAAGTGGGCCTTTAAAGAAAAATTGCAATCTAAATATAAATCATATGTTTATATGTAACAGGTAGATGGAGGAGGGGTGCCCTACAACACCTTTACCTTCCTACAAACTGTATATATATATATATACATATTATATACAAACGATGATGATGATATTGTATCTAATGTATATGTGTGTAAATATATATCATCTACAGTCTGGTCATTTCCCTATGGGACCAGACTATAAATTATATCCTTATAAACGGCGTGTTCTGCGCGGTGCGCCCAAAACGGACACCGGCGCACCCAGATTGGACACCAGTGACCAAAATTCCGACGCCGACCCCCCTCCTGACCCCCCCACAAAATGTAGATTATAATGCCTCCTACTAGAAATTTATAAAGATATCAGAAGTCACCTCGTAGTTATGTAACCTGTATAAAAGGTCACATATGGTCACATAACTCCTCGGTGACTTATAATATCTTTATAAATTATAGTAGGGCGTACATTATCCACTATATATTTGACATCATACTTACCTGTTTGGCGCCATTTCTTCACTTTAAAAAGTATCAACATGTTGTAGTGTTCACTTCTTGAAGATGGCCCGAGTGATGGAGCCAAAACGTTGAGAAATAAATCATAAACTTTATTTTTTCACCTTACAAGTCCTTGGAGTTCATATATATATATATATCTATCTATCTATAAATATAGAATATCATGTAAAGCAAGGCACTCATAGGTCTTAAAATATGGTGAAAAAGACATTTATTTGTTATTCCAACGTTTCGGTCGGTCTTCTTTGAGACCTTTGTCAAGGAAGACTGAAACGTTGGAATAACAAATACATTTTATCTCCTTTTCACCATTTTTTAAGACCTGTGAGTGACTTGTTTTAAATGATATTCTATGTGACTTTTCTGCAGTGTGCACCCAGGCCAGCGACGGCTTTGCACCCATTGCAACACTATGTCAGGAGAAAATTCCCTAAGACAACGCAAATGCAAAAAATCCATATTTTAGTGAATTTGCAGAGTAACGTCCATTCGCCAGAGCGAAAAGTTGCCTGATGTCTATCTCCTTCACTAGTGAAGTGACGCCTGCGCCTGTTAGTAAATCGACAAAGTTCCTGAAAGTGGTAATGCTGGCAAATTGACATTAGCATTAACCACTTCGCCCTCAAGGAAATCTTCCCCATAGTCTATATGACATAACAGATTCCCATTTGTGGAACGTTTATAACGTTTCAACAACATTTCATTTCATTAGCAGCAGCAAGAAATATAGCATCAGGTTCCAATGTGCAGTGCTAAGTTAACACTGGCCAAGGCCATTAAAGGACAAAGGTTCAGGGAAAGTTCAGATCTATTGTTTTACCGTAGTTACTAAAGAGTATATGAGAGAATTCCTTTCTTTGTAACATATTGTTGCTTTGAGCCCTGGAGATTCTGCGTTCTTTTTTTATTTTGTTCTTCCTTAAATTGAATGCAGTAATAGAAACCTCGTGATTATCTTTAGTGTAAACAAAGGAATATCCTCTGATCACTTTTGAAGTAAAACCCAGATGTTCCGAGTTGCCTGTCGATGTCATTAAGTTAAATGTTTATCTTTGATGTATTTGATCCCATAAGCTTTGGGGGTTTCAGTTTGCTACAAAGTCAATATAAAAATGAAAACCTTATAAATGCAGTAATTACTTTGAAGTTCGTTTGTCTGAATGTGAATTTCGGGTTGTGGAAAGTACAATGCTCTTACAGTGCAGTTTCTCTGTGCTATGGGGAAACACAGAACCTGTAAATAGCGCAACCCCATGAGGAGGAATGTTCGGTTTTGGGGATTAGAGACTGTTCACCTCTATAACTGGTTTGTTTGGCCATTCTCCACATTTGCTGTACCATCATTGCTAGTTGGGTGGTTTCCAGCTGTCACTGGTATGAAAAGTGTCACTACTGGCTCATGTTCTTCTGGCCATGCCTTCACTAATGACATGTCACATCCCTGGACCATTAGACCAAGTCTCCTCTTGTGTTCTTCATTTATTAATTCTGACTGCATATTACTGCTAACTTTAAAGGGACTCTGTCATCAGTATTTGTGCTGCATCAATGTATAATGTTTAACAGTTTTCAAAACAAAATGTATTTATTTAAATTCTTGTATCATTTGGGAGTTGCTCGGATCCATGCACTGCTCGCAAAACGTTGCATGTCCTTGTAAAAATAGATTACACAACATCAATTACATAACAAAGAGATGAATGGGCAAGTTATTTATAAATAATATACATAGGTTCTCCTAGTAGTAGTATTACACATAGGGGCAGATTTATCAAGGGCCGAATGTTACGAAAAATACTTTGAAATTCGAATATTTTTCCATTCGAATTATTCACTCGAGCTTAGTAAATCTGCCCCATAGTGAACCGAGTGCTGTATGGGTCACTATGTGTACCTGTGGAGTAACTAGATGTTACTGGGCCCCACAGCAAAATAATTTTAGAGCCCCCAAAATATCCAGTGGTTGCCCTGTATTACTAATATATATTAAAATAAATATTAATTGGGGTCTCATGGGGTCCCCTATGACTCCTGGTACCCTTGATGTGTACTATTAAATTCTGGTGGCATTTAAAGTCCTAAAATACCTTTGTGTCATCCTTAACATGGAAGAGAGCTGAAAATTTTCCATTTTAGCATTTTTTTAATGGATGACATAAATTGTACAGTTGTAAAGTCATGCAATGTATTAGGTGTTAGTACCCTAAGGAATTGAATTCAGAGTTTTTTTTGTTGAGGCATAGTCACCCCTTTTGTTAAGAAATATATTGTGTGGCTTTTTTTAAAACCTGCTTGGGACAAATTAGTTCCTCTGATCATTTCCTCACTGAGGAGTGAGCAATAGTGAGCCAATTGCTCAGTATAAAATACAGAGTAGAAAAAATAACCCTGCTTTTATAGTTGTGCCATACAACTGGATGTTGTCACACTGATGTGATCCCCTGCTATAAATCATTGCTTTAGTAAGGAACACTGATTGCCCTCAGTGGTATTTAGAGAGGCAAGTCAAAGGGCATGTCTGGATCTTACCTTGAGAGATGTCACTAATGCTGCTCTTTTCAACCTCATAGTGATTAACTACTATATGGCTGTCCCATCAACCGGAGTATGAAACTGCTGTGTGCTGTGCGCAAAGCGGTGTCAGGTGTATTGCTAATGTTTGGCCGCTTATGCAGGAATCATCTACAAGCTTTTGCTTGTAGTACTGTTTGCATAGAATACTTTTATTATTATTTTAGCACAAATATAAGATGACATATTGTGAGTTAAACATTCGTGAAAAGCAGGCTGCAAAAATTCTAGTTATTGCACCACTTTTTCAACAGGTATGATCCATTTTCTCTGTAGGGCCTAAATAAAAACAGCTCCAAATATGGATTTGTGCTGCTAGGACTTTATGGTTTGAATTGAAATAATTATTGCATGAGGCATGTCAATCCTTTATTTCAAATTGTTGTTGTCAAACTGCTAGTCCTATCATTTATCATATTCGTTTCACACAACAAGGTGTTCGCTGAATGTTCTGTGGACATTGTCTATCCATTTTAGACAGCATAGAAAGATTATCTACAGGCTATTGCTTTGGAATGATGAATAGATCAACAAACCAAACCCCAGGACATCCTACATCTTGTATTTTGGCAGGCTCACTGAGCTGGAACATTGCTATGTAAGGCAAGCAAAAGCACTCTATGTTAAATGAATGAAACATGTAAAATATAGGGAATAATGTGCCCCCTATTGCAAAACATAAGGATATTATAAGTGGCTGAGGTTTTCTATGACTATATAAATGAACAAGACCGAAGGCTAAGTGTTTTTATACAGGTCATGGATTATATGTTATAAAACACTTGTTTTAGTGAGCCATGCGACACAAACGACATCACTATACAATGATTATAACTAATTACATCACTGTACTGTTGATAATACGGATGCACCGAATCCAGGATTTGGTTCAGGATTCGGCCTTTTTCAGCAGGATTCGGATTCGGCCAAATCTTTCTGCCTGGCCGAACCGAATCCGAATCTTAATTTGCATATGCATATGCAAATTAGGATTCGGTTCGGTATTCGCTGAATCTTTTGCAAAGATTCCAGGGTTTGTCCAAATCCAAAATAGTGGATTTGGTGCATCCCTAGTTGATATAATTTACAGGATACAAATAGATTTTGTGCGCTGTAGGTATAAGTGTCACCAAGAAGATCTAAGAGCTAATGTTTACAGTCTAGTGTCTCAGCTGAAACTCACTTGTATGTCTGATCTGATAGTGAGTAGTTCACCTTCTCTGTAGTTTCACCCCAAAATGGTTCTTAAAGGGATACTGTCATGGGAAAAAATTTTTTTTCTCAAAATGAATCAGTTAATAGTGCTGTTCCAGCACATGACCAGGGGCAGCTGGGAAATTGACAAAATGTCTAGTCCCATGTCAGATTTCAAAATTGAATATAAAAAAATCTGTTTGCTCTTTTGAGAAATGGATTTCAGTGCAGAATTCTGCTGGAGTAGCACTATTAACTGATGCATTTTGAAAAAAAACATGTTTACTGATGACAGGATCCCTTTAATCAGGTTCGGAACTAGGGGTAGGCAGAGTAGGCACGTGCCTAGGGCGCAAAGGTGGAGGGGCACCAGGCACGTACTTACTCCTACCCATAGTCCAGTCCCTTCTCTGCTGGCCGCGCATGCGCAGAAGCGTCTATTTCGCTGACACGTCTATGCCCTGAACTGTCTTTTCGCGCATGCGCAGAAGGGCGCCTTGCCCAGCTTGGCCCGGCTCTGCTCTTAATTATTTTTTATAATAATATATAAATTATAATTATCATTATAAATGGTTCTTAATTGTTATGGTTCATTTTAAATGGTGTTAATTGCTTAGAACTGTAAATATTGTCTGTTCCAGACTCATAGACTACACAGGTAGGAAGGCCCTTAGATTGCATTGAAGAATTTAAGACCTTGTGTGGAAATTTTAAATCATTGGCATTGTCGCTGATTCTATGTGGCAAAATAGGGCATATTTATTATGCTGTGGAAAACAAAATTTGCCGACAAAACGGTGTAAAAGTATGTGCAAATTCATCAAGGTATGTGTAATTTTACGTCATGCGAATGCCAGATTTGACACAGTTATTTTACACTGCTTCCAGCAGAAGTCACATAAGAAAAAATATGTATAAATGTTACACCGTTTTTAAGTCTGGCGTTGTGTGGTGTATTATCCCCTGATTTTTTTAAACAGCATAATAAATATGCCCCTTAGATTAGTGTACTACCCACAAATGTTGTTTTTAATCAGAAATTTGGAGATTAATTGGTTAGGGTTATGGATTTTCAAGGTAACAAAAACACAGCAGTACAAGCTTCAAGAAGCAAAACAAATTATAAAAAAAAAAATAAAACACAAACTAAACAAGCAGAAATATTCTCTATATTATTTAATGTCATTTCAGATAGTATTATGGCTAGGAATTCGTTCTTACTTTAGTTTTCCTTCTTTAAATTATGTGTTTTAAATAAAAAATATGTTTTTTAGAAGAAAAATGTGTATATTGCATATTTATACCACTATATTCTATACATATTGGAATTAGCTTTGTTGTGGTTTTCCTTAAGACAAGAATTGAGTGAGCAGATACCTAAAGATGGAGCATCTCGAATAGCGCAAAATCTCACACTATTCCACCATTAAATAGAGTTTCTATAGTTAACTTGATATGAGCGTATATTTTACAGGGCATTTAATGGACAAGTTACCTAAATGTTTTAAGGTTATAATCTCTCTTTTAAAACAATACGTGACAGTGGATGCTAAAATGAATATACTCATAATGACATAGCACATGTGTTGAAAAGAAATATAACATGCCCAGAGTATTTACTGTTTAGCTTATTGGGATAAACTGCGTTAAACAAATATCAAAAATGCTACTCAGAAGACTAAAAATAGTCTAAAATCTATTTTCCTGAGCATATACAGTAAAGCCCCAATTCACAATAACAATGCCATTTAATTAGATTTTTGTCAACAGTGTCAATTAATTTTTTACCCCTTACAAATGAGAATATATTTCATCTGTAAGGGTTAACTGATAACGGCTAATCATTAAATGACAAAAAAATAAGGAAATAGCAAGACCTTTTCACGCATTAGATATGTATTGTCATTTATCATCTAGATATCAGGCTAGCAGTGTGAAGTAATAAAACATATCATCGAAAAATGTGCTATAGGTCTGAATCACTCTTTCATTCCACCTCCCAGCTAACTGTAGTATTAAATCAAACAAGCAGAACATTTCCTTAGGCAGCCATTGCCTTTTAATTTCCTGAAGAACCTTAAAATATCATTCATTACAAGTACTACACATATTTGGTTTTTAAAAGTCTCATAAATCAATAGCAGGCTGACTGTAATAATTATTACAAGTTAGTGCATAATTTTCCTGCTGAAGGCTGCATGCAGAACTTTAGCATATGCAAACGAGGCAATTCAAACTGTGTATAGATATTAATATGAAGAAGCAGGTAACGAGGTACAGGCTATGAATTATGCATCAAGAGCGGCTGATCTTCAATGAGGAAAATGAATTCAGCATGTAATCTAATTAGTGATGGAAGTCTATTACATCTAACTGCAAAAGCAACCGTCCTTGAAACAAATTTATTTACAGTCCATAATACTACATGAAACAACTTCCAACGGATGCTTTCAGCTACAGCTTCAATTAAAACAAAGGCTTTTTTTTTTGTCTTCCCAGTTCCAGACCAGGAAGACCCCCTAAAAGAACGCAGAGTGTTACCTCATCAGACAATCCACATATCATGCCACATACGGTTCCAGGTCTCATGTCTCCTGGGATGATCTCTCCAACAGGTAATATTGGAACAATATGGTCAATGTAAGAATAAAAAATGTTATTCTTAAGGTTAAAGGAGAACCAAACCCTTGCTAATAAAAACCCCTACCCCCTTACCCTACATAGACCCCCTCCCTGCTCCCCCCCAGCCTAGGTGGTACCTTTGGTAAATGCCCCTAACTCTTTACTTACCCCTTGGTGCAAATTCAGGGCATTGGAGTACACGGGTGCCATCTTCTTCTCTACAGTAATCTTCGGAAATAGAGCAGCGTAACGGCGCATGCGCAGTTGGAGCAATAGTCTGTTTTGCGACAACTGCACATACACCAAAAGTCATGGAAATTGACAAAGCATCCTAAGAAGACCCAAAGATTACTGAAGAGAAGAAGATGGTGCCCGTGAACTCTGAGTTAGGGGCATTTACCAAAGGTACCACCTAGGCTGGGGGGAGCAGGGAAGGGGGTCTATGTAGATTAGGGGGTAGGGGTTTCATTAGCAAGGGGTTGGTTCTTCTTTAACTGCAAACCATAAGATTGGTTTTCATTCAAATATTTTATTTATGCAGTTCTCTGCACTTGTTTTCAGTATGTCTATAATAATATCTTTTTGCATGATAATGTCATAGGATGTAAATGTTTCACAAAGCTTAAAGTTGCATTGTTCCAGTAAAAGTGTAAACATGTCCAGGTAAACTCATACAGGTATGAGACCTATTATCCAGAATGCTTGGGAACTAGGGTCTTCTGGATAACAGAAAATCTATCTGAACTGTTGATGTTTCTCCGAGATTAACATACAATATAATGCAGTTGTGTCCCCTCTTAGGATTTGTGGGTAAAAACAGGCAGAGCAGCATAATTCATTAATAACATTATTTGTTTTTACCAGCGATGCTTGGATCCCATAAGCAGATGTCAGTTGCTAGTGTTCTGTCACTGTTTGTTTTTTAAAATGGAACTTCCAATGCAATATGGCATCCATTAGTATGAGAGAATTTACTATTTGAGCGTTCCTTCCCTTAAAATTTGTTTGATATAATATAAAAACCTCCTTGTAAAAAATATATATATATATATCCTTATTAAGTTGCTCCTTTTGACATGACTTCCTGTCGATGCTGTGGTAGACTTGGTGAGTAAAACCAGCAAGCCCATTTTATGCCAAGTGAATTTTCAAGACGACAAATACGTTTTACAGATATGTATATACATCTGTATGAACTTTAATTGTCTTATGTAAAGCTTATGTGGATACCTTGATGTATTGGGAGCAAAAATTAATTATATCTGTGGCTTCTCTTACACATTTTCATCACATTTTCATCATATGTTTTTTTTGTGATTTTGCTGATGATCACTCCATGTGCTGGGTCTCCTCACAAAAGGTCTAAGTGATCAATCAACTGATCTAATTTGATGGGCTACAATAGTTCATGTGGAAAGTCACTGGCTGACCCACAATTGGCTTATTGTATATACTGTATATTCCTATTAGTTTGCCATAGAGCATAATGACTATATTAACATTACCATGTACTACCATTTTGGAGAAGAAGTTGCCTCTATGTTCTCTCAATTAAATAATTTTCTGTGCTATAGCAACTCAAACGGGTTTTAGGCCTGACTCACTTTGATGAACTGGAAGTTGGGCTACTATCACTGCGTATTCTAACAGACAACAAGTTTCCTAGTCCAGTCCAGTCTTGAGTCCTTAGGTTGACTTAGGGCTGAACTCCATTAGCACATTTGTAGGATGTGGATGGGTGAATTTTTTCGCCTTGTTTCGCTGAAAAAATGGCGGCAAATTTTTGGCGAAACAAAACGGGTTAAACACATGAATAAAAGACTCCAGCCGACTCTATCTGATCTGACTTTACATTCTAGCCTAGGGGCATCAGATTTTGTAGCATCCTACAAAAGCTTGTGTTGGCACGATCAGATAACATCTGACCGTGTTGTTCTACCAATAAAAAAACCCTTTAAAGATACTAAGCACTTCCAACAAGAAATAGAAAATGTGCATTTTTTTTACTTTCAGGATCATATCTGTTGAAACCTTATAGATATGCTTTGCATGTTCTATTACTCCAGAGCTCATGTACACACCTCTACAATATTACTGCTGATTGACGTTTTCACCTGTGTCTACAGAATATAGAAAAGCTTCCCTTAATGTCCTTATACAAAAAATGTCATTATATAGAAATCTCTAGGATTATCTATCAGTTATATGAGACATACTATATGGCTAACATGTTAACATGGACATAGTCTATACAAGAAACCAACAGAAGGCATTGAATATTGTTTTTGGTAAAAATGCTGCATTGTTTTAGCACAACAATGACACTCATTTAAGTAATACCAAGATATGAAACAGAACTCTGTATTATAAGTCTGTGACTAAATCTGCTATAATGAAGAAAGCAAAACATGGATGCTTTGTGATCACTGCCAATCTATAGGACTGTGACCTCCTTAACATTAAGCAGGTGACTTGATTAACCATGAATCCAGCATAAAATGCTCTGCATGAGGCAGTGCAGTGAATCAAGGAAATTACAAAATGGCAACACTCATTCTGAGCTTTGGGCAGTGTAAGCTGCCAACATTTATACATCAAAATTTCACTCACTGTAAGATTGATTTTATTTTATTTTGTTTGTTTAAACTCCCCTGCAGCAACTTCTGTAAGTCTTGTAAATCCACTCAGCATCAGTTGACTTTTTTCCACAGGATAAACATATTTCAATGTATTCACTGTTCAGGGAAGACATAGTTTAATGCAAATGCAGCATTGTAACAATAAGTAGATAAAGTCCCTGCAGTTACTTTCTTGCTTTTTCTTTTTTTATAGAATTGTTCTGGTGGGCCCTTTTGCCTTTTATGCAGCATTTTCATTTTGCACAAAATGCACCCTAATGAAAAGTCATAAAACTTGCTTGTAACAATCAAATTAGTTGTATTAGTGCAGTTATTTGCGTAAATATTTAACCCCTTGGATTTTCTTCACATTTTGTTCTCTTTAAACATACCACACAAATGATTACAAAAACATTAATTAGCATTAATTGGTTGCATAATTATTCACCCCAGCAGTTCATTGCCAAACCAATGTTGGCTGGAATAACAGCTGCAAGTGTTTTGGGATAATTCTGTGTAACTAGAATGTGCTGGACCTCCTTTCAGACGGGCGCAGCGCACTCAGATCCCCATCCTCCCACACATTTCCTGCCTCCGCCCACTTCCAACCCGGACTCTGCACACTCCTTGCCTAGACTCCATCCACTCCCCCACCCAGACTCCGCCCACTATCAGCCCTGTGCTAGTGGTTTCATAGCACTGAGGTTGAATTCCTATGCAATTAAGACTATTCATTTATTTTTTGTTATTCATTTAAAAAACAACTTCATATTTTGGACTATTTTAGGTTGATCAGTGATCAATCAACTATGTGATCTATCAACTTTGCAAGACACTGCATTAGTCATAGGTGAATCTGACCCGTTAACCTTCTCTAAAAATTTGCGAAACTTCAAATATTTGCAGAGATGCCTTAAAGTCTATGGGGACAATTTGATGCACAACAAATTTTTTCACCCATTAGAGTCTATGGGGCAAATTCACTAAGATGCGAAGTTGCGCCAGGCGCAACTTCGCCGCACTTCGCCAGGCGTATTTTCGCCAGCGCTCCGCAAATTCACTAAAATCCGAAGTTGCGCACAGGGGTAGCGTAAGTTTGCGAAGTTGCGCTAGCGTTAATTCGCCAAGTGAAGCGAAGTTTCGCTAGCGATGGTTAATTTGCATACGGCGCAAAATTCAAATTTCAATGGAGGAACACGTATCACCACTTCAAATGCCTAGAAAACCTTCAAATCAGCAAATATAAATTTTATTTTGCCCTACACATGTGCCCACTGTCTAGGTAAGTTGCCATGAGTCAGGAAATGTAGGGGGGAAGGAGGGGAGCCCCAAAAATTTTTTCGATCTTTTTCAGCCTATCACCCATCATGTAGAAAACACGCCAGCGTTTTTTGGGACTTAGAAAAAAATTTGACTTTTTTGGAAACAATCCCTATCTGGCGAAGGAAGTCTAGCGTAAAAGGTAGCGTTCAGTACACTGCGCAAGTTAGTGAATTTGCGTAGTTACATCGCTAGCGAAAAATTCGCCTGGCGTAAGTGTGCGAAGTAACACTAGCGAATTTACGCCAGCGTTTTTATTTAATGCTGTCCTGGAGAAAATGTGATTTGAGCATCCAACTTGCAATCATAGGCTTAAGCTGGTCATAGATGTAAAGATTTTTAAAACATCTTTTAGTTATTGTGAGACTTCGATTATCTCAAACGATCATTTAAATGTATGATTTATCCATCAACTAAAAAGACCATTTCAGGTGATATTGCCAGGAAAACTGAGGGTAGCTGCCTGCTTGGCCCTGCAAACATAGATAGATTGCACTGGGACCAATTACATGTTTTTAACCTGGCCGATGGACGAAAAATCGTAAGATGCACGATCGTTCGATTCCTACTTACCTTGCAATAATTTGACGGATTGGTCGGATTTCACTAAAATCGGTCGTTCACCAAAGAAAAATCTTTGCTATGGGGACCTTTAACTATAATTCTGGTAGACCCTTTATTGTATTCTACATATTTGATATTTATATCTATTGTATTTGGTTGTATATTGTTTACTGCATACCCGGAGCACTAAAAAAACGGAATGCAGTTTAAAGGAAAACTATACCCCCAAAATGAATACTTAAGCAACAGATCATTTATATCATGTTAAGTGGCATATTAAAGAATCTTACCAAACTTGTATATATGCTTAAGTGAATATTGTCCTTTTACATCTGTTGCCTTGAACTACCATTTTGTGATGGTCTGTGTGCTGTCTCAGAGATCACCTGACCAGAAATACTACAACTGTAACTTTAACAGGACGAGGTGTTGAAGCAAAAGACACAACTCTGTATGTTAATTGGCTCATGTGACCTAACAAGTATAGTTTGTTTGGTGCGTTTGTGTGCACTGTGAATTGTAGGATCCCAGGGGGTGGCTCTTATTTTTTTAAAATGGCAGTTTTCTATCTATGATTACCCAATGTCACATACTACTAGAAAAGTATATTATTATAAAAATGGTTTATTTACATGGAGCAGTGTTTTACAAATGAGCTGTTTCATGCAATATCTTTTTATAGAGACCTACACTGTTTGGGAGTATAGTTTTCCTTTAAATATCCATTTCATATCTCTAAATAAATATTAAGTTGAGATCTAAGTTCACAGTTTAAGTATATTTGTTTAGTGCTTAAGTTTAATGTTCCTTTATCTTCATACAGCTTGATGAAAGGTTTATTCATCATTCTGCATATTGAACACTAATCCCTTAAATTTCAGATCAAATTGGTAAATTGGTTTGCATGCTAATTCCCCTATTTTTTTTTTCATTTTTATTTTATGCTGCCATAAAATGTTTCCAAAAACCTCAGCAAAGAAGCCTAGTGCCTGCTTTGTGGTTATTTAAATTGAACATAATGCTTTACAGCAGGTTTAATATTTTTATAACTCAAAAGTTGTTAAGAGCCAGCTGGTTTGTGTCTGCTTTTTATGGTTATTCTTGTCATATGCAGCCTCCACAATTTTTAATTATGTTTTATGGTGTATGTTTTTCCTCCTCTGGATCCCCACAGCCACTCTTTGCTTCATAAGATATTTTCCACTGGGAAGAAAACATGGATGTTTAGGGACTCTATCATTAGATTTTTTTTTGCTATATAAAATTACTTCTGTTCGAGTGGAATCAGTTAGAAGCTTGTTATAAAAAATAGATAAATAAAAAGCATATATTAAGTAAAATAAAAGATCTTCTGAGACTGAAACATTTCTCCTTTCAATATGCATATACAGTATATTTAAAAAGATAATGTTTAGGCTTGGAAGGGCCACTTATACATATCTGAATACATATCATACTGGGCTTAACTTTAGTCCTGTTCTAATAATATAGAATTTTATATTAAATTTAATGTAAATGCACAAATAATATTGGTATATTTCAGTTTTGTTTTGTTTTTGTCTTAAAAGTCTTTTATAGCTTATATTAAACAGTAAATTGATTTGTTTATTTTAATTTAAATTGTTTAATATATTAACTGTATTCTGTTTCTGTTGCCATGTTATTGGTAATTGCAATTGGGTAAGACAGCATTTAAAATTAAAGCGAATTGACTACACAAGAGCCAAAGACATAAGACAAACAAACACGACAAGGGTTGGTAGATCTTCTCAGATAAGAAAAGGTGCATGGGCCAGTGTAAAGTAATATATGCAGGTATGGGACCTGTTATCCAGAATGCTCAGGACCTGGTATCTTTCCATAATTTGGATCTGTGTACCTTAATTCTACTTAAAAATCATGTAAACATTAAATAATCCCAATAGGCTGGTTCTGCTTCCAATAAGGATTAATTATATCTTAGTTGGGATCAAGTACAAGGTATTGTTTTATTATTATGGAGAAAAAGAAAATCATTTTAAAAATTTTGGATTTTTTTGGATAAAATGGAGTCTATGGGAAACATCATTTCTGTAATTTGGAGTTTCTGAATAATGGGTATCCAGATAACAGATGCCATACATGTACAAAGATTGAGGGGTATAAGTGGAAACTGGGGTTGATTTCCCTGCTGATCAAAATTTTCCGTCCTGCCTGATCAACGAGCCAACCGATATACAAGTCTTCTGCCAATATCGGTTGCCTCATTTCCATACACGCACCTAATATTGTACGAAAATTGGTTTTGTACGATTTTATGTGTGTGTCTATAGCCACCTTTAGACATTCCTTTAGACATTCAGGGGCAAATTCACTAAGATGCGAAGTTGCGCCAGGCGCAACTTCGCCGCAGTTCACCGCACTTTGCCAGGCATATTTTCGCCAGCGCTCCGCAAATTCACTAAAATCCGAAGTTGCGCACAGGGGTAGCGTAAGTTTGCGAAGTTGTGCTAGCGTTAATTCGCCAAGCGAAGCGAAGTTTCGCTAGCGATGGTTAATTTGCATACGGCGCGAAATTCAAATTTCAATGGAGGAATACGTATCTGCACTACAAATGCCTAGAAAACCTTCAAATCAGCAAATATAAATTTTATTTTGCCCTACACATGTGCCCACTGTCTAGGTAAGTTGCCATGAGTCAGGAAATGTAGGGGGGAAGGAGGGGAGCCCCAAAAAAATTTTCGATCTTTTTCAGCCTATCACCCATCATGTAGAAAACACGCCAGCGTTTTTTGGGACTTAGAAAAAAATTTGACTTTTTTGGAAACAATCCCTATCTACTCTATTGCGCTTCGCCAGGTCTGAGGTGGCGAAGGAAGTCTAGTGTAAAAGGTAGCGTTCAGTACACTGGGCAAGTTAGTGAATTTGCGTAGTTACATCGCTAGCGAAAATTCGCCTGGCGTAAGTGTGCAAAGTAACACTAGCGAATTTACGCCAGCGTTCGTTAGTGAATTTGCGAAGTACCGAAAATGCCAAACGCTAGCGAATTGACGCTAGCGTTCGGCGCTTCGCATCTTAGTGAATTTTACCTAAGAGGCTTTTGGCACCAGAGCCAGCAAACTCTTGTTTATGGTTACTCTTACACTGAGTTGTGATTGTCGGCATGAATAACAATATCACAGCATGGTGCGACCGTTGTGCAGAGGAATGTTCACAACAGCAGCAAGGTTTAGAGTTTGACTCTCCTGGCATAAGATCTTATTGTCCACTGCTTGTGAGATCAATTTCGTTTTGACTATTTCAGTGGCTGAAGTGAATTGCAGCTTTATTTTTGATACCTGCCACAGCTTTCTATTTTGGAACCTGCTGCTTTGCTGTTGTTTCAAGCATTCTGTTATTTATTGTAGTCTGTTGGCCCTGAGAATGGCTCAGAGCCTTATGCTATACTTCTATTCTAAGCATATTGCCTTTGTTGGCACTGTAGCAGAGTAATGACTGCTAATCAGATGATTTCACTGTTCGTAGCATATGGAATGTGTAGTTGATCAGAGAAGATCACTATATTGCTCTTCTATGTGAAGTGTTTAGCCATAAGCTTAGTTGCATATCAGCTCTTTTTGCAGGGTTTTCAACTTCTTGGGTTTTGCATTTCTTTAGATC
Source organism: Xenopus petersii (assembly GCA_038501925.1). Lineage (NCBI taxonomy): Eukaryota > Metazoa > Chordata > Amphibia > Anura > Pipidae > Xenopus > Xenopus petersii. Next base: position 121,457,018 of record CM076675.1, read on the forward strand.
TATATGCCAACAACATAACTATTAGTGTGTGATTTGTAAGCATTACCTATGTTGTGCTCTGTACGTTAAAAACAAATGAAAGGTCATTATGAAAGGTCATTAACATAAATGTATTCTTTATGGATAATATTTATTGCAGCCATTGCTGAAAGGCATTCCAGGGGTAATATTGTTAGTTCTTTAGCCCATGAAAGAAACACAGTAATCTAAAACACTCATTTGCCATAGACTTTTTGCAGAAAATTACAACAGACAGTTAATTACACCATTTTAGAGCTTATTAAGGAGGGTACAATATGCAAAATCTGTGCTCAGCTACGTGTCCATACATTTTGCAGGCATTTTGGTAAAAGTTGAGCTATGTTTCACAAAGTAATTTGTCTACGCCAGGATATCAGGGAACCTTGTATCATTTTCAGACCAAGCAAGTGGATGATGTGCAGTTTGACTACGAGTGCATAGAAAAGGCCAGGAGAAATGCAGCCCCTCTCACATCCAGATTTCCTAAAGTTCCAGCCAATACGTTGATAGAACTTAACCACAAGACAGATTTTTTGCCATAGAATTGTATAAATTAATGATGGGTACTGCAGGTTGTACTATGAAAATGTTTTAAGTTTAATCCAAAATTTTACAGTTTGCTGAGTTCAGAGCTATCTTAACGTTAACGGAACACCTTGACAAAGACAGACATTTTCTGTGGGAAACTATTGCAACTAGGGATGCACCAAATCCAAGATTCGGTTCGGGATTAGGCCTTTTTCAGCAGGATTTGGGCAAATCCTTGTGCCTGGCCAAAACAAATGCCAATTGTAATTTGCATATGTAAATTAGAGTCTGGAAGGGAAATCACGTGAATTTTCATCACAAAAGAAGATTTTTTTCCACTTTTTCCATCCCTGCCCCTAATTTGCATATGTAAATTTTGATTCGGATTCGGTTCGGTATTCGGCAGAATCTTTTACCAAGCATTTGGGGATTCGACTGAATCCCAAATAGTGGATTGGTGCATCCCTAATTGCAACAGCAAAACATACTTAAATTCTGATGTATGCATATTTAATAATAGAAATGTTAGCTGGAGTTTTAGCTCTGGAAACACCTCATGGTTTCATGATGGCACTGCCACGCCACATTATTCTTTATGAAAAGTTAATTTACATGTCATTTAGTTTCATTTGCCACTTGTGCCAAAATGAATGGCCAACAATAATACCTAAGCTATGAAAAGATTGAGCTGTAGAAATACATCATTCAAGGTCTCTCTTTTGTTGTTTAATATCATTAACACCATTCTACTGTAATGATAATAGCCAAAAACAATCTGTTCAATATCATTATCCTTTATTTATAAAGCACTTTGTAGAAAAAAAAATATGGAGCAAGAATATATAAAGCACTGCTATCAAAGAAATTTATATGTACAGATGGGCATTCTCTGAGCCCAGAAATCGTGTTTCATTAGAAATGCTTTGTATTTATATATATATATATATTTCTCCACGGGGAGCCCACTGTATATTGATGAGTATTGTATTATGTACAATAATTAGTCGACCTTTAAAAAGAGGTTTCAGATTATCTCTTACATTTGGCTCATAAGCAAATCAGTTCCCATACACACTGATGTGGTCAGGTTATGTAATTAAGACTCATGTCTGGTCATTATTTTTGTTCTACTGTTCAAAGAAGGAAAAACTGTCATCTTCTCAGATTTCTTTTCTCCTTCGTGTCCTTGTATTGGCCGTTAATTATTTCCACTTCTACATCATGACATCATACACTGTAGCTCCTCCTACAAACACATTTCATCAATCATTTGTCACCGTCTCAGGAGCATAAGATGCATAATGCCTTTTGTAATTTGATATACAATGCATACATATTACGGCCAGTCAACTCTAACAGGATCCAAATATGCAAATTTCCTAAAAATTTTACATTTTGACATGTGTTTAATTCAGTCCTTTATTAGTTTTACTATTCAGTGAACCTAAAATGGATCAAATGTATGATTTAAATAAGTAACTGCCAATTTATACACAACCGTGCTTACTTAGTTTGGAACCAAAAATAATGTCATACTAAAAATGTATTTTAAGAAGAACCCCAACCTTAACAGTTTGCATATTCCCTGGCCACATGCATTGATCAAAACCCGCTCTTTTTTTAAGCTTGTAGCTTTATTGGCCAGATCAGTTGCACTTCCATTGTATTTATGTATTTCACTTAGCCTTAGAGTGAGCCCAATATCCATCTTTTAATTTACTGTAACACTTTGCAAGCCACAGGTGTTTGATCCGTCGGGTTTGGAGTTGACAGGCACCTCGTGATCTGCTATTTAATATCTTATAACTCAGGCGCTGCTACTGCCACATTATCAATTTCAACAATTTCAACACTATCAATTTTATGATCTACAGCAGTTATGGGGTTAAAGACTTAACAGTATTTCCCTTAACTGTTGTAATTGCTGTCTTAGTACAGATTAGGGGGCAGATTTACCTAAGGTCGAATATCGAGGGTTAATTAACCCTCGATATTCGACTGTCGAATGGAAATCCTTCGACTTTGAAAATCAAAGTCGAAGGATTTACCGCAAATAGTTCGATCAAACAATGGAACGAAAAATCATTTGGTTCGAAAGATTTTAATCCATCGATCGATCGATTTTTCTTCTACCAAAAAAAGATTGCAAAGCCTTTGGGGACTTTCCCCATAGGCTAACATTGATGCTCGGTAGGTTTTAGGTGGCGAAGTAGGGGGTCGAAGTTTTTTATAAAGAGACAGTACTATCGAATGGTCGAATAGTCGAACAATTTTTAGTTCGAATCGTTTGATTCAAAGTCGTAGTCAAATGTCGAAGTAGCCAATTCGATGGTAGCCAAAAAAAACATTCGAAATTCGAAGTTTTTTTTATTCTATTCCTTCACTTGAACTAAGTAAATGGGCCCCTAGATGTACATACATCTCATGTGTGATTTAACCACACAGAAATGGTTATATTACACTGATCTGTTTGTTTTGCTTACAGGCCAATCGGAAAAATTGCAAGAGAAGTGTAAATTGCTAAATTGCCCCAAAATTGCCCTCTCTTTCTTTTTAAGTGCTCTTTTTAGGGATATAAACCCCCTTAAGCTATTTCCTAATACTAGTTCTTGTGTTTATGCTGTTAAACATTAGCAGAAATGTGATGTGCTTTTCTTGTTGTTGTTTCTAATCAGGAGGAATATGTCTGTGCATGTGCTTTGCATAATGTCCAAGTTTATATATTTTTTTTGGAAATGCACATTCCACTACCTGTTCTTATTTCCAGTTCATGCTTATATTTAGAATGTCAGATTGCATCACATGCTCAGGTTAGCAAATTGTTTTTCATCTTTGTTCCCAGAAATTTCAATATGCCCATTATGTTGTAATACAATGAGTATTGCAGAGCAACTGGATAAGATCAAATTGTTTCCATTCCCAGCAATGTAATTTAAAGATTTGGCATTATTTCTGGATGATGATAGCTTTACATAAATAACAAATAATATACTTCAAATTGCAACCTGATGATTAGCTTGGAATTGGAAAATGAGTGACCTACAATGACTTTGTATTGAGTCAAAACATTCGGCATGTGCAGAGTTTTTCCCTCTGTATTTCACATCTTACTCTGGTAATTCCTGTTCCAAATAATTTCTGTGGCTGATATATTAGATAAACTTTAGTTATCACTGCCAGCAATAATGCTTATATTTCTAAATGAGTCACATTTTAGATCTATGTTTATGTATATGTTTGGGATTTAACTTACTTTTCAAACACGAGATTGATAGTACTAGCAATAGTAGAGTCTAGTATTCTCAGGCAACTTCACTGCATATTAATAGGACATAGGACAATCAGACCGATTTAAACCTTACCTTATGAAAACTTGTAAATATAGTTTTGGCTGACAGTCCTGCAACCTATCAAGATGCAGTTGTTCTTTCCAGACCAAAATGTCACCATCAACCGCATTCTGCGCTAATAATGTACCAACAGATCTGGAAGTTAGGAGACCACTTTCTCTCAGCTCTTCTCATCAGGGTCTTCAAGCTGACAGACAAGATCATTTGCAACTTGGACAAATCAAGTAATATTTGAGTGTCAGACCTATGAGAAAGTTTGTCAGATGACAAGCTTGAACTACTGAGTTTATATACTAGTGACTTTATTGGGAGGTATCCTAAAGTATTCAAATTATGGAGGATTACTGCTAATGTGCAAGTTTATTGCAATCCACGTGACATGTTTCAGGCATCACAGTGTTGCACATTAGCAGTAATCCTGCATTCTGTCCTTTTGTCCCCACATTGATGTTACTTATTGGAATATATGGTGTTAGGACGGAGCACCAGTGGGACATATATAGGACAAATCATATACTGACTTTGAGTGTATAACTATTGTGTGAAGGATATTTAAATTATGGGGCACTTTGTAAGGGCAGAAGCACGCAAGCACATATAGACACATGTCCAGCTTTGGACGGGGGGTCTAGGGCCTTCCGGGCTGCCATCAGGGGCCCCCACACCAAACCTGGGGCTCCTGCCACAGTTATCAAGTTTTCCTCTGAAGTTGCTCTCCTACTCCCGCACGTATCTTTTTTTCTGTATTGTGGCTGCTACAGTATCACCAACACCAGGGCCTCCACTAGGGATGTAGCGAACTGTTCGCCAGCGAACTGTTCGCGCGAACTTCGACCGTTCGCGTCCGCCGAATGTTCGCGAACGTCGCGCGACGCTCGCCAATTTGGGTTCGCGTTCGATTCGTTCGACCATTTGACCATTCGAATTCCTTCGACCGCTAAAAATCGAACGATTTCCATTCGTTCGAACGATTGTAAGCATTCGATCGAATGAAAAGCATTCGATCGGATGGTTTCGATCGTTCGATTCGATTGAAAATCCTTCGATCGAACGAAAATCCTTCGATCAAATGATTAAAATCCTTCGATCGTTCGAATCGAACGATTTTAGCGCGTGTTCGAAGTTCGCAAACTGTCCGCGAACGTTCGCATTTTTTTGCTGGTGTACGCGAACGGCGTTCGCGAACATCAAATCGGCAGTTCGCTTCATCTCTAGCCTCCACCACAGTCATCAGGTCTTCTTTTGATGCCTCAACCCCCCTGCACATATCGGTTCTGTGTTGGGCTGCAATTGGCAAAGGAAGTCAGTAGAAAAAGTGCCTCTTCGTTTCAGGCGGGTCTGGGTTGGGTGGGCCCACCACATTTTTCCCGCTGTCCCACCAGCCCAGTTTGACTATTTACAAGCCTTTACGTAATTTTCTGTGGCAGACTTTCAGTACAGACTTTTAGTGGACACCCTTTTCCTCATGTACAAGGGTTGGGAGTCCATGAAAGCTTGTGCTGAAATTGTCACAATAAATTACTTAAAGGCATGTACCTATATGTGTAAGAATTCATTTTCCTTTTACAAAGTGTTGCTGTATACTGTTACTTGGAAGAGAATAGCTAGATAAGTGGTGTACTGAAGAAAAACGAGTATACAGATTATGGGACCTTCCAAGCAAACTGCTCCAAACAATTATTCTGAACAAACAATTTTGTTTAAATGGAGTATAATCTGTAATTGTTATTTTATCATGTTGTAGAAATGCTATTAATTTAAGAGAATATTCATAGTGAGATAAATGTATTATGCTAACTAACCTTCAACGATTTTTTTCGAGATAAATGTTAATCAATATGGATGAAGCATAAGAAAAAGGTTATGTAGGAAGTTTGGCACTGCACAATAATCACAATGTAGATATATGATTTTAAATGTTTCAGTTTGGGTTGATTCCGCTAAAAAACCTTAAGCCTGTTATATATATAATGCCTATTTTCTAGAGCGTCAGCATACTCTATAGCACTGTACAATAAATGGTTGTATTCATTGAATATACAAGATTACATGAAAAACAACCAACTGATACAAGATATAGGCCCAAAGTAAATGTCATTTTAGCTTTCACATATGGGTGAATTTTACCTTTTGGTATTATTCATTGCTTTTTTAACCAAGCAAAAAAAAAAAAAAGCTGGCTCCAATAGTTCACTTGACCAGAAACTACTGTAAATTCCTCATTGTGCAGAAAAGAATCCAAATGAGTAATGAACTTAAGTGTCAGTCAGATAAAGTTAGAAATAAACATAGTGCTACTTTGTTTTTGTGAAGGTGGAGATAAAAGGAAAAACTGACTTAAAACTCACACATGGCTGTAATTTAATTTTTTTTTTCAATTTCTATGTCCGGAATAGTTGAAAGAAACTTTCAATGAAAGTTTATTAACTAGGCCAGTGCCTAAGGCTATAAAGGTTCATTTATTATCCGTTTTATTCCTTGCCTTTGTTCTGCTAGTAATTTTTGACTAAACCTATTGTAAAATAATACTTCACCTTTGACTTTCTGCATTATTGAGTCTGCTTTGATTAGATAAAGTAGCAATATATGGGTCTTCAGAAGTTTGCATATAAAATGTTTATTTTGAAGAATACCGTGTAGCTTATTTTTCTTGGAATGTGTTAATGTACTTTAAGGGGCACATTTACTAAGCTCGAGGGAAGAATTCGAATGGTAAAAATTTTGAATTTTCAAGTATTTTTTTGGGTACTTCGACCATCAAATTGGTCAAAATCGTTTGACTATTCAACCATTCGATAGTCAAGGTACTGTCTCTTTAAAAAATACTTCGACTTCATACTTCACCAATTTAAACCTACTGTGGTGTAATGTTGGCCTATGGGGATGTAAAATTATACAGTGTATCACTGGGACAATTGTAGCATACTCTATAACTTCCTATAAGGAACAATTACACAAACAGCAGTTGCAATGGAAAAAATGATGATTTAGATACATTTACAGTTGGGTCAGGTTGAGTCATTCAGCCGACCCATTCACTTGCAGAATAGCTGATACTCCTACTAGTCATCACTCATTTGGACAGATCTGTACCTGTTAAACCTTACTGAAGCTTGTTAGTTGGTCTATAGGAATATAGCAGAGAAATTGTCCAATTAGGAATTTAAAAAAAAGAGTGACAACAGGCACAATAATGTATTTATTTTCATTTGCTGTCGCTGGAGAACATGGCCACTGATCACACTGGTCCAAAGAGTATCCAAACTTTCAGCTGTCAAATGTGCTAAGAGAATAAGAGCTTATTTCCCGGCCTAGAGAATATATATAAAAATAATAATAATAATAATAATATATTGCAAATTCTGTTCATCTCTCCACTTTCTTCACTTGATTTTTTTTATAAATAGGAGCATGGATTGCTCTGCACAGGGAGACTGATTTGTCTATATATTTTTATTTTGTAATATGAAAGATAGCTGGCTTCATCTGCTAGGGTTAAAAAGTAGCATCATCACAATTTAATTAAACAGATCCCCCAGTGCTCCAATGAGGAATGCTAGAATGACGGATTGAATTTGCCTAGTGATAACTCGAAGTCACCATCTCTCAGGAATAGTAAAAAAAACACACAAACACAAAAACACATTCATTAATGTGAATAAAACCTCTCCTGGAATAGTGAAAAACTCATTAGAAGAGAATAAGGAATTCTGCCACCATGCAGTTATGCAGTTATGCATTCAATATGAAGACTCTGTATCGTGTAATATGCATCACATCAGTGGTTTAAAGGGACATGAGAGTTTAAAAATAAGCAGCTCTAAATTTAAATAGTGTATTTTCATTCACAGTAAAAATGACCCTTTGGTTGTGTAACCATTGGGTAATCATTATGATATCACACTGAAGTATACAACAATTATATATATATGAAAAGGAAAATATTGATTCTATAAATATGTCATATTGGACTTTAAGAATGAAATCAAGGTTTAAAAGAATTTATCTATAGGATCAGCTGTATGCTATCTGCCTATCAGATGGTTTTGAGCGAAGACTGAGCATTAAGCCACAAGCCACATGTTAGTTTCTCCTCCCCTAATAGTTAGGATCAGATTGCTAATAGTTTTTCTTTTTTTAGAGGTGTATTTCAAAAGCTGCTTCTCCGACTGTGTAACCTGAATGAGACATGTTAACCATCAAGGTCTTATGAGCCCCTATCTATTAATGCTGCTAATCTTAAGAGCATTCCCAAACCTCCCTGGGGAGAATAATTAAGCTACAGCAAGTTAATGGGAATTTGGTAGAAGTCATGTGGGATATTTTCATGAAAATGCTTTTAGTTACTGATGTGTGATCTGTTTGGAGGAATGACTACATATTATACTAAAAAGGTTTTGCCATGCTATGATTTAGACTAGTAACACTTGGAAATTAAGTATGCAATGATTTTTATATTCATACCATAAATGTGAATGACTTATGTCTAGTGATGGGCGAATTTGTGCCGTTTTGGTTCGCCAATAAATTTGTGAATTTCGCAAAACTGTGAAAAATTCGCGAAACGGCGCCGGCGTCTCGTTTTTGACGCCGGCGCCTGTTTTTGCCGCAAATTTTCACGGGTGTTTTGCGAATTTATTCGCTGGCGGTGAATCGCGCAAATTCGCCGCAAATTTGCGCCTGTCGAATAAATTCGCCCATCACTACTTATGTCAGTTTTTTATCAGCTCACTTCTTGCAGTTTATTGATATGTATGTTTCATTGTTTAAATTTAGAATAATCAATTTCACCTGCCTAATCAAAATATGAAAAGTCTAAGGCTTGTAGACATACTTTCAATGAATAAATTGTAATGATCTCATTATAAAACATTGGATATTTCTTGGAATATTTGTATTTTGAGTGCCATGTTTGTGCCCTTTCCAGGTTTGACTGCAGCAGCCGCAGCAGCAGCAGCTGCAACTAATGCAGCAATAGCGGAAGCAATGAAGGTGAAAAAAATCAAGTTGGAAGCTATGACCAACTATCATGGCAGCAATAACCAGCATGGAGCTGATTCTGACAATGGAGATTTCAGTTCAAGTGTTGGTAAGTTTCTTTAGAGGCCTCATCCAAAGTGATGTGTAAATAGTCTAATAATATTATTAATAGTCATTAATAATATCATCAATACATCTTCTATTGGCATAGTTTCAGTGCATCTGTTCTGTTTTAGTTTCCTTAAAGGGTTTTTGTTGCTTCTTATAAAAAAAAAAAAAAATCAAAATGGTTCTATTGGAGCACTTTCACAGGATTCCTTTCAAGGATCAGTCATTTTCTGGGAAGTTACATTCAAATGTTATTGTAGTTAAGGTGGTTATTTACTAAACTCCGGTCTGGCTTTTTGGGGCAAAACTTTTTTTTAAGACTCACGTTTTTTTGCAGCAAAGAAGCAGAATCTGAAAATCTGCCATCTCAGACCTGCGAGGTTGTATATAAATCAATGGGAGAGCTCCCTATCCTATTGGAATTTCTGTGGTCTGAGCTTGAATTATCCTGAAATCCCACCTTTTTGGGCAAAAATCTGAAAAATTCTGGCTTTTCGAAGAAAAGCCCAAAAAAACATGCGATCCAACAAAAAACTCCAAAAAAACATATGATTTCAGTTTTCATTCGTTTTTATCGAGTTTTAACTAATAAAGTCAAATTGTGGATTTTAGAGTCTGACTTTTTTAATTTAAAAAATCAGAAAAATTCTGAAAAACAAGGTATAAAAAGTATTATCTGTATTAGTTTTTTTCACAAGATCAGGCAACCAGCATGGAAGAGCTGAGATATCGGGGCTCATTCATTAACACTTGGCAAACAATTAGCAAATGTCACATGTGGCGTCTTTACACCGTGTTTTTAAAAATTCCCTCTGAGAATGCATTGAAACTAATTCAATCAGCCAAATGGCTGCATGCATTTCTGATGGGCGTAAAACCGCCAAACAAAGCAGGACAGTGCATTGGCATTGGCTGAAAAAAGGGCATTAACGTGTCTTTGACTGCAATGCAAAGACAACTGCACGTACCACGTGTGGCTGAAAGATGCTGAGTTTTAAATATTTCACCATTACGCAAACACTATGCAGTGCATCATGGGGAATGAAAAGTTACTGCTAATTGCAATAGAGTATGGGGAAGTTAAAAATAAGCATTCTGGATAATAGATTCTATATCTGTAATATCTGTTTTTGTGGCATAAAAAACAGCAGGTCATTTCACAAAATCTGCATTCCTATATTTCCTATCGCTCATCAATATTCATCTTCTATTTAAATATATTGGTTCAGGCCACTTGGTTGGTTGTCTGGCTTCTCTTCTTTTCTCCATTTACTTTTTTGTGCTGCATAAAAAAAAACATGTTTTGGTATCACATGGTATCACGTGACAAAAAAACTATAACATTACCAATGTTGAAGATCTGTATGGTTTTGAATGGGTGTTTGACGCTGAGTCACATTAAATTAGAAAAAGCTAAAGTTATATATGTATCAGTCCAATGGAATTGTAAATCTATCCATTAGGTATGAATGTTTGCTGTGCATATTGCTAATGCAAGGGAAAGTGAAATTAATAGAGCATATTATTACTCTAAATAAATATTACAAACACAGTGAACCTGCTAATGCTGCAAAACAAAGGTCAGGAAGGAATGGGAATCAGAGGCACAAAATGCTGCTAATAGATAATTATTTTAGCTCCCACACTACAATTTATTATGATAACCTTCAGCTCTCATCCTCTAATCCTAAAATTGTTATTTTAGCAGACAAACCTGTAGTAAAACCCATAACGGCCAGGAAAAATACAGACTAGGCAAAGGCACATTTTTTTTTCTCATTCTTAATCAATTGGATTCTTTTAGTTTAATATTTACTTGCTAAGATGAGATGTTAGTCTGTTTGGTGATAAACAGCCGGCTGCTGGCATCTGAAGGTGACCTGTCAGTTCATATGGACAAATCTCCTGCTTACTGAAATGTACAAAATAAATCATTAAAGCAGGCAGGTGCTCATTCCTAGATTTAAATCACCACAGATTTATGATTTGAATTAATGCTTCATTTGCTCATAGAAATAGATGCTGACAAAATGATATGCACTAGCCATATCTGCCATACTGTGGGCATCCTAATCCTAATATTGATTGCAGGCATGTCTGCAATCTCTTCTTTATATCAAGTACATTCTTGTGACAGCTTGGATGATATCAGCTATATTCCTGATAAGACAAAAGCAAACCATGGCACCTGCATTTCAACAATCTATTGTTATTATTTGGACTAGGAAAAAAACACACTTACACAAAGATGACACTAAAAATAAAATGATAAATGTCACTGGCAGCCAATCACACAATGATTTGTAAGCATCCAGTCACAATGTCCACTTCCCATACCACAACTACAACACACACACACCTTATAGGTGTTCTCTCTAAATAAGACATCCCTGTGTGAGCGAGACATACCACTATTGCCTTTTTTCTCCCTCTACAGTACTACGAACCTGAAATTAGATAAGAGCAGCGACAATGGAATTTCAGACAATGGCAATCACTTAGTAGCTTTCAATCATTTGTGAAAACAAACAGAGAGAAACAACAAATGAAATGGAAGCGAGAAGGCCGGCTTAAAAGAGCGGAATGTAGACCTGGGTAGTGATTGGCAAATCTGACGTGTTTCGCTTCTGCAAATATTGCCGAAACGTTCAAAAATTCACCAATCGCATTGAAGACAATGGACTTTTTTTTCTGTTACAATTTTCTTAACTGTGATTTATTTTTTAACCCTTTAAATGCCACAGATCGTAGAATCTACGTTCTGTGGCAAAGGTACTTGAAATGCCACAGAACGTAGATTCTACGTTCTGCAGCACTTCCGGGTTCAGAAGCGGAGGAGCGGCTGTTAGAGCCGCTCGCTCCGTTCCTGCTCGATCCCCTGCCCCTAGGCAACGAGCAGAGTAGGGGATCGAGTGGCCCCTGGGGCGCGATCACCCAGGGGCCCAAAAACAGCAGCAGGCACGTGTTACTTACGTGTCCTGCTGCTGCAGCCTGCACCGGATCGTCGATCTCCGCCCCCACAGCACACAGACAGGAACCACGAGGCAGATGTCTTCCAGGGGCTCTTCCTGATCGCCTGCAACAGTCTCCAGCGATTTTTTCAGGTTAGTGCAACAATTACACACACAAACACACCAACACACACTTATTACAGTAATACACACTTAGATTCACACTTACACACACTTACACATACATTTTTGGGGATTGGGGGGGTCACTTACACTCACTGCACTTACACACATGTGCACACGCACACACGCACACATAACATGTAATTTACCATTTGTACACACGCACACGCACATACATGGCATTGTGGCTTTTTTTTTTTTCTTATCGCATCGTCTCTTTTTTTGGCTGAAAAAAATGTTTTATTGCCATTACGAATAGCGTATTCGCTAACCGTACTGTGCAATACCTTTTGTATGTTATTTCGGTGATTATATTGCAATTTTGGGTATTTTGTTGCATTTTTAGCCATTTTATTGAATTTTTAGCCATTTTATTGCATTTTCAGCTCTGCATATGTTGTGTTCACTTGTTTCTAGCCGTAGAACCTGTTTGGCCCAGCTAAAATATTCAAACTGTGATTCTGACGGCCGATAACACTAGTCTGGAAAAAAAAACATTGATTTTTGTGGTTTTATTGGATTTTTTTGCATTTCACTCTTTACTGCCTTATTTTGTTTTGCCTTGTAAATTTTATATACTATATATCCATTTGGGGGTCTCTGTGCACCACATAGTTTGGTATATCTATGCATATTGGGCATCAAAGTGTTCAGTAGACACCAGGTGTTCATATTTAGGATGTTTAATGCTGATACGTTACGAAATGTGGGGCATATAATGGGGTAAAAGTCAAGCTTTGTGACGATTTTCAGAAATTTGATAAAAACCGTTACGTTCAGCATTGATTTGCAGTTTGGCAGTTTGCAGTAGAAACACTTATTTACCCATATTGGATTTGTCAGAATGTGTACTTTCTGAAAATATATGGTTTTCTGGGGTCTCTGTACTGTTAGGGGGGTCTAATGTCGCATAATACACACACCAGGTGCTCATATTGCAGCAGCCAGCGCGTCAGCCTTGAAAATGTATATACACTATTGTCATTTGGGGGTCTCTGTGCGCCACATAGTTTGGCATATCTATGCATACTGGGCATCAAAGTGTTCAGTAGACCCCTGGCGTTCAAATTTAGGATGTTTTATGCTGATAAGTTACAAAATGTGGGGCATATAATGGGGTAAAATTCAAGCTTTGTGACGATTTTCAGAAATTTGATAAAAACCGTTACGTTCAGCATTGCTTTGCAGTTTGGCAGTTTGCAGTAGGAACACATATTTACCCATATTGGATTCGTCAGAATGTGTACTTTCTGAAAATATAGGGTTTTCTGGGGTCTCTGTACTGTTAGGGGGGGTCTAATGTCGCATATTACACACACCAGGTGCTTATATTGCAGCAGCAGCGCGCGTCAGCCATGAAAATGTATATACACTATTGTCATTTGGGGGTCTCTGTGCGCCACATAGTTTGGTATATCTATGCATATTGGGCATCAAAGTGTTCAGTAGACCCCTGGCGTTCATATTTAGAATGTTTTATGCTGATAAGTTACGAAATGTGGGGCATATAATGGGGTAAAATTCAAGCTTTGTGACAATTTTCAGAAATTTGATAAAAACCTTTATGTTCAGCATTGCTTTGCAGTTTGGCAGTTTGCAGTAGAAACACTTATTTACCCATATTGGATTTGTCCGAATGTGTACTTTCTGAAAATATATGGTTTTCTGGGGTCTCTGTACTGTTAGGTGGTCTAATGTCGCATAATACACACACCGGGTGGTTATATTGCAGCAGCCAGTGCGTCAGCGGTGAAAATGTCTATACATGTTGTCATTTGGGGGTCTCTGTGCGCCACATAGTTTGGTATATCTATGCACATTGGGCATCAAACTGTTTAGTAGACCCCTATGTTTATTTTTAGGATGCTTTATGCTGGTAATGATACATGGACAATACGATGCTGGAAAGTTGAAGCTTTGAGGCAATTTCCAGATATTTCACCCAAACCGCCAAATTTGGCAAAGCCTTGCGACTCAGTAGTTTGGAGCAGAAAGGCATGGGTACCCATTTTAGATTCTGTAGAATGTGTACTTTCCAAAAATATATGGGGTTGGGGGGTAAACATATATTTCTGTGTTTTTACCCCACAAAAATGCAGTCAATGTGTTGATTTTTCATTAGCTGAAGTTACCTACGGGACTGTTTGTATGCGCTAACTTCATTTTGGGGCCTCTAAATGCCAGATACTTTGGTAAACTTATGAACAATGGTAACCAAAATGTTCAGAGGAACCCTGGCAATCATATTTAGGGTGCTTTTTCTTAGTACGTAATGACACATGGGTGATATGGTGCTGGGAAGTTGAAGCTTTGAGGCAATTTTCAGATATTTCACCAAAACCGACAATTGTGGGAAAGCCTTGCGACTCAGTAGTTTGGAGCAGAAAGGCATGGGTACCCATTTTAGATACGGTAGAATGTGTACTTTCCAAAAATATATGGGTTTTAGGGGGTAAACATATATTTCTGTGTTTTTACCCCACAAAAATGCAGTCAATGTGTTGATTTTTCATTAGCTGAAGTTACCCACGGGACTGTTTGTATGCGCTAACTTAATTTTGGGGCCTCTAAATGCCAGATACTTTGGTAAACTTATGAACAATGGCCACCAAAATGTTCAGAGGAACCCTGGCAATCATATTTAGGGTGCTTTTTCTTAGTATGTAATGACACATGGGTGATATGGTGCTGGGAAGTTGAAGCTTTGAGGCAATTTTCAGATATTTCACCAAAACCGACAACTTTGGGAAAGCCTTGCGACTCAGTAGTTTGGAGCAATAAGGCATGGGTACCCATTTTAGATTCTGTAGAATGTGTACTTTCCAAAAATGTATGGGTTTGGGGGGTAAACATATATTTCTGTGTTTTTACCCCACAAAAAATGCAGTCAATGTGTTGCTCTTTCATTAGCTGGTTACCCACAGGACTATTTGTATGAACTAACTTCATTTTGGGGCCTCTAAATGCCAGATACTTTGGTAAACTTATGAACAATGGTAACCAAAATGTTCAGAGGAACCCTGGCAATCATATTTAGGGTGCTTTTTCTTAGTACGTAATGACACATGGGTTATATGGTGCTGGGAAGTTGAAGCTTTGAGGCAATTTTCAGATATTTCACCAAAACCGACAATTGTGGGAAAGCCTTGCGACTCAGTAGTTTGGAGCAGAAAGGCATGGGTACCCATTTTAGATTCAGTAGAATGTGTACTTTCCAAAAATATATGGGTTTGGGGGGTAAACATATATTTCTGTGTTTTTACCCCACAAAAATGCAGTCAATGTGTTGATTTTTCATTAGCTGATATATTATTCAAATTGCAGGTGAGTGATTGCTCACCAAAGTTAATCATATCTCAAAGGAGATAATTAACTGATTAAAATACAACTGTCACTTAAATTAAAGTGCACTTAAATATGGAGTGTGAGAATTGTTTGAACAGAAACCAGGTCTGGGGATGCTGAGCAAAGTACCCCATCTATTGCCCACTGGTCAGCAAATTCTTTCAACCGACCAGTAAACACTGCTTGGGTGTACTCTGCTCGGATGCGGGAACGCACCAGCACTCGGAACAAGACCTCTGCTGGCAGAGGATTCCCACCTTCCAAACATTGCTTTCTAGATTTATGGATGACTAATTTAGCTAAAGCCAGGAGCAAGTTGGAAAGAAGGTCTTTCTCTTTATTGTCCCGGGATACTGGGCGTCCAAAAATATAAACATGAGGGGAAAAATGTAACCAGAACTGCAGGTAAAGCTTTCTCAAAAGAGCCAATAGAGGTTGCAGTCTGGCACACGTAAAATAAGCATGAAACACAGACTCTCCTTTGCCACAGAATGGACAAGCAGCTGGGGAGTCTGTAAAACGAGCTAAATACTCTCCCGTGCTCAATGCACCATGCAGCACTTTCCAACTCAAGTCTCCAGTTGGTCTAGGCACCAAACTGGAATAAAGAGCTCGCCACTGAGGTCTTTCACCCTCATTAAGCACACGTCTCCAGATGGTATCATATCGGGAGATGAGGGCAAGGAAGTGTACAGTGTGAAGCATTAGAGAGTACAACAGCTTTCTTGTTATATCATGAAAGCGTGTCAATGGAAAATTCTCCAACTGGCTCAAGTTGGGGGAAGGAGGTGCTTGGGGGTATTGACGGGTTTTAGGTGCTATTATTATGTCTGGAGGTGAGGAGTTCCAAGGTGGACGTGGCTCTCCAGCATGTAAAACCCCATCAATGAAGGTGTGAGAATCAGGAGAGATTGTGTCCTTGATTTCCTTGAGAAGACGGTGTGGAACCCTAGTGGTGAGGAATCCCATGCGTTGCATAACTGCTTGAGAGTCCACCCAATCTGATTTCTCAAAATCCAGGAGATCTCCAACTCTGGTTAACCGAGCCTGGCAAAGGCGACGTCGGATGCTGATGGATTCTAACATCCTAGTCTTAAAAGATGAATTGTAAAGTAGGGGCTCATTTAGAATGTCTTCCCCTTCAATGGCTCCTTGCCTTAACACGGATACCATGCTCCAGGTTTTTAGCGTGTCTTGGTAGTAAGCCGGCAGGGTTGAAAGGTTTCTTAGGAAACCCTCAGGTTCAATTATAAACAATTGCCGGTCATATCCCATATTTCGTACCTGGCGATAAAAACTCGATGCTAGAGTACACCACTGTGGAGAAGGATCTGCATACAAGTATCTCTGTATTTGCTGGAGACGGAAGGTGTGCACTTGAGAACGTATACACACGACTCCCTGCCCTCCCTCTTTCAACGGGAGGCTTGAGACACCTGCAGAAACCCAATGCTTTCCTATCCAGAGAAAGTCCAGTAACCTTCTCTGGATCTTAGCAATGAATTCTTGGGTTGGGCTAAGACATATCAGCCGGTACCAGATCTGAGAGGCCACCAGCTGATTAATCACCAAAGCTCTCCCCCTCATAGAAAGTACTTTAGCAAAACCCTTCCACTTTCCAAGGCACGTTAGAACACACTCCTCAAGTTCAATGAAATTCTGTGAGACAGGATACTCCTCAGCTGATAGGTAGACGCCTAAATATTTAATGATTTTACTCTCCCACGAGATGTCACGGAAAGCAGGAGGCAGGAAATCTACCTTTAGCGAACCCTCCAGAAGGCCTGAGCTCTTGGACCAGTTGATACGGGCAGATGAGGCAGCAGCGTAGACTTCTTGACACTCTTGTGCCCGCTCAAGATCAACTAGGTCCTGGGCCACAAGAATTACATCATCAGCATAGGCTGAGAGAACCACCCTCATGTCAGGTTCTTTGAGCACCAGTCCCGTGAGCCTTTTCCTTAAGAGACACAGGAAGGGCTCAATGGCCAGCGAGTACAGTTGTCCCGACAAGGGGCATCCTTGCCGAACTCCTCGTCCAAAGGCCAGAGGTGCAGTCAGAGACCAGTTGATTTTAACTAAACACTCTGCAGAGGCATACATTGTTTTCAGGTAGCCCACAAACTGTGGGCCAAAGCTATAGGCTTGCAGAGTGCCTATAAGATATTGGTGATCCACCCTGTCAAATGCCTTCTCTTGATCCAGAGAGAGAAAAGCAAGAGATAGACCAGTCCTTCTCGCAAAATGTAGTAAGTCTCGGATTAAAAAGACATTATCAAAAATTGTCCGACCGGGGACTGTATAGGACTGGTCAGGATGAATCACCTCTGCCAGCACTGATTTGAGCCTAAGTGAGATAGCTTTGGCCACGATCTTATAGTCTGTGCTAAGCAGTGAGACTGGTCTCCAGTTCTTAATAAGACGGAGATCCCCCTTCTTAGGAAGTAGTGATAAAACTGCTCGACGACACGAAAGTGGCAACTCACCTTTCTTGAAGGCCTCAGTTAGGACCCTATGGAAATCAGGGCCCAGAGTATCCCAAAAGAACTGGAAGAACTCTATGGTCAGTCCGTCAAGCCCAGGAGATTTATTGTGGGGCATTAAACGGAGTGCTTGAGAGAGTTCATCTAGAGTGATTGGTGTTTCCAACCTCTCTTTTCTCCTCTCACTGACCACTGGAAGCCCATCCCATAGCTCCTCACAGGCATCTGGAGAGATGGGATCTGGAGAAAAAAGGTTTTGATAGAAGGACCGGGCTCTGTCCCGGATAGCCTCCGGATCCTCAAGGGGGGTTCCATCCTCCGCAAAAAGGCATGTGATTTGTTTTCGGTTCCCCTTCTTCTTCTCCAGAGCATAGAAGAATCGGGAACCACGATCCATATCACAAAGTAACTGCATCCGGCTTCGCACAAAGGCACCACGAGCCTGTCGTTGTTCCATGTTACGCAGCGCTTCTTTCCTTTCTAGATATTCACACTGAAGGGCTTGGTCTTCAGAGCCTGATAGCCTTTGCTCAAGATCAAGCACCTCCCCATTCAGTGCCTCAATCTCTGCATTGCGCTGCCCGCTCACACTTTTGGTATACTCTTGACACAAGAGCTTTAGGTGAACCTTGCCTATATCCCACCACTGGTTCAATGTGGCAAATTCATCCTGAAAGGCCCTCCAGCCTCTCCATGTATCCCGGACTGACTTTGCAAAACCCTCATCTTCTAATAAACTGTTGTTAAAGTGCCAGTAAGCAGCTTTTGGCAGAGATGGTGCGGTTGACATTCTCAGGGATACACAATTGTGGTCTGAGAATGGTGCCAATCTAATGGTGCTCGACTGGGCTCGTGACATGAGATGGCTCGATATATATATCCTATCAATCCGGGATTGAGAAACATGACCATCTCTCACCCTGACATAGGTAAAGGCAACCGTCTCTGGGTTCTGTTCTCTCCAGACATCAACCAAGGAGAAATGAGCAATTAGTTCTCGCAAAACGGACTCAGACGAGTCTCTTTTCTTGGATACATTGCGATCTCGAGCATCAAGGGTGTAATTAAAATCACCCCCTATAATCAAGGCTTCATCAGAGTCAATTGTCTCCATGTAGGCTGACAAACTTTCAAAGAACCGTGCCCTCTCTGGTCCGGTAGTAGGAGCATACACATTCATTAGATTATATGTTCTACCTGACTCCTGGACCCGAAGATGCAATAGACGGCCAGGGATGACAGAGGTAGCACTCAGGACCTCTGGCTGGAAGGAATCTGAGAAAAGGGTCACCACCCCGCATGATGTCCAAGTGAGGTGATTAAAAAAGACCCTTCCCTTCCACTCCAGATTCCAGCTTGCTTCAAGCTCTGGAGTGGTGTGGGTCTCTTGGAGGAAACTCACAGAGTACCCTCCTTGACGAAGAAAGGAGAGTACCTGAAACATTCGGAAAGGATTCCGACAGCCATTAGTATTAAGTGTGCTTATACTCAAGGCCATTACTGAGTCTTAGGAAGTGCTTTAACCTTCATCAAGGTCTGATGAGACAAACATTTTTTGTGAAACTTCATTATACGGAGATATTCCGCTGTTCCATAGTTCTTGGCCTCTTTTATGACCTTAATGTACTGTCTCACAGAATTGATAACTAAAGGCAAATCATGCCACTTCTCCAGAGCCATGTGCATCTTCTTCTCTAATTTAACACCAAGGGTGCTCTCAAGAAACTTTTTGAGTTCCTCAGCAGGGATGATTGGGGTAGAAGGATTTGCCACTCCTATGTCAACCTCCTCTTCGATGTTCCCCTCATCCATGAGCTCTTCCTGGCTAAGGGATTGATAATCTCCCCTCTCCACTAGAGCTTTGAGAATCTCTCCACAAGTTGTTACAGGAAAAGTATCAGAATCGCTTTTCTGGAGACCCTGCAATGGCTCAGGTGTTCCCTCAACTTCACTTAAAACACATTTGGAAGTGTTTGACACAGGAGCAACAGAACTAATTAGCTCCCCAGCAACAGGTAGAGCTTTGGAGGCTCGATGGTTAGCCTCTGCCCTCTCTACTACCTCCTGTGCTTTCTGGATGGCAATAACATTTGGGTCAGTTGAAGACAAGGGAGGAGAGATTTTAGCATGAACAGTAGAGGTTGTCTGGCTACCCTCCTCCGTATTTACAACTCCACCCTCACCATCCTTCCCAGCAGTTTTATCTGCAGGGTCCTGTATGGGGGTTAGCCCAATATTGTCCCCCTCCTGGAGTGAAATACCCTGAGGCACTAAAAACTGAGGCTGGTTGCAGTTGCCAAATCTCAGGACTTCAGGAACACTGACTGCCCACTCTGCAGGAGTCTCATTAGGTGTCTCTTTACACTCGAATGGAAGATCTTCCAAATGATTTTGAGGCAGATACTGCACCCCTGACTCTGTGGGGAAACCAACACTGCCATGTTCAAGGCCATGCAGACCATTAACCTCATTATTCCCCACCTGGTCTGGAGGCAAGAGTGCATGGTCTGACACCGGTTGATCGTGACCAACAGTTGGGCCAGACAATGTCACCACATGAGGAGCAGAAGTTTTGCTGCCCTTTTTACCCTTGGATGGGGGTGCCCCATCATTAACCACTGATGCCCATTCCTCAGGTACCAGCCAGTTTGATTTAAATTTCCTCTTTTTCTTGGCATCTGAAGAGGAAAGGCCACTATCTGCCCCAACCCCAACAGGTGTTGCAATCATGGGTACCCCCACACCTTCAGGGGTTCCCATAACAGGGGTACACCTTTTTGTCACAACTGTGACCCTGGGGGAAGCTTTGACATGTTTTCCCCCCTTCTCTTTTGCCGCAATTGTAAGACATGCTGCAGCCTTAGATGTCTTCAGTGAAGAAGGAGGAGGTTTGGATGTTGTAGAGGTGGGTTGTGTAACAGCCACCTTGAGGTTCTTTAGTGAAGGAGATATCCCCTTTGACGACCCTGCTGAAATAGTCCCAGCAGGATAAGATGTTTTATTTGAGGCACTGGGAGCAGGAACAGGGGCTGTGGTCTTAATTTGCCCTTTGGGGCAACTCTGGCGAGTGTGCCCCAGGTTCTTGCAAAGGAAGCACCTCACTTCCTCTGTGCTGTAAAAAATTTTATACAGCACCCCTTCAAATGGAACCCCAAAAGACCCCTCAATAGTGTCTTGCCCCCGAGGTAAAAGTAGTTGCACCTGCCTTTTAAAGGAAAGGACATGCCTCAGTCTGCTCTCCTTACATCCCAGGGGAATTCTAGACATATTTGATTTTAACTCCCCAAGGGCTTGCAGGTGGGGGTACAATAAGTGGTCTTGCAGGAAGGGGGGCACATTAGATAAAACCACCCTTGTGCCCAATCCTTCTAGGGGTTCTACAGGGACATAACTCCCTCCCACTGTGATACCCCTCTGTACCAGAGTATGCACTGCAGTTAGAGTACGGGCAAAGATTATGGCTTTCCCATACATTTTACTTGCTGCCACTACTGCAGAGTGGCCCACCACTTCAGCTGCAGCCTTTAT
Organism: Xenopus petersii; assembly: GCA_038501925.1. NCBI lineage: Eukaryota > Metazoa > Chordata > Amphibia > Anura > Pipidae > Xenopus > Xenopus petersii. The sequence continues at coordinate 121,478,495 of CM076675.1, forward strand.
ATAAGCCTCTATGCCATGAGTGCTTGACATTAGGCATCTGACCCCATGCTTCCTTGTAAGCTTCTCTACCCCAGCAGTGACTTGGCTTGGGTTGCTGCCAGTAGCTACCGCCTGTGCAAATGTTTTAGCAGGGGTCACATTGGCTGCAGCAGCAGAAGTAGAGGCAATGGGGCTTTTTGACATGGGCTCTGACTGGTGTTTCCTTGCAGAGCTACAGCTGGGTTTTTCAGGTCCTTTTGCTTTAGAACCAAGAGATGTTTTTTTATACCTTTCCTTTTTATTCCCTCCCATTATTTTACACACCACACAAAAAGAAAGCTTTATACTATTGATTAACAAAAAAATAAGTTTTAAGTTGAGAAGCTGTGACAGGGAGAGGGTTAATGTGAGCAGGTGCCTGGGAGCTGCACTGCTGCTGCTGGAAAAGATTTTATATTTATACTTATATTAAATCCTTCTCCCTTTAGCTTTCTCTCCTCACAGAACTGAGTGCAAAATCAAAATATCCACTCAATCTGTACAAAAATTAAACAATTTGTGCTGAAACAAGAGAAAAATGCAAATGAAACTGACACCCAGGTGCGGGGGAGGGGTAGGGGATCTAACAGTGAGTTTGTAGCCCAGAGCAAGTGAAAGGAACTGGGCTAGGAATCACTCACCTTCAGGGTCAAAAGAAAAATCGATTTTTAGTAAAGAAAATCAACTCAAAACTTCCCAAATTTCACCCACCAAGTGGACAACACATTCACACACCAAGTGATAACAAAAAATCCTGTCTCAAACAGGAATTTCAATGCTTAATTCAGCACTAAACAGAGAGCTTTCTCCTGTGTGTTGATCTTTCATTAGCTGAAGTTACCCACAGGACTATTTGTATGCACTAACTTCATTTTGGGGCCTCTAAATGCCAGATACTTTGGTAAACCTATGAACAATGGCCACCAAACTGTTTGGAGGAACCCTGGCAATCATATTTAGGGTGCTTTTTCTTGGTGCCGAACGATACATGGGTGATATAGTGCTGAGAAGTTGAAGCTTTGAGGCAATTTTCAGATATTTCACCAAAACCGACAATTGTGGGAAAGCCTTGCGACTCAGTAGTTTGGAGCAGAAAGGCATGGGTACCCATTTTAGATTCGGTAGAATGTGTACTTTCCAAAAATATATGGATTTTGGGGGGTAAACATATATTTCTGTGTTTTTACCCCACAAAAATGCAGTCAATGTGTTGATCTTTCATTTGCTGAAGGTACCCATGGGACTGTTTGTATGCGCTAACTTCATTTTGGGGCCTCTAAATGCCAGATACTTTGGTAAACTTATGAACAATGACTACCAAAATGTTCAGAGGAACCCTGGCAATCATATTTAGGGTGCTTTTTCTTAGTACGTAATGATACATGGGCGATATGGTGCTGGGAACTGAAGGTTTGAGGCGATTTTCGGATATTTCACCAAAACCGACAATTTTGGGAAAGCCTTGCGACTTAGTAGTTTGGAGCAGAAAGGCATGGGTACCCATTTTAGCTTCAGTAGAATGTGTACTTTCCAAAAATATATGGGTTTTGAGGGGTAAACATATATTTCTGTGTTTTTACCCCACAAAAACTGCAGTCAATGTGTTGATTTCTCAGTAACTGAAGTAAAGTCCTGAACAATTTGGATGTGCTAACTTCATATTGGTGTCTCTAAATGCCAGATACTTTTGTAAACCTATGCATAATGGGTATCAAACTGTTCAGTGGACCCCTGGCAATCATATTTCAGGTGCTTTTTCTTGGTACCTAATATAGTTTGGGATATGCGGAGCAGCAAAATAAAACCTTTGAAATGATTTTTCAGAATTTTGAATTTTTTTATGAAAAACCGCTATGTTCAGACAAGCTTTTATGTTTGGTAGTTGGGAGTAGAGAGACATAGTTACCCATTTTGTAATCGGCAGAATGTGTACTTTTCAAAAATGTATGGTTTTCTGGGGTAAACCTACGGTTTCAGGATTTTTTGCCTTGGAATCTAAAGCATGCCGTTTTCTGCCTTAGTTCTTTCAAAATTCGGTAATATACTGCCGGGAGTTTTTGAGGTACAGAAGTCTTAAATCTCCCTAAAACTATACATATCTGGTATTGGCACGTTCGAGAGACATAAGGCTTTCCAAATCAGTTGGATTTTCCTCCGTAAAATGAAATATTTTTCTGGTATAAATTGATATACGATGAAAAATGGTAATTTTTTATTTTTTTTTGGTATTTAGCACTATAAATTTTTTTGCACAGGTGGAAATACATGAAAACTCAGGCAGATTTAGAAAGCTCAGTTTCTACCGAAAAAAACAATGTATAGTTTTCCTAGGTAAACTATAGGTTTCCCCTCAGAAAATGCCCCTAAAGTGAGAGAGCACAAAATGTTTCAAAAACGGCTGGCATTTCGCGTAACCAAAATGTGAAATTCTGCTGGCACTTAAAAGGTTAAACCGTGCAACGTTTTATTCACATTTAGTATATTTTGTACCTAAATATTTGAAAAAACAAAACAAATAAAAGTAATTCAGATAATGAAGTGGCGATCAACCTTTTTTCTACAAGTATAATGCTGCCTCCTGAAACCGGCAAACAGATATCAACAATAGGTAATGGCTTTCTTACTAGGAAATGAGTTCATATCTATTCACAATGTGATCTTTGAACAGATGTCCAAGGACAATCGCATTGTTTAACCCACAATCATACATGAATGTTATTAGTTTTTAAGGAAGTGAATCAATCATAAAGACATTAGGGTTGTGTGTGTTAAAGCATAGGAAATACAGAACATCATAATTAGCTGGGATAATAGAACATAAACAACCACAAAGCGCTGAAAGGAAAGAGCTGCATGCTTACTACACATTCTCTATTTTCCCACACATTACCCTTCAACATCTTACTAACAACAATGCACAATACTTCTATAGTGATGTACCATTATATTTTCTGGATTTACTAGTTGGTGAACTGATACTGCATATAGCACCGATGCCTGATAACACTGTATACATAACACTGTTATTCTAAGGAATTCCTGAATTTCGGTATGTTTTTTATATGTGCTTTAATTGTAACAGGCATATATTACATTTAAGTATATTCATAATGTAAAATTGATGAGAGTGCTATTCTAAGCACTTTTGTTACTTACATTCATTATTTATTTTGATTTTATTCCAAGATATTAAGGGATACATGTACTGTTAATATGAATGAATTTTGTTACAACAGCTCCACCAGCTGGTCAGTTTCCCACCAGTCTGACTCCAAGTAGTCAGGGAATTTGTCAGGAGAAAGAAAGAGGCTGCTCTGATGTTCTTCTGCTTAGGAAACATTTGAAAAAGGTTTCTGTTTTTTTTGCTAACCAGAAGAACATCAGAGCAGCCTCTCTCTTTCTCCTGACAATTCCTTGACTACTTGGTGGTCAGACTGGTTGTAAAATGACCAGCAGGTGGCAGTGTTGTAACAAAATTCATTCATATTAACAGTACATGTATCCTTTAATATCTTGGAATAAAAACAAAATAAATAATGAATGTAAATTACAAAAGTGTTTAGAATAGCACCCTCATCAATTTACATTATGAATGTACTTAAATGTAATATATGCCTATCACAATTAAAGCACATAAAAAACATACCAAAATTCAGGAAATCCTTAGAATAACAGAAAGTATTCACTTAATCCCTATGATAAATACAATGCGTCTAGAAAAATAATAACAAAACAAATAAGAGAGCATTGCAACCTTTACTTCATGATTGGTAGGCTTAGAGGTGTAATACCCTACTGTATGAACACTAACACAAGCACTGTGGTCATTAGAAAAAAAATGGCATATTGACTTTTTACAGGTATGGGCTATATTATCTGTATTATGGCCCAGAGTTAGTAATACTATGGATCTTATGCCCCCTGGGATTTGTTGGCAGCGTGAGGCAGGCTGGGTTAGGGGCACTCAGAAGCACTATTAAAGAAAGGAAAGTTGTGACTATTCTTACCTGGTAATATTGACTCATTCCCATTTATTTTAGCCAGTATTCGGCCAGTATTTCATCACAAAATGTTGTAATAAAAACCAACTTACTTGTGAAGAAGACTTAAAGGAGAGATTTATTAAAAAAAAATGATCCAAAACTACACTATTGGTAGGGAAAAAATGTAATCACAGATGTCATTAGAATTCGTGATTTCTTTTCCTGGATTTTGTATGTTTTTATGGAAAATCATGAAAAGGTTCATCATGATCACATAAAGCTGCTAGAAAACCACAAGAAAATCTAAAATCACAATTTTCCTATTGCAGCTGCTGCAGAATCACTAAAAAACGGATTCATAACTTTAATACTTATAAACGGTGAGTTCTGATGTCATCAGTTATAAACGGTGAGTTCTGATGTCATCAGTTATAAACGATGAGTTCTGATGTCATTTCTGTCACATGACTCACTGAAACTTGTGTATTATAATAAATAAAGTACCCCCTGTTGCAAAATATGAGGATATTAGAAGTTACCTCGGAGTTTCATGACTTCTATATTAAAACTCGACCTTCGGCCTCGTGTTTTAATATGGTCATGAAACTCCTCGGTAATATCCTTATATTTTACAAGAAGGGGTACTTAATTCACTATATTATTTTTATGATTATTATTAACAAGTAGTTGTACTCAGCAGTGCATGGATTTTGTGCACTATATGTACAGGGCTGGAGAAAGACAGTCGTGGGTCACTAGTAAGGGTTTGGAAAGTTACATGTCAGCTCAAAAGGAGATTTAAAAATAAATTCTCATTAGCTAGATGTTTGTATTAGTTATAGTCTAATATACACATTTCCAGCCCTGCAGGTAAGCGCACCTTTTTGTAGGGGGAAAGTGAATGCTTCTATAGTTACATCAACCTTGGCTTCATGTTGGTTAAGCACTTTTTTTATAATGAAAACACAACTTTTTCATGCTTTCAGGGGAAGGTCCTTGAGACCTTGAGAAATCAAATAAAAAGAAAGGGAGATTTCAGGCCACTGAGCACAGCTCTGCAGTTGCACATCTGATTCTCTGTCTTGGCAATGTTAATGAACCTAAAATCCTCAGAATAATTAGATAAGGGAATTGCTTATATTTTCAAACAGATGATGCTGCTCTAATGAAACGATTGACAGGGATTTGAGTCTGCTGCAACAATATTTTTAGTTTAAGGTTAAGTGATAACACAGAGTTTTAAGGATATATTTGCAGGCAAATAACTTCAGTTTAAAAAAATACATCAGTTTGCACAGCAAGTGCAAATGTGCTAAATTTTGTAGGCTAACATCAGTCTTTATCCTGCGCATGCTTCTTAAATGCTTGTAAATATTCCTGTTTCTGTATTTTGTAAGGTTATACTTATTTTTCTCGGGTCGCTTAAAAAAGGAAGAAGACTCGAGAGATGGAGTCGGATTGAGTGCACAGCTGTAACTGCTGATGAGCTAATTGCTCCTTATCTCTCAGTCCCATTCATCTTCATTTTTTACCAATTACAGAGAATTATCTGTGTTCTCAGTTGGATATGAGAGTTAATCCTTTTTGGTTAAGCTGGCAGTGCTGTGAGCAGATTCTAAATAGTCGGGTGAAAAAGCCATCAGAAGCTTGCTCTGCAACAGTCTATGGTTCAATGACAATATTTTCAATTCATAATAGGTTTGGTATTAGTAAACCCTCAGAGCAGCAGGAAACCCTCACACTGACACACAGTAAAAGACCACAGAAGAAAAGTTTAGGCCTAGGACACATGGGTGTTTTGACCTCTGCTGTGCTCAGGCAGAAAATAGTAGTGCTCAAAATGCCCCAATCCCCTGTCATCATTTTTTATAGATATATAAATGGGATGCATATGGCAGGTCTGGTGGTATAGAAGTGTTTGACTTCACTGTTTTCCTCTTGAGCACAGCAGTAATTAAAACTCTCTGTAGGGCTCATTTGCTAGCAAGCATTATTGCTTGGACGCAAAACGGAGTGCACATCGACACTATTCAGATTAGTGTTCATATATGCTTCATACATACAGATGCAGCCACTTTGTTTTGTCTGTTTGACACAGAATAACTAAACACAGATATCCCATTTATCTCATTTAACACAGAAAACTGTGTCACAACATCCCATCTAATTAAAGCATTCACCATTGTGAACAATGGAGCTTTGGTATGCTAATGAAAAGGTTAAATGCATTAAATGAGTTAAGATGTCTTAAGATAACACAGTTTCTTCAATTACCCCTGAGTCATGATGCATTTAACTCACAAATCCAAGTGGCTTCATCTGTACTTGCAAATAGTACTAATGCCAACGTTTAACCTTGTCTGATGACTTATGTGCACATTGACTCAAGGGAGCACTGCGGTCACAACAAAAGTGCTGTTATTATTCATGCACACCAGAACTGATCAATGTTGGACAATGTCCAAGGCCTGTAACGGGGTCAACATACCACCAACCTTTGGTGTGGGGGAAAGTCTCCAGTAAAGACACTTGATGCAGAGAGTTGTAGTCAAACACATCCTCTTTATTTGTCACAGCCTTCAGTTGAACAGCATCACATTCACAGGGCTCAATCTCACAGCTTTACACAGGGGTAGGGATTCACACTCGCTGGCACCCCTATTGGGTCTATCTGGATCAGCCTCTACTCCAGCCCTGGCTGGTGGGTTTCCCTGCTGGGAACACTATGCCTACTAACTCCTAGTTGGGGCCATTGCTGCCCATACACTAGAGTAGTGATCCCCAACCAGTAGCTTGTGCGCAACATGTTGCTCCCCAGCCCATTGGATGTTGTTCCCAGTGGCCTCAAAGCAGGTGCTTGTTTTTTAATTTCTGTTTTGTAGGCAAGAAATTTTCAAAATGCATCAGTTATTAGTGCTGCTCCAGCAGAATTCTGCACTGAAATCTGTTTCTCAAAAGAGAAAATTTTAATTTTGAAATGTGACCTAGGGCTAGACATGTTGTCAGTTTCCCAACTGCCCCCAGTCATGTGACTTGTGCTTTGATAAATTCCAGTCACTCTTTACTGCTGTACTGTAAGTTGAACCAGGGTAAATTACCTGATATGGCTGCCTACACACCAATATTACAACTAAAAAAATACACTTGCTAGTTCAGGAATTTTTTTTATATTGTAGAGTGAATTATTTGCAGTGTTAACAGTATAATTTAGAAATAAAAACTACATCATAAAAATCATGACAGAATCCTTTTAAAGTCTATGTGGGACATTTTTGTAGTTCTTATAGCAAAATATAGTCTATGTGCAACTTTTTTTTCTACCTAGCAACATTTTTATGCATATTTTTTGTTGCATATGAAACTGACCATGTGGCAAATTTTTGGCACTGTTCCAAAAACTTTTTGCGAGCGTGGAATTCACAGTGAAACCATACATGGTAAAAAAAATTTGCTTATGAATAGCTGTCACCTCAAGGCCTGCCGACGACAGTCACAAACTCCTTCCCATGCTGCCAGTCTACACCCCACATGTGTGTTGAGTCCTATTCCTCTTCCTTGTGGCCACAATTGGTGTGTGAATTTTGCCCATTGTGCAGGTTAGACCATGGTGCACTATGGGCAGATGTTTAGTACAGCACTGTACTCATAGCACTGCTCCTTGCTCCCTTCACTTTATTATTCTTTTGAAGTAGTTATCCAAATAAGATTGTATTTTACACCTTGTTCTTTGTAACAGCATGGGTTATTTTATGCAGCCTTTCTGATGAAATTGGGATTTAACTGTACTTTGAAATATTTAGAATATTAGTAATAAAGTCTATAGCTGTGTAATAGATTATATTGCATTCCATTATATATTCCATATATTCCATTATATTGCAATGGTGCTATTACTGAATGATAGTAGAACAGAGAATTCATATTTTTACTATTATATGACTTGGTGTTCTTGGGATTTACATTGATCGTAACGACAAGCATGCTTCTGGAATGCTACTAGTACTAATAATAATGAGAAGAATAACAATTAAGCCAAAAACTGGACTGGTGAGACCTATGTTTTCCACCCTGCCCAGTACCCAGAGAGCAGATGGTATGAGAAGCGATTAAAGCTCAGCTGAGCAAAATTGTATCCAAATAACCAGTCAGGGAAAAGAAAATCCACTAAACTGTCTTCATGAGAACCAAGTTTCTAAAAGATAACGGACTTGGAAATGTCATTAAGTAACCATCTTCACAAACAGATAATGGCCTAACTGAGACAAGGGAGTCATGAGTTATACTACTAGCTACACTCTGAGATGTGGCGTACAATATGACCAGCTATGTGCGGCTTTGATGCACGAGGAATGCATCAAAACACATACTGTACATAATGCATTTTTAAAACATAGCTAAGTGCATTTTAGTGAGTTCAGAGTGCAATGCAGAACAGGGCCCCAGGGTCTGCAGGGTCAGCATCCAATGCAGATTTTGATGCTGGTGGGTACAACCAAGCAGAATCATATGGAATTAATTATCTCATGTGTGTAGGTGCTCTAAAACCTGCTACTCAAATGCAAAGGCAACTTAAGTGCCCTAAAAGTACCTTTGGCCATACACTTTCTCACAGTTCTGCAGTTATAATTTTTTTTGCAGAATTTCAACAAGGTTGTGCTCACTGCTATATTTGCACTGGACAGTCCCGGGGGCGTTTCTGGCATAGGTGCTGTCCTGCGGTGGACTATTAGATGCCGTCCCTCTCATCCCTCCAGGCTTAGTACTTTTGTGCTGGATTGGAGGAGGGGCTGCATCCCTATTATAGAGATCGCAATAGCGATTTCTGTTCTAGAAGAGCTGAAATTTTTATTTAAAAATTGAAATGTCGTCTCTTAAAGTTACTGTCATTAGCTTTGCGCCACCCATGTTAACTTGTAGGCTGCTGCCACCTGAGGCCTGTTTCTCAACTGACCTAATGGCAGCAGTGCCCATGGACAGTTCAGGATGGGACAAAATTTTGTGCTACTTAGTAAAATCGCATGAACTTGCCCATGAAGAAATATGGGCATCACACAGTAAGATGCGGGCATATATTTACAAGCCTTTCAACCATGTGGTTTAGTGAATGCAAAAAATGCACATGCATCGATGCAAGGCTTCTTATTTAATACAATTTCTGTTGCATTTGAACTCTTGAAGCAGCACACTATTAAAAAAACTCTTGATCAGTTGTTAAAATGTACATATACAGTAAGTCTCAGTTTAATCATATCCACTGCTATATTCAAATATACAAATGCACATCAGGAACAATTTTTTTTATATAAAGTGACCTTGAAAATTAATCTCCTAGCTCTCATAAAATCAGCCATCTGCTATCTAGCTCCCACCACACGTGACAAGAGGGGAAAACACACCTTAAATGAAAGAATTTAACAGCCATAACCAAGGAAAAAAAACCCCTGGCTTTCTGTTTTGGCAGGTTTTCACGTCAACACAAACACCCACATTCATTCATTCACTGCTGAGAGAATTATACATCTGATAACAATTTGAAACACTCTTATTAAAACAGAACACGGAGATCAATTTCAACAGTTTCGAATTAGAGCAAATCCTAATGAAACAGATATGTTTTCCGTCACAAAGGGCTGATCTCTTATTTAATACAACGGCAGCCGAGTCTTGCCGACCGAGCCTGTAGCTCTATTTGTATTTCACAGCATGATAAGTAAAGAGTGTTGATTTTCGAGAATCCCGCTGATGAAAGCTAATGGAATTATTGCATCTTTATTCCCCCACCTAAAAAAAAAGAAGTAAAAAAAATTGAATTGTTAGGTAATGTTCTTTTTATTGGTTTTTCACAAAAGCTCAGTGGTTACAAAGCCTTTCCTTTCCTTTTGTGAAATCATTTTTCCTTTGGAAATGATATGCTATTATTTAATGTCGACACAGCAAGTCGGAGAGTACCTAATAGCGAATGGATTGGAAGTGAAGTGCCTCCTGCTCTCAGATATGGATCAGCTCTGTCACACGCTGTACCAGCTGTCATCTCAACCATACTGCTGTGATTTAATTAGTCTGTTTATGTCCTTTCTAATAATATTTCCCTCTCTATGAAAGGGCAAATGCAACAGGGACTTTTTCCCTCTGTGGCTCTACAGACAGTGGAATGTGGCCTACATTTAATATTCTGAGATGAGGGATAGAATGGCCATTATCTGTCACTTCAAGCTGTTGATTAATTGTTCAGCCAAGAAGTGTTTTCTGCCTTCCTTGGGGTTATGCTTATGCCGCACGGGCCATGATCAAGTTAGAAAATAAAATACCTCAAATATTGATGGTTTTGCTGAAAGCTAGCCGTTAACACAAACAGTAGTGTTTAATGGCCTTTTTACACTCCATTTGGCAAATTATATTATTTAGCTTTTTTAGAATTTTCTTTAGCTTACTCGGTTTGCACATGTTCCTAGTTTGTGTTACTTTGATAGTTTCACCCACACTGCATTACTGATACCATATTTCACACACACACACACACACATATATATACATATATATATACATACATATATATATATATATATATATATATATAAAACACCCTCTTGGCGACCCCCCCCTGGTGCCAAGGTTATACCAGCTTACCAACTCCGGTCCTGAGTTCCCTTTGCAAGTTGAAAGGTACTGGGAAAACTCCACCTAATGGGGTCCTGGAATACTCCTGAAGATATTCCCATTAGGAAACAAATCACCCACACACTTTATTATATAACAATATAACTTTATATAAAACAAGGGTACTATTAAAGGGGAAGTAAAACACATTCACATCATATAAAATGACCCACTCCCATGGGAACCTATGCAAGTCCAATCCCGCACTAATCCTTTTGGCAGCCCAAGAGTTCCATCCCTTGTCCCCAAAAGAGTACACTTGGTCCCAGGTAGTGCTACAGCCCAAAATACCTTTCCCTCCGGTTAGGTACTGGCTCCCTCGTGGCAGGCATCAACAACAGCCTGTGTCATAAACAGAAACCATCCTGGATCCTCACTTTTTCTACCCTCCCCATGGCACACCTTACCCTGGGGATTCACACAGATGGGTAGGCTCATCCAGAGCTGGAGCAGGCATCCACAGCGATGAATCCATTCCATGAAACACATGCAGCTTGTTTGATCCTCCATTCATAGCTCCCAGCACTGTGTATAGTGCGAGCACAAATTGACATCATTGCTGAACTGCATCTCTCACCCATCTCCAAAAGGTGAATACAGAAATCCGGCATCCAAACTCCAAACCATCTTAGTTGAGTTATACAGGCACTGGAGGATCCTGCCCAGCCTATGGCAGGCCTATCATACTCCACTAAAGGCCTACATTTCGCCGGTGTTGTCACTCTATCCCAAGTGAAACAAATATCTGCAGCAGTCACTGTAACCTGAACTGTAACCTGATCTGTAATGGCTGATAGAGCATATGGCATCATATTTTATAGAATTGCACAGCACCACCTTGTGGTTCCTTTTGGGATCAGCCATGTGCACCAATCCAAAGGCTCTGCCTCTGGAAAATTCAGGCAGAAAACCCATATCTCAAGCCATGAGGCTCAGGGGAGGGGCCCTTAACCCTTTAAACCGTGGATTAACTCTACGGGTCCCTATATATATATATATGGTATAGGATCCCTTACCCGGAAACCCGATATCCAGAAAGCTCCGAATTACAGAATGGCTGTCTCGTATAGACTCCATTTTATCCAAATAATCCAAATTCTCTGTAATAATAAAACAGTACCTTGTACTTGATCCCACCTAAGATATAATTAATCCTTATTGAAAGCGGAACAAGCCTATTGGGTTTATTTAATGTTTAAATTAATTTCTAGTAGACTTAAGGCATGAAGACCTAAATTACGGAAAGATCCTTTATCCGGCAAACCCCAGGTCCCGAGCATTCTGGATAACAGGTCCCATAAATGTGTGTGTAGATATATATATATATATATATATATATATATATTGCACTATAATAGGTATTTTATAATGTATACAAATAATATGGCATGTAAAATATAAAAATATAAGGCTAAAGAGGAAAGTCATTGAGGATTAAATGGTATGAGTCAGCAAGCCGAGTGCATCTATATTCCATATATTTTATATATAGAGGAAGCGGGCCTGCTGTCCGGGCTTCCTGTTCCCCAGCCCCTCCTTGACCATGGGGCCCAGCTTCTTCTCTAGTTATGCCACTGAGTGTCTAATTTGTCACGTGCAACAGGAATTTGAGTCAACTTTGTTTTTGCTGTTTATAGCAGGAATGGTCAACTTCAGCCTCAATGTCCCACCAACTGACAATAGAAGAAGGGCAGTGGTTGAAGGAAGCTATAGTTTCACAAGACCTGGACATCTGCAGGTTGTCCATCTCTCCTCTATAGCTTAATTAGGAGATAGAGACTTCCTGTCTCATGCTAGAAGCTAGAAACCAGTAGGGTTGCCACCTTTTGTTGTTTTGGAGATGTTGAAAATATAATAAATACCTACCTCCAGCGTCCCAACCCTGGCTACACTTGTCATGACCCCCCCCCACACATTTCATGACCCATCTACCATGCAGCACTGATCCACCCCAAATGTAATTTGCCTGCAACCCTCGAAACTAGCTTTGTGTTAATAAAGAAAAAGGTCTAATTTTTAGGTTATGGAAAATAATAAATTGTTTTGGTTCCCTAAAATCAAATAACCCCTTAAAGGAAAACTATACCCCCAAAATGAATATTTAAGAAACAAATATTTTATATCATATTAAGTGGCATATTAAAGTGGCATATTAAGTGGCATATTAAAGAATCTTACCAAACGAATATATATTTAAGTAAATATTGCCCTTTTACATCTCTTGCCTTGAACCACCATTTCATGATGGTCTCTGTGCTGTATCAGAGATCACCTGACCAGAAATACTACAGCTCTTACTGCAACAGGAAGAAGTGTTGAAGCAAAAGACACAATTCTGTCTGTTAATTGGCTCATGTGACTTACGAAGTATAGTTTGTTTGACAGTGAATCGTATGATCCCAGGGGGCGGCCCTTATTTTTTAAAATGGCAATTTTCTATTTATAATTACCGAATGGCACATACTACTAGAAAAGTATATTATTATGAACATGGTTTGTTTACACAAAGCAGCGTTTTACATATGAGCTGTTTTATGCAATATCTTTTTATAGAGACCTACATTGTTTGGGGGTATAGTTTTTCTTTATATAGTTTATATTTATAGACATACATTTTGTCATATGTCATGTTATGTAAGCATTAGGTATTTTCATTATGACTTCCAGCTTTACAGCCTGGTCAGGGGTTGCTAGAAGCTAGTTCAGCAAATGCTGGAGAGTTCCAAGTTTGGTGTTCTTGGTTTATATATAGAGACCCCATGGGGGCCCCTCTGCCAGAAATCTCGCCTTTAGGGATGGGCGAATCAGACCTGAAAATTTGTGAAATGTCAACATTTTGCCAAATGCATTAAGGTCAATGGGGATGTTTGTTGTGTAACATTTTTCAAACTGTGCAACATTTTTTTGACAGAAGAGTATATGGTCGAAATATTTCACTCAACCCTATTTGCCTTAATCAGCTTCAAAAATGAGTATTGGGCAAAAATTGTGCATTTTTTCATAGCATATCAAGTTTTTGTCAGCTACCCCCCAAAAAAGGGTTATAAGCATATGTGGTGCTATGACAGGCTTTCTGCTGCTTACATTAAATGGATAAATATGTTAATTACCAACACAAGAAATTAAGCATCTGGAGCACCAGAATTATTGGCATGAGGGCCTCGCTTGCTGATAAGGAACATTCCTTTCTGGCACTGGCCGTTAGGGAATGACACGCTTCCTCTGATAGTGATATTTTTGTGGCTTTATCAATGAATTGAAGCACAGCACTTAAAATATTTTGTTCAAGTTGCGATACATCTGTAGACAACATATAAGTGTTGAACAAAATTAAACGTAAATTTGTGTTATTTATAGTATGGATTTAGCTTCCAAGTATCATCTCTTAAGTGGACTTTAAAACTCAATTTTGTTTGTTACAGAGAACCTTCTGTGTGCGTTTGCTGTTATATAATTAGGAATTGCTAGAGAGTATCTTTTCTTAACTAAGGTGACATCTTCAGCAGATAAAGAACAAACACCATTTAGTAGGTGACACCATACCTCCCAACATCTAAAAAATGTAAAGAGGGATAAATGCATCAGCCACATAGTGTGGAAAAATCTTTTGATCACACCTATTTTATGGCCACACCACCTACAATGTCCATTTGGCAGGTTATAAAAGTTTGAACACATTTCTGAGAATTTTAGGGTCATGTTCATGTGTTTTAATAGTTTTGCTAATGAAGCTGAAATTGCCCTTTAAACTGTGGGCTCACTGCCTCTTATTTGAATTAAGTTTCAGAAACTTTTATCTTTTTCTGGAGTCAGTGCAGAAGATCAAAGAGAAACTCAGCACATTTCAGGAACAATAAGGGACTGCAGGCTGAGCTGTCAAATTTGGACAGTTGGGAGGTATAGGGTACTGATTCTTTTTTGTTGCTTATGGAGACTTTCAAGGAGTCCATGTATCATATTAGGATAGCATGCCTTATTTAAAGTGATACTGACACTAAAAACTACTTATTAAAATATGAATGTACATAAAAGTTTGCCAACCTGACTGTCCCATCTCCTTCTGCCCCCTCATAAAGGAACATGGAGCATCAGACATGTAATGTAAAAGCATTGTGCAAATACTTTATGACAAAGTTATACGTAGCTTTCAAAGGCAATACTATGATAGATATAAAAAAGAGCTTAATTTCTGGTGTCAGTATCTCTTTAAAGGGCTTGGTCACCATTGAATTAACTTTTAGTATGATGAAGAGAATGATATTCTGAGACAATTTGCAATTGGTTTTCATTATTTGTAGTTTTTTTTTTTTAGTTATGTAGCTTTTTATACATGCAGCTCTTGCAATTTCAGGACTCTAGTTGCTAGGGTCCAAAATACCCAACCATGCATTGATTTGAATAAGAGACTGGAATATGTATAGGAGAGGGACTGAATACAAAGATGAGTAATAAAAAGTAGCAATAACAATAACTTTGTAGCCTTACGAAGCATTCGTTTTTTTAGATAAAGTCGGCGATACTAATATGAAAGGCGCAAAGAGCCAGAAGAATAAGGCAAATAATAAAAAGCAAAATAAAATAAAAATAAATAATGAAGTCTAATTGAAAAAGTGAGTAGAATTAGTCATTCTATAATGCACTAAAGGTTAACTTAAAGATGAACCAAGTGCAAAGTGTAAACAGGGCATAGTTCCATGATTATTGCCCACAATGCACCTAGCTTCCATGTATTTTTATCTTCCACTGTGAAGCACAGATCTTTTTATTCCTGGAATTGAGTGCAGTGAATGCTGTGCAAGCGAAACTTGCTCCTTCATGTAAGTGGTGGTTAATGGGTAGCATGTGATCATGCACATTCACATTTCTTGCTAGTATTTGAAGGAGCATCTGTGGTCATAAAGTACATTGGCATCTCAGTTGCATTTATTTAAGTCATGCACAATTGCATCAGTCCTTTCAATGTCTAATTTAAGTCATGCACAATTGCATCAGTCCTTTCAATGTCTAATTTGCAAGTGCCCCATTCACCCACTGACCTGATGCACCATTAGATGGAAATTCTGTTTTCAGATCAGCTGTCAGAATCTCAGAATCTTTTGATAAAGATGACTTATATTCTTGGATAGCTGGTCATTGGTTAAAATTGGCCAAACTGCTGAAACAAATCTGGCTGGCTTAGCACATAAGGTGATATACCATGTTGCCCTAACGTCACTAGACTACACACCAGTAAAATTTGGTAACCCCTGCTTCAAGGTATCCTTTAAAGACAATCAGAAATCAAACTGACAAACTTGTACCTATTTATAGTTCATTCATATGCACATAATTTCCTACCCCCATACATTCTGATTGCCGGAGCATATTCTTGTTCTATTGTAAGTAATGATGTTATGAAAATGAAGGCAATGGCATTGCATATTAATTTCTCATTACCACAGATTGATCACTTTGAGGCTCCGAGACAGGTTCTTCAATAAGTGCAGCTTTTAACCCCTCATATACCTGCCAGAATCAAGAATATTAGATTACAAAGGGTTGTTGCACTGTGAAAATGTGCACAACTCTCCATCTGTATGTTAATAATTTTATAGGTGAATTTTGAGAGGCATGGGTTGTATAATGATAAGGTTTATAGGATGTAAAAATATAACCTTGAAAATAGATTTTGAAAAGCCAACAATAGGAATCTCTTTAGTTTTCAAAAGTATATACAACTATTTTGCCCAATTTTGGGCTAATAATGATTGGGAATCTTTCCAATTTTTCTGAAGTCTTATTCAGGGGGTCATATAAGTAAGAGGCTTCTTTTTTTAACTGCCACATGAATCTATAAGGTTAATGTCAAAAGAAAAACATACAGCACCTAATACTGTACCAGTGGATAGCTCCAGTATTTGCCTGACATTGATCTTCATTAACCTACAGATAATAGGTGGCGGGTATAACCAAACCAGAATTCAATGATGATATTCTGCCAGACTTAGGGAAGCTGGATGCTTCTGAGAAGAACCACAAAAAAGGAATTTCTCTTTATGAAGGCAGTGGGCTGCACAGTCAAGTAGGTTGGCAGGGTGAGTGCTGTGGCTGTTAAGGGATAAGGACACTCGGGTGCAGATTTATCAAGGGTCGAATTTAGAGTTCATGGGAGTTTATAAAAAAACTCCAATAAACTTCCATAAACTCGATTTTCGAGTTAAAATCGACCAATCAAAAAAAATTTTTTTTTAAAAAAAAATTTTTTTTCAATTCAGGTGAATGGAATCGACCCACAAACTCAAATCTAATTTGATTCAAGTTTTTTCTCTTGACTTTGAGGATGCCACCAAACAACTACAAATTGATTCCAGGACGTCCCCCATAGGCTAAAGCAGCAATTCGGCAAGTGGCGAATAGTCAAATTCGAATTCCTAAAGGGCCAGTACATGATAAATTTAAAAATTCTAATTCTTTTAAAAACTAGAATAAAATTTTAACTATTCTCTAGATGAATTACACTACAATAAATTTGAACATTCAAATTTTTAAATTCGAAATTCAAATTTTCACTTCGACCCTTGATAAATCTGCCCCTAACAGTATTTTGTTAGTAAGACCGTTATAGAACACCCTGCAACAGGCTTTTCATGATACATTCATTACTGTTTATTAGAATACAAATGAAAAATAAATCAATTCTCTCTGGGACTATTTTGTAGTATATTTTGGATGTTATAAAGCAGCAATATTTGTGCTATCTGAAGAGAATATGTGATAAGTATCAAAAGTGATGTGTTGGGAATGGGTTTCATGGAATCTATCAGAGATGAATATGGAAAGAGTGATAACCTATTCCTATGTGCTAGAAGGAATATTTTAAGATGTCATGACGAGGGTACCTTCCTCAGAGGTGAGGTCACAGGAAATCCTGTGCCTTATATACCTGTGTTCATTAAAATAATCTCAATTTAAAAAAAGCAAAAAACATATATTTGCTTATTACAAGTCATATCAGTCACATAGTTACATAGTTACATAGTTAAATTGGGTTGAAAAAAGACAAAGTCCATCAAGTTCAACCCCTCCAAATGAAAACCCATCATCCATACACACACCCCTCCCTACTTTTAATTAAAATTCTTTATACCCATACCTATACTAACTATAGAGTTTAGTATCACAATAGCCTTGGATATTATCATACAACAGATGTTATCATAACACAGGTATATAAGGCACAGGACCTCACCTCTGATGAAGTGCCAGAAAGAGGCATGAAATGCGTCAGGTGACCAAACATGTCATAGGGTAGGAGTACATCTGTACTGGATGCCTGTTTGTTGTTTTTAATCACCTAAATAAAGCTGGATTTTTGATTTTATTCTACACGTGTGGAATGTTTTTCTCAACCACTAATACAACCCATAATACATGATGTCGACTGGAATGGAGACCAGCAAGAGGAAATCTGCACATGGTGCACAATGGGCATAATGGAGGAGTGACCTCCTGGACGGGGACATGTGAGTCTTTTTCTTGATCTAATTGTTTGGACGGAGCCATTGCCTGTAGTTGTCAATTGGGAATCTCAGCTATCTCCATAGACTTTGTGCTTTAACTGTCAGAAGGACAGGATGGGGTGGGAATATTGTTGGGAGAACGATTAATATCCAATTGATCAGCTTGTAGGCCAATTAGCCAGGTTATTGGAAAAATTGGCCCTACATGTGAACTTGGGCTATTGGTTAGTCAATTTTGGTCAATCAGTCCAATGGTTAAATAGTGAAGCCAGTCCATGGGTCATGGGTCCAGAAAAAAAACATATTTGTCAGACTATGATAGATTTGCTCAGAAAGAAAAGAAATTCATTCATGACACACAGCTAGAAATAAAATGGCAACACAAGCTTGACATTTTTAAACACTTACATGGAATACATTCAGTTCTAATTGATTTTTAAAAGAGTTCTTTGGAATAGTGAATGTTTAGAAGTGCCTTGGCAGTGCTCCAATCCATTTACTACAAAGCATAAATAGGTCATTTTTTTAGGCATCGCCACAGTACAGCGGAACATTATATATCCAATCTGTAGTCCATACTAATTTGATATCACAGCTGTACAATTATCCACAGTAAATATTTTCTCTGGATATTTAAGTATTTATATGGTGCCAGTGCTGAACTTCCCTGCTGTCACAGGTAGTTAAAAAACAGACATTAATATAAACCAGCAATGATTAAATCTCTCTCTCTTTTAACTCATGTAATGAAAGGAATAAGAATGGAAACATCATTAGTATCCGTTCCATCATAAGTGCCTTAGTCTTCCAAATAAATCAGTTTTTAAAACAATGGTTTATAGTAGGGGCTATGCATACCTAAGCTTCAGTATGGTTGAGATATTGACAGAAATGACATCTCTTCTATTTCAGTGAAAGAGGAGACAAAATGACCGAGTAGCAGAAGCAATAAGTCAAAAAGGATATTGCTAAGTGTATGAGAAAAATGATACTGAACGTCTAAGATCTTGTATATATCTTTATTGATTGAGCTTTTAATATTTAGCCGCCATGATTGAAATGCTATTGATTTTCATCTTGTTTTAAAAGTAATGCCTGCTCTCTTAATTCTGTTATGAGGTCATATATATAGGGGATAAAAATTGTTCTATACCTTCTGGGCTCCACACCAATCATATATAGGTGCTACAAATTATTAAATTCCTTATAGGTCCCACAACAGACATATATAGGGGTGCAAAACTCAACCATTGTGAATGAAATCCATCCCGATGGTGGAAACAGCACAGTGTATACCATTAGCATGCCATACACGACACATAGGGGCACATTTACTTAGCTTGAGTGAAGGATTAGAATAAAAAATACTTTGAATTTCGAAGTATTTTTTTGGCTACTTCGACCATTGAATTGGCTACTTCGACCTTCGACTCGAACATTTTGAACTAAAAATAGTTCGACTATTCGACCATTCGATAGTCAAAGTACTGTCTCTTTAAAAAAAAACTTCGACCACCTCCTTCGCCACCTAAAACCTACCGAGCATCAATGTTAGCCTATGGGGAAGGTCCCCATAGGCTTTCTAGCCAATTTGGGATCAAAGGAAAATCGTTCGATCAATCAATTAAAATCGTTTCAATCGTTCGTTCCGAAGGATTTAATCGTTCGATCGAACGATTTTCCCTTCGATCGTTCGGTCGCAGGAAATGCGGTAAATCCTTCGACTTCGATATTTGAAGTCGAAGGATTTTATTTAGACGGTCGAATATCGAGGGTTAATTAACCCTCGATATTCGACCAATAGTAAATGTACCCCATAAACTTTAGTTACAGGCATTTTTTTCATGTTTTCTAAAGCAACTTATGTTAGTTTCGGCAATGTTTATATTTTTGCACAGTAGTGTTAAATTTGTGCAGTGTATGTATTACACATGTACTGTATGTATTATTGTGTAAATGTATTGCATGTTTTACCACGTGCGTTTCCTATGTATTCTTTATTAAGGCAGTTGTTTTGTTTAGGCCTTGTTTACTTATTGATAAGGGGCATTTAAATATTGACATAGCTCTATTACGCTAAGCAGGTGTTGAGTTGGAAGAGAAATGAGGTACTGTCCAGATGGCTGTTTGCATCTGTTTGTTATTCAGTTGTGGAGCAATAACCTACTTACTGCACTTTATCTACCTTACACTACTCTGTACTTAGTACTTACTTACTTAGTAATCCCATTTGTTGTATTAATATATTGGTTATTATATTAGTATTTTTACTCATATAACACAGTTTTGGTAAATAAAATTGAACAGGCTGTGGGCACTTGTCAAGGATACCTTAGCCATCCCATATAGGGGTAATTTTATAAAGCAGTGCATGCAGGCATAGTTTTAAAGCTATGTAATGATTCTGAGCAGCTGCAAGTAGAAATGTATGTAAAAATGTTGCAGGACTGTAAAAACGGTAAAAAATTTGATTTTTTAAATACATTTCGGTCTCTTTTTTTTATTAGAATTTTGAGTTGATGGGAGTTAAAAAAACTCTCATCACTTCGATATTCGACCTTTGATAAATCTGCCCCTTAAATACCCCAAACAATAGTCTCAAGATTCTCCAAATTATCTTTGGAAAAACTAAAAATGATTCTCCTAATATGTTTTAGATTGATTGAGAGAAAACAATCACTTTTTATATATGAATTCCAAAAAATTCAATCTTAGACAGACACCATCATAAAACAGGGTAGTGTAGTATAAGACACTAAGGTTATCCAGATCTAGTAACATAAGCTGGCCACAGACGCAAAGATCCAATCGTACGAATCAATGTACAATCGGACTTTCCTATCTCCCGACCTGCCACTAACCATTCAGATCAATGATCAGTCTTACCATTCCAACCAAATAAAGTAGTTAAAGAACAGATCAGCCGATGTTCTGCCCCTGACAGCAATCGTACGAAAGACAAAGCTAGTGACAGTCTCCCATTGAAAATCGTACGATTGCCAATACACGCAGAGATATTACCCGCAGCCGATAGAAATTTTCTAACCTGTCCGATCTACCAAACGACCGATCTCCGGCAGACGAAAAATGTCGGGACTCTCCACACACGTTACGAAAATTGTACGAATCCTTGATTCGGATGATGAGATCTTTGCGTCTATGGCCAGCTTTATAGCAACCAACCTTGTGTCTATTTTGAAATAGGCTAAATGCCACTAGTTTATTGGTTGCTGTGGGTGAGTAGACCAGAAGCAAGCTTTTATTACATAACCCCATAAAAAAAAGTTATAGTTAAAAGAAAAGTGTATTATACTGTATGTATAATATAAGCAGTAAAAGTGACTGCAATTGTTTTGGAAGCAAATGACTTTATAAACAAAATATGCAAGTTTACATGAAATGCACTGCTAAAGATATAAGTAAACACTTCAGATGTATGGAAAGCTACAAAATAAAGCAAAGATAATCAAACAAAAACATTTCATAAGTGGCATAGTAGGGATAAAAGGTTAGCTCTCAGGGGCAGATTTACTAAAGGGCGAAGTGACTAATGTTAGCGAATATTCGCCAGCGTCACGTCATTTCGTTACTTTGCCGATTTACTAATGGACACAGGCGTATCTTTGCTAGTGAAGGAGATAGATTCTAGAGGTAATTCGCTCCCTTACACCTGGCAAGGTTGTGCTCTGGCGAATGTACGTAACTACGCAAATTCACTAAGATGCAGATTTTACTGAACGTTACCTCTTGCGCCAGACTCGCCTTCACCACCCCAGACCAGGCGGAGTGCAATAGAGTAGATAGGACTTCCTCAAAAAATAGTTGAAAATTTTTCTTCAAAAAACGCAGGTGACTTTTCATTTTTCAGGGTGATAGGCTGCAAAAGATCGTAATTTTTTTCTGGGGTACCCGGTTTCCCCCCCACATTGTGTAGGGCAATATAATAACTCTATTTTATTTTATTAAGATTTCCCAGGCTTGTGTAGTGTAACGTATTGGCTGCAACATATACTGTACGTCCATTCAACTCTAACTTCCCGCCATATGCAAATTAGGCAACACTAGCGCAACTTCGCTGAGCTTGCTGCAGTAACGCTAGCGCTACTTCGCCAGCGTTCGGTGCACTGGGCGCAACTTTGGATTTTAGTGAATTAGCGTTGTCCTGGCGAATCTACGCCTGGCGAAGTGTTGCAATGTGAGTGAAGCGGATGCTAGCACAAGTACAGAGCTTAGTGAATCTGCTACTTGCACCAAAGTACTGTACATTACACAATGTAAACATGAATTTACACAGTGTGGCATAGTGTGCCAATGTGTGGTTTATTTCATTACAGTTTTTTATCCACTTTTATAAATCTGCTCCAAAATACACTTTTGCTCATTCCTGAATTAGCCTGGCAAGCATATGGTACAAAATCCTTACATTAAATAAAGAATAACCCGTCCATTAATATATTCTAATCTGAAACAGCTCTATTGTAGAATGTTGATTCTATTCTTTTCTGATAATTTGCTTTAAATATGAGTATTTTCCTGTGTATGCATTAAGCGCAGGGACTGTTAACACGTCTAAAGAAACATCTGCTCTGTCTTTTTGTTGCTGGGTTCATTGTATAATTAGCTCTATATTTCACCAAATACAATTTTACTCCCAAGGCAGACAGAACAGCATGAACAAAACATAAATAATTGCAGATTAAAGAAACAGAAGGCCAACTGGGTCTGGAAAGCGTTGTTGGAAATAGGGTTAAGGAGAAACGAAGGTCATGAGGGAAAATGGTAAAACAAATAAAGTACAATATTTCTTGATAACAGATCTGGGCAAATAAATGCATTAAAAACATATTAATATAGTTCATGCTGAAGCTCATTCAGCTTCAGTGCCTGCAATACAATGTGTTTTTTTCACTTTAACGGCCAGTCGGCTATTCTGCTTCCAGTGCAAATATTCAAAATGATTATGTGCCTTGTTTACAAAGAGCTGGTGCTAAGTATAATAATTGGTGCATATTTTCTTCTGTCAAAACAACCAGACAAAAAGTGATTGTGGCTTGCGCTTTAGCGAGCAGCATCAGCAGTAAAATTGCACCTGTTAATTGTCCTTGTTACCAAGGAACCAGATACTTTATATCTGCCATTGACAAGGTATTAAGGCAACAGTTCCTTGGCACCTAGCTCCCATTCCCTATTCCTTTAGCACTGTTTGTGTGAACTGAGCTTATATTGGCGCATGCCTTCAATTTACGTAGCTATGGGCCTAAATTGTGGAAAACAAGGTAAATTGCATAAACATTTAAAACCTTAGCAAAGTTTGTAAATAAGGTCCAGTGTGATGGTAATAATTTCCCTCTCCGTCAGCCAAACAATTGGCCACCAATCTGTGAAACCTATAAATAATTATGACCCCGTTCTGAATCTAGCACAGCCCTGATCTTCCATTCATGACCTTTAGGATTTTTATTATTTTTAGTTGTTATAGTTTTCCTTTAATAAAGCAAACTCATACTTTCACCATTGTGCATATATGTGTGGAGTGAGGTGTAACAGTGCAGTTACCAGGCCTAGTTGCTGCTGGGGGAGTATAGAAGAAACTGTGGTTTGCCTTAAAGGTACCTTAAAGATCAACATACAAGGTTTTTGGCATGGTAAGACCTAAAATGGCTAGTTACACCACTGAGGTCATTAGAAATGCAATACAAACGCATAGTAAGAGCATAATAATATGATTGTTGTGGCTGCCTTACATATTGATAGGTAGTGAGCTCCTGTTAAGCACAAGAAATCATAGGCACTGTGTGGTTTTTGTATTTGGGGAAGCTAATTAAGACATTCTATATGAACAATATTCCATAGGACAAATGCAGTTGCAATTTTATGTAAAATAGCTTTCAGATCATCTTGCACAATACATATAGGTTCAGTTTCATGTATAATGCCCAAGATAAATAAAGTATCCTGGTGTGTCAAGCAAGTATGTCTCTAGCTATTTTGAATGCTGTTGGAGGATGGTGGGACTTTTATTTTTATACTGTCTTATGGACTGAAGTCTGGACACTGGTGGTGGTTGTTCTTTTGCTTGAAATTACTGTTGTACTTATCAGGACAGCTCTTTGGAGTTCAAGGAAGGGCACTAACTTATGCTTGGATTGTGGGGAATCCTAACACTACAAATATTCTATAGGTTTCAGAATTGTTTGTCTGCTGTGAAGGGAAAGCTATACCATAGTGCCCCACACTGCTGCCCCGGCTCACCCAGCTTGTATCCTCCGGATCCGGATGACTCTGGGGCCGGTCCGCTGTCTCTCTGCAGCAACGGCGAGTACCGGGGAGCGCCACAATTAACTGCTCCGTTTGAGGCCTAGCACCGCGTGGCAAGCCGCGGCCTCGCGTGATCGCGGTCCCCGGCCTAGGGCGCACCACCGGCGCGGTCCCTTCTAGAGGAAGTCGGAAGGCCCTGAAAACTCTCTGCTCGACTGCTGGGGGACTGTGGTGGAGGGTGAGTGGCGCTGGAGTCCTGCAGGGCCCTTATTTTGCCTTATACCACTACGACCTATTAGCCTACCCATAGCCAGAGCCCAGGCTGAGTGAGGCTGTATATTCTACTGCCCAGGAGCCTTCTTGCAACACAATTTGCACTTGAGTCCTGTACTAGGGATAGCACTGTTATGTCCACGTATTTTGAGGACTGTCACCCCATTTTGCAGCACAAGTTACAGGCAGGTCAACTTGCCTAGGATTCATTAATGCGAATGCAACAACTGATGGGGGGTTCTACTCCTGATATTTTGCTTACTGGACATTACTCCGCATATTAGGCCCCCTGCCAGCCTGTGGCCTAATTTAAAGGCCAAGTAAAGACCCCCAGGGGCGTGGCTACCGCACCTATGTGAGAGGTCGCATCTCTGTTGGGTTCCGCCAGCCGACCCAAAATTCCGCCCCGGTGAGATACCGTGCCGCTTCATTACTGTCTACCTTGACTTCCTTGTCCAGACCTGCCTTGCTGTTACACAATGGGCCCCAATAAAACCTTCAAGAAAGCCCCAGAGGCAGCTGCGCGATTGGGCAGATTCGCCCGGGATAGTGGGCCTAGCAAAGATACTGGGTCTCAGTCTGCGTCTTCCTCTCCCGGTTCATCTCCCACTCATAGCCCTGCCGCGGCAGAACCAACGCTAGCTGACCTGCTTGCTGAGATTAAAGCCACCAGGGAAACCTGTACAACATTGATTACTGCTAAAACTGAGGAGCTTAAAGTGGAGTTTTCCATACTTAAACAGGACATTCAAAAGCTTCGGGAGTGTACGGTAGAAGCTGAGCACCGTATTAATACCTTGGAAAATACATGTGCACCTGTCCCACAACAGATTAGTGAGCTCCAGCAGGCGCTCACGGTGTGTCAAGCAAAGTCTGACGATTTGGAGAACCGTCTGCGTTGGAATAACGTACGGTTTGTGGGCTTCCCTGAAAAGGTGGAGGGGACGGAGCCTGAAAAGTTCCTCGAATCTTGGATACGTGACACCTTTGAGGTGCCCTTACTCTCTCCTGTCTTCACAGTAGAAAGGGCCCACAGGATCCCGATGCGCCCTCCTATTCCAGGAGCCCCCCCTAGAGCTTTAATTGCACGGCTATTGAATGCTAAAGACAGAGATGCCTTGCTCAGGATGGCGCGGAACATGCAACAAATCACTTTTCAAAATACCAAGATTTCTCTCTACCCTGATTTCTCGCTGGAAGTTCAACTGCAACGGTCTCGGTTCCAGGACGTCAAAAAACGTCTGAGGGAAAGGAAAATCGAGTATGCCATGCTATATCCTGCTAAACTTCGGATTCAAGCGCACGGCAGCACCCAATTTTTTTCTTCTCCACAAGAAGTCTCTGCATGGTTGGATAACGCGGCACTGTAAAGTTTATTTCTTTGACGTCCTCACAGACCCCTGATTGGATTACAAAATTTGTTTACTTCAGCTCTGTTTGTGGGGACCTTGATACTCTCTCCTGGGTGACTACTATTCACGTGAGCATGTGGTTAATTTCTTACTAATGTTTTCTATTTTTGCAAACAGGACACTTTATGACTTTTTTGAATGGATCCATGTTGACTTCCTATAAACGCATTGGTGTCACAATTCGCTCTGGCATGGATTGCCCAACATTTTATTTTGTTTTTCTACCCATGGCTCACGCTATGCATCCTGGCTGTTGGCCGGCGGGCCTAGTATACTTTAACTGTTTTCAGTCTCCTCTCAGCTGTCAAGTACAGCATTTTGACGGTTTAACTACGTTTCAATAATAATGTTTTTTTTGTTGGTAGGTTCAGGGATCAAATTCTGCCACAGTTGGGTTTTGGCGGAAAGGGAGGGATTCCCCACACTTCTGTGCAGGGGACGGGAGTTAATAAGTTCTTTTATTTGAAAGTTAATCGGGTAGCTCTACAGTGTTTATATGTCTATATTACCTACAGGCTCAAGAGGCTTTTGTGCCTTCTCTCCAGGATCACGTTCACTGTGTCATTGAAATGTTTGCATGTCTTTATATGTCACATGTCTAAGTGGCTCTTTGTGCCTTCTCCCCAAGATCACACTATTTACAGTGTCTCCTTATGGCTTCCAACTTAAAATTTTCCCTACTCTCCTGGAACGTCCGGGGCTTGAATGATCGGATTAAGAGAAAGTTGGTGCTAGACCATGTCAAATCGCTTGGTGCGGAAATAATACTCTTACAAGAAACCCACCTTACAGGAAGTAAGATTTTATCCCTTAGACGTCCCTGGGTGGGTTGGGCCTTCCACGCCACGTATTCTCCTTACACTGGGGGGGTATCGATCTTGATTAAAAAATCTGTCAATTTTCAGCTAATATCTCTGAGGTCTGACCCCAAGGGTAGGTTCATCTTTCTAAACTGTAAGATTAACTCTGTACATACTGTTTTGGCTAATATGTATATTCCGCCTCCGTACACGGATGAGTGTGTTATTCAATTTGTAAATTATGTAGCGGATTTCCCCTATGCCCAAATTATATGTGGTGGTGATTTTAACACAGTTTTAAATGACCGTTTAGACAGAGTGAGGAGCTCTGGAGCTACTTCTAGCTCCAGATCATCCAACTTGGCAGCTTTGATGGAGGATGTTTCCTTAGTGGAGGCATGGCGTCATTGCCACCCCTTGCAGCCTGGTTTCTCCTGCTTCTCCACAACTCACATGTCCCTATCGAGATTAGATATGGTGTTTCTCTCCAAAGGTCTCCTTTTCAATATACAAGGCGCTCATTATCAAACACGAGGTATCTCTGACCACGCTCCGCTGAAGTTAACATGGCATACTGGCCCCGCTTCCCCCCGTACTCGACCATGGTCTTTTAACCCCGTCTTTTAACCCCGTCTGGCTCAATCGCCAGCTCCATTACTGAATATTTTTCCTTAGATCACACCCCTGTTAACACCCCAACAGTTTGGGAGGCCTTTAAGGCCACTCTCAGATCTACTCTTCACACTGAGATTACAGCTGTTAAAAAAGCCTCGCGTCAACGTGAGATGCAGTTGAGCCAAGAAGTTGATACCCTTACCGCTAGTGTGCAAATAAACCCCTCCCCACCCACATTAGTAGCGTTACGCCAAGCGGAACAGGCATATGCTGCGCATATGCATGAAAAGTCCAAGAGGAAACTGCTCTTTTCTAAGGCCAACTTTTATGAGCAAGGTGAGCGGGCCGGGAAACTACTGGCGTATATGGCCAGGGTACAAGTCTCCCCCCCCGGTTATTACTGAGCTTTATAATTCACAGGGAGTGCTACATAGCCAACCTAGGGAGGTGCTAGGAATTTTGCAAGATTTTTATACCCACCTCTATACCTCTAAAACTACAGCTTCCCATGAGGAAATGTCAGCATATTTTGCGGACATTCGCCTACCTAGCCTAACTGTAGAGCAGGTCAGGTCCCTGAATGCAGATATCTCCGTCCAGGAACTCTCTGAAGCTATTGAGGCCTTTCCTAGTGGTAAGGCATCAGGTCCAGATTGAAATTTATAAAAGATTCAAAAAAGAGATTACCCCAAACTTGTGTGAGACCCTTAAGGATGCGGTGCAACGCCAGTCCCTACCTCCATCCATGTATAATGCTACAATTGTGCTACTCCCCAAGCCTGGTAAAGATCCCAAATTTTGTGACGCATATCGCCCAATCTCACTACTTACTACAGATGTAAAAATTTTAGCAAAGGTCTTGGCCATGAGACTGGGTGAAGTAATTCATCACCTGGTTCACGAAGATCAGACCGGGTTCATGCCTGGCAAATCCACGGCCCTAAATATACGTAGACTTTACACCAACCTTTCTCTCTCCCATGATAATCAGGGTGAGAGGACTGTGATTGCCCTTGATATAGCCAAGGCATTTGACACTGTTGAGTGGCCGTATCTCTGGCAATTGCTAAAAAAATATGGTTTTGGCCCAAACTACATCAATATGGTCAAATTACTGTATAATGCTCCTACTGCCTCTATAAAAACCAGTAATATGAATACCCCTTCCTTCCGTCTCCACCGAGGTACCAGACAGGGCTGTCCACTCTCCCCTCTGCTGTTTGCATTAGCCATCGAGCCACTTGCCCACCTCATCAGATCTCATGACAATATCACGGGGTTTGTGCTGGGTAATAGAGAGGAACGTATTCAGTTGTATGCAGACGATACCCTCTTATATCTGGGGGATAGACGTGATTCTTTGACTACTGTCCTTAAGGTCTTAGCTGACTTTGGTGATGTCTCTGGTCTGGTAATAAATAAATCCAAATCCACTGCCCTTATGCTAGACCCGCTTGCGGAGGGAGAAGACATGTCTACCTTTCCTCTTAAGATAGTCTCGGAATTCACTTACCTGGGAGTCAAGGTTACAGCCCTCCCCCAGCAATACTTGAATCTGAACTTGGACCCATTGAACGATTGGTTGTCCGGAAAACTTAAGTCATGGGCCAACCTACCGGTTGGACCCACGGGGCGGGTGCATCTTATAAAAATGATTGTCTTACCCAAACTACTTTATGTGTTACAACAGGCCCCCATTTGGATTCCGAAATCTTATTTTCTTAAAATGCATGCCGTCTTTAGGCAACTGGTGTGGGCTCACTCCAGGCCCCGACTAAAACTTGAAACATTAATGTGTGCTAAAAACAAAGCTGGCTTGGCCCTCCCAGATATGTTTTTATATTACTTGGCTGCACAATTGTCCCACCTCGCTACCTGGGTGGAAGGTTCGCATCATAGAGTGCTGCACTCGCTTTGGGCTCATTTGACTGGCTTTCCGGATAACCCAATAAGTTGGATCCTAGGAAACTCTGTTACTAAATCTCAGGCATTACTCTCCCCTCCCATCGGATCCCTACGTAGGGTGTGGAAAATGGCAAACACTCTTCTTAATTCTCCTGCCATTGACCCACTTACACCGGTGTGGAACAACCGTGATTACCCCCTCCTGTTACAACTAGGCCCGATGAGTCTCTGGTCGGACCGTGGCGTGAATACGTTAGGTGATGTGTGGCTTGATGGCAAACCAATTTCTTTTGCGCAATTAAAGGACCAATTTCAGGTCCCACATACCCAATGGCTGACCTTTCACAAGCTCAGCCGTGCTCTCAATGCCACACACAAAAACCATGACTTATCGCTGTCCACGCACCCCCTTTTGCTGTACATTAAGAGAGGGCATACGAAAGGTCTTGTCACAGTGCTATATGCTAAGTTGCTACAAGAAGTACACAAAAACAACCTAGATGTGCTACGTTCAAAATGGGAGGTAGATGTGGGCATCATCATGGATGAGGAGTGGCAGGAAGCGCAGGAATCCCCTCAGTTAGTTTCCCCCAACCATAGATTACGGCTAATTCAACTGTATATTCTCCATAGGGCTTGTCAGACTTCATTATATTAGTGCCAGCACCCCGGATGTTTGCACTAGATGTGCTTTGGAAAAGGGGACTTTGTTGCACATGCTGTGGAGCTGTACTAAGCTTTCTACATACTGGAGGAAAATTCTCGACACACTTGATGCGGTGCTACAGTGACCATTACCAGGTCACCAAAGGTGTGCATCCTGGCCATAATTCAAGACTTGAAGCTGACTCATTATCAGTCGTTTTTCCTTCTTGAGGCCTTACTACTAGCTAAAAGGTTAATTACTCAGAATTGGAGAGCGGTGGCTCCTCCTGCCTTCTCTTCCTGGAAAGCAATAATGCAGGATACCTGTACCACTGAACGCTTAATGTACCTAAAGAGGGGAGTCCCCATCAAATTTCAAAAAATTCGGGGTCCCTGGACCGACCTTTACCCCCACCAACCAAGACAACTTCTAGCAGTTTAATCTGTCAGGTCTCAGGGAAGGAGGCAGATGTAATGATACAGATGTGAACTGTTGTGCCTAGTAGTGCTGGCGGGACGTTATATTTTCTGCAATATTTTTTGTCTATGACATGTAACTTGTGATACATTGTTCTTCCTTGTTTTGACTTTATTTTGTGAACTGCTACTTTTATACACTCAATAAACTACCCGAATTTAAAAAAAAAGAAGGGAAAGCTATACGATCCATCATGTGGCAATCGATTTCTCCTCCCTGGCTATTTCCTATCAGGAAGGCAGGGAGGAGAAATTGAGCGCTTTACTTTACTAAAGAGGAGCCAAAGCAGAGTTTCAGTAAGTAATTTCTTAATAAAGACTTAGTGATTTCAAAGTTTAATTTGTCTTCGTGGGGTTTTTTTTTTTTTCATTCTATACTAACGAATTAAAAAAAAAATTGATGTTACTGGTGCTTTAAATGCAACCTCAAAGAGGTTTAGGTCATCATAAAAGATCACTGCCAAATAATTAAAATTGGGTAATATACTGAGATACCATACTGTACATTTTATATGGGTTAAATTTGTATTTTGAATGTAAGATGGGTATCAACTTGAATATTTAAACTGCAGTCTGTTAGTTTTAGGCGTTGAGAACATAATGATGGTCTGAAAATGTCTTTATGTGTCTTGAGATGTCTTTAAAACAACTGTGAAAAGGTGAAATATTCACCAGTTTTGATCTAAATAATGTAAATACAGATATATATAGTATAATGTGTTCGTTGGATTCAAAATAGCATAAAACATCTTTCACTTATGCTCCATACTACCGATGAACAGCTGTATGTGCAGTTGAAGTCATCAATTTCATGATCAATAACCTGCCAGCACAGGCTTTAGACTTGAGAATATACACTGGAAACTATTACAATTCTTTTGTATATGAACATACCCATTGCAAGGTAAATACCTTGAGCAGACAGCTTCATTAGAGGCTATGAGACATCTGGGAGGCATCTGGTCGTTTTAATAGAAGTTTTTTCCCCGAACTCTTCACCAGCAACTGCAGATCAATTACAAGTAACAGCATTGCTGTGAGCTTTTTTACTATATAGGTTCAATGATGGGGTTAGCTTTAGTGGTACAGCGAATCTAATTTTCCTTCTCTTTTAGTTTCAGACAACAAACAATAAATCATATATTAAAATAGATATCAAGGCACCAATGAGGTACTGTTTCCATTCATATCTTGGGAAAATCTTTGGTAGTTTTCAAAAGCAATGTAATTAGAGAAGCTGCTCTGTTGCGAAAAAATTACCAAATACATTATTTCTATATAGATCTGCTGTCTTTTACAGGTGTTACTCAAAAGGGGTGGCAGAGGTTAAGAGCTAAAAGACCATTTATAATCTTGCTATTCTTTAGACCAGAGAGAGAAAAGATATAAAACAAATCTATAAAGCACATAAAACGTTATGAAAGGAACAGCATTCAACTAGTAATAACATCGTTTCACAAGGAATATCAGTTTGCAGAGTAACATTAGGCACAGGCAAAAACTTTGACAAGTAAAGACATTGCATATTTATTTGCTCTGTATGGCAATGTGATGCCTGGCATTAAATGACATTGTATTCTTTCAAAGTACAAAGACAGAGAAAATGAAAACATTTTATGTGGAACCAATTAGGCTGAATACATTTGTATCAAAGTGACATGATGTATGCCAGTTGGAGTGCATAAAGTAAACAAATATTAACTCTGTACAAATATGCATGTTGTTGTACTGTAGTTTCTTCTTTAATATCAAACATGACTGAAAGGATGGATACAAACTGAGTAACTAGAAATTTCAAAGGTACAAGTTCCTGATTTTCTTGGTCAAGCCAATAAAGCTCAAGCCAAATGTTCCCATTCTTTGTGAAAAGCAGAGACGGATGCCATCAGTGATGTCACAATGGTGGCTGTCATTTGTTTGCCCACTGCCTGCTTACTTGAGGAGAAATGGAAGACATGTCATAAATGGGTGGATAATATCTCTAAAATCTGGTCTTTCTATGAAAATTTCATTTCGTAGGGTCTATTTTATAAAAATATAGTAAACATTATAAGTGATTCTCACGCTATTTTGCCAGTATTTACAGCTGTTTTTGTATACAGTGAGGAAAGAAGCTGTATCTAAACACATTGATTAATGGAAAACGCAGGCACACATGAATTTTACCACTGTTCAGACTGCAGCTGATGGCTGACTTTTTGCTGTACATTTGTAGAGCACTTTCAAACAAGGCATTTCCATTACTAAATTCATAAAGCCTGCAACTTGCAGTGTCATAATGCATAAGGTGCTTTGGTTCGGCATCTAATTTAATACCACACTCTACTCTTAGTGGCAGGAAGCCCACATCCACGTTACTAGTGATTGGCTGCATTGGAGCTGCCGGTCTGCAGTGTGTAGGAAAATAATATAAAAAGCAACTATAAAAACCCCCGAATTGTGGCTTTGACTTTAGGCACTGTGGAACGTGGATGCCAGGATAGGTTTAGCATCGTTTTATCTGGTCTGACATCCTGATGATTATATACTGATATACTGAATGAGGTTTGATATACACAAACGCATTCATGCATTTATACAAGAATTTATGAAAAAAACGTGTGTAGCATATATAAGTTGCATCCCTTAGTGCTCATTCAAGAAGCAGTAGGAATGACAGTCACAGGTGATAATAATGAAAAAGGGTGCAAAGTGTAACATGGAGGATTGTGCCTCTTTTTTCTCCCCTTTGCTGTCAATTAAAAAGCCCTTGTGAAAGACACTGGGAAACCAATGTGTTCCTCTGGCCCTTCTGTCTGCCCCTGCTATAGTGCAGCATAGTTCAGTGCTGTTCAGTACTATTCGCCACACACAGCAGCCCTGTGCAAACATAGTTATTTTATTTTTCACAATATATACATTAAGATTGTTTCCACTTTTTTTTAATATTTATGTTTAATTGCATGGCAGACATTCTGTATGCGCTTCCTTGATCAGTTCTTCATGGAAGAATAGAGAGTAGTTCATTAATGATGCGAGTGCCATTAGCATCTATTATTTATTACATTTTCATACAGGAAAATATATAATGTAAATGTCACTACATGCAAGAAATAAAGGATGGAAAATGATCAATACATTTTAATTAATGTTTGCTTTTCTTCCCAAGCAGTGATGAGGATACTTATTACAAAAGCTAAGATTAGATTTGACAATTGCAAACATAAGCCAACCAACATAGAAACAAAATCAATACTAACATTTCCCTCGGGGACACTATTTACTGTTCACAGCACCATTCCCTTAATGGAATGGCAGTTATGTTTGCAGAAACCTTGTAACTAGCATTTTTATGTTTTAACTAAAAGCAGCTTTCTCTAAGAACAACAAAAATAACATGCTGCCTAAAGTTAATAGCAAAAATATTTTAAAGCTGTCATGCATCTATACACTGTATCCTGCAGAATGAAAGGACAGAGCAACATTTTTGAAAGAAAGCACTTGACGTTGCAAACTTATCTTGCTTAATTTGAGTGAGATAATGCACTCATCCATAATTGTCTTTTAAATAGCTTGAGCTTTAAACAAACTTTACTGCTTAACCACTACTTTTTTTTATTCCTCCATTTTTCTCTTATATTTGGTAAAGTGGTAACGTATCACATATACATATATATATGTGTTAAACAGACCTATTTTTAAAGATGTATTAAATAAAGGAAGACATTTTTAATCCATATATATAACAATTGGAAAGGTACCAGCACTCCGTATTTCAAAATTGCAAAAATGTATTGTAACGTCACAAACATCAAAGCATTGTGATGTTACAATAAATTTTTGCAATTTTGATATACGCAGTGCTGGCCCCTTTCAAATTTTTATACATTGAAATTGACCAAGCACCCGGAAAGTGAAAACTAGTGAAGGCATGCGGGTACCATATATATATGTGTGTAACATATATTTTGGACTGAAATGGAAGCTGAGATTCAGAAATGTTGCACCATTGCAAAGTCAGCTTAAGTCGGGGACACAATAATGCTCATTGTTGCATGCATTTCTTTTATATACAAATTAATTGCATTATTATCATTCTAGGCTTTCCCCCAAAGTTCTCAAGGGTCAAGCCTGGAGTGTTATTGTTTAATTCCTACTGTACTGAGTTTGCAGCATCATGTTTAAATTTGTTGGTTCTACTGTACAATGATAACTTCTACCAACCTCAGATGATTTCAGAAAGATCAATAGTGAGATAAATGCCTGCTATATAAAAAACCTAGTTGGTTCCTTTGTACTGTATTATCCTTTCTGGAAACTCAAAAATACTCACCTTGGCCCTTTAGAAATAAAACTGAAATGGCTTAAGATCCACCTTTGGAAACTTTTTTCCCCTAGTGATTTATCAAAGTGATTAAGGTATCTTATAAAAGTGGCACCAGCTGGATATAGATAAAGATAACGGATCTTTCCATAATTTGGATCTTCATACCTTATGTCTACTAGAAAAACATTTAAACATTAAATAAACCCAATAGGCTGGTTTTGCTTCCAATAAGGATTAATTATATCTTAGGTTGGATCAAGTACAAGTTACTTTTTTATTATTACAGAGAAAAAGGAAATAATTTTGAAATATTTGGATTATTTGGATACAATGGAGTCTATGGGAGATGGCCTTTCTGGATAACGGGTTTCCGGATAACAGATACCATACCTATATTATTTATTTTATTATTATTGTAGCACACCCGTGAGTGTGTTATGAAATTGTGCTATTGGGTATGATCTTGCAAAGTATACTGGTGACACCCCAGTTCCAGTGAACAGACAAACAAGAATGGCAATGCAACAGGCACAGCCTTATTTTATTTAACAGCTGAAGCTGTAAGAAAAGAGATTGGTTACTTAGAATAGTAGTAAATAACAATAATATAACAACAATAACAGCTGTAAGAATAGCCCAGTGTAACCCTGGTGTACACACCTAAGTCTCTCCCAACAAGTTGCCAGCTGGATATAGTGTGTGTACCAGTGGGGGCCCCTTGTGATGAATACAATGCTGTCAGCCTTACTTATAATCCTTGCAGGTTGATGAGGTGACTATGCAATCCCTGAAATCACCTTCAGTAACTTTACTGGTTCACTGCAACACTCTCAGCTGATGATTGTAATAACAAAAAGGCACATCTGAACTCATGTGAAAACATCCAGCAATTTAG
Source organism: Xenopus petersii (assembly GCA_038501925.1). Taxonomy (NCBI): domain Eukaryota; kingdom Metazoa; phylum Chordata; class Amphibia; order Anura; family Pipidae; genus Xenopus; species Xenopus petersii. Next base: position 121,514,238 of record CM076675.1, read on the forward strand.
GGGCTTCTCTGTCCATAGAAACCACACAGTCTCACAGATAGAATAAGGCTGAATATTAATCTTCCAAACTGGCAGGGCAGGGGTTAATGATGACTCACAGTTTATCAGGAACTCTGCTTCTCCTCTCACTGGATTTTCCTCCTGATCAAGAATGGCTGGAAGGCCACAACCCAGGATCACACTGGCTACTGGGACCTTGTGCACTTTCCCTCCAGGGAATAACAGGAACCAACTTTCAGCAAAACTGCAGTGTCTTCCTCTGCAGATTAGTGACAGTTTCTCTTTCTGACTAATCACTAATCCTGGCTGCAATACAACTGCCCCAGTGCCTAAGTCTTCCAGCACAACACAGTCCTCCTTGCTGGTTAATTCCACCTCCCCTTCCGGTTCCTGGACTGGGCTCCTATTGGCTGTCCCCGTGCACTTCCTGTAGCAAGGGCTTGTTGGAAATGTAGTTCTTAACCCCAAGCAACAGTTCTGCCTCCAGAAATATCAAACGTTTGCAGTCTCTGTCTTATCACATCAGGGAAGCAATTTAGTAATCCATTGTCCATTAATACTAATTATAGTCCTGCATTATAATGTTCAAACAGTCTGCACACATAATAGGGTGCTACACTATAATATAATATTATGGTATTAATTAACCTTCTGTATCTATCAATAGATCAATATCAATTATAAATATAGATAGAAGACTCAGCAGATACCAGAGCTCCAAATGGGTAGAGGGCTTGGACAGGGTTTCCTATCTCATGCACAATGTACAGTATGTGAAATAGATTCACACAAAATATTTTGCTACATGGCCAGTTCTTGTAACAACAGCAATGGTTCCTTTAGCTAAATGATCCCCAACCAATGGCTCATTAGTAATATGTTGCTCATCACCCCCATTAATGTTGCTCACAGTGACCTCAAAGTAGGTGCCCATTTTTAAATTCCTGGCTTGAGTGTTGCCCCAAGCTATAACATTAAAACCGCCTTTATTTACAAACTGTCACAGGAGCATTTCAGACCACTCTGTTCCAAGCTGACAAAGTATACATCAACATATTAGCAGCTTCCTTATGTATCCAAAATACAGTGCCCTCTAGTGGTTAGTGGTTACAATATAATAAAATACATAATATTAAAAATACATACAGCAGGGTTCCACCATAGATCTTAGTATTACACAAACATATATCATAGTAAATTTATTTATAACAAAGGAGCTGATTTAACTGTGTTGCTGGCAGCTTTTCAATTTGCCTTTAAGTGTTCTTTTTTATAGTTTTTAAATTTTTGCCTTCTTCTTCTGACTCTGTCCAGGGCTGCTGACCCTGTCTAAAAAGCAAATGCTCTGTAAGGCTACAAATTTACTATTATTGCTACTTTTTATTATTCATCTTTCTATTCAGGCACTCTCCTATTCACATTCCAGTCTATTATCCAAACCAATGCATGGTTGCTTGGGTATTTTGGACTAAATAACTCAAAAACCACAAATATTAGAATATGAAAACAAATTGTCTCAGAATATCAATCTTCACATCGTACTAAAAGTTAATTTAAAGGTGAACAGTCCCTTAAAAACATTAAAATGTTTGTAAGTTCTTCAGCACTTTCATTACTTTAACCTTTTCAGTATAATAAATGTAGGGTTAATCATCAGAACAATATACAGGATATATATATATATATATTTATATATATATATATATATATCATATATAATATATATATATATATCATATATAATATAATATATATATATATATTTATGCAAATGGCTGCATTCTTGCTTAAGATTGTTTAGCAAAAAAATAAAACGATTGTCAGTCAGAAATAATATTTACCTACAGAAATCTTGTCAAAGGTCAAAACTCAAAAGATATGCGTCAATCATAAGAAGACTGTTCCACTACTACAGGTTCCATTGGCCTTCCTTGGACAGGGCTGTGCTATAGATCTGTGACCAGTCACTTAGCAGCAACATCTAAATCTAATAGATGCACTTATGGGAAAGGAAAAAGTTTAGTATATGACACCTGGATATCTTTAACTATTTGAGAGACCCTATAGAGGTGTAAGTGCAACCCTACTGTATAGTCTGCTTTTATGTAAAGTAGATTAAAGATAATTTATTTACCAGTGTCTATTTATTTTGATGACTAACTGAAATATTACCCTTTGCTAAATGTCCCCTGATAATTGTTTTTTTCCTGGTTGTTTACATGAAATAAAAATCCCACTGCTAAACTATTCATAAGTACATGTTATTGTGTTTTACAAATTATTTCCACCTATAAGTGATGGTAAAAAATGCCAAAGCCATAAAAACAAGGTGCAAATCTGCTTGCCCTTTAATATATGCAGCTTTATACTGGTTAATTCATTTTCAGAATGCATTCTTTTGTAGATCTCAACCCTTTCTTATGGAAATTATGCTTTTTAGAAGATTTGTACTCTCATTTTCAAACACTGTTACATTCATTCAAGTGTGCCATTATACGGAGGCAGCTGGCTTTTATCTAGTGATATTTACTTCAAAAAGCTAAGTTAAATGGTATCATAGATTAATTCTTAGGGCACTGGAAACCCCATTTTAAGAGTAGAAAGGGATTTAGAAATTACTTAGACTATTGCAATAAAACAACAAACGTGTACTGTTGGCTGCTTCATGTAGTGTGCCACAGTTGAGAATCTTAATAAAAATAAGTTATAAGATTCAGATATGAAAACATGACATCCTTGTCCCAAATATTCATTACGGTGTTCCAGTAATTTACAGCTAGACATAACGTAGCTTTTTTTTTCATTCAGGAAGCAATGAAACTTCAAAAAGGGCATTATCCTCTGCAATTTCTTACATAAATCAAACTTGAAATAAGACACATTTTACAATTCAATTTAAGATCCCACTGAGACAATAATGTTGCAAGCTGTGCATTTCGCAAAGTAATATAGTAATGTCTAGTTTGCATTTTTGAAAAACCAAATTAATCACACTTTATTGAATATGTTAAAGCAAACCTAAAATCATTTATTATTAAAAAATCTGTTGCAACAAATACAAACTATATTTTATACATAAAGGACAAACTCATTTATTCATTAGGACAAAATGCTTGGAGGTTGCATTTTAGATGCACTATATAAAAATGACAGATTGCCATGTTTTTTACACAACATTTCACAAACCCAAAAAAAACAAAGCAAATAAGATACTGTCCAAAGTTTCACATTGTGCTGATGGTAGATTTATTTGAAGAGTGTTGTATGTGGTTTTTAAAGTAAATAGTCAGTATAAAAACGAAAACTGTGTAAATAGATAGGCTGTGCAAAATAAAAATACATTTCTAATATTTTTAGTTAGTCAAATATTTAATTTATAAAGGCTGGAGTGACTGGATGTCTAAAACATACCTCCCAACATTTTGGAGACAGACAGAGGGATGATTTTTGACTACGCCCATTTTTGTGGACACACCCCCTAATTACCATGTCAATTTTACAATATATGGCAGGTTATGAAAGTTTCACCAAATTCTGTTGTTTTTATGTGTTATAACAGTTTTTCTAATGAAGGCGAATTGCCCTTTAAGCTGTGAGTCTAAGTTCTCCCTAGAGACTTGCTCTTCTAAATATCAATTCTGGCCTCTCTGCCAAAAACCAATTAAGTTAGAAACTTTGTATCTTTTTCTGGCTGTTCAGTGCAGGAGATCAAAGAGAAAGTGGGACATTCTGTTACTGTTACCTGTAGTGCAGAAGTGGAACGCCAATTGGGCAGGAGTAGATGGAGTTGGGGTGGGGTGTGGGTGGGGCATGGGCAGGGCAGAGGTGGGATGGGAAGTGGACAGGAGGATGGGGATCGGAGTGTGCTGGGCGCGTCTGAAGATTTTCTTGCAGGGGGGCCCAGCGCACTCTAGTTACACAACTGACTTTTCCTTTAAAGCATTGTCCAGTTCCTTGTGATAAACATATGGTGGTGGACATGTATAACTGTATTTCGTAGACTAGAGTAACATTGAATTTATATGCTATCAGAAGTGTAGGATTTCTTATCATTAATATAGTCTGAATATTTTCAATGAAAATACACACACACATTCTGATATGATTTACCTTCCGCAGATATTAAGTTTTTTGCAGTTTATCACCTCACAATCCTTTAAAAGACCTCACCATGGTTTAAAAACATTAAAATGCACGATTTTGAATTGCCATACTTTTTTAATCTGAGTATTTGAGGGAGTATGACACATCTCATTCGTCAAGCCTCATCCATACCTTTTCATTGGACCCCTTTGTAGCACAATCCTTATGTTGCTCTTTAATGATAACGCTGATGCTTTCTGTATTACTAAACAGCTCTTCGTTTAACATTCTTATTACACAAAAAGAGATACTAAATCTGATCTAACTTTCCCATACCTTCCACCATTTTTAAATGTAACAGAACAACAGACCTATCAAATACAGTGACAGATATCTATCACAGAATTTAAAATAACTAGTGAGCATCTAACAAGCACAGCCCAGGTCTCACGTAAGTCCCTAGTTATTCTCTTCTGCTTGCTGCAGTCTCCCTATACACTCAAGTCTCTAGTGATGCTATTTGAGACTTTCATGTTGTCTCCAGCTCTCCTTGTACTCTCATATTGATATGTAACCATTTTCCCCTTGGTTATTTTGTAACTGACCTGCTGATTTATGTGCTTATGCTTATGGCATAAATATATACTATACTATATATACTATATACTTTACTATGTGACTTTATTGTTAAACCACATGAACAGTTTGCTTAGCCATAGTTAAATGCCTATTTACCAGCTGTAATGCAAGCCTTAAATAACAGAAATACAAATTTACAAAATGATATACCATAAAAGTACATTGCATGATTAATTTTCTTTGATGTGGTCACTTGACGGACTAAACTGCATTTTCTATATAACTACATATTTTCTCTAGCATTGTAGTGAGTCTACCTGTCTGTCTATTTATCTATCTTTTAATACCAACGATGATACAAAAATAGAGTATATTTCTGTCCAGAGGTTCTGACCCATTTGTAGTTTAATTAGATTATCTTGAATTCAAAAATATTATAAGAAATATGAGTCTGGCCTGGCAAATGGTTATAATTGAAAACCCGTCCCTCCTAAATATTTGAAATAAATCAATTTATTTGATTAAATCTGTATATATGGAGATCTAGACACACAATGCTCCTAAATTATAATATTTTGCATTCATTCCCACAGGGAACAGTGATGGTTCTTGGGATAAAGAAAAACTACAATCTCTCCCTACCCAAGGATCACAAACCTCTCTTAGCCATCCCAACTTGCCTGGACAGCATAACCTTTCAGTTACTCATTCTCTCAACTCTCTTCAACAGAATCACCTCCTGCCAAATGGTATGAGATTCTCTCATCTCTCGCATAATTAGTTGTCATCAAACCATCCTTTGCCTTTAATAAAACAGACACACAGGGACAGATTTATCAAGGGTCGAAAGTGAAGATTTGAGTTTCCAAATTCAAATTTTCTCATTTTTTTGTGGAATTCGACTAGGGAATAGTTAAAATTCGATTTGCGTTTTTAAAACTCAAAAAAAAATTTGAATTCGATTTTCAAAATGTATTATGTACTGGCCCTTAAAGAATTCAAATTCGACTATTCATCACCTTAAACCTGCCAAATTGTTGTTTAAAGGAATTGTTCAGTGTAAAAATAAAAACTGGGTAAATAGATAGGCTGTGCAAAATAAAAAATGTTTCTAATATAGTTAGTTAGCCAAAAATGTAATGTATAACAACTGGAGTGATTTGATGTATAACATGTCAGTCAGAACACTGCTTTTCAGCTGTCTTGGTTTACACTGACTGGTTACCCTGGTTACCAGGCAGTAACCAATCAGAGACTTGAGGGGGGGGCACATGGGTCATATCTGTTGCTTTTGAATCTGAGCTGAATGCTGAGGGTCAATTACAAACTCACTGAACAGAAATGTACCATGTGGCCTCCCTTCAAGTCACTGACTAACTCAGAGTTATAGAGCTGAAAAGCAGGAAGTTGGATTCTGGCTGTTTTATTAGACATCTGTTCACTCCAGCCTTTATATATTACATTTTTGGCTAACTAACTGTATTAGAAACATTTTTTATTTTGCACAGCCTATATATTTACACAGTTTTTATTTTCACACTGAACTATTCCTTTAAGCCTATGGGATCAATTTGGAGTTGTTTGCAGCCTTCCTGAAAATCAAGGTTTATTGGAGAAAAAACTCAAATCAAATTTGATTCAAGTTCATCCAAATTTGAAAAATTTTGATTGGTAATTTTTTTCCTTGAATTTCGAGTTTTCGAATTTTCGATTTCATTTTACAATCTCCCATGAACTCGAAATTCGACCCTTGATAAATCTGCCCCACAGTGTTAGCATTGACACAATTTAAACTGTGTATTTACAGTAGACTCAATTTTATGACCACTATTAACACTTTCCTGATTGTTAAGATAATTGCCCTAAACTATGATACCCTATCAATTTGGTTAGCTTTGAAATAGAACAAGTATTGCTTGTTTATTGGGGCATGGCAATTTGTTAAAAATTATTAAAAAAATAGTAAAAAAATAAAAATCTGTAGCAATATGGAAATGGTTTGCAAATCAAAGAAAATCTTTATATTTTGCAAGGGGTAACTACAAACAAAACATGACCCATAATAAATTGCTTGTTTTCTGTTTTTTTCAGCTTGCATTTTATTATTATTATGGAATGATATGCTATATGCCAAAGTTACAAATATAACAAATTATGTGTTCTTTAATGATTAGAAATACAGAATTAAATATACTATTAACTGTGTATTTTTATTATTTAAGGTCAAAATGATTACTTACATGCCATGTTTTATTTATTATTTATATTTAGGCCTGGAACTCCCATTTATGATGATGCCCCACCCACTAATTCCAGTAAGTCTACCTCATGCATCTGTTACCATGGCGATGAGCCAGATGAACCATCTCAGTACCATTGCAAACATGGCAGCAGCAGCACAAGTACAAAGCACTCCCTCCAGAATGGAAACATCAGTTATTAAGGTATTTAAGCTTCACCTCTACCTGTTTAATTTATACGTGTTCTGACAAGTAGGATAAAGCCTTATGTCAACTGATCCATGAACAGGGTCGGACTGGGGGACCCAGGGCCCACTGGGACCACTGTCCAGGGCCCCCTCCAGTCCCCCTGCCCCCCTACTGTGAGGCACCGCTCAGGCCACACGTATGAATGCGCGAACGTCATTTTTTTGTGGCATTCCTATATCGGAAGAGGGGTCTGACCCGGCGGGGGCCCATGAGGGTTGGGGCCCACCGGGTTTTTTCCCGGTATCCCGCCAGGCCAGTCCGACACTGTCCATGAAACGTAAATGTTTTAGTGGTGAAATTTGGCCAAAACATAACAGGTAAGCAACCAAGTAAAGCATAAGGAAACCAGCCAGCTACTCTACATTTCAAGTTGCGTATGTCCAGGCTCGGATTTCTGCCTTGAGCGCCCTGAGGCCAGAAGGGTCCTATCGCCTGCCGTCTTTGCGCAGCAGGGTCCTAGTGCCAGCTGTCTTTGTGCTGCAGAGTCCTAGCTCGCATGCGCCGGAGCACTGGTAGCACTTCTTAGAATGTGGCTGGGCGGCATGTAACCCCTACAGTCTTGGCACCCTAGGCCTCGCCACAAATCTGGGCCTGGGTATGTCCTCTCCAATTAGAAAGGAATAGTTTTACCAAGATTGAAATGAATGCAAGAAACTAGGGGGTCCATTTACTAACAATCAAATCTCTATTTCGTTCCACAAATTTCAAAAAATTTATGGTTTTGCTATAAAACCACACAACCTCTATTGCAAAAATCTGGGTCCAATGAGAATGTTCATAAACAAGCCTCCATGGGCATACACTAAGGGGATTATTTACTAAACCTCAACTTTATCTGGTTGGACTTTTTGGGGCAAAACTGGAATTTTTCAAGGTTTATTATATCCTGATGCTGCAAAAACCCACAATCTGAAAATCTACCATCTCAGACCTGTCGAGGTATAAGTCAATGTGAGATATCATGGTTTGCTCTGAGTTTAGTTTTTTTTTGGAATGTTGCCTGAAAAACCCATATTTTCCTGATTTTTGGGCAAAAACCCGAAAAAACTTGCAACCAATTAATTTGATTTTTATTATTAATAATAAATTTAAATCAGACATGGGAGTTTGTTGTGTTTTTTTTTTTTTATAAAATATGAGATAAATTCAGAGTTTAGTAACTAATCCTAAACTGCTGAGCAGAATGTTTAAGGTAGATAAAGTTTTAGAATTTTAAAGACAATGCCACATTGGGCTATTGCAAGCACTTGTGCGATGTGTTTTTAAGTAGCCAAAATGCCTTATTGGCTTACATTTGAAATATTATACATTCAAGCACTTCTGCCAGTAAGTGCCAAGTGATATTTGCCTATATAAGTTACAACATTACAACTAGTGATTGAATCTGTCCCTTTTATCTCAGCCGAAAAATTTGTGAAACAACAAAAGAATCCTGTAACACATCAAGGTCTATGGGCGACATTTTTGTCACAGTGTCTCTTTAATAGTGAAATACATTCATTTCTGTCTACGTTGCAACATTTTTGTTGCATGTGAAACTTACCACATGGCGATTATTTATATCCATTAAAATCCATGACCACAAACAAAGCTGCCTACTTAATGCCTTTTAAAATATTTAAAAATATTATGTACCCAAAAATATTATGTAAAATATTATGTACCCAACCATCAAGATCCACTGATATGGAAGAATTTTTCAAATTGTTCTAGAATGAAAATCTGTATTAACTTGAATATAAATGTGCAAAATTTAAATAAGAAATTCTAATAATCCATCAAAGTGTTATACAACTAAAAATGTATAGTTTATCTTAGATGCATGGTAGTTTTTTTCTATTTAAAAATAGTTTTTTTCTATTTAAAAATAGGCTTTAAGCTAAGCTCTTTTCTATTTCTTTATACATTTATAAATTTGTGCTAATAAAACAAAAACATAACTTAATTAGTGAATCAGGCTTGTTTTTTTTTAAATATTTCATTGAAGCTTACTAAAATGTCTTCATTTAACTCATGTGGCCTGAAATTAAATTTTGAGGTCTATCTATGATTATATTGGGTGTGGTGTATAGCTGTCTTGGCTCTAAACCAAGAGATTTTTTTGAGTTTGCCCTTTCAGAAATGAGATGAACATTAGATGTCCTTTTGTAATAGAATGTTTAGATATATGAGATGGGTGAATAGCAGAGGAGCAGTAACAAGCTTGCACAACCGAGACTGACAATCATGAATCACTCAATACATGACTGCTATGACCTGCATATATGAAGACGTGAGGGTTTTTTTTTGCTGTTTTTTACATTGCCAGTGGCTTCAAAGTGGTGTTGTTTACATGATTCTCTATATCCAAATTTGCGTATTTTTTATTAAAATATGTATTACAAAGTTGTGCTCTAATTGTATTGAACTTGCAGTAAATACAAGTTAGAGATCTGTAATCTTTTCTGTTTTTGTAGGAACGTGTTCCAGACAGTCCCTCCCCTGCTCCATCTCTAGAAGATGGTCGAAGGCCGGTCAGTCATCCATCATCACACAGAAGCAGCAGCGTCTCTAGTTCTCCAGCAAGAACTGAAAGTTCCTCAGACAGAATTCGTATGTGACATAATACTGATATTTATAATTACATTCCAGTACAATTTAGTTTAGGTTACAGATTCAAGTGAACCGTTATTACCCATAAATAAAAAAAAAAATAGTAGTACAGTTTATATGCCATGTTTGTTGCTATTTGCCCTCACTTAGCCAGTAGGCAGTGGTTTGAGTGACCAACTGCAAGATGAATATGATAGATCATGAACAAAAAGAATTCCCATTTTACATTTTTTACAGGGCCAGAAAAACATTCTGTAAACATTTTTCAAATAAAATTAACATTTTTAAAATGTTTTATGCATTATATGTTTGTAGAACCAAGGGAAACAGTTTTTCTTGGTTCTACAAACATATAATGCATTAAACATTTTAAAATTTTTAATTTTATTATTTATTTATTTAAATTTTTACTTTTATAGAACCAAGGAAAACAGTGTAAAATGCAGAGGCTAAAACAAGGAAAAGCTGTGTAAAATTGAGGTTTCACTGTAATAATCTAGCCTCTGATTTTAAACTAACCTTAGATCTCTAGGTTGGAGAAAGGCAGAATAGAAATGTTATAAATTATTGTATATTAAAGATCAGTTGCAAGTTTGCAGTATTATTTAATCTAAAACTGTGTTTCTCAAACAGTAAAGCAAGTGTCTTGCAGTTCTGATGAGATCCAAGTGGACTACTTGCTATTATGTGGCTCTTGGCAAATAAATGATGTTAATGTGGAGAGTCCAACATAATAATAATTAGCCATTTGTGTGTGTGTGTGTGTGTAGGTATGTGTGTAGGAGTGCGTAAAAAAATCATGTTTCAGGTATATTTCAAACAACTGTTACACTGGGTCCAATTTAAGAATGCTCAAGCCTTTGGCTACAAAAGCATTGGCTTCCTGACAGTCAGTTTTTTTTCCCAAGTCGGTTTAAGAAAAAAAAAAAAAACTTGGCACCTAAAACCTACTGAGCTTTTGATTTATTTTTTTTTCGAGTGAAAAAACCCAACCATCAGGAAGCCAGGTTATTTGAAAAAAGTGTAAAGTTCCTTGAGAAGAACAGTTCCCAAGAGGAGTTTGTAAAATGTATCACTGGAAGCTTTGATATAATAATCTGATCAAAGAAAACATTATAGTTAAATAATACTGGTAACTTCTTTGATTTGATAAAATATAGCATGAATGAATTATTTACCAGTTAGGAAGTAAGGATATAAAAGGTGATTGTAAAAATATGTTTTTTGTACCAGTTACCTTATGCCAAAAGCATAATGATTCGGTGTCTCACTATTTTATAGTTGTTAAACTGCATGAGAAAAACAGCTTGATTGCCTAAATGTTGTGTCTCACAATGGGATCCATATTTCATACACATGTTTCAGTCCAATACTGTTTTAGTAAAAATTGAGCTGTACAGTATGTAATAAAAATTCCTTTATTTTGTTTTAGCTGTCCATCAAAATGGCATTTCAATTAATCAAATGTTAATGGGTCTGTCACCTAACATCATACCTGGACCAAAAGAAGGTGATCTTGCTGGTCATGAAGTGGGACATGAGACAAAAAGAATGCACTTGGAGAAAGGTAGGCTCACACTTATGACATACATTTCCAAACGCTGCATGTTTGATAGTTAATATTGTAATCAGCCTTGATTTGAATAGAGCTCTAGAAAAAAGGTTGAATCCTAAATGTATTTGTAAGTTGAGGTCAAACAGAAAAGATAAGAATGTACATTCACAAAAAACTACTATTCAAATCTTCTGTTGGTTAGAGTGGCTTGGATGATTTCTTGGACAAGAATAGTATCCAAAACTTTTGTGATACTAAAATCTACAATTAATAAAGCTATTGGTATATAATAGTTAATGTAAGTGTATGGGGGGGGGGTCAGTGAGGGTGTGTGTATGGATGGATGCTGGGTTTCATTTGTAGGGGTTAAACTTGAAGGACATTGGTCCTTCACTTTCTTTGTATTATAAATTTGCTCCTTGGACTTTAATTTTCTGCTATTAAATTACAAAATGTTTATTTCAAATTTGTAATTATTTTACACCTGTTTTTTACATTGACATCTAAATCTACAAATTCGCAGAAGCTGTATATTAATTTACCTCTGTCCCAAGTTTTCTACTAGTTTTTAATAGATTTTCTTTTCCGGGAACAAATACAAATGAAAATTAGGAGTTTCATCTCATAATATTGCATAATACGTTGCAATTTATAAACAGCTTTTGTTTTTCTGAGTTCGAAAGTTTGCAGAATGATAAAATGGTAATCTAAAGAAATCCCACTTCAATAAAATAATATTGGTTAAAGAAGTATTCATTTTGGTAAATGGTCTCTATATTCTGGTATTACAATACTGTATGTTGTTTTCCATTTAACTTGTGTGTACTAGCTTTCTGGGACCTTTTTGCACTCATCCATTATAAGATATAAAATCAAAATACTTCTTCAGGATGTAAAAGCCCTTAGATAGATTTAAAATTATATTCTAAACCGAGAATATGCTTCTCCCTAAATTAATTGTTGGTATTATTTTAAGCATAATCCTCTGGAAATAATGATTACTACAGTATTTTTATCTTATATCTGGTAAAGTTGTTGTATAACTATAGTTGTGCTTCTGTCCTTAAACTATATTTGTCTTCAGAACTTGGGGGGGGTTAATTTCTAAAATTTGACTTTTTCGCACTTTATTAAAAAAAAAAATGACCAAACTCCTAAACCCGAATGTCCTTAATTTACCAATAATTATTCTCAATAAAATTGGTGTTTTAAAATCGAGCGTCAGTTCATAAAGCTCAACTTTTTTGAATTGTCTCTCCAAAAACTCAAATTTACCTAATTGTTGCCCAGAAAACTAGAATTATTTGCATTAACAAACGAAAACCAGCGTAAACAGCTGAAAACTAACGAGAATCCCGAAGGTAAAAAACAGATTCCAATTGTTAAAGGGACCATCCGCCATTCACTTCCACATGATTTTGGCAGGTTTTAGCTGAAGTATTTTCAGATTTGGATTTCTTGGAGTTTAGGAGGATAATCAATCTTGAAAAATTCAAATTCTTTTCCATCTAAAGATTTTTTTTCCCTTTAAAACTCAACCAGAAAAATGTGATGCTTGATAAATAAGTACATCTATTTAGCATATTGAAATATTAGGAAAACAGTTGCAAGACAGCAGCTTCTGTTTTAAATGCCTTAAAATGTTTCTTTACATAAAATTGAGTCACTGGGCACACAAATAAAGCCCTTTGTGGCATTTATGTTTATAATCTTAAGCACATGTGCTCTCTAACATCAGGTTTGTTGGTATTAAGTAAATATAAAATACCAACACTTGCCTTCCACATGGTTATCTTTATAAATAAATAATGCCACAAGGTATACTTTATCATTATTAAATAGTTTGTAATATTCACAAAATAGTTCACACATAATAAAGTATGATAAGTCACTGTGTGTCAGACAATTCAAATTACTTTTCCTATGTTGCAAGGAGTTGACACAGTTGCTTTGACAGGAATTGAACCACAGCTTCTATAAGTTCAGTGACTAACTACTGAGTCATTTTTTGACTTTGGTGCAACAACATTGTCAGCTTTATAACAGAAATACCAAAATGATTGCACTTCCAAGTATATTAGTCAAAACTATTGATAAATTGAAGGACTGCCTGACTGAGAAAGTGCCTGTAATGATAGAGGGATATTTATAAATCAATGTCAATTATTGTCAATATCAGAATAATCTTGATGATGTGACTCTGTATGGAATGTATATATTTTACCCATATCTGTGAGGATTTCCTTGAATTCATACAGTTTCCTCCCAAAGACACATGCAAGTCGGTTGCGGCCTACAGAGAATGACTATGGTGTGTGTTTGACCCAAGAATTATGCACTAAAAATGTGCAAAGTAGGGCACTGCTCTAGAAACTGGTCTAGTAAGCCATAACAGTCATTTACTGGTCATTTGCCTAAATACAAGCATTTGATTTTTTTGTTCTGGGTTAATAGACCTGGGAAAACATTTATAATGAATTGTAAGCTTCACTTGGACAGGAGCTAGTTTGGCAAAAAACCAACTGTCAAGCTCAGTTCACTATTACTACATTATAAATAAAGGACAAAGGATACTAATCTGATCAGTACCAACGTTAGCCTGTTTATACAGTTGTTAAGTATGGAATCTAAATACTGCACGTATGGGACCTGTTATCCAGAATATTCGGGATGTAGGGCTTTCCGGATAACTGATCTTTCTGTAATATGGATCTTCATACCTTAAAGGGGCAGATTTACTAAGCTCGAGTGAATGTTCAAATTTCAAAAACTTTGAATTTCAAAGTAAATTTTTGGGTACTTCGACCATCGAATAGGCTATATTCAACTTTGATTTGAACGATTCGAAGTAAAAACTGTTTGACTATTCGACTATTCGATAATCGAAGTACTGTCTATTTTAAAAAAACTTCGACTTTATACTTCGTCAAATTTTTTTTGGTCGAATAAAAATCCTTCGAATTGGAACGATTTAATCATTCGATCGAGCGATTTTTATTCGACCGCAGGATTGACAGATTTGTTGAAAAATCGTTGAATTCGATATTCAAATTCGAAGTTTTTTAATTCGATGGTCAAATTTCGAAGATTTTTGTACTTCGAAATTCGGCCCCACAATGTAATAGAAAATCATGAAAACATTAACGGGCTTATTATCAAAATCCGAATTTATCTCATTATTTTCTGAAATATACTCTGACCAAATCTTCACAGGTTATTTTCCTTTATATATCAATACATTTTCCTGAAAAATTCCAGTTCAGGAAAAAACTCGAAAAATCTTGAAAATTGTCCGAAAATTCGAATCATATGAATTTTTTTCACATTTTCTGACCAAAATCCGATTTTTTGGGATTTTTGCCCGAAAACCACAAAATCTTTGGATTTTTGCCCGAAAACCACAAAATCTTTGGAATTTTGTACAAAACCCAGCGCAGATCAGGATATCTTCGAGACTTCTCCCATTGATTTATATACAACCTCGGCAAGTCTGAGATGCCAGATTTTCGGATTCTGACTTTTTCCATCATTGGGGTATAATAAATTATGAAAAATTTGAGGATGTTATAGTCAAAAAAACTAAATTTTTTGAGTTTTTGGCATTCAGACTTTAATAAATAACCCTCTAAACCCAATAGGCTGGTTTTGCTTCCAATAAGTATTGATATTATCGTAGTTTGGATCAAGTACAAGGTATTGTTTTATCATTACAGAGTAAAAGGAAATCATTTAAAAAATATTATTTGGATACAATTGAGTCATGACAGACATGACAGTTAGCTTTTCTGTAATTTGGTGCTTTGTGGTTATTAGTCACAATGGACCAGATTTAATTGAATGAGAAAATGATTCATAATGTGAAAACTCATGGACGAGATTCAATTTGAAATGCAATATAATTCAGGAAAACATATCTCCCTGCTTTTGAGTGAAAACTCCATTGAAGTCTATGGGAATAAACTGGAAATGAATTTGGAGAAAAATGTTTTTCTCCTCAAATTGAATTTCAACCAAGAGTTATCACTTAACAAATCATGAGATAACTTTTTCTCACTGAATTGAATGTGGCCCATTATGACAAGTGGAGTCTACAAATATAAACATATGCGTGCCGGCGGGCACATTGATGTTTGCGCAGGCGCGTGGGGCGGGTGGAGGTTAGTAACCCGTTGGGCCACCCCATGTCCAGTCCAACACTGAATAAGATTTCACTCTTAAAGTGGATATAAATGTAACTAACCAGAACAACTGAATGCTCACAGCCAAAGTTCTCTAACGTTAACTGAAGTAGAA